>CM064564.1:5560110-5686949 GCA_032716605.1 Paralithodes platypus | reverse complement strand
TCGGAGATCTTGTGGTCCATTCCGAGGAGATACTCGAAGTGGAAGGAGAGAGACTGTTTAGTGCACTACACTCTTTGCAGTATGCAAAATACTATCTACTCTCTTCTTGAACTGCTCTACTGAAGAACTATTTACAACTTCGGAGGGAAGTTTGTTCCAGGTTGAACAGTTATATGTGAAACAGTTTCCACATATACTAGTGCTAAACCTTTTCAAATCAAATTTCCAGCCATGGTTGCGTGCTGTATTCATATTGAGACTAAACATTTTGCTATAATCCACATTGTCAAACCCATTAAGTATTTTAAAAACTTCAATGAGCTAACCTCGTAGTCTGCGTGTCTCCAACGGAAAGAGATCAAAAGCTCTCAACCGGTCCTCACAGCTCATTCTTCTAAGCAATGGAATAAGCTTTGTAGCCCTAGCTTGTACTCTTTCCAGTCGCTCTATATCTTTCCTGGGTGCTGGAGACCAGAATTGAACAGCATACTCCAGGAGAGGCCATATTAGAGCATTGTAAAGTGTGAGGACTATTTCCTTAGACACTCTCAGACAATTTGGTCTACAGCCATGGCATGTACACTCAGGTGAAAGAGAGGGTAATTCTCGGACTCAAGCCTCGCATGCAAGCCTACTCGAGCCCTTCGAATTGCTGACTCTACCTTGGGCAAGTTGGGATGGTCATGACTTGTGCTGCTATGTCCCAGGTACGGTGGTTGAGGGTCAGAATGTCACAGGTATGGGGGAGGGGGGGCGGCGGCAGATTAGGGGGGTTGAGGTAGACCCCTCAGAAGTTTCCGCCATGATGTGGGAGGAGCTGCGCGGAAGAGCGACTCATCTGGAGAGGAGATATCTGGGGCCTTTTGTTGTTTTGGGAAATCCTCTTGTTCTGCCTTCCTTTTGCTGGACCCGGAATTGGTGATGGTGACACGTATACTTTTCCCGGGCGTGGGCGGCAGAGTGGGCTTGATGGCGGCGACTCGAGCACATCAGTTGGTGGGGTGATATTTAGTGGGGGTGGTGGTCAGGCGGCCATGTTGTTGTTTCTCCTCCTTCTTTCTTCCATTCTTTGCATTTGTCTTGCCTTCTTTCTTTCCACGGGACTTGTTCTGATTCTCCTTTTCTTCCTTCTTCTTATTTGTTGTTGGTTTGTCCTTTGTTGTGGTTTTCCTTTTTGTTTCCGTTTTCTTCTTCTTTCCCTCACTTCCCTGACTCGGTGACATATTTATTTGTAACTCTGTTACTTTAGGGCGAATGTGGTAAAATCTCAAAACTACAGTAATGGGGTTACACACGAGGGAGAAGGAGGCCCAGAACTATTTCCCCCCTCCCTTAACCCCTTTTGTACCGGCGACATATTTTGTATTTTATTTCAGCTACATTTAGAAGATTTTTATGAAGCTTACGAAGGATATGTGATAACTAAAAGGATTAATAGAGATAGTATGTAGCCTTTTATAAGTAAACAAGTAAACATCATTCCTAAGCTGAATACAATCGTTTAATAAAATGCCAGAATGTAATGAAAAGAATGTCACTGGTACTGAATGGGTTAAAACTGAAAGGAAGGGTTAGTGTTGTGGGTGTCTGGAGAGTATGGGAGTGAGGAACCACATCAGTTACTTTACTCTTCCACAAGTATACCACAACTCCCACCATTATGCTCAATGTCTCTGACAGGGCCAAACAAATCAGGCTCACTAATGCCTTCAAGATATTCTATGACACAGCTCCAGAGTATCTAAAAGAATGATTTTGTTAAAGCAAATGAGAGGAGTGGACATAACACAAGAAACAGGATGTTTAATTTTACGGTCCCGAGAATCCAAGGACAGGGTAAGCAAACATTCTTCTTCACTGCCATCAAAGACTGGAACGACCTACCCCAGTCAGTCCGTGAAAAGAGAACACTGTAATTTCCCCCTTTTTCAGACGTACCCATGAAGGGACACACCTGAACCGGACAGCTGCGAGAAGGGTAGCCACCCAAGCTTATGTCTACTACTAAATACAACATAAGAGATAGGCAAAACAAACTGAAATGATTACTGATTACGGATTACTTATATTTACTATAGGATGTAAGGTATCTTAACCCTCTCCGACATATGACGCGATGTTGAGCCTATTGGGGATACTTTAAAGCCTTTGTTACCATCATGGGTATTTAGAAACCTTTAGTTTAGTTACTTCAACCTCTGCAGTTGTCTTTGAGTTAGCTGTGGGCAGAAAAAATAATTTTGGAGAGGTAATTATAAGAGTGAGAGAACTCTATTTCTTATTGCTAATCTGGCAACCTCTGCGTCATATGAGTCTGAAAGGGTTAAAATAACCCCCAGAAATACTTTCTCTAAAGTATCTATTTCTTTTATCCTCCCCTTTTCCCCAGCTAACCTAATCCCACAAGAACCCCAATGGAAATACGCCTAACGGCCTTATTGGGCTATCCTTAGTTGGAAATTATTGCCACAAGCTGGTACATGTCATATCTGTAACATACTATGTGGTACCAACTCTGTAAATTGCTAACTGAATAAATATTATTATTATTATTACTACACCTACCACCCTCACATCTACCTTTATTCCTTACCACATATCTATCTATCTATATCTATCTATCTATCTACTGTATCTATCTATATACCGGAAATATTTATTTACCTACCGAATATCTATCTATCTATCTATCTATATATAATGATCCATCTTATAAGATGGTAGTTGTGGTAATGGTGGTAGTTGTGGTAATAATGGTAGTTATGGCCAATGTGGTAGTTGTGGTCATATGGTAGTTGTGGTAATAGTGGTAGTTGCGGTAATAATGGTAGCTATGGCCAATGTGGTAGTTGTGGTTGTATGGTAGTTGTGGTCGTATGGTAGTTGTGGTAATAATGGTAGGCCAATAGCCAATGTGGTAGTTGTGGTCATATGGTAGTTGTGGTCATATGGTAGTTGTGGTCATATGGTAGTTGTGGTCATATGGTAGTTGTGGTAATGGTGGTAGTTGTGGTAATAATGGTAGCTATGGCCAATGTGGTAGTTGTGGTCATATGGTAGTTGTGGTAATGGTGGTAGTTGTGGTAATAATGGTAGCTATGGCCAATGTGGTAGTTGTGGTCATATGGTAGTTGTGGTAATGGTGGTAGTTGTGGTAATAATGGTAGCTATGGCCAATGTGGTAGTTGTGGTCATATGGTAGTTGTGGTCATATGGTAGTTGTGGTCATATGGTGGTAGTTGTGGTAATAATGGTAGTTGTGGTCATATGGTAGTTGTGGTAATGGTGGTAGTTGTGGTAATAATGGTAGATATGGCCAATGTGGTAGTTGTGGTCATATGGTAGTTGTGGTAATGGTGGTAGTTGTGGTAATAATGGTAGCTGTGGTAGTTGTGGTCATATGGTAGTTGTGGTAATGGTGGTCTATCTATCTATCTATTGCCTGACGCCGTGATCCCCGAAGGGGGGTGTTTTTTTTTTTTGGCCAAGAACGAACAGCCACCTATGCACCTCTGTCCCCAGTCAGTCGACGCCCCTCCCCCCAACCAGCACCGCCTTCGTTCATGTAGTTCCTCACTCCATCCATAATGGTGGTAGTTGTGGTAATAATGGTAGCTATGGCCAATGTGGTAGTTGTGGTCATTGTGGTTAGGTAGGGGAGCAGTTTTGGTCTATCCTTTATGTACCGGTACAGTAGCCTACTGTCAAACTTCCCTCTCACCTTCTGCCCATCCATCCTCCTCTCACGCTCACCCTTCAATATACACACATTCTCACTCACTCACTCTCTCTCTCATCACCTTATGATTCACACATCACCTTATGATTCACACATCACCTTATGATTCACACAACACCTTATGATTCACACATCACCTTATGATTCACACATCACCTTATGATTCACACATCACCTTATGATTCACACAACACCTTATGATTCACACAACACCTTATGATTCACACATCACCTTATGATTCACACATCACCTTATGATTCACACATCACCTTATGATTCATTGTTTTCTGTTATGTTATCCCTATTCGGGCTCTGTCTTGAGTCCCCCCCACCCCAAAAAATAAAAATAAAAAATACATTATCGGTACGGTATATGATTTATCATAGAATCAGTTGTAATTTATTTGTCTTGAAGCTGCCACAATTAAGATTAGATGCAAATGGTTCTCTAGGCAATATTGTCCAAGGCATCAAGAATTTTAGGAACATGAATAAGTATATATGTGGTAAAATTGAAATATTATAAATAAGGTACCGGTAACACAGAAGAACAATTCTGATATAATGGCCCCCAAATAGCAATATGTGGTACTTACCCTGGTACTGTGGTGCGTTGTCAGCGATGAGGTCAGAGAAACCCTCGAGGAGCCTTGTAAGAAGTCCGAGGGTGTGGAGGCGGCGGCACACGGCATGGGAGGAGCGGCACAGCAGCAGCAAGGCATGGACACACTGGGTCAGGGTGGCACTGTGACCAGCCTCACTCTGGCAGCATAAGGCCTCAGGGGTAGGGGACTCCGGCAGGAACACTGACCCATACTGGGTGGGTAGTGGAGAGGGTGCGCGGGTAGATCTAACACCCTTCTCGTTTCCACCACTTTCTTTTTCTGGTCGAGGGAATGGTGCACCAGGCGATTGAACAGTACTTACATTCTCAGATAACACACCCTCATTTTTATCATTATTCCCACACTGTTCTCTTTCTTGGGATACAATATTGGCTGGTAGATTTTTTTCTTTTTCACGGGCACCCTCTATTATATTTTCACCTTCGTCAGTGGTTTCTCCCTCTTTGGACACCCGACCTTTCTGTTCAGTGGAGGGTAAAGAGAGGGTGGTGTCAGAATCTGTATGTCTAATTGCACTTGGGAGATTCACCGAACTTGACACTAGGGGGCGTTTATTCTCCTCACTGACCTGATTGCTTACAATTCTATCTTCCGATTTAGATTCAAACTTTTTAAAATCACTATCATGCTCTTGTTCTTCACCTACATCTGCATTTGCTACCTTTTCCTCTACTCTCCTGCTTGTCTCCTGCTCCCAATCTGAAACCTGTTCTCCGATGCTGCTGCCTCCGCCATCCGAAGGCAGTGTATGATAGATGGACGAAGCGGATGAGTCACTCTCGATATCGGATTCCTCGGTAAAAGTTTTTTTTCTCCTCCTCCGCCTTCCTCCACCTTCCCTCATTGACAATCTCCTGTTGGCAGAGGATGTGTAAGAAACTTTTCCACTGCTCAATCTAGAAGATAGAGATTCTTCTTGCCTCTCTTCATCACTTGTGAGATTCTCTTCCTGGTCCTTTCGTTCAGCTTCATCTGTTTGGTCCTTTCCTTGAGTTTTATCTTTAATGAGATTTTGCATTACCTCTATTTCCCTAATTTGGTCTACAGCCTCCCCATCTAATGGTGGAGCTACTGATAAATCTTTGGCATTATGGGCTAGGCCCCTAATTTGGCTTTCACTACTTTGGTAACTTGTTTCACTTTGGTTAACTCCCTGGTCCTGCATCCATCTCTCCATTTGGTCCCAAGTTTTGTCTCCTCCTCTATTAACATCTCTCCTCCTATCAATGTCTATTTTTCCTCCTTCCTCTTCTGGCCTCTCCTCTCCTCCTTCTCTTCTCTCTGACTTCAATAACTCCTCTCCCTCTCCTCTCTTTATATCACAGCTCTTCTCTTCTCCTCCCTTTGCCTCCTCTTCTCCTCTCTGTCTCTCTTCTCCTCCTCCCACTTCCTCCTGCTCATCTTCTGGTGTGGTTGCCTCCTGTGCGTCCTCGCGAGTCTCAAGGTACCTCTCGTGGTGGTTAATGATAAGATCCAAGGCCAGCAGGACTAGGTCAGGGCACTGCAGGTCATCCTCCTCATCAACTGACCTGTTGTGGGAAAAACAAATAATACTCAGGTTTAGGGGACTTTTTTTTTTTAAAGAACTTTACTGTGGAATTCACTGTAAATCAAGACTATAAAAACATTAGGATAATTGAATTGTTACTTTATATATATTTAATAATAATGATTAAAAAGAAGAGACTCTTTTAGGACTGGTTTTCAATAGTCTCATTTTGCACCCTAGTCATATAGGCCTAGTCAAAAATGAAAAACTAATGTAAACGTGGAAATAGATGTAAAATATCGATGATGATGATGGTAATAAACTGTATCTCCAGTAATCTACCTGCTTGTGGATGAAGCAAACGCCATCAACTGCTGCTCTGTGTCTGCCTCATAACCGTCTGTTTCCCCGTCCTCTTCCTGTTGTTGTTGTTGTGGCTTGTGCTGTTGTTGTTCCTGTTGCTCCACTTTAACAGTCTCACACTCCACACTCTCTACTCCACCCTCATCTTCCAGCTGATCAACTTCAACCTGATGGACAAGTGACATGGAAGTATTAACTTATGCCCTTAATAGGACATGAGACTAACTGTACCTTCTTATGGGTCACTCAGTCTTTAAAGTGTACAGTACTGTATACGGTTTATGTTACGTAGAAAATATATATTGATTTTAAATCAAATAAAAATTGCTTTGTGTTAATTTTCATTACCCGGTATTCAAATTTAACCCTCTATTGGCGGCGCGCAACTTATGTCGTGTGAAAGAAATTTGGACTAAGTGGCGGTTCACAACTTATGTCGTGTGCCATTTTCACCACGTAATGTTGCTGAGAGAGAGAGATAAGTGGTGGCAGGAGAGTAGCAAGCGTATGACTGCTCCAGACCACCGCGGCGGACCTACTGACATGAATCCCACCCTCCCCCACCCTCACTACACAGGGAATTATGTAGGGAAACTACCTAATTACATGGTTTTTGCACTAGTGTTGCGCGATTATTGCAAGAAAACTAGCGGTCGTACAAGGATGGTTGGGGTGTCATTGGAAAGCTCTGTTTATGCCCTTTCAGGGATAGATACTTGTTTTACGCTCTGGGTCTTATTTAGGCATGAAAATGATCACGTAAACAACCCTATTTAGGGTAAAAACACCCCGCTGGGCGGTACATATAAATTACCGCCTAGGCCGCTCGTAAGGTGTTAAACAAGAAAAAATAATTCCCATCTCTTCAAAATGAGTTTATAGTTTATAGCAGATATAGTACTAGACTCCAATGGATAAAAATAAAATTGTTATGCGATACCAGCATAAAGGGGGATTTATACAATGGCTTTTTCTGGAAACTTTTGATCGGCCACTTTTTCTGGCAATATTTTGAGACTATTTTGCACTGATATTGTAGAAAAGACTGAAGGTGGATTACCAAAGGTAACATAATTCATATACAAGTAAATTTCAGAAGCTGATCAGAGTTGAGTGAGAAAATTACAGGTAAAAGTGCTCTATTGAATCAGCCATAAGAGTATGAGACACAGACCTGAGGGTAGTGAGGACAGTGTGACAGTGCTGGTGGTGAAGGTAGAACGCAGCAGTGTAACATAACAGACACCAGCTGTTTAACATGGCTGCAGGTGGAGGGAGAGTACCGCAGCAGTGGCCCTCGCACCTCACTCACCACAGGACCCACCAGCAACCCTGACACAACACAACAACAGCATGAGGGCCAATTCATAAGTGCTACACATATTCATACTGGTATGCATACCCAAATGTAATCCAAAAATGTAATGCATCTTGTTTCATTGAATAGCCTACTGAAGGGGTTAAACATACTGTACTGAGAAAAGTACAGTTAAATTTACAGAGGTGCTTCATGACTTCTTACTCGGACTACAGTATACTATTACTAACCAGCATAAGGGTATGTGAGGATGATGAAGGTAAGGAGAGACTGCAATAAAGAGAAGGTCACTCCCAGGTGTTCCAGAACCACACTGCTCCACACATGGGAACCTGTTGAAAATATACATTACATTATCTACTAATTTTTATGTTTTAATATCAACCTTACTACTCCAGTACCAGGTTATCAGTGTAAATTGTTATCTACAATTATGTAACATTATATTATATGAATATGTAGACAACTCAACATTATAACAATAATAATAAAATCTTAGTAGGCTACTCAGAAAAAGATTGACCTGAAGAAGAGCGAGCGAGGTCCTGTACGATGGCGAGGAGTAGCGGTGCAGCCATGGAACGAACGGCTGACTGTGCTAGGAACCCCCGCAGCTCCCGACTATCCTCCACTCCCTCCTGCACCACACCCCACACCTCTCCCAGACCACTGTACCGCCACCCCAGCTCACCTGCACTCAGGCTCTGGGGGGGTAGGGGGAGTACAGTTAATATAATTAGAAGCAGGTTAAAATGGACACAACCTTAAAATTAACACAACCAAAAGTACCACTATTTTAAACAGACTAACAGTTCAGCTGTACTTAGTTTGGCTTAGTTACTTTAAAGTACCGGTAGTTTAGATTAGGTTAAGTTAGGTCAGGTTAGATTAAAATTAAATTGAGTAAGGTTGGGTTAAGAGACTGGCCGTTCTGGTTGTGGCTTTTATGGATGGTGGCTGTTTTGACTGGAAACCATTAGTACGTTCCAATGAGTAAAAATTGCTTTGTCAAACACTATGCTATCAGAAAAGCACTGCTTCCTGGGACTTCCTGCTATGCTAGCAGTAGATAAGGTGAGCTAGGCTAGCAGAGTGAACAGCTGAGAAAGCTTGCTTGGCTAGCAGAGCACTTTGATTAAGCAATTTTTACTCGCTGTAAATGGAACACACTGCATATAATAATAGGTTAAAGTGAAACAATCTAATATTGGTAGATATGCAAATATAGATCTGAGAATCTGACAGAATGGCTATAAATACCATTTGAGGAAGATGACTGCTTTTTTTTTCTTTTTCTCTATATTCCAACTACTCCCTCTCGGGCATAGGCTGAGAGCCTGTACATTCCACCGCTCAACACGGTGAAGCCCGTGAGGTCTTGTTCCAGTCTGGGGAGTGAGACATGCGAAGCATCCATCATGGCTCGAAGCAGCTCCATCTCTGAAGCGGCTGGTTGCTTCGCTCAAGTGCTTCACCGTCTCATCCTCCTGACTCAGACCCTCACTCTCAGAACGCCACCTATTGAGCAGTGAACTCACTCGCATTATTTCCCCGAAACCCGGGGTTTTTGGCCGAAAAACGTCTACGCCTAGGCTACCGTATCTTTGTAATTTGACTGCTTCCGCATTCCCGCGCATCCCCAAGCGTAGATGTGTTTCGTACCTGTAGAATGGCGTTGAGTAGAGCTCTCTAAGTCAACTGGTTCAGTTGTGATGACGATTTCCATGGAGAGAACTTTGTGGCGATATCAGCCACTTATCACTACTTTTCACTACTTAACAATAACACACACCACACACGAACAAGCGACACCTCTCCTTCTTGTGGTCAGAGATGCGCGGCGTCGGTCCAACCAGCTGTTGTTTACATGCGTCGGACGGACGCCTCGCACACCAAGCTTACAGGCTTTCAAGCTGCCGGAGCCTCAGAGCCCTGCCGGGTTCCGCGGGGGTATTTGTTATGGGTGCCTCAGAGCCCTACCGGGTCTGGTGGGTTAAAGGTTAATCAACATATAACTTATAAATTAAAAAAAATAATAATAATTCTTCGACAATATTCTTCTGTAAGCTGAAGTGAATATATTTGGAAAAAAGTAGCGTTTCTAAGAAACAAATAAAATACTGGGAACTATCATAATTATTATTACCTTAATATCCTGACACAGTACAGGTTGATGTCCCGAGTGGCTGGTATGCTGTGGACTGCTGGTCACTGGGTCAGGTCTCAGGCCAACTACATCCTCTCCTACATCACTGAACACCCTTGTCCCACTTTCTTCTGATATTAACCCTGCTTGCTCACTTTGATTGCTCTCATTTTGATTGCTTGTTACACCCTCACTATCAGCGTCATTTTCTTTCAAATAACTGTTTCTCTTTTCTGCTGCAACCTTAGTTCTAATATTATCTCCATTACTGATAGTAATACTGGCACTTAGTTCTGATTTGACTACGCTTCTGTCGATTTCATCTATTGATTCTATGGTCAGCAGGCTCCGAGATCTCCCCGGGGAACAGGAATCAGTCACGTCCTCTCCTGTTTCGTAACTTACTGAAGGGCTTTGAATTTCTTCTTCTACATTTTTATTAGAATCAGACTTATCAGCAGTTGTCTCCTTCCTAACAGAGGCATCCATACTGAATTGAGTACGGATGAAGAACCTGTGACGGACTTCCTCCGTTTTCATGTTAAAGTATGTGGACCAGAACTCATCACGTTCGATCAGTTCCGACACAAGCATTTTGGTAAATACCCGTGTGTCCTGCTCCTCAGGGATAGGCAGACTCGGCCGCAACTGTAGTTCCTTTTTGGCAGCGCTACACAGCAGGACGAAAGCCTCATGCCTCAGCCCAGGTGTCTCCCGGCAATCACTGATCAGTTCAACGCCTCGCTCCTCTAAAAATTCCAAAAGCTGCTCATCAGGAGATTCTTCGAGGGTAAGCTGGAAGCTCTTGATGAGGCCCACCATAATGTCCTTGTTGCCTTCAGGATCAGACTTCTGCTCCTCCCTATCCTGGACACACGCCTGCCTCAGAGCCGGAACAATCAGGTGTTCACACAAATCAAGCTTTACTCTTGCATTGCTCTGTGATACCAGTCTTGTGATGTGATGTATAATTTTAGTATTAATAGCATCATTAAAAAGGAATTTCCTATACAGCACAACACCCTCCCAGTGTGAAAGTGAGAGTGGTACATTGTACTCTGGTGTGTCTGTAGTGTAGGACTTGAGCTGGTGTGAGGAGGCCAGACCCTTGGCTCCATACGCTGCTGTAAAGGACTCATCAGATGTGTAATCACCAGACACTTCTGGAATCTGGCAGAAAGAACACCTGATGGGCTCAGCAGCTGCCACACCTCCCAAGTCACGCCACATAACTTTTTCAATATAGTGAGTGATGTGAGGGATGAGGTGAGGCAGTTTGGTGAGAGGACCTTCCAACACCTTGCTCAGAACCATCCTGGAGCTCATGCAGCAACAGAGGCCACACTGTCCCAACACTTGCAAGCACCGCACACTAACATCACTCTCATCACTACTGGACAAACAATCCAGCAACAAAGAAGCAAAGTTAGTGACCATGCAGGTGGTGGGCTGAGCACCACTAATGATGCTGGAACTGGTGCCCAGAACCTGTGAGTGATGACACTGACCACTCTGGTAGTCACAGTACCGGTGGCTCTTCTTTTCGCACTTTTCAGAGTGGTGCACATCTTGTCTCCAGTATTTCAATTCCACCACAAGCTTCCCAATCAACTCTAATACTTGTTTTCTTTCACTAAATGATAGCATACTTCTCAAATATATGACTTTTTTTACTATTTCTGGACCACTATTTTGTAGGAAGAGTTTGTGGATATGCAAGCACTGCCAGACGTCCTTCCAGCCCACCTTGATGCAGGAACAGCTGAGCAGGAGATGAAGCAACCCCATCACCATATCCCTCCCATGTTGAGCTTTCATTACCTCAATATTTTGATTTGTACTAATATTTTCATCTCTCTTCATGCCTAACAGAACTGAGACAAGATCCAGTAGTTTTGGGATGACACAAAGTTCTGTGATAGTGTGGAGCAGTTCTGTTGACTTGAGGAACCTCTGCATAGAGGAAAACACCAACTTCACCACCCCTGACATTAACTGGAGGAGGTTGAACGTCTCGCCCCCACCCTGCCGATCTGAGGTCAACTCTCCGACTATCCATGTCAGGGTGTCTAAAGAAAACTGGAGTATGTCTTGTGCTGCCAACAAAGGAGAGGACAGTGGCCGCACCTCACCCTCATATCCCGCCAGCTGCACCTGGATGGATATAATACATTGCAGCAGCTCTGTCAGGGTCAGACATACAGAGTGTTGGTGATTGCAGCCTCGACCGGTAGTCTTGGTGTGGTGCAGGTGAGTGTCACGGGTGGGACCAAAGTTGGGGCAGCGGTCCTCATCACTGTACACAGCTCGGGTGTAATAGTCAAAGTCATTCGGGTTGACAGTAAACTTGACCAGAGCTCTAGCCAATCGAGAAGTTCTGGGCAAGTCATCCCCCTCAGAGTCAGACTGGGTCAGAGATAGACAAGCGGAATGCCTCTTCTTCCTCCGCTTGCCAACCTTCCTGACACTGTGGTAGCTGGACACACTGCTGCGATTCGATGAGGTTTGTACCCAGGCCTGTGTAGATGAACTGCTACGTCGCCGCCCGACACCAAAATGACTAGAAACAAAGATCTCCTCCAAGGTGAGGTTGACTGTAGGCCCAAACTGAGTCAACACCTGACTGGAGGGTGACACAAGGGGGGACCGAGGATCTCTGCTGCAGCCCCCTGACACTCTGCCATCACTGTCCACCCTGGGGCTGCTCTCTTCACTGACAGAGTTCTTCAGCAGGAAGGTGAAGATGAAGGATAATACGTGGCTGATCTCTCGGCTTCCTGTCAATCCCTGAAAATATGATAAATGTTATATCAGGTACCTACCCGATAGCACTATCGTTAGTGAGTGTTATATGTATTTTGTACTATTGTTAATGTCTTGTCAAGTTGCAAATTTGATTTTAATAGAACATTTTGACACTAATTCCTTGAACGTGACGATAGTGCGTTGTTATGTGTGCGATTAGTTTGCTTGGGAAACAGATTAACTTGCTCATGTAGTAATGTACACCCTATGTGGTGGATTGTTTTTTATTTATAAATTATTATTTTAATTAAGCGTTGTTTCCACATAGCGATTTTGATTAGTTATTTTGTCTTTTACTGTGTTCGTATAAGTTTTGGTTTGTTTATTTTGCAAGGTTTACATTATAATAAGTTTTCCCTTTAAACATAATTAGTGATGGATACAGTATAGTGGGGATTATCAACAAATTACAGTACTGTATGTTTACTCTGCTGCAGGCAGTTCTGCCTTTTGTCTCCCTCATTCACATAGATTTTTTTTTTTTTACAATACTGGTACTACAAGCAAAGAAAAAAAAAACTTATATAAATCACACTATGCCTATATAGATGATCAAATATAATAGTCACTCATGAGTCCTATTTAAATAAGTACAGAAAATTTGTTATGGCTATTTTGCAAGTTTTACATTATAATGGCTAAACCAATAACAACTTGTGTTTTGTAATTCCTTAACCCTTAAAGGATGGGCAACATCCTAAGATGCTTAGGCCTTTATTTATGCCTTGAGTGGCATCTAGAGGGGGAAAAGACTCACTCAAACAGCTTTAATGTAAGTCTATTTAAAGTCGATGGAGGTATTCCCTGACTCTCTCTCGTGACTTTCGCCCCAACCAGGCATCCACTATGCTTTTATGATTAAAAAATACTCACAAAATAAAACAAAACAATATTTTCAACTCATTACCATGGGAATATGGGAGAGCTACAGATGAATGGTTGATATCTTTTTATAGAAAGGATACCATTCTTTATCATAAGCTACTTAAAAGTTTTCCATATCCCTTTCCTTTAGACGGATAAATTGGGATAAACACTACGAAACACGCAAATTATGCTCATCCTTATTATTAAAAGGAACTCTGAATACTGTAGTGGTAGGGAAAGGAAAGGAAAACAAAAGACAGTAGAAACTAACTGAAATATATCCTCTACAAAACATGATAATTGAATAGGGGACACCAATGGAGGAAAACTATGAGATGATCGAAACAAAAAAATATAATAAGAGAACTCACAGTTACTCCAAGTTGATCCAATGAAACCAGAATTTTAGCACCGCAGCCATGAAGAAGGTACTGTTTAAGAGCTGCAGCATTCTGTGATTCCTTCCCCTGCTCCTTCTCTCCCTCTGGTGCCCTCGAGCTCTCCCCTGTTCCTGTCTTGATACTCTGGAATGGTTTTGTGTCAGGAGCAACTGAGGTACTGTTTACGCTGGCTTTGATATTTATGGAATTACTGTTATTGACCTTAGAAGTGGGGATTTGATTATCTTCATCCTGAGTATGTTCACTACCTGAGGCACGAGATTCAGTTTTACATGCTCCCTTATCTGGCACTTTATCACAGTCTTCAAGTTGTGCTTTACTTGAGATTGTGTCGAGTTGTTTGGGTGAGGTTAGATTGGCTTCTGCTGGGGGTGTCGCTTCTCCAGACGATGAACTGAAGGTGATCTTTATTTGCTTTCTGTTTGGAGAATCACTGGGTTGGTTAGAGGGCGAATCTCGTCCACACTTATCTTGTTGCTTTCCCAAGACAAAGCGATCATGACACTCGGAACTTTGGCCTGAGTCGCAATGGCCAAACTCCTGATTGTGACGCGAATATGACCTAGGAGGCAGCACAGGTTCCCTACTAGTGGCTCCAGACCCCACCAGCGGCATCCTGGCTACCCTGGGGCGACACCCCCGGGACCCCTCGCTAGCCCGTGATGCCTCACTGACCACGGAACCCACAGAGCGAGAGGTGGCACTGGAGGAGCCATCACTGTCATAGCTCACTGATCCCAGGCAGATGTGTTCTATGTCCGCCAGGAACTGTCCACCTAACAGGCTCACAACGCTCCCCACATCGCTGAAACAACAAACAGAGAACAGTCATTACAAGATATACTGGTATCCACAGAAACAGATCAATATACAGTACTGTACTGTACTTAACACAATTTTTTTTGTTAAGCTGCCATAGTGACCTTCTGTATGCTTTATTAGACCATGCTTACAGTTTGAATACCGTATCATCACTGTGAAACTTTTGCTGAATGTCCTAGTACTGTAGTGTGAATAGAAATATATCTAACCTGTATTAAATTATGTGGAGATAATATTTATTAAATGAGAAAGAGAATAGCATGTTATTACTAAATGAATATGAGGTAATATGGATTACTGCATTTCTTAGGATACAAAATGTTGATTTTGTTTATTGTTTTGTTTTTAACAAATATAACTTTTCAAATCACCTAGCATCATGCACTAGAGCATTACCGGTAACTCATTTTTGTTTAAATATATGTGGCAAAATTTGGTTGTGCGTCTTCCATAAGGCTTGTGTTGTCTATGCTGGTAACTACAGTACAGGTACTGTATTCAATATATCTATCGATTGCCAGATCCCTTATTCCCTTTTATGAAGGTGGCCATACACAAAATGCCCCCAAGCGGACCTGTACCTCATGAGGACAACCCGTGACAGTTTATTCAAGAACTTACAGGATTGACCACTCAGCTTAGGGTCATCTCATAGCACTATTTTTCAACAGTGTTAGGTTCCATCCACCAACCCTTTCCACCCTTAGGTGAGCAGTATGGATTTGTATAAGATTTACTCCCCTATATGGGTTGCCGACCAAGGCTGATGAGTCCCATCCATCCACCCTTTCAATAAATGAGGCAGCAAAAAGTTTTCCTGAAGTGAAGGAGAAAATTTACAATAATGAATTTAACACTTTGAGTTTACCTGAAGTGGAGCAGTGTAGAGATGGGAGTGTCAGCATGCCCAGACCACAACAGCTGACCCAAAAAGTTATCTAGGTGGCGCTGACGTTCCTGGGAAAAACAAACACGAGTAAAGCAGGTACTGTATCAAATGAGATATTTAATTGTCAGTTTAACAAGCTATTCTAAAGTGGTCAATATCACTATACAGTACTGCAGAGTGATAACTATGACTACTACATTGCTGGTACAGTACTGTATAATTATTCTCAATCCTATATTCTGATTTTGGTTTACCATACATTTAAGAAAACAACGATATACATTATATCAAAATAATAATATCACTGATATAGGCTAATTTTTGGTTTTAATATTAATTTCCACATTGAGTTCTTCCCAAGGGGTAAGTGGGCCTTCATCTTAATGTGAAGGAAAAAATAATATATCTCATGCATCATACTGCGTGTCATACAAGGCGACTAATAGGGGGAATGGCGGCAGACTTGTGGACCAACAGCCATTACTATACTGTACAGTACAATAAAGCCTTGCTATCGGCGCTGTCTTGGTATGGTACTGTCGAAGCTGGTGGGGCAAGGATAGGTGCCACAAGCAACTTTACTGGAGTTTTACAAGGGAGCTGTTTGACGCCATACCAGTGTTGGCCACAGTGTTCACATGGTGGGGTAGTGTTGTGGCAGGACTTGATTGTTCTACAATCCAAGTTGTCTAATGGTGGGTTGCTGGCACCGTATGTTTGCCCACCCATACCTTGCTCTGTCACCTTGGGGCCGACCTGGCCAAAGGAACCCAGAGGGTAAAGAATTTAGTGCCTTTCCAGACTGGCACTCCTCACATATTAATACAGGGGGATTGAACCTAGTGGTAGTACACCATGAGGCTGCCCTATCATTAGGTGTAAAATAACAGGCAAGCCATAGTGCCGTATACTGTACATGCACAAGGTGCATCCTTGCAGCTGGTCCTGGTGGGATGCTCCAGGGCCACTGGATCCTACCTCTTGCTAAACCTTGGGTAAAGGAGCTGGCATCAGCCTTTGGGGCAGACTGGAGACAGTGACCCAAGGAGGGTAATTTTCCTTGCCGGCTTCTTTATCTACTACTGTATTGTACAACAAAAATTTCAATGAGAAAATGGGAGAGTGGTGAACCCTGCCAGGATTAATCCCATCAGTATAATACAGTAAACCCCCGCTCTTTCGGAATTCCCAGACTTTCGGACTAGCATTTCAATTCGGACTCATGGTTCAGCCTTTCGAATTTGTCTGAAAGGCTGAGAAAATACCTCCGTCCTTTTCGGACTACACTTTTCGGACTACATTAAACTTCGGACTCATGGTTCAGCCTTTCGGATTTGTCTGAAAGGCTGAGAAAAATTAAATCGCATTCGGACCAAAGAGCCGAGTCTCGGAATTGTCTGGTTAGGTGAATGTGTATTCGGACTTATAAACTTCGGACATAATTTCAGCCTTTCGGATTTGTCTGTAAGGCTGAGAAAAATTCATTTGCATTCGGACCGAAGAGCCGAGTTTCGGACTTATAAACTTCGGACATTATTTCAGCCATTTGGACAAGTCCGAATGGCTGAAGTGTGTAGTTCGGACTCGGCCCTTTCGGACTTTTGACACTTTCGGACAGGGGTCTCCCGCAATTAGTCCGAAAGGGCGGGGGTCTACTGTAGTGTCTTTCTCATAGCCAGTATATTCTGAATAATTTAATGATTTGATTAAGCTTTGGAAGGACATGTAGAAAGTAAAGGAGTATAAACTATTTCACTCTGACAGGTCCTTCTTACACTGCAATAAAGTAATTGTAAAATAAAAATGGTATCATACTGGAGGGTTTGACTCTTTCCATGCTGTTTGCATTGATCAATTTTGGAAATGTCAGGGTTTGAGGAAAAAAACAAAAATGGGCGGGAATGGGACAGAAAACGCTCTAGCTCAGGTCGGCAGAAGGGTTAAGACCCCAAGATCCCAAGTGAGGACTATGACTCACCAGCACATTTGCGGGTTCAGTCTGAGCAAAGCAGGACCACGTCTCCTGCAGCCGCTGCTCACTCATCCTGCACTCACATCACTTACTGAAAAAAATATAAATTAATAACTAAATTATGCTTGCAGTTTAACATACAGTAATACAGAATATTCCCCTTCCCTCTCAGATTCCGTGGATCTGGATTCTGGAAATTAAAGGCTTTCGGACAAGATATCCGGTCCGGAGCTTCCCTCAATCTAACAAATGGTGTAGCAGTTAGCATTTTTTTATTTCATCTCAGTGATCGAAGGCCACACCCAGCTCAGGTTGTGTATTATTTTTTAACACAGCAAATGTTTACAACTTCCCTTGAACAATGTGATAGGAGAGAGAGAGGGGGGGGGTCAGCTTGTAAGTCTTCTTATGGAGGCAACCTTACCCAGGCTACTTCAAGGCCTTAACCTGGATGATTAATTACTTGGGTGTGTGTTATTCCTCGTGGACACAACTTAATGGGAATATTTAATTGTTAAAAATCTGAAAAATTTAGTGTATACAGTATACAATGGTATTCAGTCAAGACATTTATGGTACCTCTCTTGACAGAGATAAATGTTTGGACAGTGTAACAATGGTACTTAGCCCAGACATTTACCTCTTCCACAGAGGTAAATGTCCTGAAACAAGATAACCTGTTCAGACTATCATCCTAGTCTTTTGATTCATCCAAAATACCAAAGTAAAAAATGTCTGAAGACTGCTAAAGAGAATAAGCAAGTGTAGGATATGCACACCGTTATTTTCTATATCCGACTCCAACAGCATTACCATATTACACAGTGAAGCTGTTACCGGTACTTGGTATCAAATACTGGTACTGTATATGTAATCTAAGTGATTAATTTCACTCCACACACCTCCTAACAAAATTAATGAAAGCATGTGATCCTACCGGGAATCGAACCTGGGGTACCACATACAGATTTTAAACACTCTAACCATTACACCATCAAGGTAGTTATAAGTACAGCACATGACCCCAATTCATATCCATTTATCAAGTAGGCCTACTGGATATTAATCTAATCATGTACTATCTCCAACTGCACTATGAATAGCCTAATGTTTAGGAGAAAGGAAAGAATATTCATGGGGCACAGATCATATAGACAGACCTCGCTACAAAATATTTGTGAACATATTGATAATCTAATTGATTAATTTCACTTCACACACCAAACACCTCCCAACGAAATTAATGAAAGCATGTGATCCTACTGGGATTTGAACCTGGGTTACCACAAAAAGATTTTAAACACTCTAACCATTACACCATCAAGGCAGAACTTTATAAGTACAGCACATGACCACGATTCATATCCATTTATCGAATACACCACACACTGACACTTATCTGTCTAACAAATTAGTGGGTGAGAAACAGTGACACCAAAAGAAGGCTGGCAACATTTTCCAATTCCAATACATACCCAGTAGGTTCCCAAGTCCCAACTGGAGTTCACAATACTTAAACCTAGTAGTCAATAAGAATCAGTGACTCACTGCTACAATACTGTAATACGGATGTACAATACAAAACACTAAGCTGGTATGAGAAAAGAAGTTGACAGCAACATGTTTAAATTGAAGATACGTGTATGCCAGTGTTAAAGATTGAACAGAGGAAAACAAAATAGGCCTAATGGGGGCAAGTAACAGAAGGTGGATATTAGAGTACCGTTACAGTTTATGTAAATGAGAGTAGGCTACTACATATTACATAAGGAATAGTAGAGCTGTATTGGTTATGTTGAAGACTATTGGCATGCTAGAGTTTGTACTGTGAGAGTTTGAAAGTGTACTGGTATGCTATAGAATGCATTCCAAGATCTACAAGTTTATTGTAAGAGCTATAGCCTATATAGTATATTCCGGTACTATGAGTGCTAGAAAAAGTATATAGGCTATTGTGAGAATAAGAAAAATTATTTTGAGCAGTAAAAAGATTATTGTGAGCAAGATAGATAATATTGTGAGTGCTATGGAGAGTGTATGAACACTAAAGAGAGCATTGTGAATGTCATTGAGAGCATTGTTAATGCTATTGAGAGTACAACGTACAAGTATTGCGAATGCTATAGAGAGTATTATGAGCACTAGAGAGAGTATTATGAATGCTATAGAGAATATTATAAACACTACTGTACATAGAAAGAATTATAAACACTAAAGAGAGTAATATGAGCACTATAGAGTATTGTGAGCACTACACAGATTATTATGAGCACTAGAGTATTGTGAGCACTATAGAGTATTATGAGCACTATACAAAGTACTATATTGTGATTATTACAGACTCTACAGAGAGTATTGTGAAGACTATAGGAGTAGTGTAACTTTGTGAGGACTAGAGAGAGAGTATTGTAATAACTGTTCTGGCATCGGTGGGTGAGAGTGACGGGCGACCACAATGATAATCCCTGAGACATGCCGTACCTCAGGCATACAATTGTGAGAGTCATGGTTAACCCGGTATGTGTCAATAGCAGACAATGTCCACGATCAGGATTCATGTTGTTGTTGTTGTTGTTGTGTTGTTCCCCAGGCTGTCTGGCCGAACAGCCCCAAGGTCTCGAGCAAGGCCAAGGCCATAAACGAGTGCCCCCACAAAATCCTCCCTGCTTACCACTAACAAAGCCCGGGTGACCGAAGCCACTCCAAGGCAGGGAGCTGAGGAGGGTGCGGAAACGCCCGGGAAACCAAAGCCCCACCCAAGGCCCTGTTCCCCTCAGCAATTATGAAGGGAAAGTTGAGGGGTAAGGGAAAAATGTGACACTTTGGCTCCCAATCTGCCAACTTCTAGGTTGGCAGTAGGGAGGTCAATCCACGGAAAAGACGCCGCCACTTGAGATCTAGAAGATATATAAGTAAAAGGAACAGTCAGAGTAAGCTATGGGTATGGCCGAGATCGCTCAGTTCTCACTCCGATAGACCAGCCCATCACCACATGACTAGAACCCAATCCTCTCAGCATCAGCTAGGAAAGGCCCTAGAAAGCCGCCTTTGGAGGGGCAATAGCTCCCCTATTTCAACTCCTTTCGGGGTTGGGCACCCGCCCAACCCCGAGTTGTTCCCCAAGCTGCCTGGCCGAACAGCTCCAAGTCCCCGAGCAAGGCCAAGGCCATAACCGAGCGCCCCCACAGAACCCTCCCTGCCGACCACAATAAAGCCTGGGTGACCGAAGCCACTCCATGGCGGGGAGCTGAGGAGGGTGCGGAAACGCCTGGGAAACCAAAGCCCCACCCAGTGCCCTGGGTGGATTCATTATACCATATGCATGATTAAGATGGATTTAATCTAAACAGGATTCATCCTATCAGTAAAAATACACAATATTCATTATGTTCTGACTACCATTTGATAATCTTATACAGCTTAAGAAGGCTCTAGGGGTGTCAAAATGTTTAATGAGATGGTTTTTGCCCATTTTGTTACTAGAAATAACTTTTATGTGAAATAAAATCACAACATTGGCCAGAAAAAATTATAAAGATGTTATCATGCTGAAGGGGTTAAGAGATGCTAAACTTAAACAAGATTAAGAAACATTGAACCTATATAAGATTAAGATTTTATTTTCCTGTGTATGAAGGAGATAAAAGGCAGGCTGCCTGTAACAAGCGTCATCCCCAAAGCCAAAATAATGACAGATAGTCAAATTGAAGGTATGTAGAGGTAAAATATCCTGGACACACAAAGTTTAAAGTAGTCTAAGTCAAAGGATGAAAGAAAGATTGATTGAGGAAGAGAGTTCCCGAGTTTACTTGTTGAGTGGGAAAAAAAAAAATGAATTTTTTAAAATTCTTAGATTGGAGAGCTGGACAGAACAGGAGTGGGATTGCGTTAAAAGATGAGTGCCACCCACTTCCTGTAAGGGAGAGGTGAGAGGGTATGTTCTGAGAGAGCTCTGAAGAACACTGTTGTTATAGTGGTAGACCGTAGAAGGGTGATAAAGATGCAACATTGCGGAGGGGGACTTTGCCCCCGCTGCCCCCATCATCCCATGACATATTGTGACATTGTCATCAACATTGGCTAGCCTATATATTGCCAGAAGGAGCAAATAACAGCAGTCAAATTAGACGCAAATATAACTGCGAGCGTGTGACTATATAAACAAAGCAGATGGTATGCCCGCTAACACAACTCTTACCTCATATCTCTATAGGCTAATGTAGCATTTCCTCAAGAAATAAAGGGTAGAATGTAGAGTTCAGGCGTACAGCCAGCCTTGTTTACTACGCAGAGCTGAGTTGGACGCTTGCCATCATGTTCCCGTCTATTTTAACTGCCTTTGGAAGTTTGGATACAATAACTTTATGATGGGGCTTCCCCCCCCCCCCCACACACACACACACACACACACATGACATATTGTCATCATCATAGGCCTATATAATGCCAGCAGGGGGCAAATGACCGAAAAAAAATCGCCATCAAAATAGACACGAACTTAACCACGGCGATCGACAAATGTAAACATGACGGCTGCGGCGGTGAGGGACATCGGACGCTTGCAATCATGGGAAATTTTTTATTTTAATACCACAAATTTTCCGAGTGTTTTTATAAAAGAAATTGTTCATTTGCATCAATATATAGTGCTTGTAATTAATTAGAAATCTCGGGAAAACCTATTTTCCCCATTAGGCCTATTGATCGATGTTGAGACACGCCCCCGATAGTGATTTGAAAAGACATTAGCCTAACCTAACAACCTTACCTAACCTAACCTAGTATTATGGGTGGGGGCTGCTACCCCCACACACCCGCTGGTTGAGTACTAATCCCTTGGTAAAAAAAAAAAGAAAAAAAATTGGCTGTCGATTATACGAAGGTGAAAGAAAGTTGATGAAGTCTACGGTGTTTACTCTGCAATCTTCAGCTTTGATTGTACATTGATAACGGGAAAGTACCGTATTGACAACCTTGTTACGAAACTTAAATTTTAGTACCATACTTTTATATTAGGGTTTTCCGAGGGTTTAACACATTTTCATATGTTCTTTAGAGCTATCGATAACTGAAAGTACCGTATTGACAACCTTGTTACGAAAAAGACATTTTTGTACCATATGTTTTTATTAAGTTTTGCCGAGGGTTAAAACAAATTTTCTTATGATCTTTAGAGCATATAGATTCATTATTTATCTTCAAATATATCCACAAAATTCGTGGTATTAAAATAACATTGAACCCAATCATGTTCCCGTCTATTTTGAATGCCAATGGATACAATAATATGTTGAAAGGGGGCTTTGCCCAAATTGCCCCCTCACATATTGTCATCAGGGGGCAAATAACTGAAAAAAATCGCAGTCATAATAGACGCGAAGTTAACCGCGGCGATCGCCCTATGTAAACAATGACGACCGTACGCCCGGCATCTACATCCATCCCGCAATAAATTATCAAAACACTCACATAACATGAACAGGCTAGCCTAGGATTATAAAGCAGAAAAGTCACGGGTATTTATCAAGGAAACCGGCCACGAATTTTCCGGGAAATTTGGAAGTCACCCATTAAATGAACATAACCTATAGGGCCTACATTATATTAATATATGTTTCAACTTTTGAAAAAAACGTTTTCAATTAGCCTACTTTGAAAAAGTTAATATTTACCTCCTGTTATCCACAGCCAAAACTGAAGATTGCGGAGTAAATACCGTAGACGTCATTCAAGTTTTTTTTGGCGACCGTCAACCTTTTATTAATTACATACCAAACCAGCGGGGGTGTGGGGGCAGCAGCCCCCACCTAATATACTAGGTAAGGTTAGGTAAGGTTGTTAGGTTAGGCTAATATTACCCCTTATTTTCATCTTTTACCCCTCAATTTCCCTGTACTTCATAGCCTAGCCGTCCCCACTATCGGGGACCGTATCTTAAGATTGTTGGATAATGGGGAAAACGTTTGGATTTTTTTTATTTTAATACCACGAATTTTCCGAGTGTTTTTTATAAACAAAATTGGTCATTTGCATCAATATATAGTGTTTGTAATTAATTAGAAATCTCGGGAAAACCTATTTTCCCCATTAGGCCTATCGATCGATGTTGAGACAGCCCCTCGATAGTGATTTGAAAAGACATTAACCTAACCTAACAACCTTACCTAACCTAACCTAGTATTATGAGTGGGGGCTGCTGCCCCCACACCCCCGCTGGTCGAGTACTAATCCCTTAATAAAAAAAAAAAAAAAATTGGCTGTCGATTATACGAAGGTGAAAGAAAAGTCGATGAAGTCTATGGTGTTTACTCTGCAATCTTCAGCTTGATTGTACATTGATAACTGGAAAGTACCGTATTGACAACCTTGTTACGAAAATTAAATTTTAGTAGGCCTACCATACTTTTATATTAGTTTTTTCCGAGGGTTTAACACATTTTCATATGATCTTTAGAGCTATCGATGACTGAAAGTACCGTATTGACAACCTTGTTACGAAAAATAAATTTTAGTACCATACTTTTTTATTAGGTTTTGCCGAGGGTTAAAACAAATTTTCTTATGATCTTTAGAGCATATAGATTCAATATTTATCTTCAAATAGCCTATATCAAAACAATTTGTGGTATTAAAATAACATTAAGCCAAAAGTTTTTTCCGAAAGTTGAAACATATATTAATATGATGTAGGCCTATAGGTATGTTCATTCGATGGGTGACTTCTAAAATTCCAGGAAAATTTGTGGCCGGTTTCCTTGATAGCCTATTTTCCAAGTCACGTTTACTAATAAAAACTCATAATGGTGCACCGTGCACTTATAGAAATTTACCTTTGTCATATGTAATGAATAGGTTAGCTGTCAAAATATCAGCGTAACACTTGTCAGAATTAGACTAGGCTAATGCACATAGGCCTAAGGCTATCATAGGCCTATTCATAACAAATGTCACACGTTCACAAGTCACAGAGTGACAGTCAGACTCGTCACTGTAGTTCAAATTATCCACGGGCACAGGTTACAGGTAATGGTACTATGACAGTGTGGGTGGGTGGGTGGGTGTGACTGGCTGCAATTGTGGTGGTTGAGTGTGTGAGCCTGTGAGACGGCGTCCCTGGATCAGGTGATCTCGACCAGTCTCCACCTGGTAACTCGACACTGCCACTGTAACTCGACCCCCTCCCTCGCCCCTCCTCACGCTCCCCGCACACTCTCACTCACCTACATCCAGTTATACCAACACAGTGTCTAGCCTATACTGTGCCCCAGAAACTGAAGGGCCTGGCACCTTTAACTTGTGATGAATTGTCAAGCTTTGTTTTCTTCGGGCAGGTGTACCAACGTTGGCCCCAAGGTTGTCCAGTGCTGCCAACCGGTAGTGTTCACCTGTCACTGTGTGTCACAGTCATATGCATTGTTTAGATTCCATTGTTGTATTCTTTTATTCATTATATATAAGATAAATGCGATTTTCATAATTATTTATAAACACACGTATAAACATATAAGGACAATTTTAACTAAGACTTCAATGTTGCAGCCATCTTGCCACTCCAAACAACAGTATTTTATAACAAAAAACTAATTGTTTTGCTTTTATACCAACTTTATCCTGCCAAAAGTATTATATTTAACGCATATGGCGTCTAATTCCGTTGGTTAAGGACGACACAACTGCGTAATTTGCGTAGACAATTATGCACCAAAGGCAAGAGTCACATGTATGGTTTCAGCTTTTCTACACAAAGTGAAGCCACGATTAATTACCTCCGCCAAGAAAGTTGGTGAGGGATTATGTTTTAGTTGTCATTTGATTTGTTGTAAGGCAGTCTATAATAAACAAGATATCTCAAAATGTTAAAAACCGATGTTCACAAAATCTGGTGGACAGATAGAATATATGCACCAAGGAAGATTCAAATTAGGAGGTGATCGGTAGAGCGCATCCCTCTGCCAGTGTAGGCGTCTCCCAAAGCTATGAACCACTGTAACAATATTCGTAAAATTTGGTTGGCAGATAGGATATATAGGATATATGTGCCTAGGAAGAAATTATTCCATTAATTTAGTATGCGATCGGTGTAGTTCATACCTCCACGAGCATATATGCCTACGCGGAGGTATTTTATTGCCACATTCCAGTTACACCTAAGTTTATTTTTTTTTTTTTTTTTTTTTTTTTTACTTCCTCTCGGGCATAGGCTCAGAGCCTTAACATTCACCACTTTACAATGAACAGTGAAGCCTGTGAGGTCTTGTTCCAGTCTAGGGAGTGAGACATGTGAAGCACGTAGAGTACAACGAGCACCTGCCATCTTGCCTTCACATGAGGCACGGTGCTCACTCATGGCCCGAAACGACCCCATCTCTGAAGCCACCACGTTCCCGTGCTTCACTGTCTCACCCCCTACACTCGGACTCTCACACTTACACACACACAACGCCACCTGTTGAGCAGATAACTCACCACGACCAGGTGCACCTGGATCCCGGGGCAATACTAATAATAATAAGCATGTTACTTATTTCTCATAAGCGCCAATTTTTCCGAAGAATTCACTAGCGCTCGGAAAGAGAAAGAAAAAAGAACAAAATCAATGCATCAAAAGAAGGCTTATATACAACACACATTTAACAATCACTAGCAGTGGCAAAATAGCCTAAACTCTATAGCCATCTGTCATGACACCTCTCTCAAGATCATAGCTTCTCTCAAAGAGAAAAGTCTTAAGTTGTCTCTTGAAGCATTCAACAGAACTCAGTTGTCTCATGGACAGCGGCAACCTGTTATACAACCTCGGAGCCATGTAGGAGAATGACCTCTCAAAGAAAGAAGACTGCTGGAAAGCCCTTGGTTCATCAAGACGAAAAGGGTCATTGTCATGACGCACAACTACACCATGGTGTGCCGGTGGGCGCCTGAGCAGCTCCGCAAGGTACCTAGGCTCACCAAATTTGAGAACCTTAAAAGTCACCAAACACAACTTAAATTCTATTCTTGCTCTTACTGGCAGCCAGTGCAGTTCTATGTGAAGAGATGTAGTAGGAGTTCTAGGTGGAACACCAAAAATTAGTCTTGCAGCCCTGTTAAGAACAGACTGAACTTTCTTTAAAATATAATTTGGAAGACCCACCAACAGGGCATTGCAATAATCAACACGAGAGAAGACCAATGAGTGAACCAACGTCAGGAGGCAACGTCTGGTTATAAACGGCTTCACCAAATAGAGATTTCTGATGTGCAAGTAACAACTTTTAACTATCTGGTTTACATGCTCTTTGAAATCTAATCGGGAGTTTTACTAAGTAAAAAGGTACAAACAAAAGCCTTTTTGTAGATTACGGTTGAGATGCTATTTTATCACTGCAGTTCTGAATGTTTGAGGTAATTTCTCTCATTTGGTCTTCTTAACGTCTCTCGGCTATCTTGGGTTGGTGTTGATCGATGGCTATAGGGTCTTTAGAAGGCTCGTGGCTCACAGTTCTAGATCCACTCTTGAATTGTTGACTTGCTGAGATGCGTTGATTTCCGTGGGAGGACCAGGCAGCCAAAGTAATTTCTTCCCAGGGCCAAACATGGTCCTCGCTACCAATTGATTGAGTTTTATTCTCACCGGAAAAGTCTTGTACACAATCCGTAGCCCAGTCTCAAACCAAGGCTAAATCAGTTGTTGAGTCAGATGAATTTCCTTGATTGGCTTTATACACGATCAACTGCCAAGCTCTGAACAATGGCACAAGAAGTCTTGGTTGGGGTAGATCACCGCCGGTGATCTTGCTTTCAGCGGATATGTCTACGGTGATGCTTTCCCTGTAAGAAGATCCTGGTGGTGCTGTATAGGGGACCTGGAGGTAGCCGCTCTGTTGGTGGCGGTTGCGGGGCGGAGCTTGGTGCGGGCAAGAAGGGACCGTGCGGCTGGAGGATGGCCGACTCTTGCACCCTTCTTTTGTGGTGGTTCGTGTCTTTAATCGATCTGTAGGTTATATACCTTCTGGCTTCTGGTCGTCTCTTTTTCTTCCTGCTGCATTATAGCATATGATACTATTTGTTCACTCATCATTAATTAAATAATACAATATCTAAGGCATTCAATTAATACATATTAGTGTAAGGAGTCTTGGCGCCGCTCAGACTCTGATCCGTCATGACTTTGTTTAGCATTACTTTGAAATAGGTGGTGGGAGAGGATCGGTAGCGGCTCTTGACGCCCAAAATAGCCTCTCTCAACAAGATTCAACCTACCCAAGAACCAACTTGTGTTTTTTGGACTCGGCGACTTTTAGCACGATCTCTTTAAACTTGCTTGGCGAATATTTGATGGCCCCGCCTGCCGCCTCTTTGGGCCCACCATCCACGCCACGTATGCATAGCTTTCCAAAAGGGGGGGGCACGTTTTCCCTCTCCCCCCTTTCCTCCTAGTTATGCCAGTTCCAGAGAGAGAGAGAGAGAGTATACGGAGCGGTGGGGGGGGGGATTACAAGACAACCATTTATAAAAATAACCTCAGATTAAATTGGCTATGGACCAAAATGGTCCATCACAATTATACTTGACTGCTTGGCATACAATGGCTGCAAATCAAAAGGGTGCTACAGACAGACCAAAACTGTCAAATGGCCAACTGATTATAAGTTTTGACCGCTTATTCTGCCCATTATCCCATATATTGGCCATGGACCAATTCAGCTACGGGCCCATTTACCGACTGGACAAATTTGACAGGTCGGATCTGCCCATATCAGCCAAGGATTAGACCAGTTAACCAGTTATAGACCAAAATGGATGTGGATCAAATTGGCTAAGGACAAACGTAATTTCAACAGCAAATAAAATTAATATGCAGCTAAGGAAACCAAGGAAAATAGCCAGAGTGGCGGCATACACGAAGCCGGGCGACAAGGACACAACAGTCCTCCCTGCTCGCCACACGCCCCTATAGCACCTAAACAACCATGCCGAGCAGCCACAGGGACCAGAGCAGCTACTAAAGCCGGTATCACACGAGAGCTTTTATAGTAAACATTCGATGATAACAAAAATTCTGGCAACATTTCTGGAATATTTAACACTGGAATCGGAAACTAGACTGATGATAGATGAATTTAAGTGACCGAAATATTTGAAATTTTGAACTCATAAGCTGCCAGACCAGTGATGAGAATAAATGTCGAGGGAAAAAGTGCTCATGTGACACGAGCAGACACACCATGCCTGGCCAGGACCAATAGTGACTAGGCCGTTCTAGTCCAGAATCAAAGCAACCAGGTCGTTGCAACAAGAAAGATCCCTGCAGGCAACCAGCAAACAGTAAGACCACATTGGTTTTTGTTCGGGGCTAAGCTACAAGTCCGGTTTGGCCTGTTCGGGGCAGACTTAGGGAATTTATTTGGGATTGATTCCATGTAGGCTAGGTACTGTATTGTCCACTGACCCCAAAACAACTGAATCAGCTACTGTTTGTGGCTTAGCTTAGTCCAGTTTGAGGCAGACTTAGGGAACCTATATATAGTTCCCATTCAGCTGGGCGTGAGATCGATGTTTGGCCTGGGGATCCTGAATTTTCCTGACTGTTCACCCCAGACTTACTATATATATATACTGTACCCATCTCCTAGCCACTGCTGAGATGGACAGCCGTATAGTAGCACTACCAGCCTAGAAAATGCAGTGGACAAAATCCTAGTCAACACCCCGACTCGCAAACCAACTCAAGACGTGCCAAAACTACCTTGACTAACTTTCCTAGCACCCCTGTCAAAAGTTTAAAATTCAGATATCAGTCTCGAGTCTCCTCGATTCGAGACCTTCCCTAAGATTAATTAAGACCTAATTAAGATTCATTCAATTTGGGAACACAAGCCACAATACCTCTATCCCTGGGCTTATAGGGTACTATTATATTCGGAAACCTCTGGACCTCGATGCTATTGGCGATTGCGATATAATCGTATAGAGTCGTTATTTAATACACCCTCTGTAAAGTCAGTGAAAATAGGCTAGCCTAAACAGACCTCGGATGCGGAAATACCCTGAGCCGAACAGGCCAAGTGGGATATCTCTATTGGTCTAACTGGTAAGGTGCCTGCCTCACACCCAAGGGTCGAGAGTTCGTGCCCCCACCAGGGCATGATATTTTCGTGAGGCTATTTCCGCATTTAACGAAGTTTAGGTGTGCTGGTTAAATTGTTCAGATGGTCGAGAGTATGATCGGAGCTCCATAAATCCTCTTTCGGGTATGGTGTAAAAAACGATCCCCACACCTCCACAGACATACTGTATATGCATACCCTGTATACGTAACAGTATGGACTTTGCTAGACATTGTTTAGTCATCTCTGGGATTACATTATCTTTAGAGTAAATTTTTCTACTGAAAAGTTTACAAATTTATCTTGGAGGGGGGTCTAGGGGGTATTTTAAAATTGATGGAGGTCTAGGGAGGAAACTATATACAGTGTAATACATAAATACGACTTAAATTGCTTCAAACTCCGTGTGTCCAGGCATTTTGGCTCGAGCGTCCCTTGATTTTGGCCGTCACTATTTCAACTATGGGGGAGGCACTCGCTATAGGCAATTCTACCTTTTGCCTCCCTCAATCACATAGAAAAAAAAAAAAAAAAAAAAAAAAAAAAAAAAAAAAAAATAGAAAAATAGACCCAAAAAATAACTACTAGCCCTTAAGAAGAAAGGCTGAAGAGCAAGATTTACATTGAGATAACAACATACCGGCACCCATCAAACTATAGCCCATTTTCTTCCAGCTGATGTTTATTTGCTATGATACTATCTTGGTTACTCAGCTATTACGTCGATTTTGTTGCGAAATATGTTGTTAATTATGAAAACTAAGCATTAATACGATGCTTATATATAGTTCGTTCATATATTTCCAAATTCAAGGTATATTAGTCAAAATGTCTGGACACAGGGCTTGAAGCAGTCTAAGTCATAGGATGACAGAAAGACATACGAGACATATTAGACATATGGAAATACTTTGAGGAGAAAAACAATCCTTCAAACAAAGTATAAAATATATTTTTTCCGCAATACATTATATTAAATAACTGGTAGTTTTATCCATTTACCATTACAATTATTATTATTTTTTTTTTTTTAGCTATACAATACTCCATTGACTGTACAAGAATTTACTTACGAATTTTTTTGTTTTTACTCCATCTCAACCGGCTGTCTTAAACACTCTTAACTTTATCATGCATCAAGGGAGAAATCTGGATTATTAAGATACCACAATAAGTGAATACAGATTATGTCTTTCAACAGGGCCTAGCGATTCGTGACAAACGCCTAATGTTCATGGCCACCCCTTATCGGGAATTACGGCGTCTAGCAATACAAAACAAATATATACCTGTATATATATTGTACATTTTTTAGTAGCCTATATATACCACGGCTATGAGAGTACGATACACAACTATAACTAAAGGCACAATAAAATAGATACCACAGCAAATGAAAGCAGAAAATGTATAGAGAGAAATGAGAAGTGACAAATCAGAAGAGAAACAATTTTGAGCCAATATGCACTGGCTGACCGATCCACACATGGTCCGGATGTGCAAAATATCTGAAAATGTGTAGCACCTCAGTAATTCATAATGGTTAGTGTGCGGAATTTCGGTGGGAGTATCCTAGGTTCGAATCCTTGGAGTACCACATGCATTCATTAGTTTCATTGATTTAATTGATTAGGTATATTTGTAAGTTAATGTGGAAATTATAAAATAAAATAAAAGTACATTAAACAAAGAGCTGTGGTATCTATTTGCCTTTAAGTTCATGCGCATAGTCCTACCAATTCCGTAAATTATTTTGAGAGTTCACAATAAAAAATAAAATAAAATTTAGATATTGCACGCACAGTATATGATTGTACAGCACATAATAAAATCATATATCCCAGATTCTTATATAGGAAGAGTTTTGCTACCTCTGGCTTTGTATCATCAACAATAGTAAAGTTGCCATTGCATTAAGGGAGCTCACCTCGCGTTTTTTCGCTTTCTCTCCCTCTCTCTTTGGCTTGTATCCATTCGGCCCCATTCAGCCTACTGTTTTAAGACGTTTACCCCCATCCAGGTGTTAATATTTTCCTGGCGAGCGGTAATGAGCCAACATTTATATATTTTTATTTTGACAGCAAGCTAAATTTGTAAAAAAATTTATAAAAAAATTCTCCGGCGAAGCCGGATTTGTCCATACAATGCTGGCTCGCTATCACTCGCCAGAAAGAAATCGACACCTGGATTGGGATAAACGTTTTAAAACAGTTGGCTGAATGGGGCCAAATGGATACAAGCCAGGGAAAGAGAGAAAAGGAGAGAAAGATAAAAAAAAAAAAGCCGGTGACCCCCCCTAAGCCTTACAATCAGACCATTATATCTTCAGTGTTAATGCTGCTGCCAGATGATTGTACATAGCTTGGGAAGGACCTCCACGAATCAGTTAAAGAAGTATCTGGATTATCCCTCTAACTTTGACCGGTCCTTCCCAAGCTGTAAATTGATTGGGTATATAATCAGTTACAGTGATTGTGACGGTGATCTTTAGGGCAGGTGGCCACTTAAGGGAGCCCACATCCTGTTTTATATCTCTCTCTCCCTCTCTTTCTCTCTGGGTTATATCCATTTGGCCCCATTCAGCCTACTGCTTTAAGATGTTTACCCCATCCAGGTGTCAATATTATCCTGGCGAGCGGTAGCGAGCCAGCATATATATATATATATATATTTTTTACAGCAAGCTAAATTTGTACATTTTTCGATAGAAAAATTTCTCCGGCAAAGCCGGATTTCTCCATACAATGATGGCTTGCTATCGCTCGCCAGGAAGAAATCGACACCTGGATGGGGATAAACGTCTTAAAACAGTTGGCTGAATGGGCCCGAATGGATACAAGCCAGAGAAAGAGAGAAAAGGAGATTAAGAGAAGAAAAAAAACGGTGACCCCCCTTAAATACAGTGCTGTTAAAGACTCCATGTTGCCAGACACAAAACTCAGCCATGATTTGATGTGAAAATGATTAAAACACGAAGTCCCCATCAGAACATTCTCTACTTACACAGATGACGCTACAGGTACTTCAATAAAAATCTGTGGCTAGGTTTACAAGTGTGACACCAATTTAACTCTCCCCATAAATGAATCTGCTTGGATATTTTGAAATTAACCCCTTCTGTACCGACGGCATCCTTTTTAGTTTATTCTGGCTGCTACTAATCGATTGTATGTAGTTTAGGAAGGATCTCTAGTAATAATAAGGCTTCGAACTATTCCAATCAACTCATTTATCAGGTTGTAACACAGCACCCCCTACTATTAAACACATCATAGAAGACTACATTTCACACAACCACTTACGCCAACAACACAACCTACAACCTTGAGAGCTCTGTGGGAAAGCCCGACCGTGGCCATGGCCTTCCTTAGGGACTCGGGGCTGTTAGGCCAGGCAGCTTAGGGAACAACAACAACCCATTTATATACCACAGATCCTTCTTTAACTGCACAGATTCGTCTATAATATAAGTAGAATGAAATTGAAAAAACGTCATCGGTATAGAAGGGGTTAATGGCCTAAACTTAATCGACATATTTCTGACCACTGTATTTGCCGAGGTATCGTAGAGGTGACAACATTATCAAAGGTCTATTTCATTGTACCGGGAAGAGTATTTACCATCTAATCTATTTCATAATACAAGCTGGAACATATTTTATTTTTCATGAGGGAGACAAAAGGTAGGTTGCCTGTAACGAGTGTCTCCCCCTAAGCCAAAATAATGACATACTGAACTTTCATTTGCCAATTTCTACCATACTTAATTAACGGCTCAATTTGAATGGGGAAGAATATTATCCCAAGCGTCTATTTCTTTCTGCCGGCAACTAAGATCTTCCATTCATCTACAGTATTTCATTAAGGGAGCCCACCTCGCTTTTTTTACCTCTCTCTCCCTTTCTCTTTGGCTTGTATCCATTCGGCCCCATTCAGCCTACTGTTTTAAGACGTTTATCCCCATCCAGATGTCAATTTTTTCCTGGCGAGTTTTTTTAATTATGCTTTTGATAGCAGGCTAAATTTGTACATTTTTCGATAGAAAAAGCCTCCGGCGAAGCTGGATTTCTCCATATATACACTTGGATTGGGAAAAACTTCTTAAAACAGTAGCCGGAATGGAGCCACATGGGTACAAGCCAGAGAAAGAGAGAAAAGGAGAGAAAAAAAGCAGGTCACCCCCACCTTAAAAATCTCAAGCCGTCAAAGATTATGTGATTCAATCCATACCGGGATTTTCCGCCAAGAATGATTACATCATATCCGAATATTATTATTTTTTTTTTTTTTTACATCTTATCCAAATACTTTTTTTTTTTTTTTTTTTGTGAGGGATACAGAACTATCATTACCTACAATCATGTTACAATATACAGTACCTGTACTTCAATAAATAGGATCTACCCAAAACAAAAAGGAAGAGAAGAGAAAAGTCCCTAGGGGATGGAGATGGTACCACAAAAATGTATATAGCTTAAGATTAGACAGTCAAGTTACTAATAATACTAAAACAATGGGTGTGCACAGTCAAATGCAAAAGTTTCCTCCCACCTTTGTGAAGTTAATCCAAGGCCTTAATAATAGGAGACTTCCAAAACTTCAACCCATAGACGTCGCACCATTTTAGCAGATATCGTCTTGGGGTTTTGCCTGCATTGGATACAAAAATGTAAGCGTCAGACATCACCTCAAGCTGCAAGTAAGCAGATACCGTTTTAGGGGTTTTGCCCACGTCGAATACAAAACATTAACTGTCAGAAGTCTCCCAATGCGAACAGATACCTACCGTTTTGGGTTTTTTGCCTGCGTTGAATGCAAAACATTAACCGTCAGACGTCACCCCATGCAAACAGATACCGTTTGGGGGTTTTGCCTGCGTCAAATACAAAACTGTAACCATTAATGTTACCCTATGTGAACAGATACCGTTTCGGGGTTTTTGCCTGCGTGAAATACAGTACAAAGATCTACGCAGGGTGTCAAACCGGGACCATTATATTTTAAGTGCTTTTGTCTTTATATTGTGTCGTCCCTGTTTTGGTATTTATTTTGCAAGTTTTACATTATAATTGTAATGTTTTGGTTATTTTATCAATTCCAAAGACATAATAAGAAACGTAAAGCAAAGTTTTAACTTTTAATATTTAGTAATAAAGATGAAAAAGATGAGACTCCCATCTCGCTTGACATTTTTGTTTTTGTTTTTCTTATCTTTGCTGGGGTTCAGACATGGGATATGGAAAAAAAAATCCGTCTTTCTGTTAGACCCGGGGTGACATCTGGTGGTCTTAATAGTTTGGAAGTCCCCCATCGCATCATAATCGTGGGTAGTGACTTTAGATTTATTTAGGTACAGGTCTCCCTCACTATCCGATGCCCCGTTTACGATATTAGTAGGCTATAGGTTTTTAGGTGTTTGGGGTTTGGTTGGTCCAAGTATACATCCACCATTTACCCCATTAATTTTAGGGTTTGCTATATGATTTTTCTATTTAAGATCGGGTTTTCAAGAACGTAACCCAATCGTAAATCAAGGGAGACCAGTAATCAAGTTTTCAATGGCCCGGACTTTGACGTAAATCAATCCAGAAGTGGGAGAGAACTGTTGGTTTTGACTGTACAGTTGGCTCACAGTGTTCATCTACCCAACTGCATATTCACATTACTTCATCTGGCTACATGTCTTGATGCTTAGTCTTCAGCGTATTATTAGACACATAAAGACCCAAGAAGCTACAGTACTTGGAACATTCTCTAGCAGTCACTTCCAAGTTCCTAGCAACATAATGATAAACAGTTTATATGAGGGACGTACTGTAGTATGAATTGAGCACAAGCGTCAATAGTTAAAAAACTAAATATACAGTTTATAAATAAATTAATTTATTTTCAATAAATAAAATAATAATTTGCTTATTGAAATTTCTATCATCAATATTTGTAAAAACCTAAGCTTCTATAAGGTAATATAAATCTTTTGATGTAACAAATATTACCGGTAATCATACATACCTGTACTACAATATTAAAATGATGGATTGTTTACAGCAATCATTAGTGCTTGTGCTCCTATCTTATATATTTCCTCTCTTAGGTTACTGTACAGTATGTTACTGCGAAGTTGTCGAGTTTCATATATTATATCATTTACTGTATCCCATTGATGATGTGGGGTAAATGAACACCTTAAGTCAACTGTACAAAGGAGCAGATATACAGTGATGTGGGTTAATGAATACAAACAGCCAGCAGCGGCGTTCAGTCGTTATATAGCAGTGTAAAAAGTGTAGCCATTTTCTTGGCCAAATCCTTTGAAATAGCAGATTGGTAGCTGACCGATTAAGACACAGGAAATCCTCATGTTTTGTGTTCTTTTATATAATTTTGTTTATTTGATTAAAGTTATTTCCACAGCAATTTTGATGAGTTCTTTTGCTTTTATATTGTGTTGTCCCAGTTTTGGTTTGTTTATTTTGCAAGTTTCACATTATAATCAACAAAACGCACATTTAATACACAAACATGGAGACTGGTGTCCAGCAGTGAGATTATTTATACAGTATTATAAGCCTCAGCAGTTTGTATAATATTTCATCATTCTTGTTATCAATATTCTCAAAGAACATACAAATTCTGATGCTTCTGTTTTTTTAAGATTCTAATTTCTATATTCCATCATGCTACAAGGATTTCCTGGTCTGACATCAGTTTCAGTCTCCCACTAATGTCCACAACACTTAAAAGTCGCCACTCAAAAAAGGTAGCCACTCAATAAAAGTAGCCACTCAACTAAAGTTGCCACTCAAAAAAGGTAGCCACTCAACTAAAGTTGCCACTCAATAAAAGTAGCCACTCAATAAAAGTAGCCACTCTATAAAAGTAGCCATTCTATAAAAGTCAATAAAAGTAGACACTCTATAAAAGTAGCCACTCTATAAAAGTCAATAAAAGTAGCCACTCAATAAAAGTTGCCACTCAATAAAAGTAGCCACTCTATAACAGTAGCCACTCAATAAAAGAAGCCACTCAATAAAAGTTGCCACTCAATAAAAGTAGCCACTCAATAAAAGTTGCCACTCAATAAAAGTTGGCACTCAATAAAAGTTGGCACTCTATAAAAGTAGCCACTCTATAAAAGTTGCCACTCAACTAAAGTAGCCACTCAATAAAAGTTGCCACTCAATAAAAGTAGCCATTCAATAAAAGTAGCCACTCAATAAAAGTTGCCACTCTATAAAAGTAGCCACTCTATAAAAGTTGCCACTCAATAAAAGTAGCCACTCACTAAAAGTTGCCACTCAATAAAAGTAGCCACTCTATAAAAGTAGCCACTCAATAAAAGTAGCCACTCTATAAAAGTTGCCACTCTATAAAAGTTGCCACTCTATAAAAGTAGCCACTCACTAAAAGTAGCCACTCACTAAAAGTTGCCACTCAATAAAAGTAGCCACTCACTAAAAGTTGCCACTCTATAAAAGTTGTCACTCTATAAAAGTCGCCGTTACTCTATACATAACCAGTATCCCTTCATAAGTGACACAACTAGAGCGATTTCCACTAACTTTCACGTCTATAATATAATGAAGAAGGTAAAATTTGATTATGGTGATTATTTGCAATACTTTTTCCATTTAGTATGAGGACCCTTTTCTTCAAAATATTCTGGCTATTATCAGATTATTTTCTATCAGTTTAAGAAGTACCTGTGGAAAACAAAGGGCTACTTGATATACTGTTTACCCTTCTGATTCCCAGACATCCTTCTTAAGATGAATAAGGTTGTCTAATATTAGCCAAAACATAGTGAAAATGTGGCCAGCATACCGATGGGAGTCAAGACAAATGGCAACTTTAGTGGTGTAGACATTAGGGCCAAAGGACAAACGGCCACATAGCAAGATGCTCGAGGTATATTAGGGTTAACTGGACTATTATAGTAAACTCTCCTACATACTGTCACTGCCAGCGTAAATAATGTGCACAATGGTGAATATAGAAATAACTAGTGTCGTGTTCTGTACCAGCCGCACCCAATCAACTGCCAGTCAATCATCTAATTTCCATGCTACGTAAAGTTGATTGTTAAGTCTTTCTTGCGTTGTCCTATACATTACAGTACCTATCTTAAGCCTTGATTCACTGTAACTTCAACTTCCGTGGTACAGTAGGTGGTTTAGCTCATCATCCACTCGCTTATATTCAGTACAAATATACGTATAGTGACAACGTTTTTTCCAGTATGTACCCTGGCAACCATTTGACAGTGCTGGGTGGTCACCATATACAGCAGGTGCAAGTAAGGGCATACTATAGTCTGATTATTCTCAGATGATGGTATTTTTTCTATCTCGCCATCCTGATTCCTCGGCTATTACCAAGATTTTGTAGCAAATTATGTTGCTAATTATGAAAACTTGGCAATAAGATAATGCAGAGATATAGAAGTTATATATTGTTCCATTAGGTATCGAGAAATCAGTTGCTAAAGGATTCAATTTACTGTACCTTCAACTGAAATAAAACTGACTACAACTAACAGTGACCCCGCAGAAGACCAATGTTAACCGTACTTTGGGGAGATTTCCACTTGAGGGATTTTTTTCTGGACCCCTTTCTCCCTCATGTTTAGCCCGATAGCTTTTGAGATTTTAAGACTTTCACCCTATTAGTTTGGCATTTTTAAAACTTTTGCTCCATTTCTGTCAATTTTAAGACCTTTCGTGCCATTTAGGTGTCGATTATTTCCTGACGAGCAATAACGAGCCTGAAATTTAAGAGGAACCGGCCTTCGGCCGGGAAATTTACAATTTTATCTTGAAATGGGGTCTAGATGGCGTAATTTTAAGCTTGATGGAAGTCTAGTGAACAAACTGAAAACCTCCCCTTAAGCTACCTGGAGGAGGCATAGTAGTGCTGGAGCCAGGGACTCTCATATAACTGTAGCTGTTGGATTCCTCTTTTTGACTCTGACACTAACAGTGCCTCCTTAGGGTACATGGATGTCTGCTATGTATGCATGTATCTAAACCTTTAGAAATATATCTACTGTATACGTACTGTAAAAGGTACAGTAGGGTCCCGCATAAAACGTGTTCGCATAAAACGAGTCTCGATTAAAACGACCGACCTAAAATATTAATATTTAATTTTCGATCAGAACGAATGTGATCACATAAAACGAGTCCGCCGCCAAAGTGGGGCAAATACAAGGAGTTTTCATATAGAGCGCCGAAATATCGTACAAAACGTACAAAATATCGTACGCTTTCATATAAAACGCCGAAATATCGTACAAAACGTACGAAATATCGTTCGCTTTGTACGAAAATTTTCGCTTACAGTGAACATTGACGATATTGCGCCACCAAAATGCTGTGTTCACATAAAACGAATTCACATAAAACGCCCTCGTTTATCGACCATAAACTCGTTTTATGTGAGACCCTACTGTACTCCCTTCATAGCACAACCAAAGAAAGTGATTCAGATATTACCGGTACTTCTGAAAACTGAAGAGAATATGCAAGTTATAGTTATGTGGAGCAAGATTTATATTGGCAACTCTTTATCGATTAAAACACTGACTGGAGTTTATCCAAATTGACCCGAGTTGATCGCAGTTCGAGTGGTACAAAGTACAGCATATATAGAGGTCAACCCCTTCGGTACAGTGCAGCGTCAATACAATTTCATTCAGGCTATCATAAGACAAATATACTCAGCTAAGGAAGGTTCTCTGGGAGTTAAAAGGGGCACAAACCATCTTGATTAACCCAAATCCTTCCTTATCTAAAAATCAACTAATGACACCCAGAATGAAGAGAAGAATAGCATCACCGTACTGAAAAGGTTACGTACCAGACCAAGGGTAAAACAAAAGCCTACAGTAAAGGCAGCGTCACACCAGCAGTCTTGTCCACGATGTGTCTAGCCTGCTAGCAATTCTGGCTACCATGTCCACATCATAGTTTCATGGAGATTATACCTTCTATTGTCTATTTTTTCCAGCTGATGGTAAATTGCTGTTACTTTCTTGGTTAATCAGTATTTTGTAATTTTGTTCTTGTTAATTATGAAAATTTTGCCATAATACGACTCACAGATATAGTTGTTGTTGTTGTCGTTCCCTAAGCTGCCTGGCCGAAGGAAGGCCATATAGTAGATTCATATTGTTAATTTAAGTATCGAGAAATCAATTGCTAAGGGATTCAACTAACCTGTGCACTTACTTCAATGATATTTATCCAAGAATTCTATTCTCTTACACCTTGATCTCCCGAAGGTCTAGCCAAGAATCAGATATTGAATTAATCGACCTACAATGTCTCTGACTTCTGTCAAATTTATCCTAGAATCACGACCCAGAATCAGATAATGGCTAGTAAAAACACCAATATATTGCCTGTGTGACGCTGACTTTAGATATTGCAGAATACAGCTAAGAGAATATTGCTCGTAAATAATACATTAGTCCATTATCAATAACACCGGGAAAAAATACAAGAATATGTTAATAAAAGACTTAAGGAACCTGGGGACACACAGCAAATACACTTTTTGTTTCATTTTTTTAGAGGTTTTGTCTTTTGTTTTTTGTTTCTTTTTGTTTTCGCTATATACAATACACAGAATGGACAAGAAGGGAGGAAATATGAACAGTGAATTGGAGTCATACGGGCGCTTTATTCGACAAGTTCCTTCGAGCGGCACAACTTTTCTTCTTAGGGGTAATTATTTTTAACTGGCATCAGCAACGTGCCTGATGGTGGATTATCATAAGGTGGTTGAATGCTTATAAAACTTTGAAGACAAAAGTTGCCAGACCAGTAGGCCTATTGGAAAAAAATAAAATAAAATTACTGTCTTACTAATATTTCCAAAACGAATATAAAAATATTGTATATATAATAATAATAAATACAAAAAATATATAAAAAATACAATAAACAAATATGTGATGGGGTTGCAGACCAGCATTGCCAATAAGTAAACCTGAAAAATTGCCCCCATAACATCTTAAAATTGCCGAGCAAAGCCCTGGTACGACACCGCGTTGAGACTACGCTACACGTCATTATTATTGGAGGGAACCAATCATCCTGTAAAGGGGGGGGGGGGGTTTACAAACACGCAAAAACTGCACCGCGTACAAACAAAATCCTCACCCATCCGAAATATTGGGATGGATGCTCAAAGTTTGTCATTGTATAATATTCCGTCACAGTTTCTTTGTGTGATTATTCAAAATCATACCCGAAACCAGATTCTGAAAACACGCAAAAACTGCTCCACGTACAAACAAAATCTTCACCCATCCGAAATATTGGGATGGATGCTCAAAGTCAGACATTTAATAATATTCCGTCACACAGTTTCTTCGTGTCATATTCAAAATCATACCTGAAACCAGATTTTTAACCTTAGGCATTGTATTCACTGATTAGAAACTCTAATTTACCCATGCAGTACCGGTCACATCCTTTGAACTTTATTTTGGCTACTATTAGATTATTTTATTCAGTTTATAGAGGGCCTCCAGCAATTAACAGACTTTAACCCTTCCTACCCGGGTTGCCTTAGGTAAGGACACCGCTGCAGAAGGGCAGGTACCTGGGCGTCCTTAGGACAGATAGTAAGCTTGCAAGCCTTGCAAGCTTGATCCGAACGCTGTGCGTCGGACGAATGTAAACAAAGTCGGTCGCTTCGTCACAACACCTCCGAAAACAAGAAGGAGAAGACTCGTTTGTTATTATACGTCTGTATGTCTTAGTTTCATTAGTGAAAAGATCGTCGTATTGCTAACATCGCCTGAAAATGCACTCCACTAAAATTGTCATCACAACTGAACCAGTTGACTTAGAGAGCTCTACTCAACGCCATTTACAGTTTGGAAACCGCACTACGTTTAGGGATGCGTGTGAAATTTCTAGCAGTTAAAATAAACAAAAATACGGTAGCCTAGGCCTAGACGTTTTTCGGCCATTTCGCCCGGGTACGGGCGACCGTCCTTGTAACAGGCAGCCCGGGTAGGAAGGGTTAAACCATCTCACTTAACCTTTTTTACTACCACAGACCCTTCTTAAACTGCACAAAATCGTATGAATATAGCTATAACAACATTAAAATGTAAAACTTGCAAACCAAACAAACCAAAACTGGGACAAGGATAATATAAAGTCAAATTAAATTATCAAAATCGCTATGTGGAAACAACGCTTACTAAAATGAAAATTATTAAATAAAAGAACACAATCCACCACATAGGGTGTACATTACTACATGAGCAAGTTAATCTGTTTCCCAAGCAAACTAATCGCACATATAACAACGCACTATCGTCACGTTAAAGGAATTAGTCAAGTTTAAAAAGACGTCGCTGGTACAGAAGGGGTTGAGCTTTCGGGTGTTTTCATATGCTTTAGGACATGAGCATTTTACTCCCTTTAAGGTTTTCATAAGTTTTTAAAAAAGTATAAAGTTTGGGTTGGAGAATCGGGGGATGAAGGTTAAGGTGGATTTATATTAAAAAAAAAAAAAAAAAAAAAAAAAAATGCAACTTTTATCCGTAACTCTCATAGATTAGAATGTGGGAGGATAATTGAGTCAAGTGAGTTACTACTGGTATGACGAATGTGTAATGTGCTTAATGGTAGACCGATGGAAACCTGATATCCATTGAAACATTACATACTAGCATGGATAATGGGTCTTGATAGCGTAATGCAAAGTGCGCTGAATTTCGGTGTGAGTATCCTAGGTTTGAGTCCTTGGAGTGCCACATGTATTTGTTGAATTCATTAATTGAGTTTAGAAGTGAAGCTGGTTGGTGAAAAAATATAATATATAATGAAACATAACTTGTTGGGCCACAGTTAACTCTCACCTCCTCATGCGTACCACAAACTTATGTCTGCAAGAGTACAGTAGTTTCTAATCAGTGGATAGAAATATTAGTATGTTAAATTAAGTTAAGGGGTCATTCACACATGCAATAATTAAGTTAAGGGGTCATTCACACATGCAATAATTAAGTTGAGGGGTCATTCACACATGCAATAATTAAGTTGAGGGGTCATTCACACATGCAATAATTAAGTTGAGGGGTCATTCACACATGCAATAATTAAGTTGAGGGGTCATTCACACATGCAATAATTAAGTTGAGGGGTCATTCACACATGCAATAATTAAGTTGAGGGGTCATTCACACATGCAATAATTAAGTTGAGGGGTCATTCACACATGCAATAATTAAGTTGAGGGGTCATTCACACATGCAATAATTAAGTTGAGGGGTCATTCACACATGCAATAATTAAGTTGAGGGGTCATTCACACATGCAATAATTAAGTTGAGGGGTCATTCACACATGCAATAATTAAGTTAAGGGGTCATTCACACATGCAATAATTAAGTTGAGGGGTCATTCACACATTCAATAATTAAGTTGAGGGGTCATTCACACATGCAATAATTAAGTTAAGGGGTCATTCACACATGCAATAATTAATCCTTTCAGTATCATGATGCCTTTCTTAATATTTATTAGCTTTGGAAGGACCTGTGGGAGTTAAAGGAATATTATAGTAAATAGCTTTGACCCTTCTGATTCAAAGAGGTCCTCACAAAGTTTAAGGGAGGTGACCTGTTTTTGTTCTGTCCTTTTCTATCTTTCTCTGGCTTGTATCCATTTGGCCCCATTCAGCCTACTGTTTTAAGATGTTTATCCCCATCCAGGTGTCAATTTTTTACTGGTGAGCGGTAGCGAGCCAGCATATTTTTTATTTTTGTTTGACAGCAGGCTAAATTTGTAAATTTTTTGATAGAAAAATTTCTCCGGCGAAGCCGGATTTCTTCATATAATGCTGGCTCGCTATCGCTCGCCAGGAAGAAATGGACACCTAGATGGGGATAAACGTCTTAAAATAGTTGGCTGAATGGGGCCGAATGGATACAAGCCAGAGAAAGAGAGAAAAGGACAGAAATAACAAAAAACAGGTCACCCCCCTTAATAAAATCTTCTTTTGTGTTTTCCTTAGTTTAGCCAGACCACCTGAGCTCCATACTAGAACTTATAATGTCAAACTTGCAAAATAAACAAACCAAAACTGGGACGACACAATAGGGTTGGGGCGAAGGATTAGGTAAGAATTGCTACACTGTGTATATTGGTAGGCTACTAAATATGAAGTGATCAAGTTGGAAATAAATGTACGTTTATCAGGGACATAAATAGAGTTGCTAAGAGGATTTGTAAGGCATATCTCACAAAAAAGTTAAGGGGAGATGTTTCACTTTTTGGGGCGATTTTTGCATGTATTCGTTATTTGTCTAGTTTCCTCCCTAGACCTCCATCAAATTTAAAAAAAAAACATCCATTAGATCCCTTTTGTATATTAATTTGTACATTTTTCGGTAGAAAAATTTCCCGGCCGAAGGCCGGTTCTTCCAACATTACAGGCTCACTTTCGTTCGCCAGGGAAAAAACCGACACCTAAATAGCACGAAAGGTCTAAATATTGACGGAGAAATGGGGCGAAAGGTCTTAAAATTGACTAACTAATAGGGCAAACATCTTAACATCTGAAAACTAATGGGGCTAAACATGAGGGAGAAAGTGGTCCAGAAAACCGGCCCATCCCCCCTTAACAGTCTTTGAGGAGTAGAACAGGAATTCTATCAATTCCAAAGACATGATAAGAACTGTGAGGCATATATTTATCTCTGTATTAAAATGTAAAACTTGCAAACTAAACAAACCAAAACTGGGACGATACAAGATAAAGGTAAAATAACTTATCAAAATCGCCCATTCGCTATGTGGAAATTATAATGTAAAACTTGCAAAAACTTGGAAATAACGCATACTAAAATAAAATTTGTGTTATGAAATAAAAGAACACAATTGCGATAGCTAGTACTGTATATGAAGAAAGGGGTCATCATACTGAAGGGGTTAGTAATCAGTTGCAGACTAAATATATATAGGTAAGAGAAAAAATTACAAATACACATATACTCACACACATTTATTGCTTACATACTCATACTTAAAACACACTCACAAACTTCTCTCTCTCTCTCTCTCACACAAGAAAAGTAAAGGGGAGGAGAGGTAGACTGAGGGATTTTTTTTTTTAACGTATTTTGTTTATTTTAGTAACTATAAAAAAGGTTATCAAGCCATTTTGTTTTGGCCAGTTGTAGTTACGTAGATTATTCATAAAAGAGAGAGCAGACAATATTATCGAAGACCGAATCTATAATATAAAATGTAATGTGATGAGATCTATTTTAAGCAAGTTCTGAGTGATCGGCTCTATCAGCTAAAAAGACTATTTTATTCCAAACTACCATCAGCCAATTATATTTAACGGATGTTGGACTACTTAAAGAGTTAAAAAAAAATCTTATAATCCATTACAATTTGATGTTTTTTATATTCCAGGAACTACAAGATTATTTTATTCAGCTCTGGAGTGTCTCCTAAAACTTGAATGCTTAGATCATGGTTTTATGTGGCAAGACATGATTAAAATCTGAGTACACTAATTTAATATCATGATGTTGTTGTTGTCGTTCCCTAGGCTGCCTGGCCGAACAGCCCCAATATCATGATGTTATTGATGTTGGCTTTTGCCAACATTGATGTTACCGGCCGGGGCCCCCTTGTTGGTAAAGAAAATAGCAAACCAGTGGTTGAAGTGCTGTCTAGGTAAGGAGCTAAACTGGGTCTGCTCCTTCAGTGCTACTAGTGTTGTTGTTGTTGCTGTTGTTCCCCAAGAAGTCTGACCGAGAGCCACAAGGTCCCGAGCAAGGCTGAGGCCATAACCGAGCGCCCCCACAGAACCCTCCCTGCTTACCACTAATAAAGCCCAAGTGACCGAAGCCACTCCAAGGCTCAGGAGGGTGCGGAAACGCCCGGGAAACCAAAGCCCCAACCAAGGTCTTGTGCCGCTCAGCAATTATGAAGGGAAAGTCGAGGGGCAATGTTAATGTATGTCTGGAGGAAGTTTCTGCTTTGGCTATCCCTTTCCGGTAGCTTCCTTATGTTTATATGTAGCCAGTATAAACTTACAATGACACCATCGTACTCAAAGGGGACTGTTAATCCCTTCTGTACCGGCGATGTCTTCTTTATTTGATTTCAGCTACATTTAGACAATTTCATGAAACTTCGGAAGGATTATATGGTAGCTAAAAGGATTAGTCGAGATAGCCTGTCGCCTTTTAATGGGTAGACGTCCTTCCTAAGCTGAACAAAATCGTCTAACGGTCGCCAGAATACACTGAAAAGTACATCACCGGTACAGCAGAGGTTAAACTTAGAAATCAGGATCATAAGTGAGAAAAAGATAAGTAGAGAGAAACATGACCACCAAAAGAAGCATTGAATATACAGGTGTCCCTCACTATCCGATGGCCCGATTTATGATATTATTATAGGTTTTTAGGTGTTTGGGTTTGGGTTTTGGCTGGTCCCAGAATGCATCCCAATTGACCCCATTAATTTTAGGGTTTGCTATATGCTTTCTTTTTTTACTGTGTTCGTATAAGTTTTGGTTTGTTTATTTTGCAAGTTATACATTTTATAATTTCTAAGATCTGGTTATCAGGCACGTAACTCAATCGTAAATCGAGGGAGACCTGTAATTATATGAACACAAAGACTAATATTACCGGTACCAATAACAATCCCGCATACAGTGTAAGAAATATATTCAGTACCACTATATATAAAAACATTAAATACATTAATACATACAGAGTAAGTGCATGTCTGGGTTTTGGATAGGATAAAATATTTGCAACATATACATCACCATATACGAAGGTTAACAATCAAATCTTGGAGAAAAACTGTGCAAACGTACAAAGCAAGATTCAACCTGATTTTAAATGATCAAACAGAAAACCTAATAGAAATTAAACATGAAGCATAATATACAAACACTAAGTTAAAATTTAGACCTATCAAATAACTAAATCTAAATTTAGCTTTATATATGACACTATTTGAATAGGATATAAAATGGAATTTAATTAAATGCTGAAGAGGATAAAATATCTAGAAATGTTGAATAGAAATTTAGAAAAGTTGAAGAAAACTAGATACAGAAAAGCCAAATAGAATTATATAGCATAGAAGTCAACATAGAAAAGATTAATAGAACTTATACAGTAGCTCCTCGGTGGTCTAGTCGGTTTGGTGTTGGTCTGCTACGAGACACACGTCAATAATGTTAAAACAGAAGAATAGAATATTACTCCATAGAGATGTTAAAAAATTTCAGAGAAAGTTCACCTCATCTCTCACAACAATTACCTACTCACGCCAAAGGTCAAATATCTGCATAACTAATATCAGTAAAGTTAGAAACGAAATACAGTATAATAATGTTTGAGTCGAGATGCAATACTCAAAATCCAGTAGAGATAGAGTGGACTCGAATTGCAGACATCAAATATAAAACACAGTTTCTCAGCACCCCAACATGCGACTAACTCTCTAAGCTGAGGGGTGTTTTTCACTAGATTCTGGCAAGCCCGGCCTGGTCACATTTCATATATGTTAAAACATTCTATGCACCTTAGTAAGATACATTTTAGTTATGGGTCAGGAATATCTCTTGATACATGCACTAGTGTCAGCATGACTCAACTTGGTGCTGACTTTGTGTAGTCATAAATGTCTTTTCTTTCTTTCGGCGAGGTACATAATACAAATTAAAACCTACCACACATAGGAATGAAGTAACCCTGCAAAGAATGAAAATATCAACACATGACTGGAAGCCCTCCCATAATACCAGTGATGCAGGAACCCCCTCTCCTGATACCAGTGATGAAGGTACCCAGGGAAGGCTTCCAGTCATGAAATAATTCCACACTTTTTGGCAGGAATAATTCAACTGTATCCTTGGGCTCTTGCAGATAAACAGTATCATCAAAATGATTGCTGAGCATTAGTGAATATTATTAACTTTTAAGTTAATGATACACCTCTCCTGAGGCTTCCTAGCAAGTTGGCAAGAAGAAAAACGGCCTTATGAAAAAGAAATTGACATGCTTTCTGGGACACTTGATGTTGATTAACTCTTTCAGTACCGGTGCCATCCTTTTAACTTTATTCTGGCTACTATTAGACGATTTCATTCAGTTAAAAAAAAAGTATCCCAGCAATTAACAGGCTTTAAACTATCTCACCTAACCCATTTTACTACAACAGATCCTTCTTAAACAGCACAAAATAGTTTTAATATAGGTAGAATACAGTTTTAAAAACGTCACCGGTAAAGAAGGGGTTAAGGGCTTATACAAGAATAAGTATATTACACTTATATCGGGCGACATACAAAGTTGAAAAGTATATCCTTACGTAAAAGAATAGAAAAAAACATTAATTCTTCTAACAGTCCTGTTATTATATTATATTATACAAAAAATTAAGTTAATAAAATATATTCCTCATTTGTTATGATTTTCTTTCAACTCATTCTGTACCGGCGACGTTCTTTTCGTCATATTCTGGCAATTATTAGACAATTTTAGTAAGCTTGGGAAGGACCTCTAGCAATAATGAGACTTCAAACTATTTCAACCAACCCTTTTAGCCACCAGAGATACTTCCGAAGCTGCATAATATCGTCTAAATATAGATAGAATAACACTAATAAGACGTCGCTGGTACAGTAGAGGTTGAACAAAAATACGCCAAACATTCTCCAGATGGCGATGGAGTTTGTAAGTACATAAGAGTAACTCTAGTACCGCGGATAAACAAAATATAAATACACACAACTCTTAGTCACTGCACTTATTTCAGCAGTACCTTAACCCTTTCAGTATGATTGTTATTTTAATTTATTCTGGCTATCATTAGACTACTTGATAATGATGACGTAACCATTTTTACACTGATGAAACCATTTTGACACTAGCCTACTGAGCCTAGATACGACAGATCTTTTGAGAATGTCTTTGGGAGAATGTCTAGACTTTTGAGAATGTCTTTGGGAGAATGTCTAGACTTTTGACAGATCTTTGGTCTTTACATCGTGCCATTCCTGTTTTGGTTTGTTTGTTTTGCATATTATATATTTGAACTAATAGCTACTGGTTAGACCATTTTATTCAGTCTAGGAAAATCCTCCTGAGATTCAGAGGCAGAGATACTGTCTAAAGTAACTCTTTGACAACTCACACATTCTTCAAAATCTGAATTAAATGGTCTACTGATAGCCAGACTAAAGGAAAACGGGCATCATACTGTGAAAGGGTTAACTACAAAAAAAAAAATGCACCAAAGTGTTAGTATCTTTATCTTCCCAGTACGATGACACAGATTTCCAGTTTATTCTGGCTATCATCAGACAATTTTATGCAGCTTCCGAAGGACCTGTTGGAGTTAAATAGCTAATTGTGATTCCTAAAGGCCCTTCGCTAAGTTGAGTTATATATCATCGAATGTAAGCCAGAATAAAATCAATATTCACCCCCATATTGAAATAGAAGCGTATGTTAGACAATGGGACTCCTAGTGAAGAACCATTTAAGGTGAGGCTGATGGACTGTTGAGGTTAAGGGGAGATGGGTCGTTTTTCTGGTCCCCTTTCTCCCTCGTGTTAAGCCCCATTTGTTTTGAAATCATAAGACGTTCGGCCCATTTGTTTTGAAATCATAAGACGTTCGGCCCATTAGTTTGGCGATTTTAACACCTTTCGCCCCATTTCGTTGTTAATTTTAAGACCTTTCGTGCCATTTAGGTGTCGATTATTTCCTGGCGAGCGATAGCGAGCCTGAAATGTTAAGAGAAACCGGCCTTTGGCCGGAAATTTTTTCTACCAAAAAATTTACAAATTCATCTTGAGTCTAGGGGGTGTTTTTCTAAGCTTGATGGACGTCTAGCGAAAAAAACTAAGCGGAAAAAACCCCACAAAAATCGGTCTATCTCCCCTTAAGACTATAACCGATACCTTAGGAAAAGAATGGTGGACAAACATTCCAGTGGCCGTGGGTTCGTGTTATAGGAGTACCGGTAACTCTAGGAGAATAGGTGACGCATACAGTACTCTATACAGTGGGTTTTATCCTTCAGACGGTAAATTGCTATGCTTGCGAAAAATAAATACCAGATTATTATTATTATTATTATTATTATTATTATGTCTTCATCTTGATTACTCCCCTATTATGCAGATTTTATAGCAAAAGTTGTTGTTTATTTATAAAGACTTAGCAGTAATATGAAGCAGAGACACGGTAGTTTCTTAAGGATTCAATTTACCATCAGCTGAAATAAAAACAAATATGGTACCGAGTAATTAACCCACTGAACCCCAGCGACGACGTGTCGTCGCCAATGTATGTAACGCTAAACCCCAGCGACGACGTGTCGTCAATGTTAATTACTCCGGTCCTATGGCACCTAGAGGGCTCAGATTTGTATGGGAACTGTGTAAGTATCCCACGCAACCTTAACGATGGTTGAAAACTCTCAAAGTCCAACCGTGTGCGCGTGAGCGCACAAAAACTTGGTTTTTGGGTGTTTTTGCCTTCAATTTTTTACTCTTGTAAAATCCGTTTTCGGGGGCTCCGTAGGACCAATTTTTTACCTTTTTGATCGTTTTGTTGTGGTTTTTCCATCATTCCTAACCCATTCGCTATCGTTTCTGGAATAAAAACAAATTTCAAAACCTGCCGGTCCCTGGTGGCACATTTATTTATAACTAGCTGGGGCTCAGTGGGTTAAAGGTTGAACAGTGTACCTACAATAATAATAATAATAATAATAATAATAATAATAATAATAAAAAAAACAGTGGCACATAACGAGTCCAAATGGTTACTAGGTGATTGATATACTGATGGTGAGAATAGAGTTGGACGTGAGAGTGCTTAAAACAATAAATTAATAATACCCCCCCAAACTAAACAGGTGAAACATACATAGCGTGACCGGAGAGTAATTTTTTGTGTTTTTAGCTTCGCCATTACAGTATATACGACAGATAGAAACCGGTGAATTTCAGCAGAGTACCTGACGATGGATTTAAAATAAATACCGGCATCTAGGGAGGAAAAAAAAAAAAAAAAAAAAAAAAAAAAAAAGATAGGTGAATTTCAGTAGATTACCCGACGATGGATTTAAAATAACTAACGGCATTGAATTTTTTTTTATAAACGACAGACGAAAACCGGATAATTTTAATAAGAGTACCTGATGATGGATTCAAAATAAGTACCGGCATCGAGGGGAAACTAAAACGGGAAGAGATAAATACAACATTCCTGAAACCACAGCGTTTTTTCCGTTAGTAGCTCGAGAAAAATAAGCAACATGAACACACACGTACCGATACTTATTTACCTTAGCAAAGATCTGTGACAGAGAAATGCATTACGGAGTGTGAGTGAGTGTGTGCGTCGTGTGCATTAGTTATCTGTGTACGACGATGCATGTGTGTTGGTTGTGTGCGTTTGGGTGTGCATCTCTTGACCAGTATATGTGGTGTATTGCATATTATGCGATGTGTCTGTATGAGTGCGTGTGCATGTATTTATGTACATACAGTTCATACATAAATATAAAGACAGAGTGTGTGTATTATATAAATATGTGTAACTAATTAAATTAAACAAATGATCACACACAAACCAAGTCCTGTAATGATCCTTGAGTAGCTATGGACTTGAGGGCAAACAAAAAATGACTGTATGGTGTATTTATTGCTAGTGTGTATGATCGTTATGTGGACGTGTATTGATTGTGTGTATATCTATGCTGTGAAGCTACCTAAGATACCGTAACCATGAGCTACTGACTTAAGTGTATGTGTTGCTTGTTTGTTTGTGAGTGTGTGTTATGCATATGTATGTTTGTGAGTGTGTGTGTTATGCATGTGTATGTTTATGTTGACAGTGTATGGGTTATGAAGCTACCTACAATAAACATGAGACCACACTCAACCCTCATCAATAAACAAATAACCAAACTCAACTCACTAAAGACATGACCACACCCAACCCTCATCGACTGATAGAGTATAGCCACGAAGTAATGTGTAGCGTAAAGCGTGGATTGTGTTCTTGTATTTCATAAATTTTATTTTAGTAAGCGTTGTTTCCCACATAACGATTTTGATCAGTTATTTTGCCTTTATATTGTCTTTGTCCAAGTCTTGGTTTGTTTAGTTTGCAAGTTTTACATTTTAATTTAATATTACTAATGTGTATGTGCCTTGGTTGGTAGTGTGTATATTGTATATTTAATTTACGATAAATTTAAATGCATTTTTCCACATATTGATTTTGTTTAGTGTTGTCATTTCGATAGTTTTTAATTTTACAAGTTCATTATATTAATTTGAAAAGTAACTTTTTAGTTTGTTTTCAAGTTTTATATTTTAATGCTATATCTGTATGTTATGTAGCAAACTAAGATACCCACCGCGTTGCAACTGATCGAGTATAGACACAAGGATAGCTCCAAAGTACAGGGTCATGTATATGTTACTCATGAGTGTAGGTTGGTTAAGTGTGTTTCTGAGTGTTAGTTGTGGGTATATCTTGTGTTATTTATAAATGTAGGTTATTTCTGTGTGTTAGTTGTGTGTATATATTGTGTTACATATGAGTGTACAGTAGGTTGTTTCTGTGTGTGTTAGTTGTGTGTTACTTATGAGTGTAGGTTGTTTATGTGTGTATATCTTGTGACTTGTGTTACTTATGAGTGTAGGTTATTTATATATTCTTGTGCGGTATTGTATGTATTTATATATGCTTGTGTGGTACTATATTGAATACATTTATATATTCTTGTATTTACCTAATTGTATTTACCTAATTGTGCGGTATTGGATGTATTTATATATGCTTGTGTGGTACTATATTGAATACATTTATATATTCTTGTGCGGTATTGGATGTACAGTATATAATTATATGTGTTTGTGTGTGTGTGCACTGTGTTGTGTATGTGTTATGAAGCTACCTAATATACCGGTACCGTACTTATGACCACACACAACCCTCGTCTACTGCTGATTGAGTATAGACTTGAGGGTGGACATGAAGTACTGGAGTTGGTTGAGCGTGTTCTCCAGTAGTTGGCGGCCATCGGGGAGCAGGGCCATCTGGTGTAGGTCCTGGTAAGTGAAGTTAAGGTCCGGACACGGCTCCTTAGCCTCCGCCCAGAAGCGCAGCAGCAGGTTCCACAGCTCCATGAACGACTCGCTTGAGGCCATGTTCACGCACCTAGGGGAGGAAATTGTGTTGTAGAGATTTATGCATGTATATACTCAGGCACATATCACCAAAATGGGGGTGGCCGACACGAGACAGAGCCCGAATAGGGACAACAAAACACAACATAACACAAAATTTAAAACAAATAAAAATGCACACACATCTAGGTCACCCAAGAGAAGACCCAGAGACTCAGGTTGTATAGATAAATATACAAAAAGACCAGGGTGATCGTTAAAATAGAATATTGGGTGCGTAGACATCTACCTCAGGTTTTTGGACTTATAATTGTTCATACTTTTACCTCACTTTTAAGGTAAATAAGAACACAAGATACATGCAATACCAGCAAAGTTATTTTTTTATTTTTTTGGCCAAACGCTGTAATTCCCAAGAAGGGGTGGCCATTAACATTAGGCGTTAGTCATGAATCGCTAGGTCAAGTTGCCCGGGCTTGGCATCTACCCAAGGTGTTATAATAAAAATGACATCAAGCATTATAAGGTTGACATAATAAAATAGTTACACAACATAAATAACACACTAAAATACCTATCTATCTATCTATATATTCTGGCACATAACCCATTTTTTTTTTCTATTTTATTGGGGGTGGTTGAATCGACAGAACCCGAAAAAAACAAAAAACAAAAAAACACATATCTAGATCGTCCAGGAGAAATACCCAGAGAAGACCCATGCCCATTTATGGGCGGGGGCCTGGTATCCTTCTCCCCTTAAATATATCTACCAAAAAAGAGACCATAAAATACCTACATGCGACAAACAAGAATAAACATACACAAACCATAACCAGTAAAGTCTTCATCTGAAATACCTTAAAACCTATGAGAAACAGGATAAAAATTATACATACCACAAAAAACAAATGCGGGCATACTTGCAAAGCGCGGCACTGAGTTTGATGACATATGTGAGCCGGTTTTGTGCAAAATAAAATACAGTACCTTCTATATTTACATAATCTAAGACATATTACAAAATAGTAACATAAATTAAGCAATACCTGGTACATATAAAACAGCTACAGTATGGTACATAAAGTAAATAATGTATAACAAAAATAGCTACATACACTAGGCATAATAAAGAGCAGTATAAATCAAAGACAGACATAAATGCTAAGCAAAACACCGCAAATGATAACATACCGTACATAAAACAATGCATAATATATATACTGTATACTGTAACATCAGGTAAACGATACCGTACATATCAAATTAGCAAACACATTCACTCACTCACTCTCCCTCTCACACATTCACTCACTCACTCTCCCTCTCACACATTCACTAACTCACTCTCACAAATTCATTCATTCACTCTCTCACTTTCACTCATTCACTCACTCACTCTCACTCATATCAAAGTAAGAACCATGCACAGAAAATAACGAGGACCTACTTGCAAAGCGCGGCACCGAGTTTGATGACGTACGTAAGCAGGTTCTGAGCACTGTTACGAGCGTCCTCCACCGTCATACTGCGCTTGGACTTGTAGGTCTGGAGGGTGTGGGGCACGCGGTGGGCCTCCAAGATCATAGCACTGTCATAGAAAGAGCTCATTGACATCTAAGCTTTTTATAGTTTAACACGGGATCATAGCACTATCATAGAAAGAGCTCATTGATTTCTAAGCTTTTTATAGTTTAACACGGGATCATAGCACTGTCATAGAAAGAGCTCATTGACTTCTAAGCTTTTTATAGTTTAACACAGGATCATAGCACTATCATAGAAAGAGCTCATTGATTTCTAAGCTTTTTATAGTTTAACACAGGATCATAGCACTGTCATAGAAAGAGCTCATTGACTTCTAAGCTTTTTAGTTTAACACAGGATCATAGCACTGCCATAGAAAGAGCTAATTGACTTCTAAGCTTTTTATAGTTTAACACAGGATCATAGCACTATCATAGAAAGAGCTCATTGACTTCTAAGCTTTTTATAGTTTAACATATGTGAACAATTAATAATTATATATCAGTCAGGCTTGTGCATAATTCTTTAACTCTCTTGATAGCGTAATGCATAAATGCGCGGAATTTTGGTATGAGTATCCTAGGTTCGAGTCCTTGGAGTACCACATGTATTTGTTGATTTCATTAATTGAGTTTAGAAGTAAAGTTGGTTGGTGAAAAAATATGAATTGTATATCAGTCAATACGGTACGTAACCAATCTCTTTAGACCCGTCCACACAATCAGTTTCCCTGTGGTGTAGTACGCTACTTACCGGTATCAGTTTCTCGGCTTGGTGATGAAACATGGGATGGTGCTTAAGCCTTCTGCATGTACATCATTAGTTTCCAAGCATACTTATTACCATTGAACACCACAGTTATAAGCTGATCGTGTAGCCCTTTAGTTGCCAGTAAGTAGCTTGGATAAAGTTTGTCGAAGCTAATGGCTCCGAGGAGCATGCTGCTTGAAATCTCATTGCTCAAGTCCAGAAATTATCCTCTAAGTTGAACTAATTGAAGAAGAAACTGACTATAAGTTGATCTGAGTGACCTGAATGGGGTTGAACTGACTGTGATTAGATTGCTTGGGAAACAGATTAACTTGCTCATGTAGTGATGTACTGTACACCCTATGTGGTGGTCTGGTGGATTGTGTTCTTTTATTTCATAATTATATTTTGCTAAAGCGTTGTTTCCACACAGAGATTTTGATTAGTTCTTTTTCCTTTATATTGTCTTTGTCCAAGTTGTAGTTTGTATATTTTGCAAGTTTTACAATGTTATAAGTTAAACTTACTACAGGTAGAACTGACTTGATCTAAAACATTACATACACAAACTGTGTCATGCTGGTGGTGACGTGGTTCATCATCTCCTGTGCGTTGGTGTGCCCCTGGGATATTTGGGGTATTTGGGTGGGGGCAGCAGGGTGGTGGGGGTGGTGGTGGAGCTGAGGGTGGATTTGGGGGTGGTGTAGAGGAATGAGAGCGGCAGTAGTGGCTGGTGGCGCGGCTAGAGGGGCAGCGGTGACAGGTGGCGGTGGTACGGGTGTTCCACGAGCAAGCACCGGGGTCAGACCACCTCCACCTAGATTCACAGAACTGCAAGGGAAGAAAGAGTATGATAGAAATACAATACAGTAATTAACTTATAATAGCCTTTACACAGTACATTTCTCTTATGTAATACCGGTACTGCATATACATTCTGGCTTTGATTGTGTTCTTTTATTTCAAATTGTTATATTTAGCTAAAGCGTTGTTTCCACATAGCGATTTTGATAAGTTCTTTTGCATTTATAATGTCTCGTCCTAGTTTTGGTTTGTTTATTTTTGAAAGTTTTACATTTTAATTTATACAAAGTTTACAGATCGACAACTTTATGAATTTCAAACGTGTACTGTACTCTACTTCTTTCTAATGTCTCATCTAAATTCTACCCTACTTCATGGCCCTGTTGACAAACTTACCTAATATTAACCATGTTGGGTTGTTGGTGACTAGAGATGTGAGTGTCGTGTTCTAAAATGAGCTTCTTAGTCTTCATATCGGTGTCCGGCGGGTGGTGCAAAGTAGTGGTAGCGGTGTCAGGAGTGGTGGTGGTGGTTGTCGGGGCCACAGCGATGCCATCCGTCTCGCCCACCTTGCCAGTACCCATGTACTCCGGCCAGCCTTGTTCGTATCTGAGGAGGGAAGCATGCACGGGGGTCACTAAACAACTTAACCACTAGATCATTGAAATTAGTAATTCTTAACTAGTGTTAACAGAGACAATTTTGTTAGATTACGTAAGTTATGATTTGAAGTAGGCACTGGCTTAATTGGACCATTTTGATTGATACTGGTTAAGATATACTGGATGAAATATCCTGGTGGTTGAGTTGTCCAGGCCACATACACCTACGTGCAATACAGTAAAAAAACCCACATATCCTGACTCCGGGCATCCAGAATCCCAAGGCTTCCAAACTCCACCTCTCTCTTTCAGACAAAGTCTGGAAGACTTGAGATTTGTTCATATGTCTGTAATGTTAACCTTTTTTATAGGAACTCCCCCCCAATTTGTCTCATATAATTTCAAGACCTTATACCTACCGGTATATACTTATTATTACTCAACAGTTCCAATTTAATCTGATGAAATACTACCGGTACAGTACATAATTTAAGAGGAATTATCAGTTATTTTGTAATATAATAAGGAATGTAGTGGCCAGGGAAAAGACATTTCAGGCCTTTGTCAATTATATTACATACTGGGTAGGTAGCAAATAAATTGTACATTAATCTCTCTTTGACTGAGATGTCTGTGACCCGGGTGAGAAACACACCTGCCCCACTAGGTATAAAATAATGTACCTAGACCCTGTTTATTTTCAACTGACGGCAAAATAGCAAAGTTCCTATCAAGCTTTCTCATTTATTTTGAAGATTTTGTAGTGAAAAATGGTGCTAATTATATACACTTGGTGTAAATATGATGCAGACACATAGCAGTTTCAGATTTGTCCATTAAGTATAGAGAAATTTGCTGCTAAGGGATTCAATTTATCGCCAGCTGAAATGAAACCAAGTATATAGGTAGCCCCAGCAAACTTGACAAAAATCTTGATCCCTGACCTCTTCGTAACTCAAAAGTACCTTGAACAAACTGGCTGTAAATATCCACACCTATTTCCTGGTGGACTCTTCCCAAATGATAGAAATGTCAGACCGATTGCTTTCATTTATTTTGAGTTATGAGAAGTTAAGGGGTCCAGATTATTGTCTAGTTCGTTGGCGCTACGTATAGTGGTAGAGCAGGTTTGTCACCAACAACCTGACAATGACACTGATAGTACAGTACTGGGTTACATGGTAGGCTACCATTACCAGGTCAATGATCTTACCAGACTTGAAATGCAAAAATACTAACCAAATATTCCTACAAATATAATTTACTAATAATAACAAAAAAGTTGCTCCTGAACCTGTGTGCAGGTCCAGCATCTAACAGGCTACAACATTTATGTAAAGATTCAGAAACCCATGATACTGATAAATATACTATGACAATAGTAGAATAGTTGAACAACAAAACCTAACTATTTCTAAGATGGATTCCAGGAAATTATATGCATAGGCCTAATTAGTATGCAAATCAAGTACCATTGAAATTGTTATGTCTATCTATCTATCTATCTATTGCCTGACGCCGTGATCCCCGAAGGGGTGGCCACGAACGAACCGCCCCCATGCACCTCTGTCCCCAGTCAGTCGACGCCCCTCCCCCCAACCAGCACCGCCTTCGTTCATGTAGTTCCTAACTCCATCCTTCCACCTCATATTCGGTCTACCTCTCCCCCTCTGTCCCTCCACCTCGCTCTCGTACACCCTCTTAGTCATTCTCTCGCTTTCCATACGTTCCATATGGCCGAACCATCTCAAGTTGTTCCTTTTCACACTTTCCAGCACATCTACCTCCACACCACACCTCCTTCTTACTTCCTCATTAGTCTGTCTATCCCTCCATGTAACTCCGCACGCACTCCTTAAGTAATTCATTTCCACTGCTCTCACTCTTGGTCTGAGTCTCTCAACCAACGTCCATGCTTCGCTTCCGTAAATTGTTATGTGCAAATATAAAAAAGTAATAAAGATCTTGGTTGGTTTGGTATTTTATGTTCTTATGTAGGCCTATCCAGATAGGGTAAATATGCATTAATATGTAAAGCATGTATAATATACATAGCTTAACATAAGACTATACTAGCTCCAATTTTAGAATAAGGTTTGGATAGGTTTGTTAGCTATCATAACTTATATGCATAACAACAGCTTTGTTGTACCATTTGGCTTCATTAAACTGGGATAGCGATTTTGGTGAGTTCTTTTGCCATTATATTGTGTCGTCCCTGTTTTGATTTGTTGTTTATTTTGCAAGTTTCACATTATAAATTATTCATTAAACTGGGATTCAAGTTCAGGAGCCACTTTATAACAAGAGTGTTAACTAACCTTACACCCTCAGGAAACGCGTGCTGGTATCTGTGGAAATATGCATGTACAGTATTTTAACTCTCAACATTTTACTTCTTACATATTTTAAAACACCTTATAGTCACCCAAACATTATACAGTAACATCATGAATAACATATATGTGTTCTGAAATTTGGGCAAGGCATTGTTATTTAACATGTACTGTACACTTGTTCCCATGGATGTAAGCACCTCATGGAGAAACAACTGACCCCAAAAGACACTGACTATTGTACATCATAAAGAGTACTATATGTTCATTATCTAGAAAAAAAAACATAAAATATATTGTAATTCAGTACAGTAATGTATATATATAGGCTACAGTATATATATGAGAGAGAGAGCAAGCGTGAGAGAGAGAGGAAAAAATAGATAGCTAGAGAGTGAGTAAGAGTTAAGAGTACCATACTATCATACCTGCACTTCTCCCCATAAGCGCAGGTGCCCTTGAGGAAGTATCGACACACCATAGAGGGCTGGGCCACGGAGGGGTCATGGGAGAAGCGGCACTGGTCCCCTTTGTTGCACACATTACTCATATAATATCTGAAAATTATAAGAGTAACATAACATAACATACTGGTCCTGATAACATAATTACACATTACCGGTACTACTCATATACATAAAAGACATTTCTGCCACCATACCTGCCTGGTTGGCTACATACATGGGGTGATGGGGAAGCAGCCGTGATTCAACAAGCAGAATGGCCAAACTGTACCGGTACAAAAATACATGTTGTGTGACACTCTAATTAGTTGCGGAGATATAGACACCAACCCAGGCCCCAGTTCAACGTTGAAGAAACCTCATCACGAAACTAATTAGATGTTAGCAACTATTTCCCCTGGGGGTAAGGGGTTTCGAATATGCCCTATGTGCCTCCTGCATGTCGTAAAAGGCAACTACAGAGGTTGGGTGGTTGGGCTTGTGACCTTCCTCCCGGGAAAAACATACAGCAACTAAAAACGATAGAATAACCTCGGACACGGACAGACCTACTGTTGATGACCACCGACCGGCCAAGGACTGTTTTCAAATAATTGAGACTTGGAATTTGAGAGGCGTGAATGATGGCACAAGATAAGAGAGAGGCTCTGGGAGTTCTAGCGAATGCAAGACTGGATGTATGCATGTAGGCTATGTGAAAGGACACATGTGTGAAAGAATGGGAGTGTGTGCTGGAATGAACAAGATAGCGAAAGAAGGTTTTTGTTTGCTTGTAAGTAATAAGTTACAAGTGGAAAGAGGTGTAAGGGATTATGGCTCTGTGAGCACAAGGATTGTGTGTGTGTGCGTCTACATACAGAAGATAAAGCAGAAAGAGTGAAAGAGGAGCGTTGGGTAAGTGTTGAGGCATCCCTGGATAAGTTTGGCAGGAGTGAAAGAATATTTCTGATTGGTGATATGAATGGGAAGGTGGGTGACACTGACAAGAGAGTAGATGGGGTGGTACTAACAGTTAAAACAATTACAAACAATAAAAAATAAGGTCTATAGATTCATATTAGGAGCACCCATCCATTCTCCATCATGTATACTGCGAGGAGAGATCGGAGCTTCAGATTTGACTTTCAATAATAATTAAAAAAAAAATAACTTTGTTAATTACATAAACTTAAGGGAAGAATCAGTGATCAAGGCAGTATACGAAGAAATGAAAAGAGTACGGTAGTAGAAAGACGACTATGTAGGTTTGTCTTGGAGAGAATAGAGGAAGTGGAAGAGGTGACCAAAGTAGGAAAAGATGTGTGCAGCATGTGAGGAGGTATGTAGAGTTAGGAAAAGAGGGAGAGGAGTGACTAAAAGGAACAGCATTGTGGACTGAAGAGCTGAAACTAGCAGTCGAAGAGAAAAAGGAAGCATATACAATAGTGGTTGCCACTACCCAACCAGTGGTTGGGTAGTAGAGGGACGGAAGGGTTAGTCTTGTATCAAACGTACTATGTTAGGTTAGCTTACCGAGTACGGTAGCCTACTGTTTTTCTATTAATTTGAAAACTTGCAAAATCCGAGCCAACTTTCGGCAAAATTTGACTTGGGGTACCAGTATCTATTTTAGGGGTTTTATCCATCCATCCATAGCCTATACTCAGGCCCAATATTTTTTTTTTTTTTTTTTTTTTTTTTAGCCTAGGCCTTTATTATTATTAGACCTATTATTATTTGGCCTAGGCCTATTATTATTATTTGGCCTAGGCCTATTATTATTATTTGGCCTAGGCCTATTATTTTATTATTTTTTTGTTTTTTGTGGGGGAGGTGGGGGAGGTGGGGGAGGGTGGGGGCTAAAGAGAGTACGACAGAGCCAGAATAGGGACAACAAAACAGGGTACGATTTTAGTTACTGGACACCTATTTGACAGGTACCACCAAGGATTTAATACATATTTTTTTTCGGTTTCCACGCATCCAACACCAAGCTACACCTTTTTCTGGTCCGGTAATACAGTAGTATTGAAAACGATATAGGCCTAGGCCTAATAACTTTTTAAATGTAGTTTTCGACGAGAATAACACGGCGCGTTTGTGCCGAAAATCGGCGGCGGGAGTCCGTCGTCGCTTCGGATCGCCGCAGTTTGTTTACCCAGGACGCTCGAGGTTACGGCCAGCTGTTTTACTTGCCCCCTGCTAGCCACATATATGACGATTATTATAATTCACGGGGGGATGAGGGGGGGCAGAGCCCCCCCTCAACCGGTATCCTGTATCCCACGGCCTATAACGCAAATCTTGATCAAAAAATGTACCCAACAACTGGTTATAAGCTTAGCCATTTTAAGTCGACCGCCAAGGCGCCGGGAAGTCACTCCGAGCGTAAAGTAAACAAAGCGACGCTAGGCTACTTCCACGAACGCAACAGAGTTGTCTTTATATTTCGTCTCATATAATCATTATTAAAGTGTCCCCTTTGCTTTTTTAGTGTTTCGTACACCAGAAAAGGGTGTAGCTTGGTGTTGCATCTTGGATGCGTGGAAACCGAAAAAAAATATGTATTAAATCGTTGGGGGTACCTGTCAAATAGGTGTCCAGTAACTAAAATCGTACCCAAAACAGAAAACAATGAACACAAAAACAAAACACAAATTCATAGGCTACGCATCTAGGTCATCCAGAAGACAAAATTAGCCTAGGCATATGGGCTAGGCTAAAAAAGCACAATAAAATACACATCAATCAGAAAAACCTTAGGCTACAGACTGCGAACCCAAAATGCAACCAGAGGTCAACAACACTGGTAGCCTAGTTTGTTATGCAATAGCCTATGACCTAAGTTAACCTAACCTGACCTACCCTATGAGGTGTATACCAATTACCTGCATGCACACCATACGACCATTACCCCAATACAGAAATAACAAAATGGTCCAACAAGTCATCATAGGCCACCAGAAAAAAAAATCTGACATGCCAATCGTAGTAGCCGGATACCTGCGGCCAAGCCAACTCAATCAGGGACTGAAACTACGGGTCTTTACGGCTATCAGGACCTACACAACTTTGATGGTACATTAAACAGAGTGCATACATCCCAAAAAGTAAGTCTGGACACCCTCAAGAGACTCACCGACATAAGACAGCCTGGGGCCCGCCTCCCTGAGCCATTTTCCCAGCCCTCGGATGTAAACAAACTGACAAGATTCTCGTTTTCGTTTTCGTATTCTTGCCGAGTAGGCCAAGGGGGAGCCAGCCTTTCTACCGGCGCGGGCTATTTATTTATTTTCTCGTAATAAGTTTCAATGCATCATCAAAAATTAACCCAACTGTTATATTATCCTATGCTTATTATTTAACATCCTTTTATTCTCAGCTGTTTCCTTATATTTCTCGGTATTATCCAGTTTCCCCTTCTCTTTACAGCATATAGGCCAACAGGTAGGTCCTATACTAATTAATATGTGTGCCTTAAATTATTACTCACATTCTTCTCTCGATTTTCTATTTGGTGTATTTCTCTTTTGTTAGCACATTTCTTGTCCTCCTCAAGTCTTTCTTACCACTTGAAATCTCCCCATTACCTTTATCCTTCTCTCTACGTATCTGATGTTTTTTAATTGTTTTCAGCCTTCACAATCTAGCCTTCTCTTCTTGCTTCTCTGTGTATCTTCCCATTTTCTCTCTGGTGCTCTTTATCATGTCTCTGCTCATTTATCTACCTATATGCACGTGCTTACCTAATCGTATTTAGAGGGGGACTAGGAATTAAGAAGTCTTATTGTTATAGATCCCCATCTCCAATATTTAGTTATTTCAAGTAAAAGACCCCCAATATGTTTATCATAGTTTTTCTTAAAGCTTGAAATAGTGTCCAACGTAACTACCCACTCGGGCAGGGCATTCCAACGCTTTATTACTCTTATACAGAAAGTGTTACCTCTCAAGTATATGCCTTCATCTTTACATACCTTTCAACAAGCAGGCTAGTGAGGAGCAGTAATCTGTTGTGGTTTGCTTTCCTTTTCTAATCCCATCCAGGAACTCTCTAATAGGGGGATGGCCATTAAAAAAAAATGACTCAAAACTACATTATGTTTACCCTTATTTCAGTTATTTGATAAGCCGATGTTGGGAGTTGTGGCATAGTTTTGTTTCACTGATAGACCCACAGATAGCTGTTCTTGGACAGTATGATGTGCTGGGGTTGTAACATTATTTAGACAAGATTGGGTCTTAAAATTGCTTTATGCTATACGATCCTATTGCTACATTAAAATCTTCAATTTTGTAAATACTGTACGGCCTTTAAACATCCCATTGGCTATAACAACTACACACTTCCACATATCTTACTATCCCAACTGTGTATTCCATTCACAATCCTTCTGTGTGATCTCATACAACTTGAGGCTTTCTTATTCAGGACCAACACTCAGCTCGGCTATATTTCAATGCATCAAATTTGTCTCCTTCCATGCCTGAACTGTCTCCAAGTACAGCAACTCATGTAAAGTTACCTCACTTTAAGTTTTCCTTGTTACACTTCCATAAAAAACAAAATGTTAAGCTATGCTTCATTATTAAGTTGTAAATCAGACAAAAATGGTCCAAAATTACAATTAAAATGACAAATACTAATCGCTTCACAAGTGGTTTAAATTAGTTTTGATTTTCAGGAACATAATTACAACTGTGAGGAATGACTAACTCCCATTTTTTTTTTTTTTAAGAGACAATGAACGGAGGAAGGAAAAACACAGATAAATCAAAAAGGTCTATGTGCCTAAAGGCATCCTCTATTCATAAAATGTTTGTAACAACTGGATTTAAACATTTGTAGATTGTAAGTTTGTGGAAAGCAATTCGAGGGAAGTGAATTCCAAAGAGTAGTAGCTCTGGGGATAAATTAATTCTGATAAGCAGAAGTTCTGCATTGTGGAGGAGAAAGTGTAAATTCATGGGCGCTCTCAGCTGCCCTAGTTCTGCCTAAGTTACATTATAATTGCTCTTCTCCATCCCACAATGAAAAGTTCTAAATTATTCATATCTCCTTTCACACCATCAAGTTTCTCTTCTTCACAACCAATATGACCTCTCTTCCTTTCTTGCCTACTCCGATTTACAAAAACTGAACTTGATCAAATTTTTCCAAGTCTTCTCAATTATCCCTTATTACTCAGTTCCTTCACTTTCAACCATTCCCTATTGTATACCCTTATTCTTTTTTATTTTCGTAAGTGAATAGTTTGCTGGAAAAGTAATTCCATCTCCCTCATTTTACTCCTATATGTGTTAACGTTATGACACAAACAAGCTAATTCTTGGTGTTCCACAAAGCATTAACTATTTATGTTGTAGTTGTTGTTGTTGTTGTTGTTCCCCAGGCTGCCTGGCCGAACAGCCCCAAGGTCCTGAGCAAGGCCATAAACGAGCGCCCCCACAAAACCCTCCCTGCTTACCACTAATAAAGCCTGGGTGACCGAAGCCACTCTAAGGCAGGGAGCCGAGGAGGGCGCGGAAACGCCCGGGAAACCAAAGCTTCACCCAAAGCCCTGTGCCCCTCAGCAATTATGAAGGGAAAGTTGAGGGGCAAGGGAAAAATGTGACGCTTTGGCTCCCAATCTGCCAACTTTTAGGTTGGCAGTAGGGAGGTCAATCCACGGAAAAGACGCCGTCACTTGAGATCTAGAAGATATATAAGTAAAAGGAACAGTCAGAGCAAGCTATGGGTATGGCAGAGATCGCTCAGCTCTCACTCTGATAGACCAGCCCATCACCACATGACTAGAACCCAATCCTCTCGGCATCAGCTAGGAAAGGCCCTAGAAAGCCGCCTTTGGCGGGGGGATAGCTCCCCTATTTCAACTCCTTTCGGGGTTGGGCACATACCCCATTTTATTTATTTCTATCAGGGGGTGGCCGACTCGAGACAGAGCCCGAACAGGAACAACACAAACAAAATATGAAAAATATCTAAGAAACAGTAAAATGTGGGGTACAAAAAATTTACACATTAAAGATGATCCATTTATTTTTTTATTTTTATTTTTTAGATTTTTCTCATTGCATACATTAATTATTTACATATATGTATACAGTAAGTTTATCTCATTCATCAGCTGACATTTGATGAAGTCATCTTGGGCTCAACCTCCACACAGCAACAATGCAACATTTTAGCTTCGGATACATATATTTTACTTGCTTAGTTCTGCGTATTCCGGAGGTCTTGCCACCACAATGTTTGGGGGGGGGGATGGGAAGTGGGGGAATACAGGAAAGGTCACAGGCATATTTTTGGCATTCTTTCTAGCCTCTAACCGATTCTGGTTTTATTTCATCAGATTTCCATTGACTTTGCCTTTAATTATCTGATATATTTATGATAGTGATTAAGTTAAGGAACAGACTTAATAACAGTAATGTTACTGGTAATTGACATACGACTTATTTTGGTGTTTTTATCAAAGAATTGCAAGTTTCAGTCAGTCATTGGCTAGTAAATTTGCCATAAAACTACCTGTTATACCCTACCTTAATGCCCAAGCAAGCGACCTACATTTATATTGAACAATGTACAGCGCAACACTGCTGGGTATTTCCCCCTAGAATAATGGGCTTCAGATTTTCCCCCTAGAAAAATGGGTATTAAGCTGAGAAAAATACACTCCACTTTTGGAGTATCCTTATGTCGATACCTTATTTTGCCTTGATCATACCCCAAGTACTGCAACTTACAGCCCGCTCCATTTTTTTTTTCTCAGGAAGTGAGCTGAGGACAGGTACTCTAAAGGCACGCTCACAGACACGGATTTTGCAGACATTGTGTTTGAGTCATATGATAAACGGCTTAAATTGAGGCACAGGTGCTGGATAATCACTATAGCCATCAATCAAAGGAATTGGACAATTGTCGGAAAAGAGTTTTCTGTGAACGTGCCTATTGCCAAATAGGCTATTATGGGTATTAATAACTTTCACCTGACCATGTGAGCCAGGCAGAAGTCAGTACTGTACATTACACTGAAGTAATGGCTAGGAAAATTTGACGAAATGTGAAATATGTAACAAGAGCCAACGAGGAACAGACAAAAAGTCAGTCCCTTAAGAGCCAGATGTAAATAAACGCATCATACCAAAGTACTGTAATGGCTAGGATAATATGATGAACATGAAATGTGTAACAAGAGCAAATCGCCAGATAGACATCAATGCATCTTACCAAAATTATGGATGGGATATTTGATGAACGTGTGAAATGTAACAAGATGCCAACGAGGAACAGACCCAAATTCTGTCACTCGTAAGCCAGATGGACACCAATGAAGTCTACTGAAATGTCTAGGGTAATATGATGAACGTGACAAAATGTGAACGAAAACACAAGACGAGGAACAGACAAAAAATTCAGTCATGGAATCGGAACGTGAGACCTTTGTTTGCATCTCTGGTTCCAAGGGGGATGACTGACAACACAAACTTGAAGAAAAATCAAAATAATTCAATATAAATATCATCATCCTATTAACCATCTTACCATTATAAAGTATTTTTGAAAATTTAGTTCCACACAAAATATATCATGCATTTTGTATTTTTATTTAGAGCTACAGATTGTGTGACATGGCTACGGTTAAAAGATTCCAGAACATTAACCAACAATAGAGGAAGTAATAAAAATCTTTTAATATAAATTAAGAACACAATGTGACAACTTCGTTTAACACAAAAATAACATAAGCTCTAGGAGACATTTTTATCATTATAGTAATAAGCCAATTTCAACCTGTTTAGTCTCTCATCAGGAACGAATTATGCTGCTTAATGAATGCCACCATTAGAACATAAGACTGATATCATACTTCTCGCCCGAGTGGGAAGAAGCATTTGGTAAAAAATTAAGTTTGTGTATTTAAAAATTTTGCGATATGGCCTGGCCGGACCTATGAATTCACTAAAACTTGACCATGTTATGCAAATAGTGTCATAGGTAATATTTGAATTTGTTTACAAAGACGTGAGACTGAAATTGTACTTCTTGAGGATAACTTGGTCTTTAACCCGTTCAGTACCAAGGACGTCATTTTATCGTATTCTGGCAACTATTAGACAATTTTATTCAGCTTAGGAAGGACCTCTAGCAATAATAAGGCTTCAAACTATCTCGACCAGCCCTTTTAACTACCACAGATCCTTCCCAAGCTGCATAATATCGTCTAAATATAGCTAGAATAAAATAAAACACATTGCTGGTACTCAAAGGGTTAAAGTCCTAACTTCCCAAATTGATTTCTTCCTTGAATATGACGAGAGTACGTAAATATATATGCAACTAATTTGCTTGGGAAACAAATTCACTTACTCATATTGTGATGTACATTCTATGTGGTGGTTTTGTGTTCTTGTATTTCAAAAATTTATCTTGCTAAATCGATATTTCCACATAGTGATTTTGATTAGTTCTTTTGTCTCGTATTGTGTTGTCCCTGTTTTGGTTTGTTTATTTTGCAAGTTTTACATTAAATTATCTCAAAACTAATGGAGGTAAACAAAAGGGAGAAACAGGGTCCAGAAAACCGACCCATCTCCCCGTAAGAGTACACTTTATGACAATTTTATGACCCACGAAACTAAGACGAGCATCCACTCAAAATAATAGCTCGCCAGTTTCTATTTAGACCTATAGATAAATCTGGATACTCGACCAAAATATGTTCCCTGCAAAAAAAAAACATAATTCCACTTCAATAACTTACAAAATCATAATATTCATATTAAGAAATACGTGATCTCAATTAAGATTTTGTGATGCAGCTTACCGGGACTAATACAGTGCGAGTTATTTAGGTACACGTTACATAGGCTCGTATTCCTAGACAAACCTCTACAAAGTCGGTGATTAGAAAGCCGGTATAATTCGATGATCATCATTTCTGGAATATTTTGCTCTGGTATCGGAAACTAGACTGGTGAATGGTGATAGATGAACGTAAGTGACAGAAATGTTTGAAATGTTGACCTCATAAGCTGCCAGACCAGTGTTGAGGATAAATGTTGAGGGAAAAAGCCCTTGTGTGATACTGGCTTTTACTATAGCTTTGCCATATTCCTAGTCAGTCAAAATGATGCGCTATACCCTGTTCCAAAAAAGTAAGCCAAAACTCTTTACCAATAACCTCTGTAACTCACAAACTACAAGAGTAACCCAGCTAATATTTCTATCATTTGGAAAGGGTCAGCCAGGGAATAGGTGTGGCCATTTACAGCCCATTTGCTCTAGCCCTTTTTGAGTTACAGGGGTTAGGGTTTAGGATCTCTGGCATACTTACATGAAATAGGGTACATTGTTTGTTGGAATTGCAATAAAAAGTACTGGTCTCATTGCAATTATAACTATAGTCTATTTTTTTCCAGCTGAGACTAAATTGACATGTTCTCTCTTTTTTTTTACTCGGTTAGTTTTTTTTACTCGGTTATTAGGTAGAGTTTGTAGCGAAATATGCTGTTAATTATGAAAACGTGGCATTAATACGACGCACAGCAATAGTAGTTTCAGATTTGTCCATTAAGTATCGAGAAATCAGTTACTAAGGGATTCAATTTACCATCAGCTGGAAAAAAATAGACTATAGTATACAGTATATGGACTGGCTAAGCAGAAGATAAAACTATAACATTACCACCGACAATGATGGGATTTGTCAACGAATAAGGACCATAGAGCAAAATAATGTATAGTACTTGTACTCTAATATTAATAATATTAACCCCTCCACCTCGGCTGTCTTCTTACGCTCCATACCCCATAAATCGACCCATATGGGGCCTTATGGTCACAATAGCTACGCAACAGTAATAGGTAGAAATATCAGCTTAATGAGAAAATGGAGTACAGGTACTTACTGTTGTCTTGATCCTGGCGTTGACCGGACATCGCTATGTCGTCTGGTTGTCGTGTTGTGAGGTTGTGAAAATGTAGAGCACGGGAGTTTAAGAGAACACCCAAGTTCCCCGGTGAAACTTTGGTGTGGCGTTTAAGAGGACAGCCAAGTTTGAAGGGATAATAATAATAATAAATAACAATAATAATAATAATACAATAGTAACATACAATGGATATAAGAATAAAAATGATAATTCCTCTTGTAATAATACTGTACTGTACTTATCAATGCTACCGGTACCGTACTGATAGAAAAAAATGGACAAGTTTAAAAGTTTTGTTTTTAATCACCACCACAATGCTAAATAAAATAATACAAATTACCTTAATTCCTTATTTAACACGACCGATAGCTATACTTCGTTACACTATTACAGTACCATAGTAATATAAAATACATAAATAAATAATAACAAAAATATAAATGGATGATGTACACTCGGTCAAAAAAGTATCTGCACCCTACGCTGATTATCTGGTGTGTACAACTTGGTAGGGTTGGCATCTCTACCTACAGTTATATCCATCTACAGTATACTACTACCTACCTATACTACCTAAGACCTACGACCTATACTACCGATCTGTACACACCAGATAACCAGCGTAGGGGTGCAGATACTTTTTTGACCGAGTGTACATATCCATTTATTCAAAAACCTTAAAACTACTAAGTACAGCCCAGTCTCCAAGCGCATCACTTCTGCTGCAAAACTAAAAACCATAATCAGTGACCTTGACCCAAAATCAAATACAGTAGATCACCACCGTCAAGAAGGATAGATTATAATATACATTCGGTATATAGATTTGTTTTTTTTATTAGTTTTTATTTATTATCAATGACCTTTGTAACTCAAATACTGTATATCATCCCTTTTCCAATATATTATACATGTATATACACCTGTCCTGAATCCTGTATTATTTATTTTTTTCTTTTCTCACAAGTTAACAAATAACTCTGCTACACAATTATATAATACACAATTTCTCAGCTCAAATCAATGTTTCTTTCAACAGGATTCATCAATTATTAGTTTAACACCATCATAAATTATATTTTGCGAAAGCGTATTTCCACATAGCGATTTTGACGAGTTCTATTGCCTTTGTTTTGTGTCGTCCCTGTTTTGGTTTGTTAATTTTGCAAGTTTTACAATATAATTTTTTGACAGCGCTTTGGTCAAAATCATAGAAGCGCAAAATATACCATTGACTATGTGGAAGTGGTTGAAAAACATTAAATTTGAACTGAAAAAATGGCTTTGACTTGTCCCTCAACACTACATAAGCTGTAGACCCACTAGTACTTTTTATGGTGTAGTGCATTTCCTAGCAATCAGACATTCTCACTCCAGCTAACCCCAGACAAATTTATTCAGCTTAATCACAACTTGAAATCAAAAGGTTAAACAAGCTGTCTCAATTAACCCTCAGACGATAAACGATCCTTCCTGAGGCTAATAAATTTATCTAATGGTAGCTAGAACGAAATACGCAAGTTTTCATCGGATTGCAGGAGAAAAATGAGAAACATCAATATTTTGTCCATATTACAAAAGCTCCAGTGAAGGAAATATACAGACAAAATATTAAAGCCCCTAGTACATTTTCCGGTGTCCCGAGTTCGAATCCCGGGAGGACCAAATGCTTTCATTAGTTTATTCAAGTACTTTACAATAGAGTTTGTAATGGATGATCAATGTTAAGAACAGGGTGTTCCTTAATATAATATTAGTACATGGTAAATGTGCAACCATCTTGCTATTATAAGACACACACAATCATCCTTCACTTGAAAAAAATAAACTACTGTACAGCACTGTAGTCACCTTGCTAGTAAAGGACTGGCATAAACTACTGTACAGCACTGTAGTCACCTTGCTAGTAAAGGACTGGTATAAACTACTGTACAGCACTGTAGTCACCTTGCTAGTAAAGGACTGGCATAAACTACTGTACAGCACTGTAGTCACCTTGCTAGTAAAGGACTGGCATAAACTACTGTACAGCACTGTAGTCACCTTGCTAGTAAAGGACTGGCATAAACTACTGTACAGCACTGTAGTCACCTTGCTAGTAAAGGACTGGCATAAACTACTGTACAGCACTGTAGTCACCTTGCTAGTAAAGGACTGGCATAAACTACTGTACAGCACTGTAGTCACCTTGCTAGTAAAGGACTGGCATAAACTACTGTACAGCACTGTAGTCACCTTGCTAGTAAAGGACTGGCATAAACTACTGTACAGAACTGTAGTCACCTTGCTAGTAAAGGACTGGCATAAACTACTGTACAGCACTGTAGTCACCTTGCTAGTAAAGGACTGGCATAAATGTACAACTTAAATATAATGCCCTCAAAGTGTCATAGGTGGAATAATATAAGGTGTGGATCCTTCCATCATAGCTATCAGTAGAAGATTTTACTCTTATTAAGAAGAAAGTGAGGGTGTCAGAGGGTTACTAAAGAAAAGTTACACTCCTTTGATTCCTCGAGCTCCTTCCTAAGCTAAGTAAACGCTGTCTAACATTAGCTAAAATACAAATAAAAAGATGCCATCGTGTTAAGGGAACGAGAGTGGTTGAGCAGACAGGGTGGAATGAAGGCCTTGTTGTAGCTCGGATATTATTCTGGCTGACACTAAACGGGAAAAAAACCAAACAGGAAAAGTGGGGATTGGGCCTGAGTAAACAGATAAGATAGATAGAACACTAGATTATTTTATGCAGCTAAAGGAAGAACCTGTGGAATGACAAGTGCTAATAACGATTACTTTTACCCATATCATTTCTTCATTTTAAGGGGGGATGGGCCAGTTTTCTGGACCACTTTCTCCCTCGTTTAGCCCCATTAGTTTTCAGATGTTAAGATGTTTGCCCCATTAGTTGGTCGATTTTAAGACCTTTCACCCCATTTCTTAGTCAATATGTAGACCTTTCGTGCTATTTAGGTGTCGATTTTTTCCCTGGCGAACGAAAGTGAGCCTGTAATGTTGGAAGAACCGGCCTTTGGCCGGGAAATTTTTCTACCAAAAAATTTACAAATTAATCTAGAAGGGGGATATAATTTATGTTTTTTTTTAAATTTGATGGAGGTCTAGGGGGGAAACTAGAAAAATAACGAATACATGCAAAAAGCGCCCCAAAAAGTGAACCATCTCCCCTTAATCAAAACGAGTAAAAATTACCATGCTTACCTTTTCGAATCCCATGGGTCCTTTTCTAAATTGCATATCATCTAGAGATATCCAGGCTGAAAATTTAAAAGGCAGATTTTATGACCAGGGATAAAAATTAATGCCATCCCGTCATGAGAATCTGAAAGAGGTGTTTTCATGTAAGGGGGGAAAAATTAATGCCCTGTCATGACTATCTTGAGTGATGAGGGGATATGCGCCGGTTTTCTGGACCACTTTCTCCCTCATGTTTAGCCCCATTAGTTTTCAGATGTTAAGATGTTTGCCCCATTAGTTAGTCGATTTTAAGATCTTTCGCCCCATTTCTTCGTCAATATTTAGCCCTTTCGTGCTATTTAGGTGTCAATATTTTCCCTGGCGAACGATAAGTGTGCCTGTAATGTTGGAAGAACCGGCCTTTGGCCGGGAAATTTTTCTACCGAAAAATTTACAAATTAATCTAGAAGGGGGATCTAATGGATGTTTTTTTAAATTTGATGGAGGTCTAGGAAGGAAACTAGAAAAATAATTAATACATGCAAAAATCACCCAAAAAGTGAACCCTCCTCCCTTCATGGAGTACGAGTAAATAGTCAATGAAGGTCCTGACGACTATTTGGATGAAACGCTTGTAAGTTGGGACACAAATATATTACGGTCATGTGTTTTTGAGCGGGGAGTATGCCAGGAAGGTGTCAAACGAGAGCCGAGTCCAGTATTATTAGTCTCTGTAATTGTAATGATTAGATAAAATGAAGTGTTTATAGTTCAATTATTGTCTTTGGAAATGATAAAATGGCCAAAGTAATGTTATTTCATGTTAATTTTCTTGTATTCCTTCTCATATTCATTCAAGTCTTCAAACAAAATTGCTCCGGTTTGACACCCTGTTTAAATAATAATGCGAGGAAGGTCCTGTCATGACTATCAACACAAGATGTTTTTCAGTAAAATAACAAGTTGTGGCTACTTGGGAATGACCCCGAAGAATTGTAATAATGTTGGGGAAAAGTGATGCCGAGTAAGTCCAAAAGCGCACAAAGATCTTGTTGGGATTACCTTGGATGATTAATAAATGAGTACTGTAGTGTTTTTGTTTATCCTGTCAAGGCAACCTGGATGAAATGCTAACTGACTTTATATTTATTATTGAGCAGCTTACCCAAATTAGCCTGGATACGGCATAGAACAATCAAATGAAATAAACTGCTTCGATACGATAATGAAAGTGGCTTATTTACAAGTGCTGTATGTTAGAACCTGGGCCTGACTGTACATATGTATACAACTATTTTTCTAAAGACCGATCCATTACAGTGGATGAAATGGCTGTGAGAAAAATGCTAGAAGTTTGCATTCTATATTTCTCCAAAGCTTTGAGCTAAGAAGAACTGACCTTCAGTGAGAAAATTGATTCTGCAAAGCCTGAAGCATTATAGAAATAGAATTAACAAGCCTTTTCCGTTGTTACCCTCCCAATTACCTTCAATGTGGTCTTACTGAGGGTCAACGGAAAACCAAAGGTTGGTTGTGAAGGAGTGATATGAATGGGGTGTTGTTGTACTGTACTAACAATATCATACACAAGCGTGATTAGGCAGGATTAAGAAGAACGTATAATGGATAACATAAGTACAGGTCTCCCTCATTATCCGATGGCCCGATTTACGATATTATTAGACGTTTGTAAGTGTTTGTATTTGGGTTTTGGCTGGTCTGAGAAACCATCCCCATTTACCCCATTAATTATTTTAATTTTATTTTATTTCATAAATTATATTTTAGTAAGCATTTTTTCCACATAGCGATTTTGAAAAGTTAATTTAACTTTATATTGTCTTTGTCCCAGTTTTGGTTTGTTTAGTTTGCAAGTTCTACATTTTAATTTTAGGGTTTGATATGTGATTTTTTTCTATTTAAGATCGGATTTTCAAGAACGCAACCCAATCGTAAATCGAGGGAGACCTGTAATGGAAAACCTAAGTAATGATTAAACTTAATTGGTGGGATTCATGATAACGAAAAATGTGTAACAAGCGACCAGGGGCAGAGTACCCCTAAAGTTACCAAGTGGATAACCTAACTAATGATTAACTTAATTGGTGGGATTCTTGATAACGAAAAATGTGTAACAAGCGACCAGGGGCGGAGTACCCCTATAGTTACCAAGTGGATAACCTAAGTAATGATTAACTTAATTGGTGGGATTCTTGATAACGAAAAATGTGTAACAAGCGACCAGGGGCGGAGTACCCCTAAAGTTACCAAGTTTGTATAACAACTTGGAACATTGTACCGGGAAACGTTATTTTCTTGCCAGTAATTCAGAAAACCCAATGGAACTAATTTCATCTTTAGGCTGTGCACCAAATATAATATAGACATTATTTTTGCTTAAGCATAGTTTTCACATAGCGATTTTGATAAGTTGTTTTGTCTTTATACTAAAGTTTTGGTTGGTTTATTTTACAAGTTTTACATTATAATAGACTACCATCAATAATTTTTCTTTACCCTAACTAATTTTTTACCTCAAACTTGGTTGGATGGACTAGTATTACATGCAAGTGTCCAATAAACTCTAGTTTTACCCCAGGCAGGCTTGAACTCTGAACACTTTTCGATTAGTTCTTTTGCCTTTATACGGTGTCGTCCCTATTTTAGTTTGTTTATTTTGCAACTTTTACATTTTAACTGATAGAACCAATACTAGACTGCCAAGACAGTAAATAAATAGATAAATAATTAAAAATTAATTAACAAATACTATACCTCAAATATATTAACAAGTTACAGTATGTTAAGAATACTGCAAATTTACTTAACGTCTTTTCTTGGTGGTAAAATCTAGGAAACTCTCTAGTATGCTTTCAAATAACCAGGGTGATATTTCAATCTGCAGCTCAGACTTTGAACGTTTTCTACACCTCAAACTTTCGAATTTCTACCACAATCTTTCAAACTCTGGATGGATACTTTGAAACATGCAAATAATGTAAAGATGGTGATTAATTTGTAGGGTGAACAAGTAGATGAAGGATGGCTTACTTTGTTTGGCGTGTGGTTTTATAATCATCTTCATCAATCGAAAGGCGGGTCCATTATTTTGTCTTGATTATTGTACATGTAAAGGTAAAATGATGGTTGATCGTTCGAATTACGTCTTTGGAAGTGATAAACTGGCCAAAACAATGTTTCTTTTTATGTTAATTTTCTTGTATTCCTTCCCATATTCATTCAAGTCTTCAAACAAAATTGCTCCGGTTTGACGCTCTGATCCTCTGGCTTTCTTCTCTTAGGCCTATATGGATAAGGTACAGTCGCGCTAATAAGTCAAGTATCGGCACCAAATATATTTTTGATCAATAATTGGTATCAGCAATATCTAAGCTTCATTTCTTCATATTGAGTGAAATATACAACCATGTTCCTACACTTACCCACCCTATTCAACATCTAACAGACATTAATACAGCACAAAGCAAGCCAAACAAATGACAGCTGGGACATGACTTATTAGCGCCACCATACCCCCATATTCTTTCTGGGAGTCTAGGAATTCTACAGAGTGAAGGACTTCTGAAAAATTGGAATCGACCAAGGGTGATCAAACTGACGTTACAGGGTTTGGATGACTAGAGGGTTGCTATATCCCCTGAACCCAAGTACTTGATACTTGTACAATTACCAATATCTAAATACATCATCTTAAGGGAGCCCACCTCGCTTTTTTTCTCTCTCTCTCCTGCTCTCTTTGACTTGTAACCATTCGGCCCCATTCAGCCTACTGTTTTAAGACGTTTACCCCCATCCAGGTGTCAATATTTTCCTGGCGAGCAGCAGCAAGCCAGCATATACAGTATATATTTTTGTTTTGACAGCAAAGCTAAATTTGTACATTTTTCGATAGAAAAATGTCTCCGGCGAAGCCGGATTTCTCCATACAATGATGGCTCGCCAGGAAGAAATCGACACTTGGATGTGGATCAACGTCTTAAAACAGTTGGCGGAATGGGGTCGAATGGATACAAGCCAGGGAAAGAGAAAAAAGGAGAGAAAGAGAAAAAAAATCCGTTGACCCCCCCTTTAACACAATTATGCTTCTCTACAGTGACACAGCAACTACTGGATCTTGTGATTAGACTTAGAAAAACACCGATTAAGAATGTATTGTACACTGTGAATCTGGTGCTCCTATTTGTGTATTTGTAAATGGTCAAAGTCAGATTTCAGACAGCTAAACTCTCACTTTGTAAAGCAGTGCGACTTTGTTATGGAGTGTGCTACCTCCACCAATTTTAACCCATACCGGCAACGTCCTTTATATTTTATTCTGGCAACTATTAGACTATTTTAATCAGCTTAGGAAGGTCATCTAATGATTAAGAAGCTACAGACTATCACATTTAATCCTTCAAGCTACCACAGACCCTTCCTCAGCTGAATAAGATCGTCTAATAGCGCCCGGAATATGATGGAACAGGATATCACCGGTACTGCATGGGTTAAGTAATGTTCTCATACTGTGTACATCTACAGCTGATTTACTTAAACCTGAAAGTAAATAGAATCTTACCGGGATACTGTAGTTTTTCATTTGGACAAATACTTGGCGTCTTGTACAATTACGTCTAATATTTAAATACTTGGAATATTTACTTGGAACTGTGTTGGTGGTGTAATGGTTTAGATGCTCATGTTATGGGTGTGGTGTCCCGAGTTTGAATCCCGGGAGGACCAAATGCTTTCATTAGTTTATTCAAGTACATTGGGGTTTGTAATTGATGATTAATGTTAAGAACGGGGTGTTACTTATATTTAGGCTCTTACTGGGATACTAGTTTTTTTCTGTGATAATGTGACCTATGTTTTGAAGGCATATCAAATTGTCCTTCTATACTACTGTCAATCGAAGGAATTACCACCAATCAACCTGATGACCATATTTTAATTAACTTAATGTAATTCAACTTAGGAACGATCTATCAAGCTTAGGGATAATGGGGATTTTTATTCAGCCCTCTAATACTGTTAGATCTTTTCTTAAGTTGAATAAAAATAAATTAACTAATTCCTTGAATGTGACGATAGTGCGTTGTTATGTGTGCGCTTAGTTTGCTTGGGAAACGGATTAACTTGCTCATGTAGTTTGATTAGTTATTTTGTCTTTTTACTGTGTTCGTATAAGTTTTGGTTTGTTTCTTTTGCAAGTTTTACATTGTAATATATAACTATCATAATAAAGGCTTAAACATTTAGTGGTTTAATATGCATTGGTAAGCAAAATGTCTGATCTAGGTAATCAGATAAATAGAAGGAAGATATTCAGGCGAGTATTTTTGTATACTATAGTGACTTCTCTAACCTCAATAAAAATGTACTGCTGTAATTAATCCATGTAACCTAGCCAATTACTCATGATAAATTTAGCTTTTACATGAGGTGGATCAACCTATCACAGAAGTAGTATTTAATGAGGCTAAACACTTACCGTACAATAAGGTTTTCGTAAACTTGTTTACAAAAATAGCCTCCTTAGGTCTTACTGTCTTGATCATGCACTGCTTACCAAAAAAAATAAACTCCTTAACTTATAATATAATAAAAATAATCAGGAATATGTTGGCTTAAGTCAGGAAATTCTTATGCAGTCACTCGGTGCTGGATTATATATATATAAATACAGTTTTTGAGTACTTAATTTAAAATACAGGATCTCCCGGTCACTCGCAAGGACCACACACATCACCCGTGACACCAGATTATACTACAGTTTTGCTATTTTGTTTTTCTTTCTGGACACATTAAAAGAATAAGACAGATGTATCAAGGCCAAGAAGTTATATACTCTTACCATTCACACAAGACATCAATGAAAATATAAGTCTCGTCGTAATACCAGTCAAGGTCGAGTTAGTCATCTTACAGTAGACATTCTGGAAGAGGCCCTATCTAAATTTTATGCGGCAGTGTCTTGCTAGGAGTTATCTGGTGTGCAAGACTGGCATAAATAAGAAAGAGAGATACACCATTCCAAAGAGAAAAAGTGATTAAACTATTTCAAGTTCATCGACTTTTTGAAGTTACTTGTCATTAACCAACACAAACATACGACAGACTTCACTCGAACATTCATCTTGAGTTCTTACTTTGATTCAGTAACTTGCATTCATTCACGAACTTCATTCCTTACAGTATACTGAGGTAAATGCATATGACAAAATATAAGATCACAACGGTTGTCAATGGATGTAGTGGAAAAAGAATATACTCTCCCTGACTAGGAGTAAACGGAGAACTGAGCTGACCACTTTTGCCATGAAGGAACGTTTGTATTTTGTGTTTAAAGTCACTGTCAACTCCTAAAACTCAATCAATTCAACATCTAGTATATAGTAAGCTTGTTATAATTGTGACGGTCGACTTCTTGAAAATGCCAAAAAGACCTAACAAATAAGTTTTACCGGTTTGTGTATTGGAGTTGATTGAGTTGATGGAGTTACTCCCCCTGTCTCTGAGCTGTCAAGTTGATTGCTTAGCTGGAATTGAAGCACGGACAGGTATAAAATGACACGAATGTGGTCTGTGGTTATGACTGACACTGTCCACACTAGACAGACGTATGCAGACACGTGCACACACATCCATCACATTCATTAACATGCAAGCATACAAATGATCAAATACTACCATCTGGTCCCAAGTTTACGACAGAGCCACCACACCTAAGCTGCATATTCTACCAGTCGCATAAACAACAGCCACAAATCAACTCAACTCAAGCCCTCAAAACGGACAAAGCTGGTATGTAAAAATTAAGAGTAACTGACTTGGTAGATGCAATTCTCAACCCGAAACTGGTCATAACAAAATGCAGTGCAAGTTTATCTATTGTGTTACCCTGTGGCTCGCATTATGTCTTGGAACAGTCAAGTTGATGACGCGGTAATCGGGCTGCAACCATATGGATATAAAATAAAATACTTTACTACCACAGGGCTGACAAAATGCCAGAAAACCATTGAGTCAATTGGCGTGGCAGATGGAACTAATGTACAACCATTTGGAATTAAATTCTGTGTTACCCAAGAGCCGACATTACGCCTTGAGAACCTCGGAAAGGTCCCTCTTCTCGTCCAGGAGCTTGAAGGACTTGGCAAACACCTTCCGAACATGCTCGAACACAGTCTCGTCGTACACTGATCGCGCCGTATTGGTCAGATCAAACGGCTCTGAAACGAGAGGGTACAGTTAGATATAAGTAACATGTGTAAGTACAGTAAACTTCCGTTAATCCGAAGGGCAGCGGACCGGCCCTCGTTCGGATTATCGGACTTTACCCCTATGAACCTGTGTATTAATGGCCTGACGAAAACATTGAGGCATTAGGCCACCCAAATGACACACACACTTATCATATGTTCATGAAATCACTTCAAAAGTTTACCATTGTCATTGTAGCCTATTACCTACTTCAAAACATTCAGATTAATGGTCAAAGGAATCTGCTGATATAAACGTAAACACCTTCTTCTTCTTCTTATTGTCACATGTCCGCATCGTCTACTAGCGAGTTTGTCTTGCTCTTGAAGATCAGATCAGATGTGGTTCGGGAAGTAATGCCTTAACAACGGCACTTCCCTGAGAGGTTCTTGTAATTTTCCTTTTGTGACGTGCTTTGTTATATTATATTGTATTGAAAGCACCCTTGTCTTGTTATCTTGAAAGCACCCTTGGGACGCTCCGATCACTGAACTATAAATAGTAGCGTATCGGAACGTCCAAAGGTGCGTTTTCAAGCTCAAGACTGAATGCGCTTGCAGAAAATGCGGTGCAAGCCAGTAGCGCATCGGAGCGTCCCAAGGATGCGTTCAAGAGCAAAACAAACTCTCTAGCAGACGATGTGTTGTTTACGTTTATATCAGTAGCTTCCTTTGACCATTAATCTGAATGTTTTGAAGTAGGTAATAGGCTACAATGACAATGGTAAACTTTTAAAGTAAATTCATGAACATATGATATGTGTGTGCTCCATTGTGTCATTTGAGTGGACTAATGCCTCAAAAAGGGGACTTTGGGACTTCTTGAAATTCGGACCATCGGGTGAATTCGGATTTGGCCTCAAATTGAAAAATTCGGACTATTGGGAGATTCGAATCATCGGTCGTCGGATTAAAGGACTTTTACTGTAGATGGTACAATACTGTATGATAAACTAAGAAACTGAACACTTTAAGGGAAAACACCAACTCAATGTATGTACTGTAACTCAAGGGCATATTTCAAAATACAAATATTTTTCAAATCATTCTTAACACCAATAACCCACCAAATGAAATTTATGAAAGCATGATCCTCCCAAGATTCGAACCCAGGATACCTCAAACAGAACTTACACACTCTAACCATTACACCATCAAGACAATTAAAGGGTACGGTACTGTACATGACTACGATTAATATCTATTTATCGAATACTGGATATCAATGAAATCATGTACTGGATCCAACTGGACTATGAATAGCCAAATGGTTATGCGAGAGGAAAGAATATTTTATGGGGTACAGATCACAAAGGACCGACCTCGCTACAAAATATTTGAATATTGCAATAATATCTATACGGCTTATCACTGCAGACACTTTTACATTAGTGAGTTAGAAATACGATTATACGAGTTACAAATCAAATAGAATAAATTTTATAATTTAATAAGTAAAGTACTGTATGGCATAATAAGTTTATTGTGTGTAGTGTCATGTAGTATCATATAATGGTTAGAGTGTTTAAGATCTGTATGTAATAACCCAGGTTCGAATCCTGGTAGGATCACATGCCTTCATTAATTTAATTGGGAGGTGTTTGGTGTTCGGAGTAAAGTTAATTAAATTAGATAATCTAATTATATTAATTTCACTCCAACACCAAACACCTCCCAAAGAAATTAATGAAAGCAAGCATGTGATCCACCGGGATTCGAACCTGGGTTATCACACAGATTTTAAACACTCCATCCATTACACCATCAAGGCAGTTATGATTCCCGGTGATTCCCACGCCCTGTCCCTTAGTTCAGACAAAACACCAACTTAATTATTCCTCCTTACCTTCGATGCATAGATACTTCCACATGTGAGCGTTGTTCTTGCTGTTGAGGACTGACCGACACTGTTCCGTTGGTACCGTCCCACCAGTTCGGACTGAGATTGTCTCCTCAATGAACCTGGTAACAAATTTAAGTTTAGTACAAGATCCCTTTATTCATTTACCTAGCTATATTATCTATTAACCCAGCTATACTATAACCCTTACAAATAGGATAAATCTAAAGAGACATTTACGAAAGACTGCAGGAAATTTGACTTTATGAACCTGTTGAACGTCATGAACGTCTGGGCCGTTACAATGTATGTAATGGAAAACTATGTTAAACAATTGCATAACCTGTAGCTACTGTAAGATGAGAATACTGAAATAAAAAACACCTATCCATAGATATATTATAAATAGGTTTCAAAATCACATACCAGTGAATGTTAAAAAGGAAGAAGGATGAATTCACTGGTTGAATACTTTAAAGAAACCAGTCAATAACTCACGTAAACTTATTGGCGAAATAGTTGAGGAAGCCGTGGAAGAGCTTTCCGAGGCTGTCCTTGTTGTTGGAGGTGAAGGGTGGCATCTTCTCGGTGATGGGGATGCTGGCGATGTGGTCGTGGCTGCGGAATTTGTCGGGGAATGCTCTGTGGAGGCACGGCAACACAGGCGGCGACGTTCCTTCTGGGGTAAGCAGTAGGAGGGAAATCAGGTTAGACAAGTTGTAGGTGGCAGAAAAATTATCTCTGTATCAGCAAAATGCAGTTCAATATTTTAAACAGGTATTTGTATCTTAGGAAGTTTTTGCAATTTAATAATAATGTAAGACTTGCAAAATAAACAAACCAAAACTGGGACGACACAATATGAAGGCAAAAGAAATTATCAAAATCGCTATGTGGAAATAACGCTTAATAAAATAAGATTTTGAAATAAAAGAACACAAACTCAACACATAGGGTGTACATCACTACATGAACAAGTTAATCTATTTACCAAACAAACTAATCGCACATATAGCAACGAACTATTGCCACGTTCAAGGATTTATACTCGGTTTAATTTCATCTGACGATCAATTACAATGTTCTTATATCAATTACTCAACTTATATGAAAAATATATAAAAAAGTATGGAGATAATTATGAAAACTTGGTATTTATAGGATGCAAGAGTATAATAGTTGCATATAGTTTCATTAATTATCGAGAAAACAGTTGGTATGAGATTCAATTTGGCGTCAGATGAAATGAAACCGACTATAGTGCCTTGGAGGAATTAGGAATTATGCCTTAGTCACCCAACGGCCATCACCATCCTGCTCAGTCCCCTCCAGCGTCCCTGTCCAGTTTTGTGTTGAGTGTTTCTTTATTTAGTTTGCAAGTTTTACATTTAAATTTTATAATAATATTTTGCTAGATCTTCAATGCTTTGTTTCCACATAGTTATTTTGGCAAGTTGTTTTTGTCTTTATATTGTGTGTTTCAGTTTTGGTTTGTTTGCTTTGCATTTTATACGTTCTAATTAACCCCTTCTGTACCGGCGACATCTTATTAATTTTAATTTTGCTATATTTAGACGATTTTGTATAAGCTGAAGAAGGATCTGTCGTAGTAAAAAGGGTTACGCAAGATAGTTCAAAGCCTGTTAATTTCTGGAGGCACTTCTTAAACTGATTAAAATCGTCTAAATATAGCTAAACAAAACTAAAAATACATCCCCGGTACAGAAGGGGTTAATAAGTACCCTAACCCCGAGATCCTTGGTCAGGACATCAGTCTAGGTCGTCCTCATCTACTTGTTGTCCATCCCTCTGTATCCATACTTCTAAACACACCTCAAGGGTTAAGCCGGTATCACACGAGAGCTTTTATAGTTAACATTCGATTATCAAAATTTTTCTGGCAACACTTCTTGAGTATTTTGCAACGGTATTGGAAACTAGACTGATGCTTGATGAATTTAGGCGACCGAAATATTTAAAATGTCGACTTAATAAGCTGCCAGACCAGTGTTGAGGATAAATGTTGAGGGAAATAGTGCTTGTGTGATACCGCCTTATCTTCAATCCATTCTCTCCACATGGACCACCTACAGTACATAAAAATCTTCTTCCATCCAGCAATTTTTTTATTTTGAACCAGATTAACCAGATTTTGAACCAGATTAACTTGCTCATGTAGTGATTGATGTACTACATATGGTGGATTGTGTTCTTTTATTTATAAATAATTATTTTACTTAAGCGTTGTTTCCACATAGCGATTTTGATTCGTTGTTTTGTCTTTTTACTGTGTTCGTATACGTTTTGGTTTGTTTATTTTGCAAGCTTTACATTATAATTTTGATATTACTACTTGACACTAGACAAATAATTATACTGTAATAATATAGAAACATTATACAGTACTTACGTTGGAGGAAGTGTATGACCATGAGGACAAGAGAGTACGATGAGATGGTCATGTCTTTGGCATTGTTGATGTTGTGATGTTGAGCCCACAGCTTCACCACCAGAGTTAGCGGTCGCACTCGCCAGTCCACTGAAACATAAAATTGTAAGTTAAAAAGGAATCTCAACATGTTTATACTCTACTTAACCCGCTGAGCCCCGGCTAGTTATAATATTTTGTTCACCCCAGTCCCAAGCCATTTTCACTTATTTTTTTTGTTTGCTAAAATGGAAGACAAGGATGAGAAATAAAAAAAAACCAAAAAAAATCCACTTCTGACATTTTTTTTTTGGGGGGGGGGGCCGGGGGGGGGTGGGGGGGTGGAGCTTCAAAAAAATTTGTTGAGCCAAAATGGAAGAGAATGGTGAGAAATGAACACACAAATAAAAAAAAAACTCATTTCGGTCATTTGGGGGGCGGGGGGGGGGGGGGTTTCAATAGTTCGTCTCCCCCGCATGACCACCCGCCCGGGAGCACTAGGGTAAAAACTGAGTATGGCATTGTACGGCATACATCCTAAGGAGTATCTCACATAAATCTCAAGCCTCTAGCTCCCATACGACCGGAGTAATGAAGGTTCAAAGTGGCGGTAAACTAGGGGTGTAAACTATCCCCACTAAGCCCACCACCACCAGCCGCGCGGCTGTCTCGGCCCGCTCACACCTACTGGCCCGGCTCCCCCACACACTACGGTACCGCCCCCTCCTATTCTCCCGCCATTTCCTACCTTACGAGCCACGTAAGTGTTTTTTATATGTCGGACGCACGTGATGCGTCGCTGGGAGTTGGTGATCAAAGACTGCCGACGCAACACGTGCGACGCTGGGTCTCAACGGGTTAAGAATAATAATAAAAATCTAGTCTTTTGTTTCTTGAAAGTGACAGTTCTTCCAGAGGAATTCACTAGCACTCGGAACCCATTACACCATACACCATTTTCTAGAATTAATGGATGGGGACAAAAGAATCTAGTTTCCTTTAATGCACAGAAAACCAAGTACATTCAATTTTCTAACCGACAGAATCTCACTGACTCCCATATATTTTTTAATGATGTAAATATTCCCACTTCCCCTAGTATTGACATTCTCGGTGTAACATTAACTACTAACTTGAGCTGGACACATTATGTTAAAAGCATTGCTAAGAATGCCTCTAAAAAACTGGGACTCCTGTACAGAGTTCGAGAATTCTTCACTGACGAGCAGTTGGCCGTGATATATAAAAGTCATGTGCGTTCTCAGATGGATTACTGTTCACCTCTGTGGGGTGGAAGTGGAGTGGTTGCATTGAGGCAGTTGGACAAAATTCAAAATAAAGCTATTAGATTAATCAATAACCCTGCAATCACACAGGACCTTCCTACATTATCCATACGAAGAAACATTGCATCCCTTGCATTATTCTACAGATATTTTCACAGCAATTGTTCCGAGGAACTTGCTTCCATTGTGCCGCCTCTCCACATCTTTCCCCGTAGAACTAGGGCAGCTGAGAGCGCCCATGAATTTACACTTTCTCCTCCACAATGCAGAACTTCTGCTTATCAGAATTCATTTATCCCCAGAGCTACTACTCTTTGGAATTCACTTCCCTCGAATTGCTTTCCACAAACTTACAATCTACAAATGTTTAAATCCAGTTGTTACAAACATTTTATGAATGGAGGATGCCTTTAGGCACATGGACCTTTTTGTTTTATCTGTGTTTTTCCTTCCTCCGTTCATTGTCTCTTTAAAAAAAAAAAAAAAAAAAAAAAAAAAAAAAGAGAATGTGGCGTTGTAGTATACTGTATATTATACAAAATGCAAACATGGAAATGGCAACAGCAAGAGCCTGTAATAATTTGTAACTGTGCCACTCGCAAAACCATGACTTTTCTGGAAGAGAAAGGTCTTAAGTTGTCCCTTGAAAGATTGAACGTTCTCACTGATAGCAGCAATTGGAAGTATAACCTAGGAGCTACGTAAGAAATGGACCAATCAGAGAAAGAAGACTGCTAGACGGCTCCAGGCTCCTGAAGATGCAATAGATCATCATTGCTTCGCTGGATCACACATGCAATAAGTATAGCAAAGTTTTATTCCCCTTACAGCAAATTTGTTAATATTTGTAGAGACTTAGAAAAAACTACGGTATAACTATCCATCCTCGGTCTTTCAAACTTTGTCCCATATGTCTGGATTGAATATCATTGTTTAGAATTCCTTCTGTCTTTCTGAATTTTTATTCAGTTAAAAAAATTGAGAAATGGAAATCTGGTTTGTTTATTTTGCAAATTTTACAATTTAATCTTGCTGGAGATGTCCCTGTTCGGGCTATGACTTGAGTCGGCCATCCCCATCTAAAAAAAGGGGTATGTGCCTGAGTAGATAGATAGATAGATAGATAGATAAAAAAATTAGCAGTATAGTCCAAACTGTTTCCTTCTTTATGTCTCTAACCTCAGGAATGTAGGTTTTTCGTTAGCCTTTAGCTCTCACAAGGCCCTGAGATTACAGAATGAGATCCGAAAAAGTTATTTTACAATAGCAATTTTGAAAGTTCCTTTTTCCTTCATATTGTCTCGTCCCTGTTTTGGTTTGTTTATTTTGCAAGTTTTACATTATAATACTTACATTGAGAGTATGAGTTGAGGAGGTGAGTGTTGCGGATGCCGACAGTGTTGTTACAGTTGAGGTCCACGTCCACCTGAGAGTGAACATCTCGGAACTTCAGGATCGGCACCTTGGCCCGAATCAGCTCCATCTCACGCCAAGACCCTGTCGGGGGGGAAATAAAGTAATTTAACATACCGGTATCATTATTGTGATTTATTAAAGACTTGAGAGATGCTTCCAGGTGTTAGCCATATTTACCGTATGACAGGGGGCTAGGGGCAGGGAGCTAGGAATCCTCCTCCCCTTGTATAATTCTCCTACTCTACGAGAAAGAGAAACGGGCGAGAGAATGCGAAAGTGGTCCCGGACCCTGAGAATAGGAACTTTAAATGTAGTTTCTGTTCGGGCGCTATCTCGTGTCGGCCACCCACAGCAATGGGGTATGAACCTGACTATAATACATACATGCATACCTTATGATATTATGTATTGTATTGTGCTTGAATGCAGCATCTATTCAGTCTTGTTTCCCAGAGCTTTGCAGTATACAGTATTTGCTAAACATTAATAGGATATAGGACTGGTACCAGGACCTCATATACCAGGAGTCATATTTAGGTTTTAGGGTGTTTAACCCTTTCACGCATGTGTGGACGCGATCGCATCCTTAACCCTTCAGACCCGGAAGGGCTCTTAAACACCCATAAAAAACACACCCGAGCTACCCGGAAGGGCTCTTAAACACCCATGAGCTCAAAGCCTGTAAGCTTGGTGTGCTAGGCGTACGTCCGACGCATGTAAACAACAGCCGGCTGGACCGACGCCCCGCATCTCCGACCACAAGAAGGAGTGCGTCGCTTGTTCGTGTGTGCCTGTATGTTATTGTTAAGTATCGAAAAGTAGTGTAAAGTGGCTGTTTTTGCCATAAAGTTATCTCCAATGAAATCATCATCACAACTGAACCAGTTGACTTAGAGAGCTCTACTTAACGCCATTCTACAGGTACGAAACACATCTACGCTTGAGGATGCGCGGGAATGCGGAAGCAGTCAGAATAACAAAGATACGGTAGCCTAGGCGTAGACGTTTTTCGGCCAAAACCCCCGGATTTCGGGGAATATATATGGAATACATAGCCGGGGCTGGAGGGTTAAGGGACACTTTAAACCTTTGTGTCCATAAGGGGTGTTTAGAAACCTTTAGTTTAATTATTTCAACCTCTCCAGTTGTCTTTGAGTGAGTTGTGGGCAGAAAACTAATTTTGGAGGGTAATTATGAGAGTAAGAGAATTCTATTTTGAATAGTAAACGGCAACCCCCGGACCTGAAAGGGTTAACTTACCACAGGTGTTAAGTTGTCTTTGTAGGAACTTGAGGACTGTGACGGCCTCGGTGCGCTGGTCCATGTCATGTGGGGTGAGGATGAGGCACATGTCAACGTCACTACAGTCAGCCCCAAACCCGCTCAGTGACGACCCAACCACATATAGTCGACATCGCGGCAACACGGTCTGTTGACGAGGAGCTTCAGTTATCAGAATTGTCATCATTATTAACCCATTCAGTAACAGGTGGTGTCCCTTTTATCATATTCTGGCAATTATTAGACAATTTTATTCAGGTTAGGAAGGAACTCTAGCAATAATAAGGCTTCAAACTATCTCAATCAACCTATTTAACTACCACAGATCCTTCCTAAGCTGCATAATGTTGTCTAAATAATTATAGCTACCATACAAAACAACACACGTCGCTGGTAGTCAACAGGTTCAATAAAATACTGAAATCACCTACTAGTAACTATGTAATATACTAAAACAACCTTCTACAAACTATTCATTCTATACAAAATACTGCAAGTTATAAATTATAATTTATGATAGCATAAATAAAGTATCGTAATGTGTATCAATTAAGTATTTACCTATACGTGCTTATGAACTCGTGAAGAGCGATTGGTCGACTTCTGTACAGTATGACTTTTCTTAACATTTGCTAATCTATTTAAACAGCAAACGGTAGTATCAAAGAATATATTACAGTATAAGGTCATTATTTAATTAATACCTTCACTTTAGACAATTATCAAATCATATCTAAACAAACACATACCCGAATAAGCTTAAAGATTTTCTCCTTGAGCTTAATCTTCTTGTCAAAGGTCTTGTTGGTCTGTTGGTGCCTCTTGAAGGTGTCCCAAACTTGCTGTGACAATTGGTCCCACTCACACCCACTAATCAGCTGTTCGGGAGTGTCCACCACCTCGCACTGCCACTGCACACTGTTCACATTACTCTTGTTTTCCTGTTCCTGTTCTTCCGTTACTTCGCTGAACGATCCCGCCCGGTCACTCAGCACTCTGGTCTGGTTCTCCTTGCCTCGGTTTCGCTCTGAGTAATTCCCGTGGGGTTTGTTTGTGTGGTGGTTTCGACCTTGGTATCCGGGACCCCACTCGCCGTTGTACCGCGGGTAGTCTCCCCCAGGGTTGAGGTAGTTTTGGTGATGGTGTTGGTTATGGTGGTACTGATGGTAGTTATTATGCTGTTGGTAGTGGAAGGGCTCGTGGTGGTAGTTGTTGTAGCCCCCGTCGCCATACTGGTTGTACTTTCGGTTCTGGTGATGATTGTGGTGGTTGTTGTGGTGGTAGTTGTTGTAGCCGCCTCTCCGAGACTCCGGATAGTGGTGCTGGTTGAAGAATGGTCCGTTGTCGCCTGCAAACCAGTTGTCCCTAAAGTAGTTTCCCTCGCCATCGTGGTTGTTGTGGTGATAATGGTTGTTGTGATACTTGACGTGATGATTGGGCTGATGATGATTGTGATGGTGATGAGGGTGATGTTGATGCTGGTTCTTATTATTGTAAAAGCTATTATTATTGTTGCCGTTGCTGCTACCATTGGAGGCGATACTGTTGCGACGTTTCTGGCGAGGGTTGCAGTAGGAGCCGCTCGAGGTGCTGGAACTGGGCGACTGACTGCGGGAGTCTCTGGCGGTGGTGGTGATGGTGGTGGTGGTGATGGCGGTGGCGGTGGCAGTGGTGGTGGTGGCGGTGGTGATGGTGGCAGGAACAACACTACTACTACTACTACTACTGGCGGGTACTTCTAGGTGACGTCTGAAAAGATAGAGGAAATCATTTCTATAAGTCTAGAATCAAGAGAGAAATATGTCTGGAAAGTCTGAAAACCATAGTAGGCTAAAGAACTTTAAGTTTAAAAAGATACAGGTAGTAGATTTTACTTATGTATGATTATACAGTAAATTTTGTATGAATACTGCCAGAAAGACATTACAAATTGAGAGGTAAAGTAATTATGTATTAGGTACTGATACTATACGACAAATTCAAATGGATTATTCGGTCTTAAAAATGTTGCAGCATTGAGTTACTGTACAGTAATTCCAAGGTAAGTATGACAAGTTTGCATGGATTACCTTTTTTATATAAACAACTATACCTGCATTAAATAAAAAAGAAGGGAAGGAGGGTGGAGGTAAATTTGACAGAAAGACAAGGTGATGATTGTCAAAGGGAATAATAACTTGAAGTAGAGTACTTTAGATGGACTCACTTGGTGCCCTGCTTGGTGTCTGCACTGGGCGGTGGTGGTGGTGGAGGGGTGTGGTCTCCTTGGGGGCTGGGAGGACTGGGTGGGGTGGAACAACGTGAGGAGTACCCAGTATCACACCCACCACTGTTTCCGCCATTATCACAGTCCTCCTCGGTCCTTTAAAGAGATAAAAAATTATAATATTTATTATTTAATATATCTCAAAAACTTCTAAAGTTTGCTTCCGTTTCATAATAATAACATGTTCTGAGAATATGGAAAGCAACGAGTTCCACCAGGCCCAATAATATATGCTTATTATTGTAAGCTTAGCAATAGTGATATATATATATATATACACAAACCTTTTCTTCTGGTGGTGGCTGCCCTTCCATAAAGCCTCCTGCAGAAGTTTCTCCACCTCCTTGGCATCCACGGCTTTGTTATTACCGGTGGGTGGAAGGTGTGCCGGCACCACCACCCTCCTTTCCTGGTGTCCTGCTTCACTGTCACCCACATCATCCTTCCTCACACCTCCACCTCCTCTGTCCAATCCCTCAGGTTCCACTTGCCGCCGGACACCCTGTCCTTTGTTGCGATTGTTGTTGCTCTTTTGGAGGTTCTTGGATTTGGTGTTAGTGTTATTGTGGTTGTTTTTGTTGGTACTGGCTCGGGCGTTGGCGACAGTAGGTTGCCCACGGGAAGGTGAAACCATTCTTACCTGACCCTCTTCCGGAAAATACGTCTTGCCTTCCAACCAAGGTGATGCGCTACAGTTGTTGTCAGGGCAGAGCAAATACTCGGTTGCAGTAAAGTTCAGCGACTGTCTGACAAGATAGGCCCACTGAGGGATACTCCTTTCGTTGATGAGCCGGATGCACTCAGTCCCGGCTTCCTCTTCAAGTTCTGATGGATCACTCTCTTCGTTTGCCCAGCCTGATCCGCCTCCTGCCTCTCCACTCTCACCACACCACTTTTCTACCGCTCCGTTAAAATCCCTCTCCAAGTATTTCCGATTCCTCCTCTTGTTGTTGGTTTTGGCTGGAGTTGTGGGGTCGTGCTTCAAAGGCGGTGGGGGAGAGCTATAAGGTCCGTGCGGGGGGGAGCAGTGGGTGTGGAAGTGAGGAGGGAGTATGTGAAGGTGAGGAGGAGGAGGGAGCGGAGGTGGCAGGCCGGCAGACAGGTCGGAGGTGTGAGGGGCGAGGAGGTGCAGGAGGCTGTCAGTGAGCTGCAGTCGGCTGGACACACCACCACACTTAGCTCCCACCTACAAGATAAACACAATTATTTAGAAAAATATCAACAGTATTACAATGCACATAAACAATATATTTAAATGCAAAATTATATACAACACAAACGTGCAATGTCATTTCCATTACATTGCAATGGCTCAGATAGGGTTGCCTTTTAAAAATTGCACAATAATGTCCTGATGTAGTTTTTACCACCTTACACTCCCAGCTGAATAGCTGGGCTAGGGTGGGTGCCCTGATGAATCAGGGACTTCAGTGAATAGTAGCCACAGATTGCTAGACCGCACCGTTCACCAACAGCACTGACTTCTGCCAATAGCTCACTGGCTGGCCCGAGGCTCGAACCGTCAACCTCACGGTCAGCAGGTGAGAGCTCTACCAACCGAGCTACGGCCTGTGGCCGTACAGAACATTGCCCCATCATCTCCTCACTTGTGTGTAAGGCTGGCATACTGATAACAATGCTTCAGCGAGAATAAAACAAAGTCCCCGTGCAACACCTATCTACAGCACACCAGCCTCAACCATGCTACAAAACGAGAATCATAACATATCCTTTAACCCCTTGAGTACTAGTGACGCAAGTCATGCGTCGCCTATGTATGTAATGCTAAACCCCAGCGACGTAATGGTTACGTTCGCCTTAATTACTCTTGTCCTATGGCACCTAGAGGGTTTAGATTTGTATGGGAACTACTTTAGGGTCACAAAGAACAATACCGATGGTTGGCAACCCTCGAAGTCCAGCCGCATGCGTGTGGGATTGATTTTCCAGTTTATTGCCTACCTATCACACCATGTTAATTGTGACTTTTCGCCGCCCCCCAGGACCCCTAAATGACCTAGGTGAGCGTTTTTTTTTTCTTCACTACTAACCCATCCCATGTGTTTTCAGGAAAAGAAAAAAAAATTACTGGTGGCTGGTCCTGGAGTGTACATTTATATTAAATCGCTTGGGGTCCACAGGGTTAACAAAATTACTACTCTGAAACATACAGCACTCCTTAGCTACCATCTACAGTGTACAGTATGGTGTTCCCCTGTAAATAAGGCGTACGGTCCGGACAGTGTTCCTCCTGTTGTTCTCAAAAACTGTGCTTCCGTGCTGACTCCCTGCCTAGGCAAACTCTTTCGTCTCTGTCTATCCTCTAACGTCTTCCCTTCATGCTGGAAGTTTGCTCACATTCAACCTGTCCCAAAGAAGGGTGACCGCTCTCAACCCTCCAACTATCGTCCAATTGCTCTTATCTCTTGTCTTTCTAAAGTTTTTGAAACTATTCTTGCTTCCAAATTTCTTAAGCATTTCTCTTCTCATAATCTGCTCTCAGATCGCCAGTATGGCTTCCTTAAGGGTCGCTCTACTGGTGATCTTCTTTCATATCTTACTAACTCTTGGTCATCCTCCTTTCGGGACTTCGGTGAGACTTTTTCTATTGCACTAGACATATCGAAAGCCTTCGATAGAGTCTGGCATAAATCTTTAATTTCTAAACTACCCTCCTTCGGTTTCTATCCCTCCATCTGTGCCTTTGTCTCTAATTTCCTTTCTGGCCGTTCCATAGCTGCGGTTGTGGACGGCCATTGTTCACTTCCTCACCCTATAAACTCCGGTGTTCCTCAGGGCTCTGTCCTATCTCCTATTCTCTTTCTAATTTTTATAAATGATCTCCTTAACTGTACCTTAATTCCCATCCATTCATACGCAGACGACTCAACCTTACACTACTCCATTAGTTTTTCAGAACGCCCCAGCCAGCAATCCCTCAACGACAAACGTAATGAAGCCATAGAACTCTTAAATTCTGATCTAAATACTATTTCCAATTGGGGCAGAGAAAACCTTGTTAACTTTAATGCTTCCAAAACCCAATTTCTCCATCTATCTACCCGTCAGGATCTCCCAGCGGACTATCCCTTATTCTTCAACAATACAAAAATCAACCCTTCATCTTCTCTCAATATTCTTGGTGTCTCTTTTTCTTCTGCGCTCATTTGGAAGGACCATATTACCAGTCTTGCTAAGGCAGCCTCCCAGAAGCTGGGTGTGCTCAACCGCCTTAGGGGGTTCTTTTCCCCTGCACAGCTTCTTGCTCTGTACAGGGGCATAGTGCGCCCTTGTATTGAGTATTGTTCACATGTGTGGGGAGGTTCCTCTCACACCGCTCTCCTAGACAAAGTTGAAAGGAAGGCCTTTCGTATCATTAACTCCCGTCCACTCACCAACTCTCTTCAATCTCTCTCTCTCCGCCGCAATGTTGCATCTCTCTCGCTATTCTATCGCTACTATAATAATCAGTGTTCCTCAGAGCTATCCCAGTGCATACCACCTCCTTTACGTAGGGCACGTGGTACCCGTCTTGCAACTCAATCCCACCCCTACTCTGTGCAACTCTCCAACCCAAGAGTGAAACGTTACTCTCAAACTTTCTTCTACTCAACATCTGAGCTCTGGAACTCTCTCCCAGAATCAGTCTTTCCCTCTTCCTATGACTTAAATTGCTTCAAACTCCGTGTGTCCAGGCATTTTGGCTCGAACGTCCCTTGATTTTGGCCCTGTCACTCTTTCAACTATGGGGGAGGCACTCGCTATAGGCAGTTATGCCTTTTGCCTCCCTCAATCACATAGAAAAAAAAAAAAACAAAAAAAAAAAAAATAAAAAATAAATCAATGTAGCTCTGAACAAAGTGACAAGCACAAACAAATGTCCATTATCATACCCTGGTAACTGTTAATATGCCGGGAGGTAACTGTACTGCATAGGTGTATGGGCATAATCGAGTGGTACCGTAACCTTATAGAATGGACTACCTAGTAGGGTCTATGTATGTAGTACTGTTCAGTTAAAACAAATCTTCTAGATAAATATCTCATTCTTAACCCCCAATTAACTGCGATTACAAACAAATAGCACCACTTTATAATGCGCTATGCTTTCCTGTGTTCACATAGGATCGATAGTTTAGCTACAAAACAGCCTCATTAGGATCAATAGATCTGTTGTTGCTCGTTTTCCTTTGTACTCCTTGGCACTGACAGTGATCCCGCAGAGGGCCATTGTTAACCCTTATAATTAGATACTTGCAGTTGGGAATTCCTCTCTCGGATGGGAATTCCTCTCAGATTCAGCCACCATAAATCCAGCTTTGTTTGTTTGTACTGTACAGGTAATTTTAACCCCTTCAACTCGATAAAATAATGTTTGTCATATTCTGGTTACCGTTAGACGTGGCATAGTCAGTAGAACGTCAGCTGCTGATCAAAGAGTCGGCGGATCGAGCTCGCACTGTCAAAATGTTATTGGTAGATGTCAAGCCCGGGCAAATTGACCTAGCGATTCGTGACAAACGCCTAACTTTAGCCATAACAAAAGAAAAAAAAAAAGATCATCGTGCTGAAGGAGTTAAAGGGGGATGGTTCACTTTTTGAGTGATTTATTAATTTTTGATCTAGTTTCCTACCTAGACCTCCATCAAATTTAAAAAAACATCCATTAGATCCCCCTTCTAGATTAATTTGTACATTTTTCGGTAGAAAAATGTCCCGGCCGGTTCTTCCAACACTACAGGCTCACTATCATTCGCCAGGGAAAAAAATAGACACCTAAACAGCACGAAAGGTCTAAATATTGACGAAGAAACGGGGCAAAAGGCCTTAATATCGACTAACTAATGGGCCGAACGTCTTATAATCTCAAAACAAATGGGGCTTAACACGAGGGAGAAAGGGGACCAGAAAACCGGCCCATGTCCCCTTATTAAAGCAACTTTTTTTTCCAGGCTAACTACTTGCCTTGGAGGTGAACTATGAGTGTCGATAGTACTGTATGTAAGAGTCAACGCCTGTAGATCACTGGCATAGAAATATCACACATCCAACACTCACTCACTCACTCACTCACTCACTCACTCACTCACTCACTCACTCACTCACTCACTCACTCACATAAAAACTACTACCTTACTGATCCCACTCATCACTTAAGGGGAGATGGGGCATTTTTCTGGTCCCACTTCTTCCTCATGTTTAGTCCCACTAGTTTTTAGATTTTATGATGTTCGGCCAATTAGTTTGGCGATTTTAAGACCTTTCGCCCCATTTCTTTGTCAATATTAAGTCTTCTCGTGGCATGTACACATTTATCTTGAAGGGGGGTCTAGGGGTTGTTTTTTAAAGCTTGATCGAAGTCTAGGGAGGAAACTAGAGAAATAATAAATGTGAAAAAAATCAACCAAAAAGTGAAGCATCCCCCCTTAAATAAATGTCTGAACATACCAATATCAAAATGTATCATCCCTGGGTCTGAATTGGCCCCACTAATGCTGGTGAGACCACTGAATTGCACTACACTCTACAGTACACATTTTTTTCCACAGTATTTGGATTACAGAGTATTTCAATGTTCCTTGTATGTCAGTGCTCAAAAGCATCTATATACTGTACAGTAGTACGGTATCATGATACCTGTCGATATTGAATTGCATCACCTTTACAGCCTACACAGTCAATTGTCGAGTTCTGGCCAAACTTTGCTCTGAGTAATATCCAAACCAAGGCTATAGCATGCTTGAACAATCAAATAAAGATAGTAGAAGTGGGAAAGCGAGCAGGAGGGTTACAATTGTTCAAGCATTCAAATTTCAATTTCCTTAACTTCAACTTCACTTGGAGCAAAGATGCAGCTCTGCAGTTTTTAACGCCGTGCATTCCCTTGATTGCCAGGGCTAGCGCGTGCCCTTGTTACAGGGACTTTATTGGACATTTGCCACGAATTGCTAAACCGAGCTGCCCAAACTCTTGCCATCTACCAATGGCACAGTGTGGGATCAAACTGCCAACCCTTCAGCCAACAGTCAGACACGCTACCAACCATGCCACGGCCCGGAGCAAAGGTGGGAAAGAAGTTCAGATAGACACTCGGCACTTAAAATCTTATTTTAAGTACAGTACTGTACTTAGCATTACACTGTTCATTAATTAAAGAACATGCTTCACTTTCAAGTTCTTAAGCTGCAATATTAAATTGCAATCAAGAAAATAATACTGTACAGTAGTATAATACTGTACACAATTGAAGGAGAATTTGTGGAAACAATTGATTCACCTTAAAGTCTTGTTATTTCAGAAACTAATACTGTAGAACTTGCATGGAATGATTTTACACCAGCTCAAGGATACGACACCCCATAAGTTGGCAGACACAGTACAACCGAGTTAAGCCTTTAAAAGTTTTCTTTAGCACAGGTTTAAAAAAAAAAAAAAAAAATAAAAAAAAAAAAAAAAAAAAAAAAATAATTAAAAAAAAAAAAAAAAAAAAAAAAAAAAGGAAAAGTGGGGATTGGGCCTGAGTAAATATAATAAATAGGTAGGGAAGGAACATGAGATATCGACTACACACCACCAGCTCAAAGATACAATAAACCCAACGTGCTCACAGACAAAGGCCAGACTATTATCTGGACCGTTACCGCGTTGTCTCCAGTGTATCATCCTTCAACACTATCTTATCCTCTCAACTTTTAAGATAAAGGGTAACACAATATGCATTACACAACAGTTATTCATTCAGTACCCAAATTATGACTAATCCCTTTCAGAATTATGATGCCTCTATTAATTTATTTTACACAACTCACTACACAGAAACATAATAAACACAAAAAAATACACTTGCATAAACACCACCACCACCACCATCACCTGTAACTGTAATATGGCTGGTACACACAACACTGCACTGCACACTGGCGATGGGCTGGTCTATCAGAGTGAGACCTGAGCGATCTCTGCCATACCCATAGCTTACTCTGACTGTTCCTTTTACTTATATATTTTCTAAATCTCAAGTGACGGCGTCTCTTCCGTGGATTGACCTCCCAATCTACCAAGATTGGAAGCTAAAGCGTCACATTATTCCTTTGCCCCTCAACTTTCTCTTCATAATTGCTGAGGGGCACAGGGCCCTGGGTGGGGCTTTGGTTTCCCGGGCGTTTACGCACCCTCTCAGCTCCCCGCCATGGAGTGGCTTCGGTCACCCAGGCTTTATTGTGGTCGGCAGGGAGGGTTCTGTGGGGGCGCTCGTTTATGGCCTTGGCCTTACTCGGGGCCTTGGGGCTGTTCGGCCAGGCAGCTTGGGGAACAACAACAACAACAACAACAACAACACTGCACACACACACACACACACACACACACACACACACACACACACACACACACAGTACCGGTAGGTGAAATTGGTGATAAACTGGGAGAGATTAATTTTCTCCCAGAGGAGCTAGTAGAAATAATGAAAGGACTAGATGTGAAAAAAGCAGTGGGACCTGACAATGTAGCGGGATGGATTTTGAAAGAATGTGCTGACGAACTAGTGAAACCCTTATATGAGATAATGAAATACTCTCTGGAAGTGGGAAAATTACCAATGGACTGGAAGAGAGCCAACATTGTACCGATTTATAAAGGTGGGAACAGGGAACATCCATTGAATTATCGACCTGTGTCACTTACTAGTATAGTGTGCAAAATCTGTGAGAAAATAATTAAGAAAAGCTGGATGATTTACTTGGAAAAGAATAATCTACTATCTAACAGGCAATTTGGATTCAGGGAGGGTACCTCATGTGTTACAAATCTACTCAGTTTTTATGACAGAGTGGTTGACATATTACAAGAGAGAGATGGATGGGTGGATTGCGTATATATTGACATGAAGAAAGCTTTCGACAGAGTATCGCATAGCAGGCTGAAGTGGAAATTAAAAGAGTATGGAGGGATTCAGGGTAGTTTGTTAAATTGGATGGAGGACTATCTTTCAGGGAGACAGATGAGGACTACTATCAGAGATAAATTTTCTACGTGGAAAGATGTCACAAGTGGAGTTCCGCAGGGAGCGGTGCTGGCTCCCATAATGTTTCTAATATACATTAACGACATGCCAAAGGATATAAATGCATATATGAATATGTTTGCAGATGATGCCAAGATCATGAAGTGTATAGAAGATGAAAACAGTGGTAGGGAATTACAGAGGGATTTGGATAGGATAGATCAATGGAGCAAGAAGTGGAAAATGGAATTTAACACAAATAAATGTCATGTAGTGGAAATGGGAGTAAGTAAAAGAAGGCCTCATACGGAATATAAGTTAGGAGAAAACACTATTAACCCATCAGAGAAAGAAAAGGACTTAGGGATAACTGTTAGGAGTGATCTTTCACCTGAGAATCATATTAATAAGATAGTGGGAGAAACATATGGACTGCTAAACAGAATAAAAATAGCCTTTAACTATATAAACGAGGAGATGCTGGAGAAAATAATAAAAACATTGGTGAGACCAAGACTGGAGTATGCGGCAGTGGTGTGGGCACCACATCTAAAAAAGCATATAAAGAAGCTGGAGAAGGTTCAGAGAGCTGCAACTAGGATGATACCAGAACTGAGAGAATTACCATATGAGGAGAGATTAAAGAAATTAGATTTACCATCTCTAATGGATAGGAGGGAGAGAGGCGATATGATTATGATGTACAAATGTGTGAGAGGACTCGAAAAGGTGGACAAGAAGGGTTATGTTGTGAAAGATAATGGTAGAACTAGGGGGCATAGATATAAACTAATGAAAGGAAGATGTAAAGGAGATGTGAGAAAGTATAGTTTCCCTTACAGAAGTATAAGTAAGTGGAATCAGTTGGAAGAGGAAGTGGTGGTTGCCAAAAACATTCATATTTTTAAGGCAAAGTTAGATAATTGTAACTCAGGAAGCGGGACAATACGAGCCTAAAAAGCTCAACTCCTGTATACTACAAATAGGTAAATACAAACATACACACTTTTCCACCATTGTCATCACTCCAAGCTGGTCACCGTTCGTCCCATCAAGCAGTCAAGTGTCATTGCGTTCGGCCAACATATTAATAACTACCCATGGGTAGAAGTGTACCATGAACAGTGCGTCATAAATAAGCTAAATAACTTTCTTAGTTCGGTAAATATTTTAATTGACCATTACTTCCCCACGAAACAAGTTTTAATTCAGTCTAACGATCATCCTTGGATTACTCCCTATGTGAAAGAAATTTTATCTCTACGTCAAAGTAATGTTAACAGTGGTAACATGGTTTTATTTAGACATTATAGGAATAAAGCAATTCGGGAAATAAAGAAAGCTAAACAACAGTATTTCAAGTCAAACGTGTCAGATTTGCGTACAACAAAGCCAAGTGAATGGTACAGAGTAATTAGTAAGTTAACTGGAGACAACTCACAGCGTAAATTTCATTTTCTTATTGACAAAGACCCTAACCAAGCTGAAAAATACCATAAATGATAATTTTTCAACAATCTGCCAAAGTCTACCCCCCTTAGACCAGTCAAGATTACCTGAGCCTGTGGATAATTTACCACCTTTACCTTCTGTTGAGCCCTACCAAGTGCATGAAAAACTGTGCGAGATAAATGTAAACAAATCTGTAACCCCCTTTGATCCCCCACTTCGTATTATCAAATCATTTGCATATGAGTTTGCTTCTCCTATTGCTAGCATCATTAATTCGTCATTCAGTTCAGGGATCGTACCTCCCCTTTGGAAACGTGGCTTCATCACTCCCTTGCCCAAGATTCCCAAACCCGAAACTTGTAATGATCTTCGACCAGTGACTATAACATCAATTTTTGCACGTATTGCCGAGAAGTTTGTTGCATCTTGGGTGCGTGATGACACACAGGTAAACCTTGATCCATATCAGTTTGGTAATCGGAAAAATACTTCTACCACCCATTATTTATTGTACTTAATGAATTTTCTTTATAAAACGACTGACATTAGGGGAGAATGTGTAGCTGTGCTTAGCATTGATTTTTCAAAAGCATTTGACCGAGTAGACAACACAATAGCAATGAGACATTTACTTCATAATGGCATGAGACCTGAACTACTGTAGTTCCTTGGATGTCTTCTTTCCTTACATCTCGTGGTCAGGTTGTACGTTATAGTGGTGCTACCTCTGAGGAGCACACCACTACATGTGGTGTTCCGCAGGGTACCGTACTGGGACCTCGTATTTTTAATAATCATATAAATAGTGCCGGTTTGGATGAAGATGTTCAGTGTAAATTCGTGGATGACATTACTTTTGCTTGTGCATATAACAGTACACATATACCAAAATATCAGGAGCAAGCCAATAAGATCGATCATTGGTCTAACGAGAACAACATGAAAATAAATGGAAGTAAGTCGAAATTAATGTTAGTGGACTTTCAGAAAATTAAGACAAATGTAAATGCTGTTAGTTTAGGTAATGAATCTGTTCCATTTGTTAATGAGATGAAGCTGTTGGGTGTTATTATTTCGAGTAACCTTCAGTGGAAGGCGAACACCAAGTATATTGTCTCGCGTGCAAGTAAACAAATTTTTGCAGTTAGTAAATTGAAACTTTTTAAGGCTAATTTGTCTGATTTAAAGAATTATTATTGTTGTTATATTAGGCCTGTACTTGAATATGCATCGACGGTTTGGTGTTCGTCACTCACACACGCAGAAGTAAATTCTATTGAGAGAATACAAAAAGATTCTGTAGAATTTCATTAGGACCTAGTTATATAAATTACGAGTCTGCTTTGGAGTTATTAAATTTGGAATCATTGGAAGAGAGACGAAGAAAGAAGTTTGAAGAAGACAGCCTTAAGTTGTTGCACGATAAACAGCATAGACATATACTTCCACCGGACAACACCAACACTTACACACACAAATTACGAGCAAGAAACTTTCTAGTTGAAGACAAATGTAACACCAAGAGACACCAAAACAGTGCCATTCCACAGATGACCAGGTATATAAACAATTACTTGAGGAAGTAGGTAGTCAGTGTTTTGAAATTATATTATATTTTGCCAATACATGATCATTATTCCGGCAAATTGTTCTTAATATTTGTATTTTATGTGTAATGACACTTTGTATGTATGTTTTACTCACTGTATATTTTCAACTCTATGGTTGCAATTGTAAAAATTATATTAAATAAACCTATTATTATTATTATTATTTACACTTAAACAAATTCTTCCTACACTTGCATAAACACCTTGTACAGTACTGTACATCTCTTACATGATAACGCAATGCATATCTCTACCAACTCCACAGAAATGTTGTGGGTTCGAGACTCCCTCGGAGTAGACATCTAACCCTTTCAGTACGACATTACCTTTAATATTTCTATTCTGGTTAACCTTAGACAATATAAGGCTTAAGAGGGACCTGTGTTTTTTAAAAGGTTTATTGGGATAATATGACCTTTCGCTACAAAAACGCTGAATAAACAAGATGGGAACATGGCAATTTACGGTCAGCTGAGAAGAAACAGTATCTTTGGTTAAAACCTTCTGTACCGGCGACTTCTATCATCTTATTCTAGCTATACTTAGACGATTTTGTGCAATTTAACTCCTTGCGACATATATGACGCGATCGCGTCATATGGAACTTATGACCAAAAACTCATATGACGCGATCGCGACATATGGACTTATCTACATGCCTCTCCAATAAGTCCATATGACGCACTAGCGTCATATGAGCTCAGTAAGTCCGGTAAGTTAGATGAAGATCTGTCGGTTGGTGGCAACCCCAGGTTTCTCCGACAATTCTAACGGCCAGCAGTGTGGTTTTGACAGTTGTGTGGTGCAGTGGCAATGATACCGGGCACCCGCCTCCGTGGACTTACTGGAACATAATATGTCTGAAGGAGTTAAGAAGGATTTTCGGTAGTAATAAGGGTTAAGCGAGATATTTCAAGGCCTGGTAATTGCTGGAGGCCCTATATAAGCTGAATAAAATTTTCCAATAGTAGCGAGAGTGAAGTTAAAAGGATGTCACCGGTACTGTATGGGTTAAAGAAAACAAGAGGACAAAACAAACCAACTGACATAAATCTTGTATACTGTATCTAGGATGGCAGCAAAGCACACCTGTTCCAGCCAAAAACACCTGTTCCCAGTCTCTCTCTCGCACACACACACACACACATATACAGTACCGTACACACACAAAGACAAAGAGACACACACAGGTGCACACATACACTTGCCACAGCTGACCTCCTCTTAGTCTCATACATGCTACTGACCCACTCTCAAACAACTAACACAGAAAACAGTATCTTATACATTTTTATGATTTCTGTAGGCTTTGTATATAGGTACTCCTAACTTTGTACGGAGTCTCAATTAAGAGGTTTCATTATTACATTACAGTATATTACATACATAATACAAATAAGTGAAAAATGTATGTATATACACAGGCAAATACCCCATAGCTGGGGGTGTATAATTTCTATGGATTACGACTCTACACAAGATTCAAATTAAAAAAGGACCTTGAGTTGGATGGACTCTGTATGTGAATTCAATCAAGAACTCATTATCTCTACCAAGGCTGTTCTAAAAGTCACTCACTATGCATATCTGGACGAACATATGAAAAGCTTTCCTATATTTCCCATGACCATCAAGCAAATCTTATCTAGAAACAATACGCTGAAATCTTCACCAATATTCATCTAAACCCCTTTATTAAGATGATATTATTATTTAATTATACCAGGTAAATTTACTATAATTACAAAGGATCTCTAGGAATCAAAGAGTAAAAGATAAAGTGTCAATTAACCACCTAACTTTGTCACACAGGTAGCTAGAATCAAACAAAAATATGTGGTCTCTGATTGAAAGGGTGCATCAAAACTCTGCTTACTGTGACAAACATCTGAAACCCTTCCCCGATATCCCACGACAATCTATCAAGCAAATATCTTATCTAGAACAACACACTTCTACACCGGTACTGTTACCTCTAGGCCAATGTCACTTATCTCTAGATAGCCTGCCTTATCAAACATGTCTACCTGGAGTCTACCTGTACTGCGCACTTCTGGTGGGAGAAAGGGTTATTTTTTAGGATAGGGAAGCTTAGCGAGTCTACGTTAGTAAATTATCCGGTATGGTAGAACAACTAACATGATAGTTTAAAGTAATACAGGTCCTCTTGATTCACCATAAAATAAGAGAAGGCATAACACAATTGGAATGATCTTGATTAGCTAGATCAGGTAAAGCATAACACGATTGGAATGCTCTTGATTGGCTATAAGATCAGGTAAGGCATAACACAATTGGAATGCTCTTGATTAACTATAAGATCAGGTAAAGCATAACACGATTGAAATGCTCTTGATTAACTATAAGATCAGGTAAAGCATAACACAATTGAAATGCTCTTGATTAGCTAGAAGATCAGGTAAGGCATGACACAATTGGAATGCTTGATTAGCTAGAAGTTCAGGTAAGACATAACACGATTAGAATGCTCTTGATTAGCTGTAAGATCAGGTAAGGCATACACAATTGGAATGATCGATTAGCTAGTAAGTTCAGGTAAGGCATAACACAATTGAAATGCTTAACTATAAAATCAAGGAAGGCATAGCAACCAACATGATTGGTAATACCATGTTCTAGACTAGCTCTAGGATCAAGTTGGGAATAGCCGAACAATCAACCCTATAATTCATATTCTAGGTCAGCTATAAAAACAGGCAAGTTGAATGCCGTCACTAACTCTCCTAATCCTTCTCTCACAACTCCTGTACGTCATGCTGCCTTAGAACGACAAATCCAGGTTCCCTAATAAACTGAAATTTGTAGAGAGTTATGTCACAGTAACACAAACAGCCAACAAGATTATAGTCTGGCAATAGATAAATTAGATAAGATAGATTGATAGAAGTACAGTACGCTAACTATATACTGTACTGTATAGAAGTATAAAGATTTGTTGTTGCTGTTCCCCAGGCTGTCTGGCCGAGCAGCCCCAAGGTCCTGATCAAGGCCATAACCGAGCAAAATCAACAACAGTATAAAGAAAAAACAAAAGAACTATTGGAGGGTCTTACCTACTGTAGTTTATAGATTTCCCGATCATATTGGGAAAGTCTTACCTAATGTAGATTATAGATTTCCAGATCATGTTAGAAAAAAGTAATATAGGTAAGTAAATAAATGTAATGGCTAGATTATTAGTTTCATACATATACCAGGACAGTCCTCGTATTACAAAAAAATTAAAAATAAATTTGAATAATTATGAGAAGTTAGCACTTAGCTTTCCTTATCTAATCTAAAGACAAAAACAGTGTTATAAAACGTAGCAAAGAACAGAGGCAACTGACACTGCGGCATATTATATAACTGGACTTAACAATAGGTAAACAATTTATGGCAGCCCATATGCAAGCATGCAGTGAATATTGACTCTCTCTCTCTGTGTGTGTGTGTGTGTGTTTACCTATTTGTATTTACCTATTTGTAGTATACAGGAGTTGAGCTTTTTAGGCTCGTATTGTCCCGCTTCCTGAGTTACAATTATCTAACTTTGCCTTAAAAATATGAATGTTTTTGGCACACACCACTTCCTCTTCCAACTGATTCCACTTACTTATACTTCTGTAAGGGAAACTATACTTTCTCACATCTCCTTTACATCTTCCTTTCATTAGTTTATATCTATGCCCCCTAGTTCTACCATTATCTTTCACAACATAACCCTTCTTGTCCACCTTTTCGAGTCCTCTCACACATTTGTACATCATAATCATATCGCCTCTCTCCCTCCTATCCATTAGAGATGGTAAATCTAATTTCTTTAATCTCTCCTCATATGGTAATTCTCTCAGTTCTGGTATCATCCTAGTTGCAGCTCTCTGAACCTTCTCCAGCTTCTTTATATGCTTTTTTAGATGTGGTGCCCACACCACTGCCGCATACTCCAGTCTTGGTCTCACCAATGTTTTTATTATTTTCTCCAGCATCTCCTCGTTTATATAGTTAAAGGCTATTTTTATTCTGTTTAGCAGTCCATATGTTTCTCCCACTATCTGAGTGAGAACTGAGCAATCTCTGCCATACCCATAGCTTACTCTGACTGTTCCTTTAACTTATATATATTCTAGATCTCAAGTGACGGCGTCTTTTCCGTGGATTGACCTCCCAATCTACCAAGAGTGGAAGCCAAAGCGTCACATTTTTCCCTTGCCCCTCAACTTTCTCTTCATAATTGCTGAGGGGCACAGGGCCCTGGGTGGGGCTTTGGTTTCCCGGGCGTTTCCGCACCCTCCTCAGCTCCCCGCCATGGAGTGGCTTCGGTCACCCAGGCTTTATTGTGGTCGGCAGGGAGGGTTCTGTGGGGGCGCTCGGTTATGGCCTTGGAATTGCTCGGGGCCTTGGGGCTGTTCGGCCAGGCAGCTTGGGGAACAACAACAACAACTATCTTATTAATATGATTCTCAGGTGAAAGATCACCCCTAACAGTTATCCCTAAGTCCTTTTCTTTCTCTGATGGGCTAATAGTGTTTTCTCCTAACTTATATTGAGGCCTTCTTTTACTTACTCCCATTTCCACTACATGACATTTATTTGTGTTGAATTCCATTTTCCACTTCTTGCTCCATTGATCTATCCTATCCAAATCCCTCTGTAATTCCCTACCACTGTTTTCATCTTCTATACACTTCATGATCTTGGCATCATCTGCAAACATATTCATATATGCATTTATATCCTTTGGCATGTCGTTAATGTATATTAGAAACATTATGGGAGCCAGCACCGCTCCCTGCGGAACTCCACTTGTGACATCTTTCCACGTAGAAAATTTATCTCTGATAGTAGTCCCCATCTGTCTCCCTGAAAGATAGTCCTCCATCCAATTTAACAAACTACCCTGAATCCCTCCATACTCTTTTAATTTCCATTTCAGCCTGCTATGCGATACTCTGTCGAAAGCTTTCTTCATGTCAATATATACGCAGTCCACCCATCCATCTCTCTCTTGTAATATGTCAACCACTCTGTCATAAAAACTGAGTAGATTTGTAACACATGAGGTACCCTCCCTGAATCCAAATTGCCTGTTAGATAGTAGATTATTCTTTTCCAAGTAAATTATCCATCTTTTCTTAATTATTTTCTCACAGATTTTGCACACTATACTAGTAAGTGACACAGGTCGATAATTTAATGGATGTTCCCTGTTCCCACCTTTATAAATCGGTACAATGTTGGCGCTCTTCCAGTCCATTGGTAATTTTCCCACTTCCAGAGAGTATTTCATTATCTCATATAAGGGGTTCACTAGTTCGTCAGCACATTCTTTCAAAATCCATCCCACTACATTGTCAGGTCCCACTGCTTTTTTCACATCTAGTCCTTTCATTATTTCTACTAGCTCCTCTGGGAGAAAATTAATCTCTCCCAGTTTATCACCAATTTCACCTACCGGTACTTCTTCAAAGTTATCACCTTTAGTATGTGTGTGTGTGTGTGGGGGGGTAGGGGTGGGGTGGGGGGGGGAGAAATTGCCATCGCTTTCAAATTCCTGACACAGTAACCAGCCTACCCACATGGCTGCGATTATCACCATTCTCAAGCTGAATGAAGGTACAGTACATGATCATTATTGATTACTCTACGTGTATTATTTACAGAGATACAGCAGGTATAAAAAAGGCGTATTTTCCCAAAATATCCCCGAGTGAAGCGACTGGTAATGTGATAAAATGAAATTTAGAAAATATATTGTGTTTATATTTGTACAATATAAATTGTAAAGGCAGTTCCATGTTTTGCACAAGTACCGGTATGGTTTGCTCACCTGATAGCCACTCGTGTTCCTCAGTCTACTGACAACCATCATTCCCTCAACTTCCATACAATTAACAGGCTTCACCCAATAATGTTTGAATGGAAATAATGGAAATGAATTACTTAAGGAGTGCGTGCGGAGTTACATGGAGGGATAGACAGACTAATGAGAAAGTAAGGAGGAGGTGTGGTGTGGAGGTAGATGTGCTGGAAAGTGCGAAAAGGAACAACTTGAGATGATTCGGCCATATGGAACGTATGGAAAGCGAGAGAATGACTAAGAGGGTGTACGAGAGCGAGGTGGAGGGACAGAGAGGGAGAGGTAGACCGAATGAGAGGTGGAAGGATGGAGTGAGGAAGTACATGAACGAAGGCGGTGCTGGTTGGGGGGAGGGGCGTCGACTGACTGGGGACAGAGGTGCATGGGGGCGATTCGTTCGTGACCACCCCTTCGGGGATCACAGCATCAGGCAATAGATAGATAGATAGACCCAATAATGTTTATCCATTTACTCCACATTGCACAACCACCACAGCCTGCCAGTAGGTATCACCTCACTAATACACTCTATACTAAGTCGCTTTCTCAACCCCTTTCTCGTTGGACCCTCCATTACTGTGGCATTAGACATACTTCTATCAACATACTACTTATAATATGCATAAGTTACTCTATGGGTGTCTTCATCTTTAACTGCCCACGTTCCACTATCAAAAATGAAATATAAAATTGCTTTAAATAAATGTTTATCCTCCTTGATATGACAGAAAAACAGTTCTGTAATGGCACCTGCTTACATGAATATGAAATCAGTACATGAAGAACAGAACACTTGTTTCCTATCACTGCTCATGTATTCATGTATCTGGTTTAAAGGCCTACTTCCATGTGAATTGGTGAAAGCTTTGAGGCTTATCTGACCCCATTTTCCATAATCATACCTTTAGCACTGCATTATTTCAAACCCTTCGACAGAACACTTTCATAATATTACTCGTCCTTTTATGCATATGGTTAAAGGCCTACATACCAGTACAGTACTGTAAATATGAATACAGTATGTGAAGGATTTGTGATAAATGTGACACCATTTTCCATAATTATACCTTAACCACTACATAGTATTCAAAACCTTAAACACCAAACTTTCAAAATATTGCTTGTTTTTATACAACAAGCATAAAGTTCAAAGGCCTACATGCCAGTATGTATGAATTTGGAAAGCCTTTGTAAGAATGCGACACTATTATCCGTAATCATACTTTCTAGCCTTCAATACTGTGATGTCATTTTGCATATATTCTGGGTAAGATTTGATTATCTAATTCTGCATTGCATGGATCTCTGGGAATCCATCAATCCTTTGAACTCTCACAGGTCATCTAAAACTGAATAAAACCATCTAATAATAATCAGAAAGCAGTAGAAAGAAAATTTTGGTACACCACCATATTACTGTACATACATACATACATACATAATGCTGTGGCACATAACCCATTTTTTTGTTTATTGAAAAGGTTAAAAGCGTACTTCCATGTCAATTTTGCAAAAGCTTTGTGATGAATATGACACCATTTTCCATAATCATACCTTACTAGCGGAGTTATTTCACGTCATACATAACAGACAAACTAGAACACCTGTGTTGAACACAAAAGAGTCAACACATCAGCAGTGCGGTCATGGCCACACCTGTTTCGGCACAAGTGGGACGAGGAAACTATACATTAAATGAATATACACAAAGCCATTATCTACACACTATATATTTGTTTAAACCTGGTGGAAAATGTGATCCCTTAGCATTTGATTTATCTAAACAGACTAAACTTAATGGAGAAATAGGGTACTTATAGGTTTTGCCATAATATTTATACGCCACCGTCCTCATTATGCCCCACGTATCCTAGTGCCTGACGTACAAGGAGACTAAAAGGTGGGGAATTGGGCCAAATAGAATCACCTGTAATGGTAGGGCTGCAGATGGAGGAAATATTGGCCCAAAGCTAAGAGCCAATGGACTGACAACCTCCTCCCCCGCTCTCCCCTCACAAACGGATCCATTCCTACCAACTAACATCATATAATTGCTTCTCACATCAACTCACATATGCACAACACCCAGTGACAAAAAAAAAAAAAAAAAAAAAAAAAGGAGGATAAAAATTGATCATGACAAATCAAAATCCATACAAAACAAAACCACAAAACCACACCCTCCACTAACCACATTTATAAAGAAAGTAATAGCATGGTACTCTACAGCTACTCACTGGTGTTTGTAAGCTCTTGCAATTTTCTTTATGCAAATACAATATATTCATTTAAATTATGTTCATATCAAATCAGCTATATATATAAATATCTACTATAATTTTTTATTTATCAATATAGTCAATTTTATCTGAATATTAACCCTCTCACATCCTTATGACACAGAGGTTGCGAGATTAGCAATAAGAAATAGATTTCTCTCACTCTTATAATTACCTCTTCAAAATTAGTTTTCTGCCCACAGCTAACTCAAAGACAACTGCAGAGGTTGAAGTAAATAAACTAAAGGTTTATAAATACCCCTGACGGTAACAAAGGCTTTAAAGTATCCCTAATAGGCTCAAAATTGCGTCAAGGACGTGAGAGGGTTAATAGATACATACAATCTAAATGAATATACTGTATTTGCATAAAGAAAATTGCAAAAACTCAAACATTTGTCAGATGTATATCAATTATTACCTAACACATAAAATCCACAACACCTGTACACCACTGAGCACAAACACACGGAGGGTTCTGTGTAATGTACTATAGTCTATTCGCTGTAAGTAGGCAAGAAATCATAACCTCTATCCTCTGTAACTCAAAAACGGTTAGATCAAATTGACTGCAAATATCCAAATCTATTCCTTGACCGACTCTTCCCAAATGGTGGAAAAAGTAGCTCGATTACTCTAGTCGTTTTTGAGTTACAGAGGTTAGAGGTGGTGATTTCTCGCCTACTTACAGCGAATAGACTATAACATTATCAACATTTCACCCATAGCATAAATGAACAGCTATGTTAGTTTAAGATTAAGCTTTTTATTTTGACAGACCGCAGTTAATTCCAGTAACCTCATCACAGTTGATATTAATTTTCCATCATATAATTTTCGGATTAATGAGATTTTCTAGGGAATACAGTACAGTAATTAGAATTTACACAATTTCTTATCAAGATTGTTCCCACATTTTTTAAACTTGGTGTACCTGTGTGAACCAATTTCATCAGCTAAAGTAGAACAAGCATACCATTATGGTATACTAAAATCAAATGACCAGAGAAGCACCAAAGATAACCAAGTAAAGATTAAACTAATAAAATGCAGTTCACTTGGCTGCATGACCGCCTGCACAAACACCAAGATAAGATTAACCCGTGGAGCCCCGGCTAGTTTTGTAATGTTTGCGCACCAGAACCCGGCCGGTTTTCAAAAAATGGTTTTATTCCAGAAACAATAGCGAATGGGTTAGGAATGAAGGAAAAACCACGAAAAACCGCTCAAAAAGCTTAAAAAATGGTCTTACAGAGCCCCCGAAAACGGATTTTACAAGAGTAAAAAATTTAAGGCAATTATCCCCAAAAACCAGGTTATTGCGCGCACGCACGTGGACTTTGAGAGTTTTCAACCATCGGCACGGTTGCGTGGGATACGTACACAGTTCCCATACAAATCTGAGCCATCTTGAGTGGCTATACCTGAGGTTACGGTCGGCGCAATTAGGGTGACGCGTCAGGCGCGTCTCTGGGGCTGTGCGTTACATACATCGCCGACGCGTCGCTGGGGCTGGACGGGTTAATGTAACCGAGTGGTGTGTATCACGGCGTGACTTTCATTGTTACTATGGTATATTCACATATAAAATGTCCTTATAGTGGGTTTCATTGACTGGACGTTTTTACATCACCTACATCTATCTATCTATTGCCCGACGCCGTGATCCCCGAAGGGATGGCCACGAACAAACCGCCCCCATGCACCTCTGTCCCCAGTCAGTCGACGCCCCTCCCCCCAACCAGCACCGCCTTCGTTCATATACTTCCTCACTCCATCCTTCCACCTCTTATTCGGTCTACCTCTCCCTCTCTGTCCCTCCACCTCGCTCTCGTACACCCTCTTAGTCATTCTCTCGCTTTCCATACATTCCATATGGCCAAACCATCTCAAATTGTTCCTTTTCACACTTTCCAGCACATCTACCTCCACACCACACCTCGTTCTTACTTCCTCATTAGTCTGTCTATCCCCTACATACCCTCGTCAAACCTTTTCCAGGAGATGAATTATTTTTCAAATATTAAAAAGTCACTTGTATGAGCATGTGAAGTACGGTACATTAGGAAAAACTTTTCCTATATGTGTATAACGAGGTAGGATAAATATTTCCTTTGCAAATGTGTAACTAGGTACAGTACTGGTAAGATAATTGTTAACTGAACGAATATAACGTGGTAATATATCAATTATCTATGCGAATGAGCAAAGGATAAAACAACTTAATAGCTATAACTAGGTCAGATGAATGTGAAATACCAGTCTGCCTATACTGTATCTAGATTAGACAAAAATTACCGGTCAGTGTTATAATATTATAATAATCACCTGTACAAGCATAAAAGAGTAAGAACAAATTTACCTGTGCAAGTAAAACAAGTTAGGATAAACTATACCTGTGTGAGTATCCACTGTACCGGTGAGGATGCTGGGTGCAAGGCGGGATACATGGTGCCGACAGTTTAAAGCCCCACGATAAAGCCACCACAGCAACTAAGATCAAGGGCACTGCAAGCGAAGACAAAGGTACGGCAAGCATAAACAAGGGCACGGCAAGCATAGACAAATGCACGGTAAGCATAGGTGTACAGGCATGCTAAAAAATCATGTTCAAGTTCAGGTGTACAGACATGCTCAATAATCATGAAGGGGTTTAATTATTACTCTTAACCCCTTCTGTACCGGTGACGTCATTTGCATTATATTCCTGCTATATTGAGACGATTTTGTGCAGTTTAGGAAGGGTCTGTGGTAGTTAAACGATTAAGTGAGATAGCTCGAAGCCTGTTAATTGCTGGAGGCCCTTTTGAAACTGCATAAAATTGTCTAACAGTACGCAGAATAGAGTTAAAAGGACGACACCGGTACACAAGGGGTTACATTACCGGTATAAAGCAGAAAATGAAGTCCTTAGCACACATGAACAAGCCTATCTACATTCCAAGCTTTGTTCTATTTGTTAAGTTGTGTATTTTTCTAACAGCATGAGAGGAAAATAATGTTGAAATTGTGAAGGCTCTATAATCACGTTTAAAGTCACGTCCTACCTTCACACGTTTTATTATTTCTTCTCGATATTAAAAAATAAATACCCTTCGACAAATCTCGATTAGATTGAATATAAAAGCGTTGTTCATGTTGTGTGCTCTAAAGATTATTTATTCTTTTACTAGATAGAATAGCAAACTTGAGATCGGTGAGTTAGAACATGATTTAGGAGCGAGGCTATACAGGCAAAAGATCAGTCATGTAAGGGGATAAGGTTTATACATAGGCTACAGTAGGACCTCCATTTACAGTACTGTATATATTTAATAATTACCTCTAAATAATGACAAACCATCTCAAAATGAAAGGTTGCTCTCAACAGCAAATATTGTTGATAAAACACCTTCATATTATACTAAACATGTTAGTTTCCGATAGGTTCTCTTAGCATGTCAGGTATTTTATGATATCGAAAATTGGATGTTCCTCCCACTAATAATAACAAAAAATCAGTAATGACACACTTCTGCCATTATTTCAATACTGTAAATGGAAGTTCTACTGTAACACAACCATATCATGCATAGTTTACAACATAGACACATTCCAGAGTAAATTATCAGAGCACTCAACCCATGAAGTTGTTTCTTGATTATATTAACAACTGTCTACAATGATTGCAGGGGTAGCTTAGCAATGCAGCCTTAGAATATTATTAGTTCTTTTCAGGCAATGACATTTTTACAGTACCGGTACTTAATCCGTCACAATCCATATAATAAAACAAATATCTTACACACTAAAATAGACCACATTAACCCACAAACAAATAATTATTGTACTGAATATGAAACCTAATAATCTTGCACAAAACTGCATAATCCACAAAGTAAAAAAGCTGTGGTAGGCAGGCCAACATGCCATTGTTAAGGCCACACGACCACCACCAGCATAGTTGGCAGTCACTCAAGAATCATGCAGGAGGACACTCAGGCAGGAGGAAGTAAGATAATTCACATGGCCCATTTCTCCAGCAATATTCTGGGAGAAGTACTGTATAAACAAGTTCTTCCGGGAACTTTATTTTCACAACAATATGGACACAGGAATCATGCAGAAGGGTTTAGAAGTTGGATTCACATGAGCAATAGTTCTCAAGTAACTTTGTTACACGAAACTATTTTCTGACAATGTATCGGGACTGTTTTGCACCAGTATTGGCACCTGGATTAACGGCAAATGATCCTAAGTTGTTGTTGATGATGCTTTTATTTTATACTAGCCCACTGGGCCTAGGCCCTCATAAATGATCCTAAGTGCAGTCTTGTTATGGAAGATAATGACAATTGCTTCAAGATTTTCAATCTCGGGACTACTTACTGGCACTGTATTTTATTCTATTGTTTAATTAATAATTTAATTCAAAATAGGAAGATTAAAGGAAAAAAGCGAGGCATTAGACAAAAATAAGAAAAAACTCAAATTAAAAGCTAGCAATAAAACAATAAAAGAGCAGCTGCAGTAACCCAGTAGGCTATGTGATACCTGCCCAAGTACTGCACCACTTTCATCATCAATGCACCAGATATGTATTATAGGATGACACTTGCTCTACATTGCTGACCTAAACACTCGAGACCCCATACACTATAGAGATCGGATAACGCTTAATCATGAATCCATTTTACAAGTGTGTAATAATGTCTGCCAGAGTTATAATAAGGTGCATAAATATAGAAAAGTACCAGTCTTTGAAATAATCATAATCTTTCATAATCACAATTATTGAGTCACATTCAACAGTTACGGTACGGTGTTTTACAACTCGAGTTATTAACGATAGCTATAATGTCTTGGGCTATCACTGCATAAACTTGATAGTCCTGACTCTTGTTCCTGTATCATGTTCCACAGGTGAAATGTTCAGAGAGGTAAAGTCATAATCAATAGTTTTCTACACCTCCACAACCAAGATCCGCATACACCAAGCAGTTATAAGGGGCGAAAGTTGGTGTCAAATTGAGGACAATTTGTATTTTTAAGACAATAATGAATGAGAAGGTAAGCAGAAAAATCAATATGAATATTGCTTTGGTCATTACTGTATACAGTATAACTTCTAAACAGAACTGCAAAGCAAACTCTTAACTTTGGATTTTTTACCCAGTATTATATTATATTTTTTTTTTTTTTTTTTGCTAGACACCGTAATACCTGTGAAGGGGTGGCCATGAACATTAGGCGTTTGTCACAAATTGCTAGGTCAAGTTGCCCGGGCTTGACATCTATCAATAAAATTTTGACGAGCGGGTTTGACCTCCCGACTCTTTACTGACCAAAACAATGGGACTATGATAGGACTGGTGAAGAAAAGAAGTTAGTTTGCCTGCCTATATAGTAGTGTAACGGTACTTATGACGATACTGTACTGATGTCAGCTGTCAAAATGTGCTGATCGTATATGGAGATGTAACATTGTGAATGCTTTGAGTATCCAGGTTTTTAGCTTGCAGGAAATAACATGCATAAAATATTGTAAAGCTGTGATCGTAGATGTTCCCAGTAGCATATTATACCCAGGAAGACTTATGGATTGGTGAGGATCAAAAGCAAGGCTCCTCACTCTTATGTTAAGCAAGCAACCTACCTTGTTTTTAGTTGTCCTCGGGATTTCAAATGATACTTTTACTATCGATTAAAATTTGCACACCAATTATTTGTATCAGAAAATGCAATAATACCGGTATTAGCTAAACTTCTTCAAAATGTATTCTTCTACACATCAATCACCACCAGAAAAGTGGTTACCGCATAGAACTGACAAAGTTGTAATTCCACAAGATTTCCACAAATAATGACAGATTTTTATAACCTCACAATATTATGTCACTTTTTATACAACTGTACCGGTACTATACAGTATTCTTATTTTTACACCACTATGGTACAGTACTGCGTTGTAAAATATAATTGCTTTTCACCGATTAACCTTATGAAACACTGGAGGTGGTCCATACTCACTATAAACCTTGAATGCACTAACACTGTTTTTTGTATGACGAGCTTCACATTACAAACAGATGGACCAGGCGGGTGAGAGGCCATTTAACTAGTGAGGGTGGCCATCAACGTGGGCCAAGTGGTCCATGTCAGCACGGGGCCCCAGACTGAGGTAGGCTGGGTATGCTGTGAACTATTCTATGCAACCCAGTTTTCACCACTCGTAGTTAGGGTACCACTGTGTATCCTCACACTGTTTTACGTATATATAACACTGCATTGCCTCTGATAAACTCCTTACATACTGTACAATACCAATCCTGCATTACATTTTCTTATCGATTACCTCGGTGTAAAAAGATATGACTTTAGTAAAAAAAGCGGATTTCTGGTCGACTTGTTACATACAGGACAAACAATACCGTTTGGATTGATATTTGTATTGATCTGTTACATTCCTATAGATAGAGTGGTTGCAATACATTAGACAATAGGTTAGGCTAGGCTGACTAATAGCTGTTACCTATACTGTATTTATACAGTATAGACATTGAAGGCAGGATGGAGTAATTATAGTAAGTTAAGTTATGATAAATTGATGAATACTGTATAGGTGCTACCACAATGTAACCACATACAGTATTTATACAATATATATGCAGGGTGTCAAACCAGAGCAATTTTGTTTGAAGACTTGAAATTATTGCGAGAAGGATTACAAGAAAATAAACAAAAAATAGCACTGAAACGGTACTCGCTGGAACGTAGAAGAGAATGTTACCTAATACTGTAATATACACGTGAAAAATCGCAGAGGGTTTAGTACCAAACCTACATTCTCCGATAGTCATGAAATTCAGTGATAGGAAAGGCGATATCCCCCGGATGAATAACAGGGGTGCTATGGGCTCTCTGCGAGAGGGCTGGTTATCACACAGAGGCCCACGTCTCTTCAACAAACTGTCATGGCGAGTAAGAGACACGAGGGACGTCTCGTTAGACAATTTCAAGAGAGCCCTCTATGTCGAACTACAAAAAGTGCCAGACGAGCCCATCTTTGCAAGGGAGCGAGCTGTCGCTTCAAACAGTCTGCTGCACCAAATCACCACCCAGAACAAGGGGCGGCGCGCTCCTCGGTGCCGCTAGAAGTGTGGCGAACTCATCACAAGGTATCACAAGGTAAGGTAAATAACATTGCTGTGGACATCTTATCACTTCCAAGGACATAATTTGAACTATAAACCACAATTTTAACTTTACATATACAGTACCGTACAATAATAAAGACTAAAAACAATGGACTCCACTTTTGTTTGACACCCTGTATACAGTATATGACTGGACAGAAGTGAGGTGCACACAATAAAGTGGCAGGCAGACGGGCATAGTGCCAGTGGCTGCCGACACGTCAGCCCCTCGGCCTTCAACAGTGCCAGGTGCCAAGCTACTCCCACACTCTGACTCCCATACACACCATACCACACACTCGCACAAAAAAAAATAAAAAATAAGTACAGGTCTTCCTTACTATCCGATGCCCCAATTTATGATATTACTATAGTTATTTAGAGGTTTGTGTTTGTGTTTTGGCTGGTCCCAGAATGCATCCCCATTTACCCCATTAATTTTGGGCGGGTGCCCAACCCTGAAAGGGGTTGAAATAGGGGAGCCTAAGGCGGCTTTCAAGGGCCTTTCCTAGCTGATGCCGAGAGGATTGGGTTCTAGTCATGTGGTGATGGGCTGGTCTATCGAGTGAGAACTGAGCGATCTCTGCCATACCCATAGCTTACTCTGACTGTTCCTTTTACTTATATATTTTCTAGATCTCAAGTGACGGCGCCTCTTACGTGGATTGACCTCCCAATCTACCAAGATTGAAAGCCAAAGCGTCACATTTTTCCTTTGCCCCTCAGCTTTCTCTTCATAATTGCGGAGGGGCACAGGGCCCTGGGTGGGGCTTTGGTTTCCCGGGCGTTTCCGCACCCTCTCCAGCTCCCCGCCATGGAGTGGCTTCGGTCACCCAGGCTTTATTGTGGTCGGCAGGGAGGAAGGTTCTGTGGGGGCGCTCGGTTATGGCCTTGCTCGGGGCCTTGGGGCTGTTCGGCCAGGCAGCTTGGGGAACAACAACAACCCCATTAATTTAATGGTTCCCTATATGATTTTTCTATTTAAGATTGGGTTTTCAGGAACATAACCCAATCTTATAAGAATAGAAAAATCATATATCAAACCCTAAAATTAATGGAGTAAATGGGAATGCATTCTTGGACCAGCCAAAACACAAACACCTAAAAACCTATAATATTATCGTAAATCGGGCCATCAGATAGTGAGGTAGACCTGTAGCTAGTTCAGAAGCAATTGACCCCTTCTGTACCGGCGACGTCATTTTTCTTTGACATCAGCTACATTAACCCTCCAGCCCCGGCTATGTATTATATATATATTCCCCGAAACCCGGGGGTTTTGGCCGAAAAACGTCTACGCCTAGGCTCCGCATCTTTGTTATTTGGCTTGCTTCCGCATTCCCGCGCATCCCCAAGCGTAGATGTGTTTCGTACCTGTAGAATGGTGTTAAGTAGAGCTCTCTAAGTCAACTGGTTCAGTTGTGATGATGATTTCATTGGAGATAACTTTATGGCAAAAACAGCCACTTTACACTACTTTTCAATACTTAACAATAACATACAGGCACACACGACCAAGCGACGCACTCCTTCTTGTGGCCGGAGATGCGGGGCGTCGGTCCAGCCGGCTGTTGTTTACATGCGTCGGACATACGCCTCGCACACCAAGCTTACAGGCTTTGAGCTCATGGGTGTTTAAGAGCCCTTCCGGGTAGCTCGGGTGTGTTTTTTATGGGTGTTTAAGAGCCCTTCCGGGTCTGAAGGGTTAAGAAGATTTTATGAAGCTTAGGAAGGATATATGGCAGCTAAATGGATGAATTGAACTAGCCTGTGGCCCTGTAGCTTTTTCAAGGGTAGACGTCCTTCGTAAGCTGAACAAAATTGTCTAATACATATACTAGCCAGAATATAATGAAAAGTACATCGCTGGTACAGAAGGGGTTAAAATGTAAACGATGACTCCCAAACTCCACTCTCCTATACCAAAAAAAATCACATTTCATAAAATGATACTGTATAATAATGATGGCTAGTTTAGAGGTAGGCCTAACTAAAAACAAAAATAATTACTAACACCCATCACCTAGCTTCATCTCTTTCTATTTGCTTATGCCTGTTTAACCCCTTCAGTACCGAGTTGTCCTTGTCATTATAATCTGGATAATATTAGACGATTTTATCCAGCTTAGGGAGGACGTGTAGCAAATAAAAGACTTCAAATTATCTCGATTACCCATTTTAAATACTGTACCACAGCTTCCTCAAGCTGCATAAAATTGTCTATTATAGCTGGAATAACAAAACATTATATCCTCGGTAAGGAAGGGATTAAATTAGAAGAAAAAAAAGCTAACCATAGAATTGCTTGACCTAGGGCTATCAAAATCAATAGGTACCGGTATACCAGAACAATGCAACACCAATCACTAAACTGTACTGGTAACTATCCTGTCTGTCTGTCTGTCTATCTATCTATCTATCTATCTATCTATTTGCTCAGGCACATTACCCCCTTTTTTTTCCCAGGGGGTGGCCGACTCAAGACAGAGCCTGTACTTTTAAATACAGTACAGTACAGTACTTATAATGACAGCAACCACCTGCTAACTCTCAGGTACGATGCATACACTTTACATACAATATTAAGACAATGATCTGGAAGAAGTACAGGATCAGCCTCAAATGAAAACAGTGGCATTAATTACAATAGATCAAGCATATATATTGTCCACTGCAAAAGAAAGATATAGTACTGTACTATACCATTCATGTATTTGATATCTATATTTTGTGTTATGGCTGAGAGCTATCTCTTATCATAAACAATACCATACCAATAATATGTTGGTGTACCGGTATATGCAAATAGAGGGGGATTAGATTATGACCAACAGATTTAGGATAAAACTGGTGCCTGGTACAGTGGTACAGAAGCAAGGGCACTGTATATGCAAACATTATTTACAGCATGATAAAGAAAACAAGAAAATTATTGAAAGCCTTGAATACTGTACTGTACTATAAAACTATGATAGTTCGGATTCCTAATATTTTTTGTTTACAATGAAACAGATATTATTTCCTTAGTATTATAGCTACGGTACCGGCATCCCCCTTGTGGATTTAGACATCTGTTAATAGATAGATAGATAGATACGGTAGATAATTAAGGGTAGTTATAGGAAAAAGGCTTGCACCCATATTGGTAGAAATAATAGCTCAATTAGTCTAGTCGCTTGAGAGTTATAGAGGTTAATGGTCAAGAGTTTTGGTCTATTTACTTGAAATAGGGTATAGTAATGACAGCTAGAATATAATTATTAAAGAGGGTCCTCATACATAACGGCTTAACCAATATCATACCAGTAGCAACCCTTCTTTTAAACAGCTTGACCATATCCAGCATTGTATATCGAGCCCACACTTCTTCTTACACTGTGACAACAAGGCCCCGCAGGCTTGAGTTACTGGGCTTGGCACCGCACACAACTTCTGCGCTCCTGTCAGAATTATCATCAACATGCCTTCGTGGGGCAGGCTAATTCAGGATACTTTCACCCGTCGCACCAAAATAGTGTCGGTATATTTCTAGACTGCCACGTGTTCTCTCTTATTCATTACAGATATTAATAGCTCTACTCTATTTACTGTACTGTACTGTACACCTATATTGGGTGGCTTCACAGATTATTAACCCCTTCTGTACCAGCGACGTCCTATTTACTTTATTTTCGCTACTATTAAGACTATTACATTAAACTTAGGAAGGACGTCTACCATTTAAAAAGCTACAGACTATTTCAATTAATCCTTTTAGCTACCATATATCCTTTCCTAAGCTACATAAAATCATCTAAATGTAACTGAAATAATATACAAAAGACATCACCAGTACAGAAGGGGTTAATGGCTAGCTCTACTCTTATTTTGATATCGAGTTTGATCAATTATTGCTGTCAAATTATAACGTTCAAGTTACTGTATGGTATTAATAGTTTAGCTCTTTCTAATTTATATTGTATTTCATTATTTTGTTAGGGTGATGAAATAATGTGATACCAGTACTGGTTTATATAATACTGTACCTTATTGCCACTAAACAACATGAGATTGATATTGTATCCCTTAGAGATCACTAAATCTTGAAAATGCATGTTCAGTATACCAATATAGATTACAGGTCTCCCTTGATTTACGATTGGGTTACGTCCCTGAAAACCCGATCTTGCATAGCGAACCCTAATATTAGTGGGGTAAATGGGGATACGTTTCTGACCAGCCAAAACACAAACACTTACAAACCTATAATTATATCGTAAATCGGGGTATCGGATAGTGAGGGAGACCTGTATGTACAGTACTGTTTTTCTGTCAAAAGTAATCTAGTTCATTACAGATTAATTAACTCCACTCTTAATTGATATACAGCACAGTACTGTAATTTCTGATTTGCAGAAATATACCTTGATATTTTTAATGTATACCCACTGTATAAGCAACAATATTGGATTCTGTTCCTTACGGTCTCCATAAATTTAACTTAACCCTCTCCGACATATGACGCAATTTTGAGCTTTTGGGGGGATACTTTAAAGCCTTTATTGCCATCAGGGGTATTTACAAACCTTTAGTTTAGTTATTTCAACCTCTGCAGCTGTCTTTGAGTTAGCTGTGGGCAGAAAACTAATTTTGGAGAGGTAATTATAAGAGTGAGAGAACTCTATTTCTTATTGCTAATCTGGCAACCTCTGCGTCATATGAGTCTGAAGGGGTTAAAAAGCTGTGAACATGACACTTGACACGTGTAACAGTACATGACTAAGATCATTATTCTACTAACATTTATAATTTCCCTGCAAAATTTGGCAAGGATGTAGTTACAGTATGCGGGTGTACCGCCCGCCTTGTTTACACTACGCGAACGCTTGCGATCAGGTTCCTATCTATTTTGACTGCTGTGGGATACAATAAGTTGAGGGGGAGGCTTTGTACTGTACAGGTTAATTGAATTGTTCCTGAGTGCAATTTGTAGTTTGTAATATATTACTATCCTAGCAATCTTCTTCCCATTGCCAATGTTAAGGAACACTGTCATTAGTCTAACCTAGTAACCTACCCCTACACTAAAAACTGAAACTAAACTAAAAAATAATGCGAGTGAAAAATAATCATCTGACTTTGCATACATGGTCTACAGAAAATGGTGGGGTGCGAAGCGAGCGCCAAGCTTTGTAAAAGATTACCATGACTCTTGAAACCTGACAACTAGAGCATTAAGACCGGTATTTATATTCTCGCTCTCATATATTATGCAAGTGGTACTGTGGTAAGTACCGGTATTTAACGACTCATAGGAAACGTGATAAACAGGGAGATCCCAAGATATTGCCTGTATTTCATAACATGGGCATAACATCCCTGAAAATGTTGCAAACGAATAAAGAAAGTTTGGGATCTACTAATTTATTTATATTTTCGAGCAAGTCAATACACATACAGTAACAGTGGTGCACGTGTTAATCCCTTTATGATACAATGTGTATCTTACTTATATTCTGGCTATTATTAGACAATTTCATGTAGTTTAGGATTAGGATTACGGAAGGACCTCTAGGAATCAAAGGGGTAGCATATCTTGACTGACCCTCCAACTTCTAAATTTCCTTCCTAAACTGAATAATATTGTCTAATGATAACCAAACTACCACAGAAAAAGAAAATGCGTCCTCGAATCCTGAAATCAAAATGGTAGGTGTATACAGTAAATGCTTAAACTAAATGCAATGGAGATGACACACCTACACACAAGTTTCAAGACGTTAAATAACATGAATATTTTAAACTATTAAATTTCAATAATTTTATCAGTCCATTCAATCTTTCATAAAAATATTTAGAATTAAGAGGCTAACCACACTGCTTTAAATCAAGAAACAAGTACAGTACACACTATCCTGCTATAAAGAAATGGAAAAATACATACAATATAGGCTAAGGGTAGGCTATTTAAATGTTAATAATAATAATTATCAGGTTACAGGGTACTTATTTCTCGAAACTTCAAAAGCGCCAATTCTTCCCAAAGGGAATTCATTAGCGCTCATAACCGATATGATAGACTGAAGTGGCTTTTAGTCATCTGTAATTAGGCTATGCATAATGTTACTGTACAATGGCTACAAAAAATGTTACCCATTATGAACGAAGGCCGTTATAGATTATTCCTAAATTAAAATACTGAACCAGCAGCACACACTAACAGTGAAACAATACTGAGTGTACTGAGAGGAAGGTAGTGAGGCATGAGTCAATAATCCAATACCAGGCCTTGACTTGTAACACTAAAGCTGATAAGGATGGTGACTGCTGTCTGGCCAAACATGGTGTCATATTAGGCAAGTCATATTAGCCTTAGGCTAGATTTCAGGTAAAAATTGATGTAGCCTAGCTTGAGTCAGCCATTTTCTCAGTTCTTTTATTAAAACAAAACAGTAAAAATCCTATTGTAATGCTATCACAGCCTAATTTTGACAGATGACACGCTGTCAGAACTCAGAAATGAATGACAATTCACAAAACTACAAGGACAGGTCTTGGGGAAAATTCAATAAAAATTAATCACAATTCTGCATTATAACAATAGCCTACCACGTGTATGACCAGATCGTAATTAGCAGAATAAGCAAGAAAAACGATTGGAAAAATTAAAAGTCCATTCCCCCAAAATAGGACCTGTCCTGACCTACATACCGTACCACCTCATGTCCCCTTATTACACCCTCCAGTACCAGTAACACCAGGCTATGGGGCCCACTGCTAATGGCATGGGGCTCACGGCTATTGCACCAACCAGTATGACAGGAGAATGACACTGGCACCCGCTCTAAATCAAGAAAAAAAGCAAAAAGTGCCTGGTAAGGGAATTCGGAGTGCCAGCCAACGTAGGGTAGGCTATGTGTCAGTTCGGGGGGTTCCTTTACCTCTTCCCTTTCGCCGCTTTTTACCCCTTAATTCACGGTAACTCACGCATCAGGGGAGACATGGGGGCTCTGTTCCACCACACGACCGGCATCGACACGGGAAACAAGAGGGATAACGGGTAAATAGAACGGGAAACAAGAGTGCACCTACCACCAGCAAGATACGGGAAAATTCCAAATATGGTCGCGATTACCTCTATTGACACTCGTCCCTGTATGCCTTAAATACGAATCATATCCTAAAAATAAAATTATTCCCTATATTAACACAAATATTGCCTTATTTTCATTGATACTAATATATGTTTTGATAGGATATAACATGAACATTTCTTGAATACAATCCCATATCGCGGGTCTTTTAACTTTAAATGACCGTTGCGCATTTAGTAGCGACTGCCATATGGTGTGAATACTATTTTATGTACAGTTAATATACCTTCTGTGTATTGTGTATCCCCTTTAACACGCCACGAGTAACCCATTGTGTCTATATAGAATGTCAATGGCTGGTAATAATGTGAACTTTACGTAAAAAAATCCACAGGTATATCAAATATGGCATCTTTCCACATTGACGTCATTTGAAGTACTAATTTCAATATATCAGCGCCATATGCCCAGTTCGCATATTTACAGACGTCGAACGCAGATTAGACTATACCAAATGTTTGTCCTGTTGTATAAAACGTTATTCCTAAGCTTTGCGTAACACAGCTATGGGGTCAAGGGACGCCGACCGTACCATACGGTCGCTAGTTCAATATACGCTTTCTCGGAGATTTAAAATGCCGTCCACCCTCTATCTCTAATTTAATCCTCAACATCTTACCGTGAATTAAATCCCTCAAGTATATCTATTCGAGTGATTGCGCCATGCAAGGACAGCGAATGAAGCAGACAATTTAGCGGCGTCACACATTGGGGTTACGCAATCAGAAATTCTCACGCTTCCCTCCCTGACTCATTCATAACGACGTCCCCGCATGGGCGCGTGGGATTTAAGCCCACTCCACGCTTTACAACTATATTAATTAGCTTGTACTATTTAGTATTTATGTTAATTTCTCTGGTAGGGACAAGCATATGGGGGGATAAGCATGCTCGTTAGGCTACACTGAAATATGCAATACAATAAATATGTAGGCTATCCGTTACGCCGTTACGCCCGCAGGCCATTAGACTATTTAAAGCTGGGAACTGCGTACCTTCAGAGTTTTATGTAAGCGTAGGCTAGGTAGAGTGGAGGGAGGATTGTACTGTAAAAGGAGAAAAATGGCTGTGCTAAAAGCGCTATAGAGGCTCTAGGCTATAGCACTTTTAGCACAGCCTATACATATTTTGTACGTTTTGATTAATAATAATAATAATGTCACTTCCAATCAAGAAGAGCGAGATTTGATCAACATTTATTAGGCCTATGCACCAAAGTAAATATTACAAAAGTGCACAATGAGAGATTTCATTCGGTATGCTTATAATAATGTACAGTCACTCATATAAATTCGTGGTCCGCTTATGTTACAATAGACCCAGGTACTATAGACCTCTTGACATAATAAAAGAGAGAGAGAGAGAAAGAGAGACGTTGCTATTCGATCATTCAACCACGTATATAATAATTATATAGACCTTGAAATTCCAAGAATAGCCTAAATAGTCAGTAATTATATTTAATGATAGGGTGGCCTAATGGTGATGAATGTTAATAGGCATAGTGGTATACGTACCCATATATGATTTTTGTTTTCTATGTGAATGAGATGAGCCACAAGGCAAAACTGCTGTTTATAACTACCATATATGTCCTTCCTGAGCTTCATAAAAGCGTCTAGATCTAGCTAAAATCCAATAACAAAAGACGTCACCGGTACTGAAGGGGTTAACCAATCAGAGGACAGAATTATGTAAGACGAGTGCCTCTTCCAAAGTTGAAAGAATGACAGGGCCAAAATCAAGGGATGTTCGAGCCAAAATATCTAGACACACGGGGTTTTATTGTTATCAGCTTTAGGCTATTAACCGAAAAAATAATAATTGAAGTCAATACCTGATCTGTGAATGTACCTTTGCAAATATTATTTACAGATAAACACTGCGTTAAATTAAAACCATGGCTATGAAACGTCACCTTAATTAATCCTTTCAAGATCCAATACGTGTTTCTTTTCTGTGTTCTGGCTATTATTGGACAATTTAGTCAGATTATGAGGGATATATGGAAGTCAGAGTGTTAAATGGGATAGTCTTTGCCTTTTTTGTTCCCACAGATCCTTCCTAAACTGCATAAAATCGTCTATTGAGAGCCAAAATAAACTGTCAAAACGCGCCATGATCCTGAAAGGGTTAAACTGGATTATTACTCCGTCTCTTACTTACTATATAACTGCATGTGCTTTAATGAGTGAATCCTAAATACACAATTATATATACAAATATAATAGAAATATCCATCCAGTAGCATTTTATTTTATTATTATTTTTTACTTGTTGTATTTATTTATTTTTTTCAGGGGGGGGGGGGGGGAATTGGGGGGCAATATTAGTGACCATGACCGTAGCCTATATATCTCCACGCTTCCACCTCCATTATTATAGAATGTGCTCCACTTCCTCTCTCTCACTGGTACTTTGCTTCCCTTCCACCTCCAGCACTACTCCATCTCCCTTATATAACCATTACTCCACCTCCACCTCCCTTATATAACCATTACTCCACCTCCACCTCCCTTATATAACCATCCATTACTCCACCTCCACCTCCCTTATATAACCATTACTCCACCTCCACCTCCCTTATATAACCATTACTCCACCTCCCTTATAAAATCATTACTCCACCTCCTCCCTTATAATTATAACCATTACTCCACCTCCACCTCCCTTATATAACCATTACTCCACCTCCACCTCCCTTATATAACCATTACTCCACCTCCCTTATAAAATCATTACTCCACCTCCTCCCTTATAATTATAACCATTACTCCACCTCCCTTCCGCTTCCACAGAATAGTACCCAATACAACAACACCACCAACAACAACAACAGCGGCAGAATAGTAGGCTTACCCATTACAACACCAACAACACCAACAGCGACAGAATAGTACCCATTACAACAACAACACCAACGACAACAACAACTTAGTAACTATCACATTATCATGACTCAGCTCCCACTATCAGGGGAGTGTGACGGACAGAAGAGACTCATTCACGGTTATAACAACAACAACAACAACAACAACAGTATCAACAACTACAACACTAACAACCACAACACTAACAATAACACCAACAACAACAATAATACCATCAACAACATAACTAACAACAACAACATAACTAACAACAATACTAACATCAACAACAACACTAACAACAAAACTAACAACAACAACAACAACAAC
>CM064564.1:5475110-5555110 GCA_032716605.1 Paralithodes platypus | reverse complement strand
ACTCACTCTCTCTCCTTTATATAATACTTCATCCTCTATAATTTTAGGTCTGCCATGCTGGCTTTCATTATCCCCCAATATTAGTATATAAAGTATAGACAGATTGAGGAATGAAGAGATATGTAGCAGAGTGGGGCAGCAGGAACATTTGTCGTCCAGAGTGGACAGAAGGGTGCTGAGCTGGTATGGACTGTTGAACGAATGGAAGATGAAACGGCCGCGTTTACACTCGTCTACTGTATTCACAAGCATTCTCCATTCATTCCTATGTATTATCACTTCTCTTGCCTGATCTATAGTCCTCTCTTCCAACGCTTGTCCTACACAGTTTGGTCTTCCTACCCCTCTACCTCCCCATGTATCTGACTCACATATCCTCTTTGTAAGCCTTTCATCTTCCATTCACTCAACATGACCATACCAGCTCAGCACCCTAGCTTCTGTCCACTCTGGCCGACAATTGTTTTATATATATAATTATATATATATATATATATATATATATATATATGTATATATATATATATATATATATATATATATATATATATATATATATAATATATATATATATATATATATAATATATATATATATATATATATATTATTTATTTATTTTTATTTTGTTTTGGACTAGACGTTAACATGTGAGTGTCTAACCCACAAACTCGAGTGGCTTCTGAGTGTATTCGAGCTTACTGGGGCAATGTACAGCGCACTCTAACCACTCCACCAACAAGTCGTCCCGGACCCCTACTATTTTTTTATACAGTAGTTGATTTTTCCATGAACGCCCAGACCCCCCCCCCCCCCACCACCATCACCCACCTCATGAAGAACAAAGAACATAGTCTAGGGTTCTTGCCAAATACTTGTTCATCATTAACTAACCACTCAACACGTGCCAGGAGATTTTTAGTTTGCTCCCTAGGCCTCCATCAAACTTTGAAATAACAAAACATCCATTATAGACCCACCTTCGTGATTAATTTGTACATTAGTTTGCTCCCTAGACCTCCATCAAACTTTGAAATAACAAAACAGCCATTATAGACCCCCCTTCGTGATTAATTTGTACATTAGTGTACTCCCTAGAACCCGAGTCAAATCGTATAATACTAGCGAACAATAACATTCCGTCATTCCACTATATCTCTGTGACCTCTCTTGGTATTATGTGATTTGTGACATATTACAAATGTCAGGATATATGGTTCAGTTGTTGCGTATATATGTGAACAAAATAACGATGTGGGGTGGTACTGTTATACTCTCTTTCTTTCTTTCTCTCTCTCTCTCTCTCTAACTTGGGGGGAAGAAAGGTTAGATAGGGAAGACAACTATTAGTCCCTTTATATTTCTATAATATATCTTTAGGCCTACTGCTTAATAAACTTAACAAGTCTCTCTCTCTCTCTCTCTCTCTCTCTCTCTCTCACACACTCACTCCCAGTATCTCTCTCTCTCTCTCTCTCTCATTCTTCAGAATAGGAAACTTGTACTTCTCAAACCGGTCTATAGGTAGCAGACGTGTTTTTCTGTTTTCAAGTATTTTTCCTAGTATGAAGTAGGTTCCCAGAATATCATTGTTATGCCGCGTTTCTAAGAACCGCAATATGTTCTGACTTTCAAGCTCTGAATACTCTGGACTGGGCGAGAGCTGGAAGATATTTTTCTGAGTATCCTAGGTTCCAGTCCTTGGAGTGCCACATGTATTTGTTGATTTCATTAATTGAGTTTAGAGGTGAAGTTGGTTGGTGGAAAAAGCATAATAATAAACTAAACATTACGCTTTCCATAATGCAGTTGGGTCGAGTACGGTCGCGCTAATAAGTCATGTCCCAGAGATCATTACGTTTGGCTTGCTCTGTGCTGTATTAATGTATGTTAGATGTTGAATAGGGTGGGTAACAGTAGGAACATGTTTGAATATTTCACTCGATATGAAGAAATGAAGCTTAGATATTGCTGATACCAATTATTGATCAAAACATACTTGGTGCCGAGACATCACTTATTAGCCCGACTGTACATGATTAGATTGATATCCAAAATTCGAAAATGGATATTAATCGTGATCGTGTATTCAACCTTTAACTGTGATGGTGGTGTAATGGTTTAGATGCTTATGTTCTGGGTGTGGTGTTCCGAGCTTGAATCCCGGGAGGACCATATATTATGCTTTCATTAGTTTATTCAAGTGCATTGGGGTTTGTAATTGATGATTAATGTTAAGAACGAGGTGTTATTAAGGTGAGATTTCCACTTGAGGGATTTGTTTCCTAACCCCTTTCTACCTCATGTTTAGCCCCATTACTTTTGAGATTTTAAGACGTTCGACCCATTAGTTTGGCGATTTTAAAAACTTTCACCCCATTTATGTCACTTTTAAGACCTTGCGTACCATTTAGGTGTCGATTTTTTCCTGGCGAGCGAAAGCGAGCCTGTAATTTATGAGGAACCGGCCTTCGGCCGGGAAATTTTTCTACCGAAAAATGTACAAATTTATCTTGAAATGGGGTCAAGGGGGTGTAATTTCAAGCTTGATGGAAGTCTAGGGAACGAACTAAAAACCTCCCCTTAATGAACACCAAACAGACAATAGACATAAAACACAGTGAAAGATCACAAAGGTTATTATTCTTAAGGGAGCCCACCTTGTTTGTTCTCTCTTTCTCCCTCTCTCTCTCTGGGTTGTATCCATTCAGTCCCATTCACCCTACTGTTTTAAGACGTTTATCCCCATCCAGGTATCGATTTTTTCCTGGCGAGCGGTAGCGAGCCAGTATATTTTTAAACATGTTTTTGACAGCAGGCTAAATTTGTAAATTTGTCGATGGAAAAGTAATAAAGAGAGAGAGAGAGAGAGAGCACACCTTATACCAGAACACTCTTAATATTGGTAAATAAATGGGGCGAAAGGTCTTAAAATAGCCAAACTAATGGAGCGAAAGCCTTAAAAATTTCAAAATCAATGATGGAGAAAGAGGTATTGGAATAAATTATCCTCATTACGTCCCACTAATTTGGCTCTGTCACTCTTTTGTTATTTGGGGGAGACACTTGTTATCTGCAACCTGCCATTTGTCTCCTCCATACGTTAAAAAAAAAAAAAACAAAAAAAAAAAAAAAATATATATATATATATATATATATATATATATATATATATATATATATATATATATATATATATTATATATATATATATATATATATATATATATATATATATATATATATATATATATATATATATATATATATATATATATATATATATATATATATATATATATATATATATATATATATATATAAACTGTCCAGTCTATATAGATGCATTATCAGACCAAACCACGTGGTCAAATACTGTATATCTCTGTAAATCTATGTAAGGCCAATGTTAATTAATATATTCAATGGCCCGGATACATTCCTGACCTATATCGCTATCATCAATGGGATTTGAATATCACCTAGGACACAAACATGCACACACAAACACACACACACAAACAAACAAACACACACACTCACAAACACACACACAATCAGTACTTACACGCACTCACACACACTCACTCTCACACATTATCTCTCTCTCTCGGCCCAAGTGCATAGTCTTGTTATGGTCAGTGAATAATTAAGAAGTAATTGTTTAAGTTATTTAATAGTTATTTTATAATGAATATCGGAATAAAAACAATCGAGCGCACACACGTATATACACACACCCGTAATAACTTAACCTCCCCCCTCCCCTCATACACACACATTAAAGCCTAGAGAGAGAGAGAGAGAGAGAGAGAGAGAGAGAGAGAGAGAGAGAGAGAGAGAGAGAGAGAGAGAGAGAGAGAGAGAGAGAGAGGCACACACACACACATGATTACATAACTATATATACATATCAGGATGAAATAATTATGGTATCACATATACCGTACATTAGATAGATAAGTATATAGGTACCGGTACCGGTATACAGAACATAATTATATTAATTCTCTCTCTCGCAAGTGTTGACCTTCACAGCTGTTAAGTACACACAACCAAACACACACACACCCATATCCATCTACGTCTACACACTTATATCCCCCCCCCCAAACACACACACACATGGATACACACCCATAAGCACTCACATACACACACACAAAAAAAAAAAAAAAAAACACACACAAACACATCCATCCACACGCACATCCATCCACACACACGCACATACATCCACACACACACAAACACATCCATCCACACACACGCACATACACACACAAACACATCCATCCACACACGCACATACACACATGTGACACATCCATACATCCACACACACACGCACATACACACTGTTATGTAATGCAGAATTATATAAATGATTATGTAAGCCAGGTAAGTATAATAGTTTAGTTTCCCACTCATGTGTTTGATTCTGGAGAGTTCTAGACCTGTCAGGCTCCAGTCTGTCTCTCCCAGCTTTGCGTCATTTCATTCACGAGTACAGTAGAATATTCCAGATTCACTGCTGACATAGACCGGTATATACCCCCTGAGGCCTTGCAGTTTGGACTTCAGACCTACGACCTTAGCATCTCTTGTGCCTCTCTGCCTCCCTGCTTGTACATAGTTTACCATTATACCTAGTGCTGTGACATATCTCTCTATCCTTCTAATCAAGATAAAGAAGTCTGCAACATTACCTGTGATCCTGGTGTTGAGTACCGGTATACAAGAGTATCACATATTGTAGGCTACTTATTATTCTCAGTGATATTTTTGTGTAGGCATATTAGTTACAAGTCAATAATTACTGAAATCTAGTGATCAGTGATAAATTAATTATCATGGAGTTTTCTGTAAATTAACTTCGTTATCTCCTTTTGATTGCTTTAATTATTATTGGAAAGCATTACATTAATTTGTGATAAGTTTAATTTAGGTATAGCCTACCTCATTATTGTACTAAGAAGAAATATTTTCTCAAGTGATATTTTAGAGTTCATTTAACATTTAAATAACTATTAATTACATGAATTGCTCTCATTAACGTGTTGTGCATTTCCGTAAGTTATTAAAGATATATTAACCGTTTCCAGTGATCTTGAGAAAATATTAATTTGAGTGGGATTTAACTATTAAAACATTACATAGATTCAGTAAAGACATTTACTTATTTTTGTTTTCACTTGCATATTTTTGGTAAATTCTTCAATTTCTTCTTTTGGTGTTAAGCCAAATCTCAGTGCATTATATATTCTTATCTTGTTCTGAAGAGCCTTTAATTTTATGTTTATATTATAATACTTAATTTAATTAAACTAATAATTGTATACACTAGTTTCCTTGAACCTGGATTTTTTTCGAGTGTGTATCAAACATCTGTCTTGAATTTAAATTTAACCTATTGTTTGTGTCTATTTTCACCTCGTCCACACCATAACAACACACACGCACACACACAAACACATCCATCCACAAAGTCACACACACACGCATCCCCCCCCCCACAAGTACTAATATACACAAACACATCCACACACACACAAAAAACACCCCATTACACACAAACACATCCATCCACACACTCACATCACACGCATTCCCCCCACACACACCCACAAGCACTCACATACACACACACACTGAGCCGTTACATTGCATGTAATGGAAAAATAACGTTAAAACCATTGTATGTATGTACACATCATATACAGTATATACTCCCCCACACACATGCCCCCCCCCCCCCCCCCACACACACAAACACACACCTGTACCTGCGGAGGTGGTGGGGGGGTTCTGAAGGTGAAGGAGAAAACTTAGAAGCGTATGTCAACCAGGACAACCCAGAGAGAGAGGAAGTGTGTGAGAGAGAGAGAGTGTGTGAGTGAGAGAGAGAACGATATATCTCTCGTATACCTATATACTTAATTAAATATATACCTGATGTACTGTATAATTATGTGATGTAGCTCACTGTAGGTCAATATTACTTAATTAAGGGGAGATGGGCCGTTTATCTAGTCCCCTTTCTTCCTCATGCTTTTCCCCATTACTTTTGAGATGTTAAGACGTTTGACGGTTTGGCACATTAGTTTATCGATTTAAGACCTTTCTCCCCTTTCCTTTGTCAAAATTAAGACCTTTCGTGCCCATTAGATGTCAATCTTTTCCTGGCGAGCAAGAGCGAGCCCCAGGACCCAGATTCACTAACGGTCGTACGATCCGAAAACTCCCTTACCGTTCCCTTACGTCTCAACGCTGGTATTCACGAAGCGTCGTAGCGGCCATCTTTGATCGTAGGAAGGCCCTAAAATCCCCTTTCGCAAAGGGTGGTCCAGACCACCCTTACATGAATTTGACCCGGATATAGGTACACAAATATCGATAACACAACCCGCGACCATAACAAATTCGTCTGCAGTATAGCTCTTTATGACACACTAAGTCATTATTGAGGCAATAATAGCGCAATATGATTGTTAACTTGTGTTTACAACACCATTAATGCATTTAATACAAAGTATGAATACATTTGTATCCTTAATGTGTTATGACAGGCCGAATTAAGCTATGAATAGCCAGCCTAGACCTAGTCAAGGTTTATTGATGCACAAATGCATGTGCTGCGACAACACGTAGCCTACCATTAGTAGATTTTAATCCTCATTTATTGCGGAAGTTTTATTCCAACTCCCCACCACCTCTGAGTTAGATTAGGGTAGCCTATTCCTCAACAAATTTGAAAGTATCACAGGAACAAAATGATGAAAAGAATTACCCTAGGCCTAGCCTAAAAAATGAATAAATAATAAACGCTGTGTGAATAATTTTGTTTAGCCTAGCCTAGGCTATAACCTAGGTTTATTTTGAAAAGTTAGGGCTATTTAGGCTAGACAAGTTAGGCCTATGTATGGTATTTTGGTTAGGCTAGCAATGCCTAGCTGGGTTTGATTAGGGTAGCCTATTTCCTCAACAAATTTGAAATTATCACAGGAAAAACATTATGAAAAGAATTACCCTAGGCATAGTCTAAACAACAAATAATAGACTAGCCTATATGGTGGTGTGAATATTTTGTTTAGCCTAGCCTAGGATATAACCTACGTTTATTTTGAAAAAGTTAGGGCTATTTAGGCTAGAAAAGTTAGGCCTACGTATGGTATTTTGGTTAGGCTAGCAATGCCTAGCTTGGTGTAGCCTAAGCATGGTAAAGTAGAAGCCTAGCAGGTTAAGATGGTGGTTGCAGGCGTACCGTCCTCATTGTTAACTAGCTGTTATTAGTCCCATGCTGGTAATATATTTGATGATGGCAATAAGTCATGGGAGGTGAGGGGGACAAAGCCCCCCTCAACCTATCATTATTTCACATGGCCAACTGTTGGATAATAGATTGAGGAGGCCTATGCTAGGCCTATTTTGAAAAGGTAGATAGGCCTTGAGGTGTTGTGAATACAAAAAAAAAATACCCCAGGCCTATTTTGAAATATTAGGCCTAGGCTAAGTCTGGCATTTTGGCTTGGCTAGAACTGCCTGTGTAGGCATAGACATAGTAAAGTCAGGCATTTTGGTTTGGCTCGCCCTGTCTAGGTGTAGACATGGTAAAGTAGAACAATATACTGTGGTTAAGGTATAAATAATACACTCCCAACTAGCCTAACATATGATTATCAATGATCAATCCGTCGAAAATCCTTTAACTTGGGCCACTAACAGACTTCCCTGTAGCCTAGCTAGGCTAATTTCTTATCATCAATTCACAAGATACTCTATCTTCTTCCTGCTGGCTGTGGTGGATCGAATTAGCCATGCTAAACAATGACAAGCTCATAAATTAAAGTATATTAGGTTCTTCTTGGCGCTTCGGTCATATGGGTGACATATTGTTTATTTACAAAGGCCAAGCGCCTGATTGGTCAAGAGAAGCCTTGGTGAAAATAACCGAAAGGGAGCCGTAAGGGAGCTCAACGATGCGTTCGTGAATACACCTTCCGCACTCCCTTAGGAACGATCGTAGGTTGCTGTACGACATCGCACGCTACGACCGTTAGTGAATCTGGGTCCTGTAATTTTAAAGAGGAATCGGCCTTCGGCCGGGACATTTTGTACCGAAAAATGTACAAATTTATATTGAAGGGGGTCTAGGGGGTGTTTTTCTAAGCTTGATGGATGTCTAGCGAGGAAACTAAAAACAAAAGGAATATAGGCCTATGAATTAATACCAAAAAAAAAAAAAAAAAAACACCAGCCCCTTAATGGGAATTTTCGAGCCAAAGTGGTCCCTTGATTTCGGTCCTGTCATTCTTTGAAATCTGGGTGAGGCACTCGTTGCAGGCAGTTATTCATTGTGTGTCCCTCATTCACATAGAAAAACAAACAAAAACAAAAAAAGATGAAACACATGGTTATGGACCGTTTATTAACCTATTGAAGATGATGAAGTATTTTGACAGCATATTCTGGCTATCATTAGACGATTTTACACAACTTACCAAGGAGCTGTTGGAATGATCAGGGTAAAGGCCATCTCAATTAACCCTCTGCCTGCCATAGACCCTTCCTAATCTGAATAAAACCGTCTAATACTAGCCAGGCAACAGATAACACTACGCGTCATCGGATCTGCTAAGGGTTAAGGAGGGAAGGCCGGTTTTCTGAACCACTTTCTCCCTCATGTTTAGCCCCATTAGTTTTCAGATGTTAAGATGTTTGCCCCATTAGTTAGTCGATTTTAAGACCTTTCGCCCCATTTCTTCGTCAATATTTAGACCTTTCGTGCTATTTAGGTGTCAATGTTTTCCCTGGCGAACGATAGTGAGCCTGTCATATTGGAAGAACCGGCCTTCGGCCGGCAAATTTGTCTACCGATTTTTTTTTTACAAATTAATCTAGAAGGGAGATCTAATGGATTTTTTTTTTTTTTTTGGAAGTCTAGGGAGGAAACTACAAAAATAATGAATACATGCAAAAATTGCCCAACAAGTGAACCATCCCCCCTTAACCCGTACAGTACCGGTGACGTCCTTTGCATTATATTCTGGCAACTAGATCAGATCAGATGAAGTATTGAGGGATAAGCCTTTACAACGATTCTATACAGCTTAGGAAGGACCTCTATTCATTAATATATATATATATATATATATATATATACATACACAGTATATATATAAGTGCGTGTGTGTGGGTGTGTAGCCTACATTTATGCATGTGGGTGTGGGTGTGTAAGGTTTGTATTTAACACGTGTGGCCTGTATGTTTGAGTGAGTGAGTGAGTGTGTGTGTGTGTGTGTCTGTGTGTGCTAGTGTATACTTATGTGTGTGTGTGTTAGTGTACATATATAGGTGCATGAGTGGGTGTGTGAGAGAGTGTGTATTTAAGCACGTGTGACCTGAATGTGTATGAGTGAGTGTTTACGTATGTGTGTGTGTGTGTGTGTGTGTGAGCCAGGCCAGGTGTGGACGGTATAGGTGACACCATATACACAGTGACGTCAGTAACCTCTTTCACAACCTGTCAAAACTATAGCACCATAGTAACGGGCGAAGAAGAACTGTTTAATGGGGAGGTAGTTGCTTTTTCTGGACCCCTTTCTCCCTCATGCTTAGCCCAATTAGTTTGTAGGTTTATAGATCTTTCATCCCATTTAGTATCAATATAAAGACCTTTCATCCCATGTGTGTGTTAGTATGTGTTACTGTGTGTGTTTGTGTTACTATGCGTGTTAGTACAGTACGTGTTATTGTGTAAGAGTGTGTGTTACTGTGTGTGTGTGTGTTTGTTTGTGTGTGTGTGTGTGTGTTAGTATGTGGTATTGTGTAAGAGTGCGTGTTACTGTGTGTGTGTGTGTGTTTGTGTATGTGTTTGTGTATGTGTTACTATGTGTGTGTTAGTGTGTGTGTGTATATTAAGAGTGTGTTACAGTGTGTGTGTGTAATAGTGTGTGACTGTGTGTGTTTGTATTTATGTGTGTGTTTGAATGTGTGTAGCCTATGTGCATGTGTAGGCTACTTGTCAGCCAGGGAATAGGTGTGGAAATTTACAGTCTATTTGCTCTAGCTCTTTCTAAAGTTGGAAGTAATAATGTTCAGGATAATAAGATACCCAAACGCATCAAGAAGGTAGATTCAGTAAGACATGGAAAAATTAGTAAGACGTTCAAACCACATTCAGCTATAATAAAGAAGGTAACAGTACAGTAATTCGAACATGAAACATAATACTGTGACACTAATAAGAATCATATACCTGTACCGGGTATATATATATATATATATATAGGGGAGGTGTGGCAGAGTGGTCTTGCCATTGGACTGGTAATCCAATGGACCCGGGTTCGAATCCCAATATGCCAATGGGAAGATATTATTGGGATGGAATTTGTGCTGTACCTAGTTTCTGTGCATTACCACAGCACACCGAAATGCCAAAATAAAATACCCTCATTGTTCCCTGATTAAATAGCACTGTATGAATATTCCCATATTCAAAATATGCTACAGGGGGGCAATGCCTAGCGAGTTAATTGCTCAATAGGTTTTCGTTCTGAGAGTGAGGGTCCGAGCCTGGGGAGTGAGACTGTGAAGCGCAGAGGCGAAGCAGCTTCAGAGATGGAGTTGGGTTAGAGCCGTGAATAGGTGCTTCGCATGTCTCACTCCCTAGACTGGAACAAGACCTCACGGGCCTCACCGTGTTCAGCGGTAGAGTGTAAAGGCTATCAGCCTAGCTATGTCCGAGAGGGAGTAGTTGGAATATAGAAAAAAAAAAAAAAAAAAAAAAAAAATATATATATACTGTATATATATATATATATATATACGCAAAAAGAAGGGCCTTGCCACAGGTATGACATATTATACTGAATATATAATGAATATATAATATATATATATATATATATATATATATATATATATATATATATATATATATATATATATTAGAAAAAAGGCAAATCAATACGAACCCAGAATCTCCAATCTTACAGTATATCCAGCCCAAGTTCTGGAGACCCACACGCGAAGTAGATACGAGGTGCCGTTGTAAAGGCAATAGTTCAATACCTTCACCCGCGAATGAATCAAACGGTCGCCGCGAACGTTTACCTCACCACCCGGCACTAGGAGAGAGAGAGACACACTACCACACACACAGCCACCTGAACACTGACTGAGGCGGCTCCACTGTCCACATGGGCCCATGGCACACCGCTTTAGTCCCTCACTGACGTAACACCGGAACACCGCCACCCACCACACCTGCCAAACAAAGCCGTCTATAGGTACACCCAGCCTGCCTTTTATGCTTTTATAGACGCCTACTACAAACTGCACGCTGTTTTGGCTTCCAGCTTAGCCCATTCAGTGCCAGTGATGTCTTATTAACTTTCTTCTGGTTACTATTAGACGATTATCATAATTTTATAATAAACAGGCTTCCAACTATCTCCATTAACCCTATTTTTACTACCACAGATTCTTTACTACCACAGATTCAGCACAAAGTCGTCTAAATATGACGACAACAAATCTATATAACGTCGCCGGCACAGAAGCGGTTAAAATTACCTACGTGCACTGATGTTGCAGCTAGAGCTAATTAATAGGCTATAACTTATGCTATTGTAAGTAGGCTACATTCGTCGGAAAAAGTTCTTCACCACCCCATCATTTAAATTATACAAATAACACTAGTAGGCTATAATATGCTAATACATTTTCAAATAAACTTTCTTTTGCATATTTTTACAAACTGTTTATCAATGTTAGCGACTGCTACGAGAATATTGTAAAGATGAAACATGCACTAGGCTATATTTGATAGCACCAATGCCTCAAAGCAAGGAGGGGGCAGCGGAAGTAGTAAGGGGACGTGAGGAAGGGAGCATAGTAGGACAGGAAGGTGTCGGGGCTTCACCCAACGTGTTTGAGCGACCATACCGGTCAGAGCCTTCCCTGGACAGTACTGATATTATGGTGCTAGACCCTCCCCATGGGTCCCAACAGAGCCCACTACTAACATAGACTGTATCTTGCACACCAGTACCGGTACATGCCACCTGGTGCCAATATTGTGACCACCATACCGGTCAGAGCCTTCCTTGGACAGTACTGATATTATGGTGCTAGACCCTCCCCATGGGTCCCAACACAGCCCACTACTAACATAGACTGTATCTAACACACCAGTACCAGTACAGTGCCACCAGGGGCCAATATTGTGACCACCATACTGGTCAGAGCCTTCCCTGGACAGTACTGGTATTATGTTGCTAGACCCTCCCCATGGGTCCCAACACAGCCCACTACTAACATAAAATGTATCTTACACACCAGTACCGGTACAGTGCCACCTGGTGTCAATATTGTGACCACCATACCGGTCAGAGCCTTCGCTGGACAGTACTGATATTATGGTGCTAGACCCTCCCCATGGGTCCCAACACAGCCCACTACTAACATAAACTGTATCATACACACCAGTACCGGTACAGTGCCACCTGGTGTCAATATTGTGACCACCATACCGGTCAGAGCCTTCCCTGGACAGTACTGATATTATGGTGCTAGACCCTCCCCATGGGTCCCAACACAGCCCACTACTAACATAGACTGTATCTTACACACCTGTACCTGTACAGTGCCACCTGGTGCCAATATTGTGACCACCATACCGGTCAGAGCCTTCCCTGGACAGTACTAATAATAATAATAATAATAATACTTTATTTCAGACTCACACAGTACAGAGGGGACCATACTGGGGTCCATATATACCTTACAGTAACATAAATATATATAAATATATATAAGCTACTGTACATAGGCTACATAAAATAAAAAGAAATTAAATAATACCCAGCTTGCTATCATGTAGTTCACAGCACTGCCTCAGTACTGATATTATGGTGCTAGACCCTCCCCATGGGTCCCAACACAGCCCACTACTAACATAGACTGTATCTTAAACACCAGTACCGGTACAGTGCCACCTGGTGCCAATATTGTGACCACCATACCGGTCAGAGCCTTCCCTGGACAGTAGATATTATGGTGCTAGACCCTCCCCATGGGTCCCAACACAGCCCACTACTAACATACACTGTATCTGACACACCAGTACCGGTACAGTGCCACTTGGTGCCAATATTGTGACCACCATACCGGTCAGAGCCTTCCTTGGACAGTACTGATATTATGGTGCTAGACCCTCCCCATGGGTCCCAACACAGCCCACTACTAACATAGACTGTATCTTACACACCAGTACCGGTAAAGTGCCACCAGGGGCCAATATTGTGACCACCATACCGGTCAGAGCCTTCCCTGGACAGTACTGGTATTATGTTGCTAGACCCTTCCCATGGGTCCCAACACAGCCCACTACTAACATAGACTGTATCTTACACACCAACACTGGTACAGTGCCACCTGGTGCCAATATTGTGAGCACCATACCGGTCAGAGCCTTCCCTGGACAGTACTGATATTATGGTGCTAGACCCTCCCCATGGGTCCCAACACAGCCCACTACTAACATAGACTGTATCTTACACACCTGTACCGGTACAGTGCCACCTGGTGCCAATATTGTGACCACCATACCGGTCAGAGCCTTCCCTGGACATTACTGATATTATGGTGCTAGACCCTCCCCATGGGTCCCAACACAGCCCACTACTAACATAGACTGTATCTTACACACCAGTACCGGTACAGTGCCACCTGGTGCCAATATTGTGACCACCATACCGGTCAGAGCCTTCCCTGGACAGTACTGATATTATGGTGCTAGACCCTCCCCATGGGTCCCAACACAGCCCACTACTAACATAGACTGTATCTTACACACCAGTACCGGTACAGTGCCACCTGGTGCCAATATTGTGACCACCATACCGGTCAGAGCCTTCCCTGGACATTACTGATATTATGGTGCTAGACCCTCCCCATGGGTCCCAACACAGCCCACTACTAACATAGACTGTATCTTACACACGAGTACCGGTACAGTGCCACCTGGTGCCAATATTGTGACCACCATACCGGTCAGAGCCTTCCCTGGACAGTACTGATATTATGGTGCTAGACCCTCCCCATGGGTCCCAACACTGCCCACTACTAAAATAGACTGTTTCTTACACACCAGTACCAGTACAGTGCCACCTGGTGCCAATATTGTGACCACCATACCGGTCAGAGCCTTCGCTGGACAGTACTGATATTATGGTGCTAGACCCTCCCCATGGGTCCCAACACAGCCCACTACTAACATAAACTGTATCATACACACCTGTACCTGTACAGTGCCACCTGGTGCCAATATTGTGACCACAATACCGGTCAGAACCTTCCCTGGACAGTACTGATATAATGGTGCTAGACCCTCCCCATGGGTCCCAACACAGTCCACTACTAACATAGACTGTATCTTACACACCAGTACCGGTACAGTGCCACCTGGTGCCAATATTGTGACCACCATACCGGTCAGAGCCTTCCCTGGACAGTACTGATAATATGATGCTAGACCCTCCCCATGGGTCCCAACACAGCCCACTACTAACATAGACTGTATCTGACACACCAGTACCGGTACAGTGCCACCTGGTGCCAATATTGTGACCACCATACCGGTCAGAGCCTTCCCTGGTCAGTACTGATATTATGGTGCTAGACCCTCCCCATGGGTCCCAACACAGCCCACTACTAACACAAACTGTATCTGACACACCAGTACCGGTACAGTGCCATCTGGTGCCAATATTGTGACCACCATACCGGTCAGAGCCTTCCCTGGACAGTACTGATATTATGGTGCTAGACCCTCCCCATGGGTCCCAACACAGCCCACTACTAATATAAACTGTATCTTACACACCAGTACCGGTACAGTGCCACCTGGTGCCAATATTGTGACCACCATACCGGTCAGAGCCTTCCCTGGACAGTACTGATAATATGGTGCTAGACCCTCCCCATGGGTCCCAACACAGCCCACTACTAACATAGACTGTATCTTACACACGAGTACTGGTACAGTGCCACCTGGTGCCAATATTGTGACCACCATTCCGGTCAGAGCCTTCCCTGGACAGTACTGATATTATGGTGCTAGACCCTCCCCATGGGTCCCAACACAGCCCACTACTAACATAGACTGTATCTTACACACGAGTACCGGTACAGTGCCACCTGGTGCCAATATTGTGACCACCATACCGGTCAGAGCCTTCCCTGGACAGTACTGATAATATGGTGCTAGACTTTCCCCATGGGTCCAAACACAGCCCACTACTAACATAGACTGTATCTGACACACCAGTACCGGTACAGTGCCACCTGGTGCCAATATTGTGACCACCATACCGGTCAGAGCCTTCCCTGGACAGTACTGATATTATGGTGCTAGATCTTCCCCATGGGTCTCAACACTGCCCACTACTAAAATAGACTGTTTCTTACACACCAGTACCAGTACAGAGCCACCTGGTGCCAATATTGTGACCACCATACCGGTCAGAGCCTTCCCTGGACAGTACCGGTACAGTGCCACTTGGTGACAATATTGTGACCACCATACCGGTCAGAGCCTACCCATGGGTCCCAACACAGCCATGTCAAATATTTTAAGTTTAGGAAGTTGCTGGTAATCCCTGTGGCCTCTCTCTTGTTGTCCCCCGCTCCATATCTGTCAATTTTAAGACATTTCGTGCCATTTAGGTGTCAAATTTTTCCTGGTGAACGATAGCGAGCCTGTCATTTTAAAGAACCAGTCTTCGGCCAGGACATTTTTCTATCGAAAAATGTCCAAATTTATCTTGAAAGGGGGTCTAGGGGGTGAAATTTTTAGCTTGATGGAAATCTAGGGAACAAACTAAAAAACCTTCCCTTAACCCCTTGAGGATATAGCGCGTTTTAGCAGTTTATTGTGGCCATCATTAGACGATTTTATGCAGCCTAGGAAGAATCTGTGTGAATTATAAGGGCAAAGACTATCTCAATCAACCCTCTGACTTCCATGAACCCTTCCTAATCTGAATAAAATCGACTAAAGATAGCCAAACAATAGAAAACAAGTGCGTCATGGATCCTCAAAGGGTTAAACCTTATTCCGGATACTATTAAACGATTGTATGCAGCTTAAGAAAGGCCTCCAGCAGACAGACAGACAGACGGACATACAGTGGGTGGGTTGGCTGTGGTTCCTGATAAGATAAGGACCCACCTGGAACACACCCAAAACTTACCAGTCGTGTTTAACCCTTTCAGTTCCGAAGCTGTCCTTTTAAGGGGAGGTTTTTAGTTTCCTCCCTAGACCTCCATCAAGCTTAAAATTACACCCCCCTAGCCCCCTTTCGGTTTTTAGTTTGTTCCCTACACCTCCATCAAGCTTAAAATTACACCCCCTAGACCCCCTATCAAGATAAATTTGTACATTTTTCGGTACAAAATTATCCCAGCCGAAGGCCTGGACTAAATCCTAGGTGAATTTGGAAAACTATTATTGATTTTGGGCGAATGGCTGGTCGAAATTGCAATCTACAACCATGTATGGAAGCTATCGGCCGAGAGGAATCGAATGGCACCAGGTAGAATTAATTTGGACTTTTAGTTTGGGATACAGATGACTTTCAAAGTTGAAAAAGGGTTATTTGAACAATATCCATACATAGTGGGTAATTTGGGTGGAAGGAAGACGCAGGACTGCACTCTGTGCAACTCTCCAACCCAAGAGTGAAACGTTACTCTCAAACTTTCTTCTACTCAACATCTGAGCTCTGGAACTCTCTCCCAGAATCAGTCTTTCCCTCTTCCTATGACTTAAATTGCTTCAAACTCTGTGTGTCCAGGCATTTTGGCTCGAACGTCCCTTGATTTTGGCCCTGTCACTCTTTCAACTATGGGGGAGGCACTCGCTATAGGCAGTTATGCCTTTTGCCTCCCTCAATCACATAGAAAAAAAAAAAAAAAAAAAAAAAAAGGAAAGAGCTTTAACTATATATCCTTCTCTAACTAATAACACACACAACAAAGCCACTCCAACAGCTTCTTCTCTGAATTAGACAGCATCACCAGTACATTTAAATGTTGCATCTGACTGGCGTGTCATGCTATCTCCGGGGACCGGGGCTACCTAATCCTTAGCCTGTCATGCGCTACGGATTGGCGGCCCTACCAGGTGAGTAAACCAGGTGAGTAAACCATGTAGGGGACAGTGGTTTTTAAACTTTAAAATAGGCCTATTGGGCCTAAAAATTTGTCAAAATTAAAAAAATCCATATACCGTTGGACTCGTAGCCTAATGACGAGACGAATCCATATACAGTATACCCATGAAAACTCAAAATTCGAAAGTCACCTGCCAAGTGCAAAACTTTTCCTGGGCTGAAACCCAAGGATTTTGGAAAAAATATTTTTGATTGTGGGCGAATGGCTGGTCGAAATTAGATTTTGAAAAAAAACAAAATTTGATTGTGGGCGAATGGCTGGTCGAAAAAGCAATCTACGACCATGTATGGAAGCAGCTGGTCGAGAAAAATCGAATGGCACCAAGTAGAATTTCCTAGGATTTATAGTTTGGGCTACAGAGGACTTTTAAAGTCCAAAAAACAGTCCCCTTGGCCCTCCAGGAAGGCCAAGCCAAAATCGAAATCCTAAACTAATAGTCCAATTTCAATTCTGTTTGCGCCATTCGATTCTGCGTGTCAAAGTGAACTAATGGTAAAACATTGAACAAAATCCATCCATAGATAACTCGTCTATGGAGTTTTTAAACTTTAAAATAGGCCTATTGGGCCTAAATATTGGTCAAAATTAAAAAATGCATATACCGTTGGAATCCTAATGACGAGACGAATCCATATATACCCATGAAAACTCTAAATTCGAAAGTCGCCCGCCAAGTGTAAAAATTTGCCCAGGCATTTTTGAACAAATATTTTCGATTATGGGAGAATGGCTTGTCGAAAATGAAATCTACGACCATGTATGGAAGCTGTCGGTCGATAGAAATCGAATGGCACCAGGTAGAATTCCCTAGGTCGTATAGTTTAGGCTACAGAGGACTTTTAAAGTCCAAAAACTGGTCATTTGGGCCCTTCTGGGAGGCCAAGTCAAATTCTAAATCCTAAACTAATGGTCCGATTTTAATTCTGTTTACGCCATTCGATTCAGCGTGTCAAAGTGTACTTGTAGTATAAATTTGAACAATATCCTTAAATAGATAACTACGAAAAGTACTGATACTATCTCGATTTCTAATAAAATATATTAGTTACCCATTTAAACTATCGTTTTCTGTAAAGATTATATAAAGAAAACTATCGTCTTAAATATTGCATGACTAACTATACTATTTGAATATAACATAACATATTATCACTTACGTGGCTGCTCCATTATAACAAGTGGGTAGATTGGGTGGAAGGAAGACACAGGAAAGAGCTTTAATTATATACCCTTCTCTAACTAATAACACACTCAACAAAGCCACTCCAACAGCTTCTCTGACTTAGACAGCCATCATGTAGGGGACTGTTTTTAAACTATAAAATAGGTCTATTGGGCCTAAACATTGGTCAACATTTAAAAATGCATATACCGTTGGAATCCTAATGACGAGACGAATCCATATATAGGCTACCCATGAAAACTCGAAATTCGAAAGTCGCCCGCCAAGTGCAAATATTTTCCTGGGCTAAACGCAGGGATTTTGGACAAAAATATTTTTGATTCTGGGCGAATGGCTGGTCGAAATTTCAATCTACGAGCATGTATAGAAGCAGCTCGTTGAGAAAAATCGAATGGCACCAAGTAGAATTCCCTAGGACTTATAGTTTGGGCTGCAGAGGAATTTTAAAGTCCAAAAAATGGTCCCCTGGGCCCTCCAGGAAGGCCAAGTCAAAATCAAACTCCTAAACTAATAGTCCGATTTCAATTCTGTTTGCGCCATTCGATTCAGCGTGTCAAAGTGTACTTGTGGTATAAATTTTAACAAAATCCATAAATAGATAACTTGTCTACGGAGTTTTTCAACTTTAAAATAGGCCTATTGAGCCTAAAAATTGGTCAAAATTAAAATATGTATATACCGTTGGAATCGCAACGACGAGACGATTTCAAATATACCATCCGCAATTGCATTATTTAATAAATTTTATGTAAACTTAGGTTGGATCATCTCACTATAAATCTCACCTGCAAGCACTCTTGATTGAGTACTTCGTATATTGCTCGACAAGTTTCAGGAATAATGCGAGACAAACTATGCTTGGATAATCTTTTAGTATACTGCAAATAAGTGTAGCTGCATCCATTTGAAACAAACATGAGGTGTTGCCTCCAGTCGAGCTTCTGCCGATATACGCCCTCCTATTGGCATCTGCTTGAATATATAGGTTATATAACTGTCCTGTGATTATTGTTGTTGGGGACCATGGTGATCATACCGGACCCACTGACCCAGCCCTGCCGAGCTCCTACTCTGACCACTGGTAGACTTTGACTGGCCAATCACTGCCGGGCTGCCGTGTGGACAACACCGCAAGCGTGTTTAACAGACTTTGCCCGGTGAAGGGGCACAGCCCGCCGGACACTGCTCCATCGTGTAGACGGGGCTTGACAGTAGCAGTTGAGGTATCTGCACTACTATATAGCCTAGTGATTGGGACGGCCAATACATGACACAATCTTGTTGGTAGTGGGAGAGGGAATAATTGTGGCCTAGTGCCTACAGCCTATCTGTGGAATTAGACGATGCTAAAATCACCCCTTACCTGCGTTGTCACTGGAAGTTTGTTTGAGGGTAAGGGCTGTGTGGGACGTATGTGACCAGCTCATTAGAGTCAAGGTGAGGCGGCCCTGGTCGCGAGAGCACAACCCGGGTCGGTGGCTTGTGACAGAAGGACCCAGAATAGAAGTGCATTTAGGCCTCTCTTGGATAGAGGCTAAGCAGTAAGCACGGCTCTCTCTGTCTTGGTCATCGATCTTCTTTTCTTCTTACTGTCCTTATCTTCTCATAGGTGATGCATAGACAATCATGCGGATGGTCATGGAGGAGGTGATCCGGTGGGACAGGGTAGAGAAGGAAAGCAGGTAATGCCGTAGCCAGGGAAGCAATAGGAGAGTCCTTGTACGCAAGCAGAAGGGCCTTGCCACAGGTATGACATTCGCATTCCTCGCTACAATGAGGCAATGACCAGGAGGGGTGAGAGGTTTCAGCACCATCAAACTCTGGAACTTTAGCCTCAACCTCAGCAAATATGTTAATTGCAACAACAGAGGCTACAGAAGACGATCGCCATCTTCTTAGGTCGACTTAGTAGACCAGAGGTGTCGCGGAGCTAGGATGGGTGGGACAAGATGGCAGTTTAGAGATAAAGGGCACCATTTTGGGTTTCGTACCAGCAGTAAGACGTTTACTCGAGGTACCTTTATTCGTGGCAGTAGAACAGATGGAAGGCTTTACCGGCACCGTACGTGTCAGACGGGAGGGCCCGGACTTGCTAGTAGTGGGAAGAGAAGTAATAATAGTTCTTAAAGCTAGCACATGCTAAGCCTGCTAAGGATAGCCCAATAAGACCAATTAGGCATATTTCCATTGGGGTCCTGTACTACTACCCCGTCCCCTTGCTCATGAGGGACGGTAACGACTCAGTGCTTGTGAAAAAAATGTACTGCGACGAGCGTGGGCCCGATCCTGGGACCTTCTGGGTGGAAGTCCAAGACGCTAGTCACTACACCAGTGAACCGCTGGTGCAGTTTCTGGAGAAATGCCCATTGAAGAACCAGAAAATAGGTATAAAGACAGACATTAGGAGGATTACTGGCCAGTCATATAAAAGGCTTGTCCTCACTCCTCAATTACCATATTATGCTGCCAGATTACTTTGGTATATGATTACCCAGCTACAGCCATTCCTACAGAATATTTCACAAGCACTCCTCACCATACACAGCCTCACCACCACTCTTGAATCCCTCCATGGTAAAGACTTTCAATAGGCCCTTGACTACCCCATGAGCAAGGGGTCCCAACGAGTCATAGATAAGGATGCTGAGGAATTATAAGGTCATAGTCCCATGAAAGTAGCCTGTAAAGTTGAAGGGCATACTGTACTCTGAAACAGCGCATAGCTTGCGCTTCGGTGTAAACTACAAGCTCCTTAACAATATTATCACTTAGAACAAACTGATTCTCTTGTAGTCCATTTATTTTAATCTCTTCAAAAACATCTAACCTGCTGCTACTTTGTGAAGAGAGACAAATACACCACCCATCCATCTCAACCCAGCGCAGGAATCAAACCAATGATCTACTAGCTTTGATGTTTCAAATATCAAAAATCCAAAAAATTCAGTTAACCTAAATTGTTCCAATCCCTATTTTTCATTACATTTCACATATTTGAGCCTCTCTGAGTGCTTAATTGCATTAATTTAATCTCTTTGAAGTAGACACGAGCTTGAATTAGATGATAATTTGAAGCTGAAAGAGACCAAAATGGTTATTAATGCATTGAAAACAGTATATTTGGCCATTTGTACACATATTTAGCTCTATAAAGAGAGACCCTCGTTTATCCATAAAAATCACTTGTCCAAAATTTCAAGAAAATTATGATTTTTGGGTAAAAAGGGTTGTACTAATCAGTAAACCCTCGTTATCTAGGACTAATTAGGGGATGGCCACTTCCGAAATGTACGATTTTCCGAGATGTCCTAATTACATCATTGCATGTGAAATTCATCATATTAATGACAAATACAAACATTAATATGTTTTCAGGGACAGTACAGTACATAGTAATTAATATTAACACAATAGTTAAAAGGCACAGGCTTGAATTCGTCCTAAAACCACTTAAAACCGAGTGAGTGAACACTGTAAACCGGACACAAATCCCGTCTAACTCGGAAATTTGCCGAGATCTATAGGGACATGTCCGACATGAGATGGCATTCCGAGAAGTAGGCTACAAGTTCCGAAGTAAAAAGAGTCCGAGAAAACGGGGGTTTACTGTACAGTACTCTAACATGGATTTCAGTCTATCAGTATGTATGTCACTACCTAACTAATGTGGTAGAGATTTTGGGCATTGCTATTAATCAAACAACTCACTTTTATTAACCTTTTCATTCAGGTAAAGTTTATTTTATTCTTTATGACAAGGAAAGCAATGGATAAAAATTCAAAGATCAGTTTGACTACATATGTGATCTGGGTAATGGCTGAACATGTATAGTCGAAAAAATTATTTGTCTTTAAAGTGAATGCAAAATTGTATCCATTACATACAAACCATCGACTTATGCCACTTGTGATAATAGTATTTTTTGTATATAATATATGAATCACATAGGCTAAATATAGGAATACTATCAAGTGCTTTCTTTTTCGTAATGATATAAAGATATTGCTCCACCAAAGGATCAGCCAATCAATGTCTTCCATTGGTAGAATATTTGTAAATAGTTAAATACCTGTAGGCTATACTGTATCATCTTACTATTAACAGTACTGTATATATACTGTATATGAGAGAGAGAGAGAGAGAGAGAGAGAGAGAGAGAGAGAGAGAGAGAGAGAGAGAGAGAGAGAGAGAGAGAGAGAGAGAGAGAGAGAGAGAGAGAGAGAGAGAGAGAGAGAGAGAGATGCAGTAAATATCCTACCAACAGAGTGTAAAGTGAAATGTTCTTAAATAAAGGTTACTTATAATGTAAACATCTATATACAGCCATATTCACAAACAACATTGGTTGCAAGCTATCAAAAGCACTGATACCAAAAACTTTGTTTTTGCCTTCACAATGATCAATTTATTAAGGTACTTAATTTTGTCAATGCAGATGTACCGCCAGATGTCCAGAAAATCATTATAAGAACCACCTTACAATACAAGAGTTAGGTATGCCGTTTTAATTTGGGGCAATGCGGCACTTCTACTTTATTGTTATTGTACTGTATACCGTACATGCAGTGTCTATTAACTGCAAGTTGTTTAGTTTTACAACAACTGATTACAATACAGTACCGGTACTGCACTAACAATGTTGCAGTGTTATAGGGGTTATTTATTTAGCATATCCATTTGACCCCGGAATTGTACTGTACATTATATTTAAATCCAAAACCTACATTTTCATCGATAACAGATTGTTTCAAACCCCATCCCCCTTACAGATCTTCCTCAATATCCTATGCCTCAATTTACGATATTATAATAGGTTTTTAGGCGTTTGGGTTTGGGTTTTGGCTGGTCCCAGAAAGCATCCACATTTACTCCATTCATTTTAGGTTTCACTATATTATTAAATATTGGGTTTTCAGGAACGTAACCCAATCGTAAATCGAGGGAAACCTGTATGTGGCTCTCATCAATAGTAAAATTCATATGTAGAGCATTTAATTATTAAAATCCTACAAATAGCATCAGATATCCTTAAAGCTACAACTGGAATGTCGAGAATTGTGAATACGGCGGTGGGTGTGATGACAGTTGTTGTTGTGATCCAGTGGCGGAGGTTTGAGTAGACAAGAGACGCCAAAAACTTCACACAGGCACTCGTGGGTTTTGTTGGGGAATTGTTACGCTTGGTTTTGATGCAGGTGACTTGATTATATGTGATGCTTTAATGTAATAATAAGCACTACATATGGAAGTACTAAATTTAATTGTGATCGTTGTAATAATCTACATCTTCAATATCATTGTGTATTATTTCTATTCACTATGGACAAATTATTATAATCTACTGTTGTTTTGTCGAATAGGGTTTATTTTGAATTTCAAATGGCACATAATAAGTGACAATTAATACGATATATTATAACGTATTAGCATACAACTTTGCTGATGTAGTTTGACAAATGCAGACAATTTTCATGATTAGAATTTGTCCAAAAGATTATTTTGATATTCTAGTTTGACACATAATTTCAATTCCTCTAAAAAAAACTCTGCGTAATAACTCCTTTAGTCTTCCAGCTCCGCACAGAACGAAAATGGCGGAACTAGCCAAATAAACTTGCTAAATATAACTGTAATCACCGACACTTGCACCCCGGGTATAGGTACACTATACACATAGAGCTGAAACACTGCTTGTAAAGCCTTAAGGTATAGAAGTATTAAGTATATATATTATTACCTATTGGTCCAGATGTTAAGCAATTCAGGTTGGCAAACGAGAGGCATTTCATATCCAGTCTCAAAACTAAGTCCCTTGTTTTTAGTAATTATTATAAAATATAGAAAGTTAAAGTTGCATTCCATAGTTCCCATTATGTCCCTGGAAGTGATTAAATGGACAGAATAATGAAACTTGATGCACATTTTCCTGTAATCCCTCTCACACTCAACTCGGTTTTGAAACAACATTGTTCCGGTTTGCATCCCTGTTAAGTGTTAAATTTGTCATGGCTGTTACTGAAAGCAATTATTGTTATTATGTTTGTACAGTTTAGCTATGGATGAGAATGATATTCCATCCTTTCTTAAACCATTCGTATGTCGCACAAACATCCTAAAGGCATATCACAGCACAGGGGGCTCTAAATTTTGCTTTGTTATTATTAAAAGAAATTATTATTAATGTGACTGTATACATGAGACATAGATGTAAATTGGTACTGAATACTAAAGCAGCTCGTTCTCTCTAACATTTCCGAAGTACAGTAGTGTATTGCGGCCTATACCAAGGATGCATCTGTCCGTGAGTCAAGCTGATAGTCTCCACCTCGGCATTAAGCCTTTAGTTTTTGTTCCTGCTGCTGGCTGGCAAGTTCCATCTGTAAGAAACCTCGATTGTCTTCATGTTTCTCTTCAGTTTGCTTCATTAAAGTTTACTATACAGTACTCTACCTAAATTATCTTGGCAGCTTGGTCCACTCTTCAATTCACAGTTACTTCCGATTAGTTTTACATTAATTCATATCTTTTGGTCTTTATAAATATTTGCCATTATTCAGCTTCAAGGGCCATTCTACACATCACTGCCATGTAAATTTGAACAGAGTACAATCCTAATCAACAGACAGTATTAGTGGCTTTGTTCTCTTCTTATACTTTTAGTAGAAAATTGCTTTGACAAAACAATCGAGTACTCTTCAGACAGAATTGGGTAGCACGACACATAGGCAGCACATCTGTAATAGCAGCTCAAACTTCATGTACTGTCTATATCTTTATCATCTGCAAGGAAAAACGCTGCATTGACGACGCGCTGTTCATCATACTCGCACAATTTACATACAACATAAACGTGTGTCTTTTGATGCAGATTTCAACAGGATATTTTACGGTTACACAGTTCTTATATCTAATGCAATACATATCTCCATTTTTTCTTCTTAAATATATATATATACAGTACCTCTAAAACGGGCTAATTTTAGACAAGGCGGTAACTTTAGACTTCTCTGGATTCAAATGTATCGAGCCAGGAAAAATGGCTCGATATTATGGAGAAAAAAAAACAGCATATATATTTGTTTTCTTAATATTAAACCATTTTGCTATAACTATGGGTCATTACATTATATCCAGAAATATCCACAGTAAACTTCCTGGTCCAAAGTTAATCCATTTTCTGGCACCAAATAAAGAGAACACTGCATCCTACGTCTTACTAAAAAATTGTGACGACATCAATAGTGATTTCATGTTTGTCGGGCAGTCAATGGCAAAACTTTCAAACCTGTGCTGCGGAAACATAATTGGGCTTCGGAAGACGGTACAGTCATGCCTATGTCTGTATGTTGATATTCATGCAGCTTAAGAACATTCTTAACATCTTTATCTATTAATCAGTGACCCATTTTGCTATTCAACTAAAATAATTAAACAACATATCCATCCCAGTTTTTTGGTTGTTGTTTATTTTTGTAAATAAGTTTTGAGTGCCATTCTTTTGTCACAGAACAGTTACTGTAGTCAGAATAAATAAAGATTCAATATACATTATTCGTCCCCAAAAGTCCTGTGTAGACCACAGTTCATGAATATTTAATTTGTTAGATCTGTAGATATATTAGTTCACTAACATATAGCAACAAAATACAAAGACATAACTGTACGGCATTCTTATCAAATTCCTTTAGTGGGTTTCGGATGAAACTGTAATTTTCCTTTCCATTTTAACGTACAATACATAAATCACCAAAACAGTTCCCAAAAGTAAAGTATCTATATGTACACAATTTACAAAATATGCAAAGTTTGTGTTTCGCATATCAGAGGAAATAAATGCCTTTTATGCACCCCTATGCCTTTTGTCTCCCTCATCCACATAGGAAAACAAAATGTATACTTTGTTCACATTAACCTGGCAGCTTATCTCATCCTTCTCCTCGCAGTTACCGTACATATTTGTGTATAGGACTACGGGGCTATAAGTCTACTCCTTTTATCCCCCCCCCCCTCCCCCCCAAAAAAAAAATACTCCTAATTGATTCATCTATCGTTATCGTCTCATCATTATTTCCACATGATGATTTTGAAGTTCTTTTGTCTGTAAATTGTACTGCACTACAGTAAAGAGACTAAAACCATGCTCTCTGTGGATGAAGCAGTCTTTAAACTTGTAAATTCTGTTTTGGTTTGTTATTTTGAAAGTTTTACATTATAATAATCTTTTGGACATAATAAAAGTTTAACCATTTTCATCTTCCTGGATCATGTAACGCGCTATTTCCAACCCATGTTCATTCATAACTATAATTAGAAGGTGAGATTTTGGTGCCAAGTTAATTTAAACAGAGCGTAGTGTGTGACCTGCTTGCCTGTTCCGGAAATTAAGATGGGGTGAAAAGTAACCATCCTTATAAATGCCGAAATATAAGTAAAACCGATGAATGTAGACAAAGACGCAACAAGTAAGCACACCTGCAAAGAAAACTTCTACTCAATGCAGCAAGTGCCACATGGAAACCTTTCTAAACATATCTGAAATCCTTTGTAATCATTCTGTTTATTGACAAAATATCCTAAATACTGTAGTCATAACAATAATATCTCCAAACTAAACATTAATATGCTTTCATCATTTTCTGTATCATTCACTTCCACTGTAAAATGTAAACACTATTAATTTGAAGCGTATCTGATCTTTGTGTAATGACCTATGGGTAGTACTATAATCATTGCATATATTTTACTGGTCCACATTACTGAATAACAATACTAAAAACCTATTAAAACAAAAATTAGTTTACTCATACATCAATGATATGAACATTTTGTTATTGGCTGAACAATGAATGACCTTAAAACTTATTACTCAAGAGATACAGTATCTATCATAACACTTAAAAGAAAGATTTGAGTATACAAAAGAAAATGGACTGTGTACAGCACATGTACAACAGCACAATAAACAAGACGGCCATACTATGAAACAAAGAAATCATGCCGAGTAATGCACACCACAGAATCCCATAAAGATTAAGCTACTGTATTACCTGCTAAAATTCATACACTTAACCTGGAAAATACTATAATGAACAAATGTTAAAACATGATCATCTTCACCTCTGATAACCTGTGAACTTTCAAATGATCAGTGGGTGTCCAGTAAGGGCCGTTCCTTTAAACATCGTAAAAGGTTTCCCAACCCAGATTGACCTTTATCGTTTATCTGTATAAGGGTCAATCTGGGTCGGGAATGGTCATAGGGAAAGCTTTTTCGATGTTTAAAGGAACAGCCCTTATCCCTATACTGGTAGACATTATCCCTCTTTTAAACAACTTATCCCTATACTGGTAGTGAACTCCAGACATTATCCCTCTTTTAAACAACTTATCCCTATACTGGTAGTGAACTCCAGACATTATCCCTCTTTTAAACAAAGTCCTTACAATCAAGGTAAATGTCTGAACAATGGTATGCAGTCTAAACATTTAACTTTCTCTTTCGGAAAAAATCTGGAAAACCAAGGTTCATGTCTGGGCACCCGATATCTGAATCAAAGTACAGTACAGTACTGTATAAAATTTCAGGGAAATTCTGTAATTCCAGACTTGTTCTCTCCAAAAATTAGACTGTACTGTACTAACTTTGATATTGAACTTGGAAATATTGATATCCAAGGTTGTTGCAGCACAAAAGAACACAACTTGGGAGAGGTTTGTGGAGTGCATGACCCATCACTATCTTTGCCTCAGGGTACGTCCAAGAGATGGCAGTGAGTACATAGGATCCTGTGAAGCCTGAGTAGCATGAGTAGGGCGGGGGTGGCCGAGCAAGGGGTACAGTCACCAACATTACTCCTGCATCACATCCACAAATTTCAGCTCTAGTTATAAGAATCTAGTTATTTATTTATCAAGAAGCAATTCCTCTTACACACCCAAACAAAGCACGGATATAAAATGTTTACTAAAGTGTCTGTCTACACCTAGAAAGAGAAAACAGACGTTCAAGTTGTGGAGGTGATACAAGACTCGCTTGCCGACTGTATCAGGGGACAGCGACTTGCATCACTCTAGCCCTGGTCTTCATTCATCATTATTGGTTCCCGGACAACTCAACCAGCAGTCCAATGCAGCCAGTAGATCTCAACCAGGAGTCCAGGACCAACTAAGCCAGTGCTAAATTAAAGTTGTAATCTAATCTGACCTAACCTAAAACTACTAGTGGAGTTGGCATTGGTTACGAACTACTGCTTGAATTCTCCAGTCACCGTAAGTCTAGCTTCACCTAAAGTCTGTTATTTTTCCAGTTGACAGTAAATTGCAATCTCCTCACCTTAATTACAGTACTCAGCAATTATGAAGATTTTGAAGCGTAATATGTTGTTAGTTAGAACACTTGGTAATTATATGATGCAAAGAGACAGCAGTTTCATATTTTTCCATTAAGTATCGAGAAATCAGTTGCAAAGGGATTTAATTTTCCGCCAGCTGAAATAAAACCGACTATGGTAACATTTATGTCTCTGTTAGAATGTTCCAATAATTGTTATATAGACAGTGGTTTCTGTCACTTTTACGCTGGTGTCTTTTCACATTACCTTATCTAGTTTGTTTAAAGATCTTGCATATACTGTACTTCCAGACTGTTATTATATTTGTATTTCATATAAGGGATAGCTATTCCTACTATACCTTAAGTTCTTGTTTTGGTTTGTTTGTTTTGCAAGCTTTACATTGTAATTCCCAGTCCATTTTATAAGACAACATAAAGTCAACTGGTAATAATATCCACATCTGATCTTTTGCAGTCAATCTTTCATGCCTTAATGTTTTACTCATGGCCGTACTATTGAATAAATCCCTTTCCACTACCTAACAACTACAAACCAGGGTGTCAAACAAAAACCGGTTCCATGCTTTTTAGTTTTTGTTACTGTATCTGTAAAGTTAAAATTATGGTTTATAGATCTTAATATGTCTTTGGAAGTGATAAATTATGGTTTATAGATCTTAATATGTCTTTGGAAGTGATAAATTATGGTTTATAGATCTTAGTATGTCTTTGGAAGTGATAAATGGCCGAAATAATTATGGTTTATAGATCTTAATATGTCTTTGGAAGTGATAAATGGCAGAAATAATTCAAAAGGACTTGTGGGAGCCTAAAGATCAACAGAGATAACCTTTGCCCCTTTAATATCTGGGGATCCTCCTTAAGCTCAATAAAATCATCTTGTGCTAGCCAGAACATAACCAATATTTCGTCATTTGGTTAACCCGGATAACCACATGCTTGATTCTACAGCAGTTTTCTCGATATATCAACCTCTATTGTATTCTAGTATTTTTTTCCCTACAGTGCAGCTTTCAATAGTAAAAATATATATATAAATAAATAAATAATAATAGCTAAAAAAACTGGTAATTTTTTAATTGTCTTCATAAAATTGAATCATGGTTACTTAGCATAGTTTTTTGATTAATGCATATGTCTCCCAATCACTCTTTACTACTGTTATTATTCCTTAAAGGTTTAACATACTGTATATAATTCCTCAATCAATCATCTTGTATTCCTCTATGGTTGGTCTGTTCACGAGGGCTGACTAAAAATGAAATGTGTACCAGACAATAGCCATCACAAAAATGTCTCTAGATCAATTTTCTCATTATTCACAAGGGTATTTTATTTTTTTTCATACAGTGCCATATAATAATCTTTCGCCAATTTAATTCTCCCACCTCACTCCTCTACGACAGCATTCTACACCTCCCGCACAGACCCTTCGTCCCACTAGAGTCAAATAGTGAGGGCTGACGCGGCTCGGTGCGTATTGTGCGTCTCAATTTCTCCGATGAATTAGGGGATTCGTATGTTGGGATATGAGGCATGAAGAAAGAGAGGGTGTATAGGAAATAGGAAATGGGTAGTGGAAGTTTTGCTAATGTGCAGTACAGGTCTCACTCACTATCCGATGACCCAATTTACGATATTATTATAGGTTTTTAGGAGTTTGGGTTTGGGTTTTGGCTGGTCCGAGCTTGCATCCCCATTTACCCCATTCATATTAGGGTTCGCTATATGACATTTCTATTTAAGATCGGGTTTTCAGGAACGTAACCCAATCGTAAATCGAGGGAGACCTGTACAGATTGAGGAGCACGCATCATGACAGACAGTGATGGAAAACTTGATACAGTAAAACTTTTCTTTTCCAGAATTATAAAACGCCTTCGAATTCTAAACTTTGTCCGAAACAGAGAAGTAAATGTCTGAACTGAATACTGTACTATTGCTTGGATATCTACCTTGGTCTCTCTGACTTCTCGGAAAAATCAAGGTCAAGTCCAGACCCGAGATTTAGTTCGAAAGTCGCAAGTTTCCGGAAAGTCGGGGTTCAAAAGAGAGGGGTTTTATTGTATCTTGTACAGTTTTGACATTTCCATAAAGGTGCGAGGATAGTTGTATATTAATTATGAAATGTTATCAGGTTCAAATCCCGGTGGATCACATGCTTGCTTTTATTAATTTCTTTGGGAGGTGTTTGGTGTTGGAGTGAAATTAATACAAATAGATTATAAATTAAATTATAACAAGAGAGAAGCATGGATCTATTCTATTTGTTGGGAGTAGTGGGTGGTGAAGGCAGGTGTGGACATTATAGAGAGAGAGAAAGATGTAATTTGTCAGCCTACTGGGTCAGAGCCCTCATTAGGCTGGTGAAGGGAAATATTATGGAATTAAATCACACGCTTCTAAGAACTGGTGAATAGGGAAGGAGGTAAACTGTGACGAAATTGCTAGGAGATCGTGGATAGAATTGGTACGTAAAGAAAGGTGATACTGTACTTGAAAGACGTCAATCAGATTTCATGAAATAAATTAATCGCTGTCAGGTACCGGCGGATAGGGGAGGTGTGGACATTATAAGTGTGGGGGTGGGGGTGTGGGGGTGTGGGTGCAGACAACTGGTGCCAGGAGTGGGTGGGTGGTTGGGTGCTCTGTGGGGTCATCATAACAAGTAGTATTATGGCAGAGTTGAGTACTTGAGGATCTAGCTGGACACCCTATACCCTGTTCCAATTAAGTCGGCCAAAACTCTTTAACATAAACCTCAACAATTCACAACGACTAGAGTAATCGAGCTAATATTTATACCATTTGGGAAGTGTCAGCCAGGGAATAGGTGTTGACTTCTACAGCCCAGACTCTCACCGGGCTGCCCACTATACCACATACTCAAGTTGGCCATAACACAACCAAGTATGATAACCTTGCCCCTCAACTTTCTCTTCATAATTGCTGAGGGGCACAGGGCCCTGGGTGGGGCTTTGGTTTCCCGGGCGTTTCCGCACCCTCCTCAGCTCCCCGCCATGGAGTGGCTTCGGTCACCCAGGCTTTATTGTGGTCGGCAGGGAGGGATCTGTGGGGGCGCTCGGTTATGTCCTTGGAATTGCTCGGGGCCTTGGAGCTGTTCGGCCAGGCAGCTTGGGGAACAACAACAACAACAACCTCTTTGTGGTTCTCATTTCCAGTCTATTACAACTTAACGGTTCTCAGCCATAACCACACACAAAAGGAAGAACAACATAAATCAGCAAGAGAAATAAAGTGCCATAACTATATTGTTCCTCTCTCCCACTGTGAAACCCTTTGAGATACACTCATTGTCAATAACACATCATTTGGACCGTTTTCATTCAGATCAAAAATTAATAACTAGAAGGATCAATGTTGTTCGCTTATCCAAATGAATAACTAGAAGGATCAATGTTGTTCGCTTATCCAAATATCGTAAGATGATTTTCGATTTACCAAGTTATATAGGATAAGAATACTGCACTGCATAAACTATCTAAAGCGCCATACGTAATCATGTATTTTCTGAAAATTTAACCATAGGATATCCAGTCAGTAATAACCCTTTGATGCAGTTTTTAACACCATGCACTTCCTTGATTGACAGGGCTGGGGCGTGTCCTTGTTACAGGGACTTTACTGGACATTTGACATGAATCGCTAGACCTGAGCGTTCAAACTCTTGACGTCTACCAATGGCACGGCCTGGGATCGAACTACCGACCCTTCGATTAGCAGCTAGACACGCTGCCAACTATACCAAGGCCCCTGGCAGTATTAACCCTTTCATACGCTAATATCGACTACCAGGTATGTTACTATTATTCTAGCTATCACCAGATGACTTTATACAGCTTTGAAAAGTCCTCACAAAGCCAACGGATTGCTATCAACAGGAATCAATACTGCACACAGAAAATAGAATGCATGACAAAAATATAGAAAGTAAGAATTAACACATACCGTCACTACAGTTCTACCCAAAGCATTGCTCCATAAGGAAATAACATCAGCACATAGCTCATCTTTAACTGTTTGAAAAACATGTATTATAATTTTCATTTCACCCATTATTCTTTTTCACCCCGTTAATCCAAGCCAATGTGGTCAATATTGCATGTGTAAGAGGCATAGTGTGATATTGTGGTATCCGGTGTGGGTTCAATGTAATTCTAATGTTTGGTAAAAGGAATATACAGTCTCTAGTACAGCATATCCTAAAACACCTTGAGAATTTTTCCCATCAATACAAAGCCAATGTGATAAATTTTGCATGTGTCTGAGTCATAGCATGATATTCTAGCATCCTGTGTGGGTTCAATGCAATTCTAATGTTCGGTAATAGGAATATAGACTATTACTATCTCCTAAACACCCTGAGAAATTTTGCCATAAAAAAAAAAAAAAAAATCTAAACCTAAGCTAACTAATCTAAGCAAGGATATGGGGGGGATCAAAGGTAACAATTAAAATAAACAAAAGTACAACAAATGGCGTCAGAAAACATATATTCCGTCGTACAAATATAATCTACACAGGTGACAAAAATAAAACAATGATCGGAAACAATAAAATAGTACAACAAAATATTAATGCTAAGAATACTGTAGTGCAACTTATTTCACTACACTATGACACGTTTACTCCTCATATTCCGACTAGCATTGGACAATTTGAGTTAGAGTAGGAAAGAGTAGTATAGTGGTAGGAAAGTAGTAGTACTGTAGTATTTTTTTCTTTTTTGATAAATAGTTTAACCAGATCACTGAGTTACAATAGGTAACTCTCATAGGGCTGGCCAGTAGTAGTAGTAGTAGTAGTAGTAGTAGTAGTAGTAGTAGTAAGTAGAGCAGATTAACCAGACCACTGAGCTCTATACGGAACAGTAGTACTGTAGTTCCTGTTGTAGTGCAGTAGTAGTAGTAGGAAAATAGTAATGAGAATAGTAGCATAAAAGAGTAGTAATAGTAGTAAAAGAAAAGTAGTTGGAAATATCTGTAGGAGTCAGAGGGTCTACTTCCATCACTAGTACGGTAGTACCCCTGTTGATTCCTAGAGGTCCTTCCTGAGCTGCAAAAATTGTCTAATGCTAGCCAGAATAAGCGGAAGAAAAGCGTCCCCTAGCACTGCAACATAACAGGGATATGGGCAACAAATTCATGAGCACAGTAAAAATATAAATACATCCTCGGTGCACCTTCTCCGCTTGTTTTGTAATTTAAGGGAGCCCACCTCGCATTTTTTTCTCTTTCTCTCCCTCTCTCTTTGGCTTGTATCCATTCGGCCCCATTCAGCCTACTATTTAAAGACGTTTACCCCCATCCAGCGGTAGCGATCCAGCATATACATATTTTTGTTTTGACAGCAAGCTAAATTTGTAAAAAAATGTATAGACAAATTTCTCCGGCGAAGCCAGATTTCTCCATACAATGCTGGCTTGCTATCGCTCGCCGGGAAGAAATCGGCACCTGGATGGGGATAAACGTCTTAAAACAGTTAGCTGAATGGGGCCGAATGGATACAAGCCAGGGAAAAAGAGAAAAGGAGAGAAAGATAAAAAAAAGATGGTGACCCCCCTTAAGCCGTAGTTCGCTGCAATTATACCATTCATTTTGTCACTCCATTCCCTAGCCTCAAAAACAGGTTGGAGCTGTTGTTATAGCAACTGCAATCAAATTCATTAAGTCAATCTGTTTCAAAGCCTCAAAAACAGGCAAAATCGCACTAAATTTTTGTCTATCAGTTTCATAAATTCAAATGTAAAGTTAATAATTAAATAATCATATACCATTTGAGGTAAATGTCATTAAGTCAATTAGTTTCTTAACCTCATCAAACAGGCAAAGTCAATATTAAAATAATGTTACTATATTCACTTATACCAGCTTGTCAATTGTTTCCATATTCTCAAAACAAAGAAAATAATTAATCCCCTTCGGGGATCACGGCGTCAGGCAATAGATAGATAGATTAATACGTAAATAATATTCCAAGCCTGAGGCAGGGCTAGCCCAATATTTTAAGAATTTCTATGAGCCAATGGATTTAAAAAGTTGAGAAGAATATTGTTACATGGTCTGTTATTAAAGTTGAGGAATTCTTGCATCCATCATTATTTCAACTAGAAACATTCCTGTACTGTACAGTATCAGTCTTGCTCTAATCTAATACAGTACAGTACTGTACATAAATTTGTTCATTTGTCAAATAACAGCCAAACACTCTAGTTCTCAATTCACGGAAACAGAGTAACCAATATGTTTGTCAAATTTGGTAAATTGAAATAGTAATGGATGTTACTTAATTTCTTCAAAAATCGTTACTTCCCTGTTTTCAAACTTAAAGGATATGGGTGAACTACATGTGAGCGGTATGGGTGGTCTACATGCGAGCGTCCAATTCACCAACTCTAGCGGTACTCAGGGAGATTCAGGGTTGGCAACTGACTAGCTCACGATTAGCACGGATGTCGACTTCTCCATGCACCGAGGGTCTAACGTAAAACCGCTAAACCCCTCTTGCTCGGACTACAGTAAGATGGGTGGGTGGGTGGGGGGAGGGGGGGGGGTGCGGAGACCCTGTTCAGAAAAGTAAAATTTAAAGTGTGATATACAGTACCTCAGAATTTATATTTCTGTCCACACGGCGATAGTCCAAACTACAGGTCTCCCTCGCTATCCGGTGCCCCAATTTACGATATAAGTTTTTAGGTGTTTGTGTTTGAGTTTTGGCTGGTCTGAGAATGCATCCCCATTTACCCCATTCATTTTATGGTTCGCTATACAATTTTTCTATTTAAGATTAGGTTTTCAGGAACGTAAACCAATCGTAAATTGAGGAAGACCTGTAGATCTTGGATGTCCGGACCTTTTACTTCAGTCTTTCGATTTTGTCTGAGAGAGATAAATTCCTGACTGAATACCGTTGTTCAGATATTTACCTTGGCGAGAGGAAAAGTCCGGACTCAATACCTAGCCCCAAAGATGCCAGTTACCAAAAGTCCGAAACCGAGGGGTTTTTGCTGTAAGTTGTCAGTCATTTATAGGGAGATGGCCACCACCGCCATTATCCCTCACCGGACATGTTGTTAACCTCACTGTGTCTCCTCTTACATCATCCACGCCTGTATTAATTTGAACAGATAGATACATGGGATACTGGATAGGACATGGGATAAAAGCAAGACAAAAATTCTTCACAGGTAGATAGCCTACATTGGATACTTGATAGAAAATGTGACAAAAAGAAAGAAAACAATTATTCACAGATAGATACATAGGATACTTGATAGGACGTGAGATGAAAAGCAAGAAAACAAATGTTAAGTCCTGAAGCATTGGAAAGATTATACAAATTAAGTAAAAACACTGTATGGAAAGATTTAGTCTAGTAGCCTACATCACAATAATTAAAAAAAAAAAAAAAAAAAAAAAAAAAAATGGATAATCCCGAGTGGAAAAAATAAGGAAAACAATAGATCCAAATGTTAGTTGAAAGACTGTAAGTGAAAATGTTGGATGAGAATAGTAGGTGACAAAAGTCCAGGTAATTCAAATGCACACGACCCTGATAGACACAACGGCCCACAGGGAGGTATATAAAATGTCCGCCAGAGTAAACAAGCTGGTGTGACTCTCCCAATAAAAGCCTACCCATATACTGAGGGGGGGAGGGGAGATTTTTTTTTGTTTTTTCAACTGAGACAGACCAGTTTGTACATATGAAAACATCGCCTACCATTCCCATGTTCTTTGTTTTATTAATTGTTATATTTACCGGTACTGTTTATAGATATGGCATAGGTCAGAGTATATTAAAGTGGGCTAGGCTAGGTTGACTAAAACTGTTGTTGCAATATGTACGATCTGCTCTGTCTCCACTGAAGTCAGTAAACCTGGTGGGGGTGTCAACTAACCTAATATTGTACTTTAAATGTTTAGAAAAAGCTACAGTACCTAAAATGAAAAATGGCACCATAATTAAGGAGCATACTGGCTTATTCTACCACATAGTATTTTCTAAACAAATAAAATTTATTTGTGATATGAAATCGGCATAACTTACGCTAGGCTATGATATTATTTTAATAATATTAAAATCCTTCTGTAAAATAAAATAGAACATGAACTAAAACTATTACAAAGTACATGTAATATTTACATGATACAGTAATAACATTCTTTTGTGAAATTTCATAATCAGATAAACTTAAACTTTTATCAAAAGATCATGACAATGCAATACATGTATTTTGCAAAAATAAAATCTGCAAGTGTCGGGGGCTTTAGAAGCTAATTCTCAAAGATAAAAGATAAAAGTAGTTCTCTTCCATAATATAAAGTAGTTCTCTTCCATAATATAAAGTAGTTCTCTTCCATAATATATTCCGTATCCACAATCTGAGGATATAATAGAATAAAAATAATTTCCGGGGCAACATACTGTATAATAACATTCCTGGCAAGACATACCAAGTTAAAAAAATAAAACATAATAAAAACTCTATCCATAATTTCCTCTCCTGTCAAAGAAAACAAAAACGACTTTACTAACACTATAAAACAAAGGAGATGTTACTGGCATATAGGCAAACCCTGGACAGCTCTCGACTCCCTGCGGCCGAGAGCGGGTGTGAATGAAATTTCCCGAGAGTCGCGATTCACTCCTCTATCCGTCTACATACAAGGCTAAGGTAGGAAATTCTCGTACAAAAATACTGAGGGGGCCAGAATCTATGACATGGGGTGCAGAGTAGCGGACCCTTCAAGGAGACACCAGACCGGGATAACTTCTTGGGGAACTGCAACGCGTAGCACAAAACTCAATACTTGTAGCCTTCTTGATAACCTGATACCATGTTCGCTGTACTGTACTGTAATACAAAAGTTAATATACCCTCTGAAAACTTTATACCATTTTTGCTAATTAGTTGATTAATTCTTTTGTCTATATTTTGTGTTGTTCCTGTTTTGGTTTGTTTATTTTGCAAGTTTTACATTATAATAATTGCCTTTTTGACTACATAATTGTACATGGCTAAATTTGGGGTTGCGTCTTCCACAATCCATAAGCCATAAAAATACGGTACAGATCTCCCTCACTATCCGATGCCCTGATTTATGATATTATTATAGGTTCTTAGGTGCTTGTGTTTGGGTTTTAACTGGTCCCAGAACGCATCTCCATTTACCCCAATAATTTTAGGGTTCGCTATACGATTTTTCTATTGAAGATCGGATTGTCAGGAACGTAACCCAATCGTAAATTGAGGGAGACCTGTACTTTACTTTATAGTTCACATTGTCAGTATCGATTTTGAAAGCTTCTGATCAATATGTTGGCATGCCAGTAATTTAAGCATTATTTCTATCATTGATTTAAGGGGAGATTTCCACTTAAGGGATTTTAAGAAGTTCGCCCAATTAGTTTGGCGATTTTAAGAACTTTCGCCCCATTTCAGTCAATTATAAGACCTTTCGTGCCATTTAGGTGTCGATTTTTTAATATTAGAGGAACCGGCCTTCGACTGGGATATTTTTCTACCAAAAAATGTACATAATTATCTTGAAAGGGGGTCTAGGAGGTGTAATTATAAGTTTGATGGAGCTCTAGGGAACAAACTAAAATCCTCCCCTTACAAAAGACGAAGGCACAAAATATCCGCAGTCACCCCGGTCTCTGTTTACTCAAGGGTCGCCAGTGCAGAGGGATGACTAAAACAAATGACTGACTGCAAGTGTGGACTGTGAGAATGATTGCACTTGTGTATTCCTTAATAAGTAAGACATCCAGCCCTTTTTTTTTTCCGTAAGTAAACAACATCTCATGCTACTCATAGTGTACTTTTATATATCTAAAACATGAATATCTGTGAAGAGGAAACAATGATTTTTGTTTTCTCGTATTCCTTACTCATAATAAAATCTCTCTCACAGCATATTTTACCATTCAGACTTTAAAACTACACTTTTTTTTGTTAACCTCTCATGTCTGACTCTCGCTGTGTGAATTGGGTTAGTGAAAGGGTTAATTAAAGGGTTGGGAAAATGGGGTATGGTCAGTTTCTAGGCATACACTTTTTATAGAGAAAGGGATAAGGTTTAGGAGTACAGCTGAGTCTTGTATCCTAACCTTGTTATAAAGATAGAAGATAAAATGGTGGAAGAGGGATTAGAGACAAGTAAAGAGTTATAAAGTATACAATGAGTACTGAAAGATGTATGGGTTAAACAAATTATGCTAAAGAAATTGGTTATTGAAAGGAGTAAGTTTTATGGCTAAGTGAGGGTTTTCATGCAGAATAAGATTTAGGAAGGGAAAGATGAGGATTTGTATATCGAGTAATTGGGGTTTTAGAGGAGGGGAGGGTTAGGTTTCAGGGTCGGAGAGGGTTTTCCTGTGTAGTCGTTAAGGAAAGAGAGGGTCAAGAGAGGAATTTCGTAACGAGCGTTTTTTGTGGGGTTTTTTTAGTGGAGAGGAGTGTTTTCGTATAGAGACCGTTTATATATTGTGAGGGTTATAGGGTCAGAGAGGGCTTATGCAAATAGTAGGTTTGAAAGTCGATGAGGGTATTCGTATCAAGTCGTTAGGGTTTTAGGGTGAGAGAGGAGAGGGTTTTCGTATGAAGGGGATTTTGCTATACTGTAGAGTGGTTATGGTGTGTGTGTGTGTGTTGGCCTTAAACAGCTGTGGGGGCGACTCGTGGGGCGGGGGTGGGCTGAGTCACCTGGGCGCCCGGAAGTCTACCCAACACCTGAAAAAATAGAGAGTATGGTGAGGAGTTTTTAATACTTTCAGTGTGGTAGGCTATGTATAATAATGTAAAACTTGCCTGAGAGGGAGTAGTTGGAATATACAATAGAAGAAAACAAAAAGAAATATATATATATACTGTACAGTATATAACTCAAGCACATACCCCATAGCTGGAGGTGGCCGACTTGAGACTTGGTGACGTCTTTTAATTCTATTCTGACTATCATTAGATAATTATATTCAAGTTAGGATCTGGAAGTATCAAAGGGGACAACAAATGATCTGTTAGCATTTTGACTATCGCAGGTTTTTCCTACACTAAATAAATCCTGGCGCTGTCTTTTTGTTATTAGTTTGATCAGTTCTTTTGCTTTTATATTGTCTCATCCTTGTTTTGGTTCGTTTATTTTGCAAGTTTTACATCATTATTTATTATCTTGTAGCGATCATAAGGTAATTTTATTTAGCTTGGAATTAGTAATTCAGACGGGATAAAAATATTTCCATTGACCTTCTGACTACCACAGGTCCTTCCTAAACTGAATATAAACCTGTAATAATGCCCACTGGCCAGGAACAACGGCATTACCATACAACGATGCAAACCTGACTGCTGGGGGCAATTCTAACCGCTTTAAAAATGGCCGAATTCTGACTTGAATTCTGGCTGTCTCGAGTCGCCAACCCTCAAAACAAAAACAAATAATAATAAATAAATAAATAAAACAAAATAATAAAAAATAATAATAAAATATAACAAATGGGGTATGTGCAAGAGTATATAGATAAATAGAATTCTTTGCAAATATATCACAGAAATTATCAGGCGTTTGGTTATAATTCAGTGAGCGTGAGGGATGTTGCAGCGAAGGGTAGACCTAGACAGATGTGATATCAGACAATATGCTCTGATCACACATTTAACCCATTCTCTGCGGGCTTATTTGCGCTATTTAGGGCATATTCAGGCACTCCTGAATGATTAATCAAGCATCTACATTAAATAAACTGTATTCTGCCGAAAATTAGGCGAAAATAGCTTCAAAATGAGACCAGAACGAGCTTCGTAGGTGGCGGGGTTCACCCGCAGCGTTGCCATAGACATTCGGGAAAACTCGCTAATTATTAGCTCTCGCTCGCTCAGCAACACTGTTGTGAGACACCCGCCCGAGACACAGTCTCCCTCAGTGAGCGGCTGGCTGCTCTGAGGGTCGGAGGGAAGTCCCCACGCTCCCGCCCACTGACACTCGATTTCTACGGCTTTTACAGGCTTTTAAAGCCTGGAAATTGCTGTAAATTACCTATGCGTTCCAGAACGTCACCCGCAGGGAAAGGGTTAAATACCTAACAAATGAGGCAGCTCTGAATAGGGCTGCCTGTAATAACGCGAGTAGGACACGAGACTGAATATGCACCTCATATGGAACACTCAGTCTTTTAAATTATATATGTAGGAGTTTTAGATGGCTCTAGTGCAAATAATAAATATTATTGATATTAGCATAGGGAAGCAGCGACTTCATTGTCCACCACTTTGGTGATACAGTTAGGCTTTGTAGCAGTGGATCAGTAGTTCCCGTCTTCAGAATACTCCTGTACCTGGTATGTTTCTGGCCAGGGCCCCCCAAGGGGATAACAAAAATAGCAAAATAATGGTGGAAGTGCCGTCTGAGTGAGGGAATGCTCTGGGTTTGCTCCTTTGGTGCATATGGTTTTGACCCACATAGTGGAAATAGCACTTAAGATTACAAGATTACAAACGAATAGATCCAACTCTTCGCTGTCAACATCCCACTGACAACACCGAACACTTAATACTCCCCTGCCCAGCACACACATAACTTCAACATCACTTCACTCAGATATCTCTGGACCCACCCGGTGGAAGTGGCGGACTACCTGGTCGCCACAGGATTCCCATAAAAGGGAATCTTGGGGCTACAACAATAACAAAAACAAGCACTTAAGATTTAGAAAAGAGGGCACATTTGAATGCCTGGAGGCAGTTTTTGGCATGACCATTCCTTTTGGGGAGCTTCTTAAGGAAACAAGGCGTCATACTTTCGTCTTATTAAACAAATTTTTTAACTGGTCAAAATTGTCCATAGCGGTCAGCTTTGCTCTATGGTAACATAGTGAAAGCATTTTTAGTGTCCCTACTGATGAAGTAGGGCTCCTGGCAATCATATTTGCTTTAAAATCTATAAGCAGGGAATTCTTGTGCTCTACAAGTCACCTTTGGTTTGAAGAATGTGCATCTCAATTCAGGTGTTGTTTCGGCTAAGGAAATGCTGCACAGAAACAAAAATATATTATATTTAATCAGAAATGTAAATTTTTGGAATCCATGATAAGGTACTGTATTGTATATACTCAGGCATTGAGTATCAGTACTGAGATAATATCTGAGATAATAATGAGATAATATCAGTACTGAAATAAGTAAGGCTATACCACACAAATAGGTTGAGTGTATGTTGTTGATATACAGAAAGGCTGCTATTGTCCATTCAGTATACTGTACAGTGATATAATTTGTTATTTTAATTAGATATCATTATGATTGTGATTACATTAATTTTACAATGGATTATGGGAGTCACAAGTTTAATTGAGATAGACATTAAGTGTTCCATTCCTAAAGGGTAATCAAAACTCAATAAAATCATCTAATGTTCCAGAATATAGTGGGAAAAAAAAGTGTTGTAGTACTGATTGGATTAAGTGTGTAGTGTTGTAGACTTTACAAAGCTTAAAGTAACAGAGATTATAGAGATTGGCCAGCCTCCACCATTTTGGTGCCACTGGCCTCTCTTTACACTCATATATTGCTGTATGCCTTACTCCCCTTTATGAGGGTCGTCATACACACCCTGTGTAAAGGACAACCCGAGCCAGTGTAATCATCATCATCAATCTGACGCCCCGCTACCAGAGGAAGCCCCCCAAAAGGGATGGCCATGGCAGAAACTGCCTCCAGGCTCCCAGACATGCCTCCACTGACCCACTCCACAGTGCCAATTCCATATTGTTGAGCGAGTGCAGTTGATATCATATAGAAAGGCTACTGTATATTAAGCATGGTGTTGTTGTTGTTGTTGTTGTTCCCCAGGCTGCCTGGCCGAACAGCCCCAAGGCCCCGAGCAAGGCCAAGGCCATAACCCAATGCCAGTAAGATCATTATACAGTACTGTCTTTGTGTGTACGTACCTTGGTGAGGTCTACACCGGTAAGCGCTTGTATGGCAGGTGGCAGTTCTCCGCACATCTTGGTGATAGCGTTGCTCATGGTGTCTCCGCCGCCCACCATAACAATCTCATCCGTCTTGGCCAGCGGGGCAGCAATCTCCGCAGCAATCTGGGAGGGAAAAAATTATGATAAAGTACAGGTGTCGAACTGGGACAATTTGGTTGTAGGACTGATATAAATAGGAGACGAATACTTGTCTCCCTCACTATCCTATGTCCCAATTTACAGTACAGGTCTTCCTCGATTTACGATTAGGTTACGTTCCAAAACCTGATCTTAAATAGAAAAATCAAATAGCGAACCCTTAAAGTTATGGGGTAAATGGGGATGCATTCTGGCACCAGCTATAACCCAAACACCATCTATCCATCCATATACTCACTTTTCACTTTGCATATTCAATAATAATTACTGCAAAGAAATAACTTAAGATTATACAGTATTTCAATAGTCTCTGGTTTACGAACCCAATACAGTATACTGTATAGTAACCCTCGTACTCACAGACTATACGTGCCGATCTCAAATCCAAAAACTTGACAAGTGAAGCAGCCCTTTACAGGGTTGCCTGGAATGCTGCCATTAGGACAAGAGACTGAAACTACACGTATGTGTGGAGCAATCAGTCTTAAAATGTTGTGTATGTATGTACTGTATGTATAAAATATACTCCATATATAAATATGTATGCCTGACATTCATTAATTAGGTATATTTGTAAGCTAATTGGTGGGTTGGTGATAAAATTAATAAGAAATGCACACAAATCACACCAAATTTAGTTTCTTAAAGTTATATTCTTTCTAAAAGGACAAAGCTAAGCTGTCAAGTTGGCTTGTGCAGATTTTAGCACTGTAATATATTTTGATGAGATATCTAAAGGACATACCGGTATATCATTATATAAACAACCGGTACCATTGTGGCCATAATAGTATACACCCATAAGGATCTTTGAATCTTTACAGATAATTTCTGAAACACCTAGGATAAATACAAAACAAAAAACAATACAAAATAACATTGTATATGTGTCATTTAAGTTTGATACAGAAATGAGTGCATTCCTATTAGTGTTCACAAATGTACAGTTTGCCATATAGGTTCTGTTCCTTGTCGTGATCTTATGTTGAAAATAAAATTGTGTGAATGAATTGCAAGTGTGGTTTCTCTTCATTATCAGTTGACTAATAAGAAAAGTTTACTACTGCATAAAAAACTACACTCGTTATTCAATCATGGGCATTATATTTCCATGTATAAGATCACGGAGAGGAACAGAACTTATGTGGCCAACTGTAAATATGGCAATAATATATCTAATTCCACAGTACAGTAAAGGACAGAAATTCAAACTAACCTGTGGTAGTGCATCGAGGACCATGGACATAATGGCTGCCTCGCCGTACTGTTTGTAAGCCACGGCCTTCAGTTTCATGCTCTCCGCCTCCGCTTTACCCACCGCCTCCACACTGAAAGCTTCCGCCTCACCAATCCTCTTGATCCGCTCCGCATCTGCCCGCGCCGCTTCCACTGTCTGAAAGGGGAGGAGAGAAACACAGAGAATTAAAGCGGTGTCATATGTGCCTCATGTGAAGGCAAGATGGCAGGTGCTCGTTGTGCTCTGTGCTTCACATGTCTCACTCCCTAGACTGGAACAAGACCTCACGGGCTTCACTGTTCATTGTAAAGCGGTGAATGTTAAGGCTCTCAGCCTATGCCCGAGAGGAAGTAAGTTGGAATATAGAGGAAAAAAAAAAACAAAAAAACAAAAAAAAACAAAAAAAAAACGAGCGCCTTTTCCGTAAATTTCTTACGGGCAATTGTAGTCGGGCAGCTATACAAAATTTAAGTGTTGTTAGATTACAGCCACCTGTTAGTGTTGAGAGTGAAATAAATACAAATAAGATAAAAGATCTCTATCACTATCTCTCTATGTCTCACTTCCACATGAGTGTTGAAACTATTCATCAGTGACTCTTACACTTCTTGATTGATAATTCTTGACCACAGAGATTAAAATTAAAGCTAGAGAGAACATACCTGCGTGCGTCGTCCCTGCGCGATGGTCTCAACTCTGTAACTCTCGGCCTCGGCTGGCAGTCTTATGGTAGCCATCAACTCCTTCTCCTTCCTCTTGATCTCCTGTTCCTCAATCTATGCACAGAGACAAGGGGCTGTTAGTATCTCTTATCTATATATTATAATGTAAATCTTGCAAAATAAACAAACAAAAACTTGGACAAACACAGTAAAAAGACAAAAGAACTTATCAAAATCGCTATGTGGAAAAAACACATTAGCAAAATAATAATTTATAAATAAAAGAACACAATCCCACACATAGGGTGTACTGTATGTTAGTCTTAGTAATTAGAAACTTGGGTATTAAAGTGAATATGTTATGACAAAATACATAAGTGGAAAAAGTACAATAAGAATAATTAGAAGGGTATTAACCATCTCACATCCTGACGCTATTTTTGAGCCTATTAGGGATACTTTAAATCCTTTGTTACCGTCAGGGGTATCTATAAACCTTTAGTTTGTTTACTTCAACCTCTGCAGTTGTCTTTGAGTTAGCTGTGGGCAGAAAACTAATTTTGGAGAGGTAATTATAACAGTGAGAGTAATCTATTTCTTATTGCTAATCTGGCAACCTCTGCGTCCTATGGTCGTGAGAGGGTTAAGTAATTATGTTATGAGAAAATACACAACATAAGTATTAAGAATAATGTGGAATAAATACAATATATATTACATAAAAGGTACGTAATCGGAAAAGGAAAGAAAGACAAAAAGCAAATGAATTCAAATGGGGCATGGAAACTAGTGCGTATATGGAGCGTCGATATTGTGACGTCATGAGCAGGGCGATGAGTAACTGAGTCATGGCGTCGGAAGACAGTTGACCGTGAGTAATGATAGCGGATGGAAGTGCTGACAGTGGAGTCAAGTCCTGGCCAGGCAGTAAGAAATGAGTCAGCACTCAAAGCTTATTAGTGCACTGGAATATAATCTGCTCACCCCGCCCTGGATAATGAATCAAAGTATTATCCGCCAACTCTGCCTGCAATACTCAGCATATGGAACTCTGCCAGTGCTACAGCGAGGTGAGGCGAATTCAAAGTGAGTTCAACACTGTACATATAATCAACATACTATAGTCCATTCACTATAGGTAGGCTAGAGATCATGAACCCTAACCCCTGTAACTCAAAAAGGGCTAGAGCAAATTGGTTGTAAATTTCCACACCTATGCCTTGGCTGACCCCTACCAAATGGTAGAAATATTAGCTCGTTTATCGTAGTCGTCAATGAGTTACAGGTTAATATTCAAGAGTTTTGGCCTACTTGTAATGAAAATACTATAACATGCAGCTGCTAAATCGAATCTTCAGTAATTTACAACCCTTACTCCATTCAACATAACTGCCAACTCAAGACAATAATAATAACAACAACCAAAATTTATTGTCAAGATTGTAAGCTAAGATTAATTACAACAGGCTGTTGTGGTGTTAAGCCAGGTGACAAAATATTGTATTAATTTTGATGAATTGTTAAGGGGTTGAATTTTCAAGGAACTTACTGGTATGACCGCACAAACAACTATGTGTTTGTTAATCATGATGCATTTTTTGTTATGCTGTACGGTCGCGCTAATAAGTCATGTCCCAGCTGTCATTACGTTTGGCTTGCTCTGTGTTGTATTAATGTCTGTCAGATGTTGAATCGGGTGAGTAAGTGTAGGAACATGTTTGTATATTTCACTCGATATGAAGAAATGAAGGTTAGATATTGCTGATACCAATTATTGATCAAAACATACTTGGTGCCGAGACATCACTTATTAGCGCAACTGTACACTCCCTTGATTGACAGGGCTATGGTGTGACTGGAACTATAATCTGTTTCTTTTCAGCTGACGATAAGTTGAATCTTTTAGCAACTCATTTATTGATACTTGATGGAAAATAAGAAACTCCTATAAATCTGCATTATATTATGACCAAGTTTATATATTTAGCACCATTTTTCAACACAAAATCTTCAAAATACTGAGAAATCTTGATATGAACTTTGCAATTTACCGTCAGTTGAGAAGAAATCGAGTATAGTACCACTGGCACTGATATATTAAAATGTAAAACTTGCAAACTAAACAAACCAAAACTGGGACAAAGACAGTATAAAGGCAAATTAACTTATCAAAATCGCTATGCGGAAACAACGCTTACTAAAATAAAATTTATGAAATAAATATATTACATTATAATATAATTATGTACTATTATATTATTACATTAAGTTGTATTATCTCACCTCAATCTGCTTCCTCCTCTCCACAACTTCGATGGTAATCTCTTCATTCCTGATTTTCTGCCGTGTCTTGGCCGCCTGCAGCTCATATGCCAACTGGGCCTCCGCTTTCTGCAAAACAAACAAAAAATAGATGTGTGTGAATTTGTGTTTTTGTTTTTGTGTGTTCATTGTTTTTTGTTTTGTTTTTGGGGTTTTTTCCCTATTCAGGCTCTGTCTCGAGTCGGCCACCCCCAGTAAAAAATAGGAGAAAAAAATATGGAAAATGGGGCTGAGCAAATAGATAAATAGATAGAAATACTGTATAATAAATTAAACAAAAGTTGGCCACCCCCAGTTAAAAAAAAAATAAAATCAAATCAAATCAAATCAATAAATAAATATAAATAAAAAGGTTATGTGCCTGAGTATATAGATAGATAAATAGAAATAGAAATCAAAGAAAATATGAATACAAAACAATGTGGGACGTGCAGATGGTAAGAGGATCGGTACAAGGTGTCAAAGGAAACATTCAAAACCAGTCCTAAAACTTATCGGTACGGGATATAGAGTTTGGTCTTTGGATCTATCTATCTATCCGACCTCTAGAGAATTCGGTCTATCTATTTCTTTGGATCTAGCTATCTATCCAACCTCTAGGGAATTCTATCTATCTATTTCTATCTATTTACTAAGGCCCAATCCCCACTTTTCCTATTTTTTTTCTTCATTTCTTTGGCTATTTGGTTTTAACCCGTTCCGTACCGGTGACGTCCTTTTAACTTTATTCTGGATACTATTAGACGATTCAATTAAGCTTAGAAAGGGCCCCCAGCAATGAACAGGCTTCGAACTATCTAATTTAACCCTATTTACTACCACAGATTCTTCTTAAGCTACATAAAATAGTATAAATGTAGCTAGAATATAATAAAAAAAAAACATCGCCGGTACAGAAGGGGTTAATTATTAATGAGGATTTTGCTTGATTGTGCCATTTTCGAGCAATGTAGTCTAGTTTGTCCATTAAGCTAACACAAAATGCCTTCCCAGACTTCCTTCAAACTAAAAATATGCCCACCCAGACCCCCCTTCAAGCTAAGTTTGTACATTTTTCCTTAGAAAAACATCCTGGCCAGAGACTGATTTCTGCTGAGTTAGATTACGGACTTGGTATCGCTAGCCCTGAAAAAAAATTGAAACCTGAATTGGGTGAAGTGTCTTTCACCAAACTAATGGGGTGAAACGTCTTTAAATCTTCAAACTAATGGACCTCATTCGGACCAAATAGGGTTCAAATAGGGTTAATTTGAAACAGGGTTCAAAGTAGTAGGGTTAAGGGGCTAGAGGCTGTTTTTTTGGTATATTAATTCATTTATTAATATTTTTTTTGTTTAGTTTCCTCGCTAGACCTCCATCAAGCTTAGACAAACACCCAATAGACCCCCCTTCAAGATAAATTTGTAAATTTCCCGGCCAAAGGCCAGTTCCTCTTAAAATTACAGGCTCGCCATCACTCGACAGGAAAATATTAACACCTAAATAGAATGAAAGGCATAAAAATTGACAACGAAATAGGGACAAAGGTGTTAAAATCGCCAAACTAATGGGCCGAACGTCTTAAAATCTCAAAACTAATGGGGCTAAACACGAGGGAGGAAAGGGACCAGAAAAATGGCCCATCTCCCCTTAAAAGTAATAGTAAGGATTTTGGGCACTACTAACCGCTGTGTTTATCTCTCGGTCGAACTGAGCTTTCTGGAGCTTGTAGATTCGAGCGTTGTCCTCGATCTTGGTGTCTGTGTTGTACTTTACGTCCATCGATACTTTCTCAGATTCTGCTTCCTGTAAAATTAATACCGGTAATCTTTAGTACTTATATTAGTATTGTATTGTACTACAGTACAGTAAAGACAAAAATAAATACCGGTAATCTTTAGTACTTATATTAGTATTGTATTGTACTACAGTACAGTAAAGACAAAAATAAATACCTGTAATCTTTAGTACATTATATTAGTACAGTACAGTATTGTATTGTACTACGGTAAACACAAAAATATATACCGGTAATCTTTAGTACATTATATTAGTATTGTATTGTACTACAGTAAAGAGACTAAATTAAGAAACACCCCATTCTTAACATTAATCCTCCATTACAAACCCCAATGCACTTGAATAAATTAATGAAAGCATATGGTCCTCCCGGGATTCGAACTCGGGACACCACACCCAGAATATAAGCATCTAAATAATTCCACCACCAACCATGCTCTCTGTGGATGAAGCGGTCTTTAAACTTGTATGTATGTATGTATGTACAGTTCTTGACAAAAAATTCCTCAGCTGTTATGATTTTCTTTATGCATATATGAACATCAGAATTTATTTACATAAGTACAGTACTGTAATGTAATATTCATCATCATCATCATCAAATCTGATGCCCCGTTTCCAGAGGAAGCACCCCAAAAGGGATGGCCATGGCAGAAACTGCCTCCAGGCTCCCAGACATGCCTCGACTAAGTTGAAGTTGAGTCGGACTAACCCACTCCACAGTGTTCCATGAACACTGAAGGAGCAGTCCCTCACCCGGATGGCAGTTCCACCACTGTTTTGCTATTTTATTTACCCCAGTGGGGCCCTGGCTGGAAGCATACCAAGCACAGGAATTTTCTGAAGATAGGAACCAGTGGTCCACTGCTCCAGAAGCTGATTGCACCACCAAAGTGGCGGGCGGTGGGGTCGCCTTCATATGCCGAGGCAACTCATTCCATTATCTAGCTTGATTTTGTTCACGGGGGAGGGTTGCTTCAGCCCGACCGCCTATTGGTGTGTGTGGATGCATGTGGAATACTATCCCGTATGCATTACTTAACCCTTTCTGTACCGGCGACATCTTTTTTTACTTTATTCTGGCTACTATTAGACAATTGTATTCAGCTTAAAAAGGGCCTCTAGCAATTAACAGGCTCCGAAATAATCTCACTTAGCCTTATTATACTACCACATATCCTTCTAAAACAGCACAAAATCGTCTAAATATAGCTAGAATGAAATAAAAAAGACATCGTCGGTACAGAAGGGGTTAAATTACAAACAACTACAGTTAATGGTACGCACCTTGATGCCGGCATCTCTGTTGGCCTGAGCGACTCCAATGTCTGCGTCTCTCTTCACCGCAGCCGTCTGACTTTTACCCAACGACGACAGGTACTCCACTCGATCATACACATCCTGGTAACACACAAATATATTAAGCTGGTATCACACGAGCGCTTTTTCATTCAACAGTTATCCTCAACACTGGTCTGGCAGCTAATGAGGTCAACATTTAGCATATTTCGATGACTTAAATTCATCTATCAACAGTCTAGTTTCCGATACCAGGGCAAAATATTTCAGAAACGTTGCCAGACAAATTTTGATCATGGAATGTTGACTATAAAAACTCTCGTGTGATACCGGCTTTATCCATACTGGCTATACAGTACTCTACAATCCAGGGTGTGATACCGGCTTTATCCATACTGGCTATACAGTACTCTACAATCCAGGGTGTCAAACCGGATCAATTATTTTAAGACTTAAATGAATATGAGAAGAAATACAAGAAAATAAGACAAAATAACTTTGTTTTGGCCATTTTCGCACTTCCAAGAACATAAACTATACTATGAACCACAATATTATCTTTACACATTCAATACATAAGACACAAAATAATGGCTTTCGTTTGACTCCCTGGTACAATCACTAACATGGTTCATGCTTTGGGTTGAAGTCTTTCATGGTTCATGCTTTGGGTTGAAGTCTTGCAACCTTGTCTTCTCTTCTGAGACTAGCATCATACACTGTATGTAGAATAATAATTGTATATAAGGACTCATCAAATATTGCAGTATGTAGTATAATTCAGAGTGTCAAACCGGAGCAATTTGTTTTTGAAGACTTGAATGTACAGTACTGTATATGAGAAGGAATACAAGAAAAGCTACATGAAGAAGCATTGTTTTGGCCATTGTATCACTTCCAGAATCATAATATGAACCAAAAACCCTCGTTTGATCTTGACATATACAATAATAAAGACACAAATTAATGGACTCGGCTTGCGTTTGACTCCCTGGTACAATCACTATAGGTAGCGCCAACGAACTTGACAAATATCTCGACCCCTGATCTCTTCGTAACTCAAAAGAACCTTGAGCAAACTGGCTGTAAATATCCACACCTATTTCCTGGTGGACTCTTCCCAAATGATAGAAACGTCAGCCCAATTGCTTTCATATATTTTGAGTTATGAGAAGGTAAGGGTTCAAGATTATTGTCAAGTTCGTTGGTGCTACCTATAACATGGTTCATGCTTTGGTTTGAAGTCTTGCAACCTTGTCTTTTCTTCCGAGACTATAGTCCATTCTTTATAGGTAGGCCAAAAATTGTGACTCCTAACCTCTGTAACTAAATAAGGGCTGGAGCAAATGGGCTGTAAATATTCACACCTATTCCCTGGCCGACTCTTCCCAAATAGTAGAAATGTTAGCTTGTCATATTTTAGTTATAGAGGTTTGTGGTCAAGATGTTTTGCCTACTTACAATGAATAGGGTATAGAATCATATAATTATATAGAATAATAATTGTATATAAGGACTCATCAAATATTACAGTATGTATATAATACAGTACAACAGTCCATTTCTACATAAGTGAACCCTGATGAATATTAATGCAACTATCATTGTCCAAAAAGTGTGGCAATAAGTGCGGTGGTGCTAATAAGTCATATCTCAGCTGTCATTACGTTTGGCTCCCTTTGTGCTCTATTAATGTCTGTCAGATGTTGAATAGGGAGGGTAAGTGTAGGAACATGTTTATATACAGTATCTCAGTCAAATAGAAGAAATCATGTATAAATATTGCCGATACGAATTATTGATCACAACATAATTGGTGCCGAGACATCACTTATTAGGCCGATTGTACAGTCGGCCAAATATGTGATGTCTCGGCACCAAGTATATTTTTATCAATAATTGGTATCAGCAATATCTAAGCTATAATTTATTGTTTCGAGTGAGATATACAAACATGTTCCTAGCTTTACACACCCTATATAACATCTGACAAGACATAAATACAGCACAACATAATTGGTGCCGAGACATCACTTATTAGGCAGATTGTACACTACATACCTTGATGGTGAAAGAGAGTATTTCAATGCCCATCCTGCCGACGTCCATGCCAGCGACCTCTCTCACCAACTGAGCAAACTGGTCACGGTCCTGGTACACCTCCTCCACAGTCAGGGTCGCTGGGGTAGAGGTCAAGTCAGGTCACAAGGGGGTAAAGGTTAACATACATACATACAAGTTTAAAGACCGCCTTATCCACAGAGAATGTGGTTACAGTCTCACATCCTAAATGGCGGCTTTCCAGGCAGCTCTGTCAAGGGCTGCCTCTGTTGTCAAGTTCTTTATTTTGAGATCGGACCGGAGTGCCTGATCCCACATCATTCTAGGCCTACTCATACGCGCAGCTTCCCCCACGTTTACAGTCCGGCATTTCTTCACCCAGCTCTGATCATCCATTCTCTCCATGTGTTCAAACCAACCAAGTTGGCTCGTGCCCATCACTTCACTGACACTCCTAATGCCCAGACGCCTTCTTAATTCCTCGCTCGATACCCCGTCCCTGAGATTAACCCCACATATCCATATCACCATTCTCTTCTCATTCCGTTCCATTCTATTGATATCCTCCGCTTTAACCGGCCACGTCTCCGAGCATAGGTCATCGCACTCCAAACACACGAGGTATACACCTTCCCTTTAAGGTGAAGTGGGAGCCCTCTCAAGGTCAGGAGCGGCAACAGCTCTCTAAACTTTCCCCAGCCACTTCTGACTCTAGCTATGGGGCCAGCTTCAGCGCCACCTCCGCGGAAACCGTATCACCCAGGTAGCAGAACTTATTCACACACTCCAGCGTTACACTGTCGAAATAAACACTAACAGGCGGGTCATTTAACGCAAGATCTCCCTTGCACACTGCACATTCAAAGTATATGATTCTTGTCAAAGGTGCTCTAGCTCCACTACATCTCTTGTGTACCCAGTCACTGCAGACGCAACATTGAATTGAGTTACTTCCCACCCCATTCCCATATACCGAGAATAGCCCTTACCAAGAATAGCCCTGAGGTGACCTTCTAAGGTCATGAGGATGGTGCCCTTGATGTCATCCGGGGTCATACCGAGGAACTGCTCTGAAGCTATCTTGAGCACCTTGGCTTCCTTCATCACCTTCACCTGTGCCACCCCCGTCACCGTCACTTGGACACCCAGCGACGTCTCCACGTTCTCGCATCGTGGGTTTAGTGTGATCACCTGAAACAAAACAATGTACCGGTATTTAGTATTGTACAGTAGTGTGCATTTTTCAAGAGCCTATGTGAAATTGATTGTAAACACAGGCTATAATTTTGGGGATCTTTAAATACTTATGCGATGTGAGCACCATTGAATCTGCTGATGTGGAGAACTGGCACTAGAACTGGAGAAAGCCCCAGGTTTTAATAGTACAGTAATGTATAATATTATCATCATGCATAGCAGCCAACATAGTAAAGGATGTAGAGAAAATACTGCTCTCTCTCTCTCTCTCTCTCTCTCTCACACACACACACACACAAATAGCAAGCTCACTGTTTTCTCCTTTTCCAGTGATCCTCTTGACCCACACTCTTAGTTCCTCCACTCTCTCTAAAACTTGTCTCTTTTGGCCAGTACAGTATTATCTTGATTATTTTCTACATTTATCTACAGAAGAGTAACCAATGTGTATGTAGTGTTTCAATTAGTAGCCTACATGACACACACACACACACACACACATACAACAATACAGCAACAACGCTCCCCTGAGTGTTAAAGCTTGTACTGAATGGCAAAATAAAAGGCACAAAAAATAATGCCACGAACTATATATCTATAAACTGTAGTATATCTATATATCTATATATATATATATATATATATATATATATATATATATTGGTGTGTATAACTCAACATTCCCCAGTTAGCAGAGAGAGCTCTGGAGCTTTTTTCAGCGAGCACTCCACATTATGATAATTGTTAGATCATAAATAAATAAAAATCCGAATTTTTACCCAGCAGTGTGATGTTAATCTATCTATCTCTCTCTCTCTCTCTCTCCTGTGAATATCAATAACTTAATGAATAAATTAATATAATATTAATTTAATCATTTTTGACAGGGTGTACGGGAAAATACAGTACAGTACTGTACTGTATTATGAAAACTAATGGGATACGGTACGGGCGCTTTAAAAAGGTAAGAACCACTACAGTAGAACTTTCCCAGATGTGACATAATGAAAAAATAAAAAGAGGACAGGGATTTAAATATGCAAATACTGTCCCTCCCTCGCCAAACCCACTTCACTTTAATGCTCTCTCACTCTCACATTATCTCTCTCACACACACACACACACACACACACTCTCTCTCACTCTCACTCTCTCTCTCAAACACACACACTGTAAATAACCATTACCCTTCTTTCAACAGAGTATTTGCTAGTCTCTCTCTCTCTCTCTCTCTCTCCACATTGACTGGCTTAAGCGGCCATCATTAACTTACAATGATGCTTGCCTTGGGTGCCCAAATGTTGCTGGGTGGTGGTTGGACGTTAGTGTTGTTGTTGTTGGTTGTTGTTGTTTTTGTTGTTCCCTAAGCTGCCTGGCCGAACAGCCCCGTGTTTTTGTTGTTGTCAATATTGGTTGTGCATGGTGTTTGTTAATATTGATTGTTCATGCTGTTAATACTGGTTGTTCATGTTGTTAATATTGGTTGTTCATGTTGTTAATATTGGTTGTTTGTTGTTAATATTGGTTGTTCATGTTGTTAATACTGATTATTCATGTTGTTGTTGTTGTTGCAGTTCCTCAGGCTGCCTGACCGAATAGCCCCAAGGTCCCGTGCAAGGCGAAGGCCACAACCGAGCGCCCCCACAGAACCCTCCCTGCTTACCACTGTGTGTGTGTGTGTATGTGTGTGTGTGTGTGGGGTGTGGGGTGTGGGGGGGGGGGGGTGTTAATCGCAAACAGCCAGACAAACCTACATTCAAGTCACACACACACACATATTTACACTCCCAGCTACACAAGCCACGTACACACTCACATTATACGAGCCAGCCAGTGGAGCTCTTGTATTGTCCACATTATCGGGAAGGACACAGCAGTATTATAGTTATCAAGGTCAATACTCAATGCCTTCCTTCACTTCTCCTACTTCTACAGTACTCTCTTTTATCATGCTACTCCTTTATATTCTCCTTCTACTCCTTCGCCTCCAACTCCTCCTTCACCTTCTCCTACTATTACTTCTCCTTCTACGAGACCAATGTATATTAACCCCTTCTGTACCACGGACGTATTTTTCATCTTAATCTAGCTATATGTATACAATGTTGTACAGATTAAGAAGGATCTCCAGCAATTATACAGCTTCGAACTATCTCACTTAACCCATTTTACTACCACATATCCTACTTCAACTGTACAAAACCGTGTAAATATAGCTAGAATAATAAAACAAAAAAACGTCGCTGGTACATAAAAGGTTAAAGGGATTTGCCCAAGTAGATTATACTACAATTGTTAACACACACATGAATGAAACACGCAACCATGGCTGGAAAATGAACCCTTTGAAGATACGAGGACTATGGTCACTATATTCTGTTTCTGTTCATCTGACGGTAAATTAAATCCCATAGCAGCTTATGTTTCGATACGCAATGAAAAAAATGAAACTACTATGTCTCCGAGTCGTATTAAGACACAAGTTTAATATAATTAGCACCAAATTTCACTACAAAATCTTCAAAATAACTAAGAAATCCAGTTGAAAAGAAACAAGGGTATAATTATTGTAGCTCCATGTAACTGTGAAGAGTGCCAATACTGTTATCTGGCCCCGTACGTCTGATACTATGGTCCCCTCCTACACATTCTGACTAGCCCTTAATCCTTCTATATACAATAATTTTACTTTAACTCTCACACTCACACTCACACACTCTCTCTCTTCATGTAACTGTAATGAGTGGCAATACTGTTATCTGGCCCCATTCGTCTGGCACTATGGTCCTCTCTCTCCTACATACTCTTGACTAGCCCGTACTCCTATATACAACAATTTTACTTTAGCTCTCACACTCACACTGACTCTCTCTCTCTCTCTCTCACTCACTCACTCTCACTCTCTCTCTCTCTCCATGTAACTGTGAAGAGTTCCAAGCCTTTTATCTGGCCCCATACGTCTGGCACTAGGGTCCCTCCCTCTCCTACATACTCTTGACTAGTCCCTACTCCTTCTATATACAACCATCTTACTTAATATCGCTCACACACATAATACTCACTCACTCTCTCTCCATGTAACTGTGATGAGTGCCAATACTGTTATCTGGACCCATACGTCTGGCACTATGGTCCTCCCCTCTCCTACATACTCTTGACTAGCCCGTACTCCTATATACAACCATCTTACTTTATATCGCTCACACACATATACTCACTCACTCTCACACTCTCTCTCTCCATGTAACTGTGAAGAGTGCCAAGCCTTTTATCTGGCCCCATACGTCTGGCACTAGGGTCCCTCCCTCTCCTACATACTCGTGACTACCCCGTACTCCTATATACAACCATCTTACTCTAACTCTCTCTCACACACACACACATACAGTAACTCACTCTCACTCACACTCTCTCTCTCTCTCTCTCATCATCTAGCCAAAAATAGCCTGGCATATTATTCTTCCAGTCTCTACTCAGTGTAGAAGACAGTGTACATTTGACTGCCGGTTCTATACTGTATATACAGTATACTTCTAAAGTTATGTTCTCTCTCTCTCTCTCTGCCACACCCTTTCCCTCCCCCCTTCTCTCTGTCACCCTTCTTCCTATACATAAAGGGGGTCTCAGTGGCCGAGTGGTTACTGGCCCGGCGATGCTTGGCCAGTAGACTATTATCCCCTTCAGCACCATGACGTAATTTTAATCTTATTCTGGTTACCATTAGACGATTTTCTTCAGCTTATAATCTACCCCTTTAGGACTGAAAGGGGTAAATACAATCTCAATAAACCCTCTGAATAACATAGGTCCTTCTGGAACTGCATAAAATCATCTAACTTTAGCCAGAATGAACGGTAAAATAACGCCATGGGGCTGAACCCCTTCAGCCCCATGGCGTTATTTTACCGTTAAGGGGATAGTGGCTGTTTTTTTGGTCTATTAATTCATGTATTCATTTAGTTTCCTCCCTAAACCTCCATCAGGCTTAGAAAAACACCCCCCTAGAGCCCCCTTCAAGATAGATTTGTAAATTTTTCGGTAGAAAATTTTCCCGGCCAAAGGCCAATTCCTCCTAAAATTACAGGCTCGTTATCGCTCGCCAGGAAAAATAATCGACACCTAAATGGCACGAAAGGACCTAATATTGACAACAAAATGGGGTGCAAGGTCTTTAAATCGCCAAACTAAAGGAAAAGTCTTAAAATCTCAAAACTAATGGGGCTTAACATGAGGAAGAAGGGGGACCAGAAAAACGATCCATCTCCCCTGAATTAGAGGTTCGAATCCGCTCTGTAGCCAGACGAGTTTGGGCTTAAACGAAAAGAGTCTGTAGCATTTGTTTTACATGGTTGGACGGCCTTCCTAAGCTGAGGAAAATCGTCTAATAAATGCCAGAATCCAATGAAAACGACAGGATTAAATGAAAGAGTCGGTAGCATTTTTTGTACATGGTTAGACGGCCTTCCTAAGCTGAAGAAAATCGTCTAATAAATGCCAGAATCCAATGAAAACGACAGGATTAAATGAAAGAGTCGGTAGCCTTTTCTTATCATGGTTAGACGTCCTTCCTAAGCTGACTATAATCGTCTAATCAATGCCAGAATCCCATGCAAAGGACATCACCGGTACTGAATAGGTTAAATCCTTCTATCCCCTCCCCTTCTCTTTGTGTTTGGTTTGTATCCATTCGGCCCCATTCAGCCTACTGTTATAAACTGCACAACATCGTATAAATATAGCTAAAATAGAATTAAAATTACGTCCCGGTACAGAATGGGGTTAAATAATTCTCCCATCCCTTCCTCTATTGCTTTTTTAAAGTACCGGTACTGTACTAAAGTCTATTCGCTGTAAGTAGGCGAGGAATCATGACCTCTATCCTCTGTAACTAAAACACGACTTGAGTAATTGAAATAATATGTCTACCATTTGGGAAGAGTCAGTCAAGGAATAGATGTGGAAACTTACAGCCAATTTGCTCTGGCCCTTTTTGAGTTACAGAGGTTAGAGGTCATGATTTCTCGCCTACTTGAAATTTACAACCAAATTTGCTCTAGCCCTTTTTGAGTTACAGAGGATAGAGGTCATAATTTCTCGCCTACTTACAGCGAATAGACTATAGTATGCAGTGCCTCGTTTCGTCGCATTCCTACGTAGTACAATAGTGCCTCTCTCTCTCTCTCCCTCCCTCCCCCCCCCCCCCTCCTTCTCTATCTCTCTCCCTCCCTCCCCCCCCCCCCTTAATTCTCTCTCTCTCTTCAATCTCGTTTGTGTATTCTTGTTGCTCCATTTTTCCTTCTTTTCCTACTTCCTTCTCATTATTCTTTTTCCCACTTCATTCTCACTCCTTTCCCTTCCTTCTTCTTATTCTTCCCTTTCCTCTTCCTTGTTTTTCCTCCTTCTGTTTGTTGTAATCTATTCTTGGTCCTCCTTCTCCTCCTCCTTTCTTCTTCTTTATACTTTATCCTCGTTATTATTCTTGTTCTCCTGTTTATTCTTCGTTCTCACATTCTTGCTCTTCCTCTACTACGACTTGTTATTGTTTTTCGTATTATTATTATTATTATTATTCGTCGTCGTCTTCTTCTTCTTCTTCTTCTTCTTCTTCTTCTTCTTCTTCTTCTTCTTCTGCTTCACTGCAGTAGCATCACTTTTACCAATATCAAAGCGTCTTGAGTTGTTATAGTCCGCATATCTCTCTCTCTCTGTGTGTGTGTGTGTGTGTGTGTGTGTGTGTGTGTGTGTGTGTGTGTGTGTGTGTGTGTGTGTGTGTGTGCCTTCGCCGCATACTACATAATTATATCAAATCAATACGCGTCCAAGCATGCAATTACATACATACAGACATACAACACATACTGTACACACACACACACACATACGCAATTAAACACACACACACACACACACATACACTGTTTGATTTGTTTATAGGAAGGCGCCAGGCCAGATGGTAGAGTGTATGTGTATGTATGTGTCGGGGGGGGGGGGGGGGGGGGGGAGTGTGTACGCGTACGTATATAATCATAGACCCTGGGCTGACCTGTTTGGCCTCATGCCAACTATTACTCACTCTCACTATCACTCTCACTCGTTCAGTCTTAGATTCTGGGATATATAATATACAAGATCAGATCGGGTACCGTATAAGCTGGGTGTCAATATGTGTTGTCTATATTATTGTATATGAAAAGATGACCTTATGGTTTATAGTTCAAATGATGTCTTTGGAAGTGATACAATGGCCAAAACAATGCTATTTCATGTTAATTGTCTTGTATTCCTTCTCATATTCATTCATGTCTTCAAACAATATTGCCCTGGTTTGACACCCTGCCTATAATAGTTCTGACTTGTTATAGGTGTAAGTGGGTTAGCTACAAGATCAACTAAGGTATGACTTGTGATTGGTAGGGTTCTGGGTTAGCTACAAGATCAACTAAGGTATGACTTGTGATTGGTAGGGTTCTGGGTTAGCTACAAGATCAGCTAAGGTATGACTTGTGATTGGTAGGGTTCTGGGTTAGCTACAAGATTAACTAAGGTACGACTTGTGATTGGTAGGGTTCTGGGTTAGCTACAAGATCAGCTAAGGTATGACTTGTGATTGGTAGGGTTCTGGGTTAGCTACAAGATCAACTAAGGTATGACTTGTGATTGGTAGGGTTCTGGGTTAGCTACAAGATCAGCTAAGGTATGACTTGTGATTGGTAGGGTTCTGGGTTAGCTACAAGATCAACTAAGGTGCGACTTGTGATTGGTAGGGTTCTGGGTTAGCTACAAGATCAGCTAAGGTATGACTTGTGATTGGTAGGGTTCTGGGTTAGCTACAAGATCAACTAAGGTGCGACTTGTGATTGGTAGGGTTCTGGGTTAGCTACAAGATCAGCTAAGGTATGAATTGTGATTGGTAGGGTTCTGGGTTAGCTACAAGATCAACTAAGGTGCGACTTGTGATTGGTAGGGTTCTGGGTTAGCTACAAGATCAGCTAAGGTATGACTTGTGATTGGTAGGGTTCTGGGTTAGCTACAAGATCAGCTAAGGTATGACTTGTGATTGGTAGGGTTCTGAGTTAGCTACAAGATCAACTAAGGTATGACTTGTGATTGGTAGGGTTCTGAGTTAGCTACAAGATCAGCTAAGGTATGACTTGTGATTGGTAGGGTTCTGGGTTAGCTACAAGATCAACTAAGCCTAAGGTATAACTTGTGATTGGTAGGGTTCTGAGTTAGCTACAAGATCAACTAAGCCTAAGGTATAACTTGTGATTGGTAGGGTTCTGAGTTAGCTACAAGATCAACTAAGCTAAGGTATAACTTGTGATTGGTAGGGTTCTGAGTTAGCTACAAGATCAACTAAGCCTAAGGTATAACTTGTGATTGGTAGGGTTCTGAGTTAGCTACAAGATCAACTAAGCCTAAGGTATAACTTGTGATTGGTAGGGTTCTGAGTTAGCTACAAGATCAACTAAGCCTAAGGTATAACTTGTGATTGGTAGGGTTCTGAGTTAGCTACAAGGTCAACTAAGCCTAAGGTATAACTTGTGATTGGTAGGGTTCTGGGTTAGCTACAAGATCAACTAAGCCTAAGGTATAACTTGTGATTGGTAGGGTTCTGAGTTAGCTACAAGATCAACTAAGCCTAAGGTATAACTTGTGATTGGTAGGGTTCTGAGTTAGCTACAAGGTCAACTAAGCCTAAGGTATAACTTGTGATTGGTAGGGTTCTGGGTTAGCTACAAGATCAACTAAGCCTAAGGTATAACTTGTGATTGGTAGGGTTCTGGGTAACTAACTACCTTGATGGTGTAATGTTTAGAGTGATTACAATCTGTATGTGGTGACCCAGGTTCGAATCATGGTGGATCACATGCTTATTTTCATTCATTTCATTACCTTTACCTTTTGATACCTTTTGATGTGTTCGCCACTGTTCTAGCGGCACCAAGGAGCGCGACGCCCCTCGTTATGGGTGGTGATTTGGTGCAGTAGACTGTTTGAAGCGACAGCTCGCTCCCTTGCGAGGATGGGCTCGTCTGGCACTTTTTGCAGTTCGACATCTAGGGCTCTCTTGGAGTTGTCTAACGAGATGTCCCTCATGTCTCTTACTCGCCGTGGGAGTTTGTTGAATGGGAGGTGTTTGGTGTTGGTGTGAAATTAAGGAGGGATGATTCACATTTTGGGCGATTTTTGCATGTATTCATTATTTTTCTAGTTTCATCCCTAGAAAACCATAAAATTAAACAAAAAACATCCATTAGATCCCCCTTCTAGATTAATTTGTAAATTTTTCGGTAGAAAAATGTCCCTGCCCAAGGCCGGTTCTTCCAACATTACAAGCTCGCTATCGTTCGCCAGGGAAAACATCGACATCTAAATAGCACGAAAGGTATAAATATTGACGAAGAAATGGGGCGAAAAGTCTTAAAATCGACTAACTAATGGAGCAAACATCTTAACATCTGACAACTAATTATGGGGCTAAACATGAGGGAGAAAGTGGTCCAGAAAACCGGCCCATCTCTCCTTAATACATATAGATTAGCTACAATCTCAAACTTGAATGAAGAGGCATGAAGTGGGAGAGACGAGTGGATTGTACGGTGGCGCTAATATGTCATGTCCCAGCTGTCATTACGTTTGGCACGCTCTGCGCTGTATTAATGTCTGTCAGATGTTGAATAGGGTGGGTAACTGTAGGAATATGTTTGTATATTTCACTCAATATGAAGAAATGAAGCTTTAATATTGCTGATCCCAGTTATTGATCAAAAGATAATTGGTGCCGAGACATCACTTATTAGCGGGATTGTAGGATGTGACTGTTCGCTGTGTGTATACCCCTCTATGATGGTGAATATTATTGGTACCCGGTACATATTACCTACCCGACATATTATTGGCATGACACTTTCTCTCAATGCTAGACCTCTCCCTCACTCTCACATACACTCTCTCTCTCTCTCTCTCTCTCCCCACATACTGCTCTGACACTTGTTCTCTCACTGTCAGTCACTGGTGGTATTAATTACATTCATCTGTTACTTGTTAGATCATTCATAATCCCTTAGCTCTCTCGCTCTCTCTCTCTCTCTCTCTCTCTCTCTCTCTCTCTCGATGATGATGATGATGATGAACAGTGTTATCAGCTGCGAACACAACATTGAAATATACTATAAGTGTTGCTACGCCTGCATTTCTTTTCCCAACTATTATTCAGCCGATACTCTACACCTATTGATAATGGGGATGGTGTGTGGGGAGATAGCCTTCTGCTTTGCTATTCTGTTCTCCCATTTGTCATTATTTATCATGCTTTGCTATCCTTTCTTCCACATTCCTTTATATAGGGTTTAGGTATACTGTATGTTATTCATTTATTTTGTATTAATTTCACCACAACACCAAACACCTCCAATGAAATTATTGAAAGCATATAATGTGATCCACTATTATATTTAACTTGTAGCTACTTGACTGGGATCGCACGAACTGTGTTGTTAGTGTATCTACGTACAGTCGTGAGCCATAATACGTATAGCCTACACCCATTTAACCATTAAACTTCTAAAGCTAAAGCCAAGTCCTGAAACATTTGGGATATAATAAACCAATGTATGATCTCATTTGGATTCGATACAGATTGAAATGGGTGTGGTTCTATTACGGCTAACGACTATACTTAAGGGGAGGTTTCTAGTTTGTGCCCTAGACCTCCATCAAGCTTAAAATTACAACCTCTAGACCCTCTTTCAAGATAAATTTGTACATTTTTCGGTAGAAAAATGTCCCGGCCAAAGGCCGGTTCCTCTTAAATTACAGGCTCGCTATCGCTCGCCAGGAAAAAAATGACCCCTAAATGACACGAAAGACCTTAAAATTGACAGAAATGGGGCGAAAGTTCCTAAACTCGCCAAACTAATGGGGCGAACGTCTTAAAATCTCAAAATCAATGGGGCTAAACCTGAATGAGAAAGGAGTTCAGTAAAAAAATCCCTCAAGTGGAAATCTCCCCTTAACCCTTTCAAGATCCAATGTTCTGTGTTCTGTCTACTATTTGACGATTTTCAGATTAGGAAGGGTACGGTATATGGAAGTCAGAGGGTTAATTGAGATAGTCTTTCGCCTTATAATTCCCAAAGATCTTCCTAAACTGTATACAATCCTCCAATACTAGCCAGAATAAACTGTCAAAATGCGTCATAATCTTCTAAGGGTCAAAAGTGACAGCTTTATTCGGGACCCACGGTAGCTTGTCCGTTTCTTAGTCATTAATGTGTGACTTTAACCTCATGACACAGGCACAAGTGGCTTAATTCTACATTTTTGGTAATGCACTATATTGACGAAAATTAGGGCACGGTGTGAAAAAAGCTGTGTCAAAATATCCTACTGATCCAACTGTTTGTTAATAAGTTATTCCCGAAAAACGATGTAACACGGCCTCTGAAACCCATAGTAGATCCCATCAACCAACACCCACTCCGACTCCTGGTCACCCAACCTGGTGCCAAACACACATACACCAGTCACAAACTCGAAAAACACTAGCAGCAAAGTACTAGGGAAAGATATTTGTAATAATAAACCAATGTACGGTTTCATTTGGATTAGATACAGATTGAAATGGGTGTAGTTTTATTGGGCTAACGACTATACATAATATCAATGAATGGTAAATGAGTGTAGCAGCACCCACCTCTTAGAGAAAGCCGCTGTACATCCGTAAAGAACCACCAGGCGATAAAAAGACTACACAATATATCGACCAACCTTTTTAACTACCACAGATCCTTCCTAAGCTGCACAAAATCGTCTAAATGTATCTAGAATAAAATATAACACACGTATCTGGTGCTGAAAGGGTTAATGCCTGGTAAATGAGTCTAGCACCCACCTCTAGAACACCGTGATCACAGTCTAACAATACCCACCTCTAGAGACAGCCGCTGTACATCCGTAACGAACCACCACGCCCACGCCCACCCGCCCACGATGGTCTTCTTGGAGGTGGCCCCGCAGCACCCACCTGGAGAGAGAGAAAGAAGGAGAGATGGCCGTTAATGGGGTACAATTATTTAACTAAACAAGTAAACAATAAAAGGGGGACAATATTAATCTTTTCAGTATCGGTGATGTCCTTTTCTTCATATTGAGGACACTATAAGAGAGAGAGAGAGAGAGAGAGAGAGAGAGAGAGAGAGAGAGAGAGAGAGAGAGAGAGAGAGAGAGAGAGAGAGAGAGAGAGAGAGAGAGAGAGGGGAGCAGCACAACTTTCTCCAACATTCTCTATCACAATCTACTTCAATAAAACTTATCAAGAGTTGGATAGGCGCCACACACACACACACACACACACACACACACACACACACACACACACACACACACAGTCCCCCTTTCGAGATAAATTTGTACATATTTTCGGTTCCTCCAATTTCAGGCTCGCTATCGTTCCCAGGAAATAATGACGCAAATGGTCTTAAAATTGACAGAGAAATGGGGCACAAGGCCTTAAAATGTCAAAATTGTGTGTTTATGCTTGATGGAGGTCTAGGGAGCAAACTAAACACCTCCCTTTAAATTTAGCCCTCTCTTTATTTGTTCTGGTCACATTCCCAACCCGTCAGCATACTTCCCAAGTTTGGAGGGGTTAATACTCCCGTGATACTTTACTTTTAACAGGACGATCGTGTTTTTTATACTATCATGTTAATACTATTACCAGGACGATTGTGGTCAGCCTTTCTTTATACCATCATGTTAATACTATTACCAGTCGGTGCTTGATCAGCCATGCTTCGCTGGGGTGAGAGCTGCCCCTTCGAATAGCCTGCTACATCAAACACTGGCAGCAAACATACTCGGGGGAAGCAGCTCTCGCCGAGGCCAATGAAGGATGGCCGACACAACTCCAGGTAACTCCAGGTAAGGACGATTGTGGTCAGACTTTCCTTATACCATCATGTTATTACTATTACCAGGACGATTGTGGTCAGCCTTTCCTTATACCATCATGTTATTACTATTACCAGAACGATTGTGGTCAGCCTTTCCTTATACCATCATGTTATTACTATTACCAGGACGATCGTGGTCAGCCTTTCCTTATACCATCATGTTATTACTATTACCAGGACGATTGTGGTCAGCCTTTCCTTATACCATCATGTTATTACTATTACCAGGACGATTGTGGTCAGCCTTTCCTTATACCATCATGTTATTACCATTACCAGGACGATCGTGGTCAGGCTTTCCTTATACCATCATGTTATTACTATTACCAGGACGATTGTGGTCAGCCTTTCCTTATACCATCATGTTATTACTATTACCAGGACGATCGTGGTCAGCCTTTCCTTATACCATCATGTTATTACTATTACCAGGACGATTGTGGTCAGCCTTTCTTTATACCATCATGTTATTACTATTACCAGGACGATTGTGGTCAGCCTTTCCTTATACCATCATGTTATTACTATTACCAGGACGATTGTGGTCAGCCTTTCCTTATACCATCATGTTATTACTATTACCAGGACGATTGTGGTCAGCCTTTCTTTATGCAGTACGATCGTGGTCAGCCTTTCTGTATACCATCATAACATTACTATTACCCGGACGGTCATGACGCCTTTCTTCATGTTATTATGGATATCAATAGACGAGTTTATTTAGTTTATACAAGAAGCTGGAATCAGAAGGTTAAGATTACTTTATCCCCTTAAGCCTTTGAAGCTTGAGACGCATTTTCAACAATTCATTCTGGCTATCATTGGAAGATTTTAGACAGTTTAGGAAGGATCAAAACCTCTTACTAAGTTGTGGACTATGCCACCGTTGCAGCCGTTCTTCTCTAGCTAGGCCGCCATGTTTACTTACCACCACGCCCACCACCACCCCTTGCCAACACCACCTATACTAAAGACCGAGTTTGAACAAGGTTTATCCTTCATTATACATTACTCAATTTGTTTACCCCCTAAACTGGATAATGGCGCGTAAAAAACAAAAACTTGATAATTATAGCGCGTTTTAACCCTTTGAAGCTCTGGTGCGTTTTAGCAGTTTTATTTTGGCTATCATTAGACGATTTTATGCAGCTTAGGAAGGATCTGTGGGTGTTAAAAGGGTAAAGACGCTCTCAATCAACCCTCTGACATCCATAATTATACCCTTCCTAATCTGAATAAAATCGTCAAATAATTACCAGAAAACAAAACTGAAATGCGTATTGGAGCTTGAAAGGGTTAACCGTGTATTATGCAAGGTATAGAGTACAAGGTAGCCTATACCTTGGTATTATGGACCCCTCTGACTGTCAGACTCCCGTTTTCTTATGTTCTTATGCCAGTGGGTATACTTTTTATCGACATTACTAATCCAAGATAAATATTCCATTCAGTATAAGGACTCCTTTTTTCCATTTTATTTAGGTTATTATTATACGATATTATTCAGTTTTGGAAGGCCCTCTAAGTATCAAATTGTAACGCAGATTTCAATTACCGGTACCTCGTTGACTTCCAAAATGACTTCTCAAATAAAAAAAACTCTTCTACTGCTAGTCAGAATAAGAGGGTGAAATTCGTGTTCAAGCACTAAAGGGATTACATGTCTCTAACATCTTGGTCAACTGTATGTACGTTACCAACATGAATTTATCCTCTACCAAGGTCAAAGCCCCCCCCCCCCCCCCCTACACCACCCATCTACTTCTACCGGCTCTACCATGCTATTCTTAACCCCTTCTGTACCAGCGCCGCGCCGTCCTTTTTGACAGATGTAGTGTAGGGAGTATACTGTAGGTTAGAGTGGGAGATGTTCTTAGGTAGCTATAAGATAGTGTAGTGTAGGGGATATACAGTACGTAGTGCAATGGGTATAGGTTATAGTGAGATATGTAGTGTAGGGCATAAAGGTGTAACAGCACAAATAGGGATGTAGGGAAGAAGGGGTCTGCCTCGTATGGGCCAATAAGCCTTCTGCAGATTTCCATTTTTCTTATGTTCGTATGTTCTTATGTTTTAACTTTAGTCTGGACGATAATATTCAGTTTAAAAAGGGCCTCCAGTATTAAACAGGCTTCGAACTATCTCACTTAACCTAATTTACGAGCACAGATCCTTCTTAAACTGCACAACATCGTCTAAATATAGCTTGAGTTAATTATAAGACGTCGCCGGAACAGAAGGGGTTAAATATGCATCAATGATCGTACATTATAGCTTCTACTATACGCTTCAATCCTTTTAATGATGTTTATTATATTAGGCTTCAATTTACTAACTCAATACCATCTCATTCACACTCACTCCTTTTCGTCCTCTCTCTCTCTCTCTCTGACGCCAGGGTGTCTGTGTACGGGTGTAGTAAAAGTCTTGTGCGTTTTCCTGTGTGTGTGGAAGCTGTCATAATGCGTGGGTGTGTGGAGGGTGTGTATGAGGTGAATGTGTACATGGGAAGTGTGTGTGTATGTGTGGTGTGTGTGTGTGTGCGTGTAACTGTATGTGGTGTACGGTATGTGTTGGCAAGCCCAGCAACATGAAGAATGCAAGCTAGACACTAAGCCGATCTGCAGTGTACAGGAGAGAGAGAGAGAGAGAGAGAGAGAGAGAGAGAGAGAGAGAGAGAGAGAGAGAGAGAGAGAGAGAGAGAATGTGTGAGAGTGTGTGTGTGTGTGTGGAGTGAGTGAATATGCGTGCGTGCGTGAGTGAATATGTGTGTGTGTGTGTGTGTGTGTGTGTGTGTGTATGTGTGTGTGTGTGTGTATGTGTGTGTGAGAGAGAGAGAGTGTGTGTGTAGTATGTGTGAGTGAGTGAGTGAATATGTATGTCAATGGTATCCTAGCTACTATAACCCCAATAAACCACACTACTTTCTCACCCTCGTACAAATACAACTTCACCCTCCCATTTCATCCCAATCAAACCCTTTTTCCTTCCCCAACCCCCTTAACCCCTACTGTACCGGCGCCGGCTTTTTAATTTGTATTCTAGCTATATTTAGACGAGTATTTGCAGTTTAAGAAGGATCTGTGGTAGTAAAAAAAGGTTAAGTGAGATGGTTCGAAGCCTGTTGATTGCTGGAGGCTCTTTTTAAACTGAATAGAGTTATCTAAGAGTAAGACTAATAGTAACCAGAATATAAGTAAAAGGACTGTAACGGTACTGAATGGGTTAAAAAAGAAATGTGTACGATCGCGCTAATAAGTAATTTCCCAGCTGGCATTACGTTTGGCTTGCTCTGTGCTGTATTAATGTCTGTCAGATGTTGAATAGGGTGGGTAGGTTTAGGAACATGTTTGTATATTTCACTCGATATGAAGAAATGAAGCTTAAATATTGCTGATACTAATTATTGATCAAAACATACTTGATGTCGAAACATCACTTATTAGCGCGACTGTACACGCCCGAGACTTCATGTGTATGTAAGTTGTATGTATGTGTGTCACAGTGTGTGTATGTAGGAATATTATTGATTCACCAAGCCCGTCTGTGTATAGAACAATATATGCATTATATATGTATGTATGTATGTATGTTGTACGTATGTATGTATGTGTGTATGTTGTACGTATGTGTGTATGTTGTATGTATGTTGTACGTATGTATGTATGTGTGTATGTTGTACGTAAGTGTGTATGTTGTATGTACGTACGTATGTATGTATGTATGGAGGAATGTTATTGATTGACCAACCCTGTGTATAGAACAGTACGTGCATTCACCCGACTTTCGTTTGAGTGTGTGTGTGTATGATTGTACGGCATATGTTGAGGGAAGATGGGCCGGTTTTCCGTTACCCCTTCTCCCTCATGTTTAGCCCCATTATGTTTTCAGATTTTAAGATGTTAGCCCCATTACTTTGTCGATTTTAAGACCTTTCACCCCATTTCTTTGTCACTATTAAGACCTTTCGTGCTATTTAGGTGTCAATTTTTTACAAGGCAAACGATAGTGAGCTTGTAATTTTGGAAGAACCAAAATGTACAAATTAATCTACAAGGAGGATCTAATGGATTTGTTTTAAGTTTGATGGAGGTCGTGTGTTTATGTGTACGTACGGTATGTTAAATGGATATGTATGTATGTACCGGTATGTATGTTTATGAAGAAATGTAGGCTAGCCTATACCCTGTTCCAAATAGGTAGGTCAGCAATCGTGAACCCTAACCTCTATAACTCAAAATGGGCTAGAGCAAATGGGCAGTAAATGTCCACGTTTATTCCCTGGCTGACCCTTCCCAAATGGTAGACATATTAACTGGATTACTCTAGTCATTGTGAGTTATAGAGGATAATGTTCAAGAGTTTCGCCCTACATTTTTGGAACCAGGTATAGTGACTAAGCAGGTCATGTACAGTTGTGTGTGTGTATGTATGTGCACCAGAAACTACGTGTGTACGCATAATAAAATTTTCATAAGCCGATTACAAATTGGTAAGTACATACTTTCAATAGTGCGATCGATATACTGTATATACCGTATATATATATATATATATATATATATATATATATATATATATATATATATATATATATATATATATATATATATATATATATATATATATATATATATATATATATTAGTACCGGTATGCTACCATAATTTACATCACACTCAATTCTAGGAATATATATATTGTTGGGGGGAAATTAGTATTAATAACATTTACAACTGTAGTAGTCTATAACAATGTATAGCCTATATAATATAATAGTCTACATATAAACAAAAAAAAATACTGTTTTTTCGCGCTCTCTTAAATGCACGCACACACACACACACACACACACAATTTAAGTTTGCTTTAATACACGCAATACTACCGTAAATATCCGTCTATCCCACCTCCGTGACAGAGTAATATGGTAATACAACAATGTAATCCCCGTGTATATCAAGCTTCATGAATAGTTTAGTACGTAATGGAGATAGGGTCGGCCATTCCATAGTCATAGGATGGTCATTTGACGCAGCACTGACTCTCGCTTCCCTAGATAAATAAGAGTATAAATAGAGTATGGCGATAAAGGGTCCCTGGCACGGTATAGTAACTATACCGTGATCCCTGGTTTCCGAGCAGGGTTATCAAGTCCGCCAGATAGTACCCAGTGCCACTTCAACCAGTGCCACTTTAACCAGTGCTAACTAAACCAGTGACCACTTCAACCAGTGACCATTTCAACCAGTGCCACTTTAACCAGTGCCACTTTAACCAGTGCTAACTCAACCAGTGACCACTTCAACCAGTGACCATTTCAACCAGTGACCATTTTAACCAGTAACCTAACCTAACCTAACCTAACCTACTGGTTAAAATGGCCACTGGTTGAGTTAGCACTGGTTGAAGTGGCACTGGTTCAACTGACCTGTCACCCGCTAGGTTCCATGTGTTGAAGTGGCACTGGTTCAACTGACCTGTCACCCGCTAGAATAACGGCACAATCTCTACAATATCTCACTAAAATGGCTCAAATCTACAGAATATCGCTAGAATTCAGGTCGATAGATGTAAAATTTGCCTCTAGATCGAAGGATATACCTTTAGATCTAGCGGGAAAGTAGCTTAATTGGCAACACTATCCAGGATAGCTTAATTGGCAACACTATCCAGGAGTCGTAACACTTGTCGCCATCTTGAATCTAATTATTCTAGATACCGGTGAGTATATTTTTGTCTAGCATTCTATATGAAGTCCAAGCAATTTAGATTATTTTGGATATTTGGAGTTATACAGAAATAAAAATAAATGACCAGTATAAGTTTAATAATGGTAATAAAAGCTAGTCAACATGATACGCGAGTAGTTGTAATTGCAATTATAATATATATTATACTAATCCAAATCAATCCCGCGTGCATTATTACATATTTAACCTACACTACATATAATGTTTTAAATAAAATCAAATGAGCGCTTTTTCGGCAATATTCTATCAGTATATAATTTATTTCTGGCATTATTAATAAGAAGCCACTACCTCGATAATTGAAAGTAGACAAGAGTAGGATATTTTAGGTGGCTAGATCCTAAATTTAGAAATGGTCAGATCAGAAACGCATATAGAAATCGCAGGTAAACACGCTCGTATGACGCCAGCCGAAGAACTACGAAGACACAGTAACACTATAATGAATAGCCAAGTTTTAGAGAAATGCAGCAGCAAATGTTAACAATAATGAAGTTTAACTGTCTATAAATAAACGAGAGGTATGCAGTATGCATTCCTAGCGACAAGTAAGTTTACCTAGCTAATTTATAAATAAACGAAAGGTGGGCAAAATAGCGGCAAGATAAACACAAGTTGGCACTACTCCTCATAGAAGGCTTCCCGCCAGATCCAGTTTGTTTATTTTCCCGCCAACTGCTGTGTACCCAAAGACCTGGCGATTCTTTAAAGGGAGATGGGCTGTTTTTATGGTCCCCCCCCTTCTTCCTCATGTTTAGCCACATTAGGTTTCAGGTTTTAAGACGTTCGATTCATTAGTTTGGCGATTTTAAAGCCATTAGTTCCATTTCTTTCTCAATATTAAGACTTTCCGTGTCATTTAGGTGTCGATTTTACCTGACGAGCGATAGCGAGCCTGTAATTTATGAGGAACCAGCCTTCGGCCGGAACATTTTTCTACCGAAAAATGTACAAATATATCTTGAAGGAGGATCTTGGGCGGGTGTTTTTATAAGCTTGATGGAGGTCTACGGAGGAAACTGGAAAACAGAAATAGTAAAAGATACATAAATGAGCAAATAAATACGCTCATCCCCCCTTAAGTTTACAATTCCATCAACCCTTGTTGTGATTAAATAATGTTAATTAACGTTCGCATAAGAAATTAAAGTTTACTGCCAGATTTCTTAAGCCTGGCAGCAAAGTACAGAGTATATTTTCATAACCAGTGGCGCCATTTTAGCTACCTTACCGCTAAACGTATTTATTAACTTCAATTTCGTGTCAATTATTGACATTTAGCGCCATGCAATATTTAGCCATGACCACTTGTGAGTTTCAGGCTATAAGGAAGTTGGAGCTGTAGACATCGACATTTAGCAAAATGTCCAACTAAAATACGGTTGTAGTACACTTATAATTACATAAAATCGAATTCAACATACATTCTATCCATCACAAACCATCATCATTATTGCATTTCTCTAAAATATCTATGTCTACAGCTCCAACTTCCTTATAGCCTGAACTCGCAGGTGGTCAATTACGCTAGAGAATGGTATAATCTCTATAATATCGCTAGAGAATGGTATAATCTCTATAATATCGCTAGAGAATGGTATAATCTCTATAATATCGCTAGAGAATGGTATAATCTCTATAATATCGCTAGAGAATGGTATAATCTCTATAATATCGCTAGAGAATGGTATAATCTCTATAATATCGCTAGAGAATGGTATAATCTCTATAATATCGCTAGAGAATGGTATAATCTCTATAATATCGCTAGAGAATGGTATAATCTCTATAATATCGCTAGAGAATGGTATATCACTAGAGAATGGTATAATCTCTATAATATCGCTAGAGAATGGTATAATCTCTATAATATCGCTTAATGGAAAAATATGAAACTACTATGTCCCTGCATCATATTAACCCTCTCCGACATATGACGCGATGTTGAACCTATTGGGGATACTTTAAAGCCTTTGTTACCATCAGGGGTATTTAGAAACCTTTAGTTTAGTTACTTCAACCTCTGCAGTTGTCTTTGAGTTAGCTGTAGGCAGAAAACTAATTTTGGAGAGGTAATTATAAGTGAGAGAACTATTTCTTATTGCTAATCTGGCAACCTCTGTGTCATAATGCGTGAAAGGGTTAAGACCAAGTTTATATTATTAGCACCATATTTCAACACAAAAGCTTCAAAATAACTTGAACAGTGTCCATATCTGTGAAAGCGCCTATTACCGCTAGATCGAAGTAAATAACTCTAGATTAGTGGTAAAACAGCTACATTGCCAACATTGATTACGGCGTAGTGACCTTGACTGGCCACTAACTGGCAACTCATCCCTTGCAGGCATCCTCCCTTGTGTTGCCAATTTAGCTACTTTCCCGCTAGATCTAGAGGTATGTACTTCGATCTAGAGGCAATTATTTTAAATCTAGTGGCATGAATTCTGGAGATTGGAGCCATTTTAGAGCGATATACTAGAAATTGTGGCATTATTCGAGCGATTATCGGCATTTATTTACTATCTAGTGGACTTGATTTGGTAACTCTGATTATTTCATCCCTTAAGGGGAGGTTTTTAGTTTGGTCCGTAGATATCCTTCAAGCTTAAGATTATACCCCCTTGAGCCCCTTTCAAGATAAATTTGTACATTTTTCGGTAGAAAAATGTCCCGGCTGAAAGCCGATTCCTTTTAAATTACAGGCTCGCTATCGCTCGCCAGGATAAAATCGACACCTAAATGGCACAAAAGGTCTTAAAATTGACAGAAATGGGTTGAAAGTTCTTAAAATCGTCAAAATAATGGGGCGAACGTCTTAAAATTTGAAAAACAATGGGGCTACACATGAGGGAGAAACGAGTCAAGAAAAAAATCCCTCAAGTGGATATCTCCTTACCCATTCTTGCCACGTACGCATTGCTTGCCACATTAGTCAAGGTTTTTGCGCGTCTCTGCTGTTACGGCGCATATTTCTCAGCTATTGTTACATTATTAAGTAACGCCGTACAGTTTTCTTAACCATAACCGTTATACAAAAAAGGAAATGCGTGATTATTTTGTTTATAAAATCAATACCAATAAACCTGCCCCTGCAAGTCTACCCTTTTAGTGTTTATTTGACATGCATTGTATTTTGGCTAACATTAGACGACTTTACTCTGCTTAGGGATGATATCTAATAGTCAGACGGACTAGAAATGCTCTAGATTTATTCCATTCACAACTCGGTTAAATTACGTCTTAATACAATATTATTCCGACTGATAGTAAAAGACTTGAAAATATTTAAGAAGGCATTTTCGCAGTGCATGGGTAAACACACCACTTGTTCAAACATTTAAGATGGAGGTTTGGCAGTGAACGAGTTATATTCACCACTTGTCCAACATATCACCATAACCAACTACACTAACCTATTAAGGGGAGGTTTTTAGTTTGGTCCCTAGATATCCTTCAAGCTTAAGATTACACCCCCTTGAGCCCCTTTCAAGATAAATTTGTACATTTTTCGGTAGAAAAATTTCCCGGCTGAAAGCCGATTCCTTTTAAATTACAGGCTCGCTATCGCTCGCCAGGATAACATCGACACCTAAATGGCACGAAAGGTCTTAAAATTGACAGAAATGGGTTGAAAGTTCTTAAAATCGTCAAAATAATGGGGCAAACGTCTTAAAATTAGAAAAACAATGGGGCTAAACATGAGGGAGAAAGCAGTCAAGAAAAAAAATCCCTCAAGTGGAAATCTCCCCTTAATACTGAAGGCATGAAACTGATAAGCGTCCATGGCGTTGTTGACCATATCAGCATTCACATTAGAAACAACCGTCTCATAATCAGGGGGTTTTAAAACTACCTTCAGTAACTCCTTTAGTATACAGTATATATACCGGTATAGGCTACATTCTTCATTGTTCTTACTCTGCGAACATATTAACCCCTTCTGTACCAGCGACGCCTTTTATGTATATTCTAGCTATATTTAGACCATTGTATTTAGCTGAAAAAGGGCCTCCAGCAATAACCAGGCTTTGAACTATCCTAATTTACTATTTTTACTACCACAGATCCGTCTTAATCCGCACACAATCGTCTAAATATTGCTAGAATACAATATTGCTAGAATACAATACAAAGGACGTCCCCGGTACCGAACAAATTAAGCTGAGCAAAGGCCTCTTATAAACATTACACAACAAAGGTAAAGTTGAAGCTGATGTCCTTGAAATTGTTGTCAAAGGAATGGTGTATCGGACCGGGTAATTATATAACGAGGAACATGGCCTAGTAATATAGTTGGCTACATTTACTTACTGGTACCATCCTTGAAGGGGGCCCATTTTTTTTTTCTCTCTCTCTCCCTCTCTGGGTTGTATATATTCGGCCCCATTCACCCTACTGTTCTAAAACGTCTATCAAGCATTTACAAGCATTTATATCTAAGCGTAAAGGAACTCCTCAAATATGATCATGAAGATGCGCACTATCTTCAAGGACACATCCATTGTCTATTTATTAATTGTTTGTGCATTTTTTTTTCTTTTTCCCCCAAACTCATAACTTTGACCTTCAAAGCTTACATCCATCAATCTATAAAAATACCCCAAGACCCCTAAATTGAAGGCTCGCTATCGCTCGTCAGGAAATAATCGACAAATAAATGGCACGAAAGGTCTTAAAATCGCCAAACTAATAGGACGAATGTCTTAAAATTTCAAAACGTTAATAATAAAAACAAATAATACTAATACTAATAATAATTATTGTGATTTATAACTAAATAAAGACCGGTAAACAAATATACTAAACAAAATCCCTTAAAGTTTTCACTGAACTATCCATCAATACCGATCTATCCTTGTATTGATCCATTTACATTATTAACTAGCCTTACCCTTGCTCTCCATCCCTTCTAGCTATCCTCTATTCCTTCCTGTATCCTGTTCCAAATATCTATCCTCCATTCCTTCCTGTATCCTGTTCCAAATATCTATCCTCTATTCCTTCCTGTATCCTGTTCCAAATATCTATCCTCTATTCCTTCCTGTATCCTGTTCCAAATATCTATCCTCTATTCCTTCCTGTATCCTGTTCCAAATATCTATCCTCTATTCCTTCCTGTATCCTGTTCCAAACATCTATCCTCCATTCCTTCCTGTATCCTGTTCCAAATATCTATCCTCTATTCCTTCCTGTATCCTGTTCCAAATATCTATCCTCTATTCCTTCCTGTATCCTGTTCCAAATATCTATCCTTCATTCCTTCCTGTATCCTGTTCCAAATATCTATCCTTCATTCCTTCCTATACCTTGTTCCCAATATCTATCCTTCATTCCTTCCTATACCTTGTTCCAAATATCTATCCTCTATTCCTTCCTATACCTTGTTCCAAATATCTATCCTTCATTTCTTCCTATACCCTGTTCCAAATAGGTAGGTCAGAAATCGTGAACCCTAACCTCTGAAATCGTAAAGGGCTGGATCAAATGGGCTGTACATTTCCACACCCATTCCCTGGTTGGCCCTTCCCAAATGCTAAAAATATTAGCTCTTTTGCTCTAGTCGTTTCCGAGTTATAGAGGTTAATGTTCAAGAGTTTCGGCCTACTTACTTGCAACAGGGTAAAGGTATCCTCCATTCCTTCCTAGTTCCCAACCTAACAACCTTCCTTTGCTCCTTCCTTCCTTCCTAATCGCTTTTGCCCCTTCCTTCCTCCATCCACCCCCCATCTAATCTCCTTTGCTCCATCCTTGTAGTTCTTCCTTCCCTTCCTTCCTTCCTTCATTTCAATCTGCACCCCTTTCTTCTTTCCTTGTTATCGACCGTTCCCTCTCCTCCCCATTCGCGACGATCACCTCCCCCTCCCCTCCCTTCTTCTACCTCCTATCTCCTTTGCTCTCTTTCTCTCTCTCTCTCTCTCTCTCCTCCCATTAGTTTGGCAATTTTAAGACTTTTCGTACCATTCTCTCACTCTCCTTGTAACTCTCTCTCTCCGTTTTAGTTTGCTCCCCTTTCTTCCTCTCTTTATTATCGATCCTTCAGTTTTCCTCCCAGTTTCCGGCAATCATCTCTCCCCCCCTCTAACCTTTCATTGCCTCCCTCCCCCCTCCCTCTAACTACCCAACAATAGACGAGGGGTTGGGAGAAGAGGAGGAGGGGGGGGGGGGATGGATGAATGAATGAAGGAATGAAGGAGGACGGGCAGAATGCAGGAAGGGAGGGAGAAGCGAGGAGGAGAAAGCGGAGGGTAGAGGACTGGTTAATGAGAAGGGAGGGAAGGAAGTAGGGAGGGAGGGAGGGAAGGGATTAATGAACGAAAGGAGGTAGGGAAGAATGAAGGAAGGGAGAGAGGGGCGAGGAGGAGAGAAGGAAGGAGAGAGGGCTGGAAAAGCGAAGGAATGAGAGGGGTGGGAAGAGAGAGGGGGGAGGGAGGGAAGGAAGTAGGGAGGGAAGGGAGGAAGGAGGGAGGGAGGAAGGATGGAAGGAAGAAACTAAGGTGGGTAGGTAGGGAGGGAGGGATGAAGGAAGGTACCGGTAGGAAGAAAGGAAGGAACAAATTTAGTTAAGTAGGTAGGATGAAAGAAAAAGAAAGAATGGTAGGGATGGATGGAGAGAGGGAGGGAGGGAGGGAGGGAGGTGAGTAGAAAGGAAGGAAGGTAGGTAAGGAAGTACAAAGCCTATGTTCCAATTACCCTAATATTGGTCTTCTTCTTCTTCAGTATGTCGTGTTGCACATTTACTAGCAATATAAATCAGTCAGAGTAGATTTAATGTTAACAAATTTCCATCTCAACATTCACCTGTTACATGGCCAGTATTTCCGGCGTGTGTGTGTGTGTGTGTGTGTGTGTGTGTGTGTGTGTGTGTGTGTGTTATATTCTTAATATTATAGCCCGTTACTGATTCTGGTTATCACTTTTCACCCTATTTTCGCCGATTTTGCCTTCAATTGCCTGAGTTATGTGCGATCGATATCAATTAAAGGTAATAACGAAATACTAAAATCGGCTAAAACAGAATATTGGATGGTAACACAGAGAGAGAGAGAGAGAGAGAGAGAGAGAGAGAGAGAGAGAGAGAAGAAAGAGAGAGAGAGAAGAGAGAGAGAGAGAGAGAGAGAGAGAGAGCGAGAGAGCGAGAGAGAGAGAGGAGAGAGAGATGAGAGAGAGATAGAGAGAGAGAGGGAGAGTGAGAGGGAAAAGAGAGAGAGCGAGAGAGAGAGAGAGAGCATTGAGTAATAACAGGGCATTTTTCCCTCCGTTTTTCCTCCCCTAACAGTAATTACTTCAGGCATATGGCCTCTCTCTCTCTCTCAAGGTAGACACAGAATAAAAGGAAGGAAGGAGGTCGTTAGGGATGGTGGAAGGCTTAGTCCAAGGAAGACATCATTATATGGCCTGTCGAACATTGACTCACACTCTCTCTCTCTCACTAGAAATACCGGCTATAGAGTAGCAGTACGATAGGTCTGTGGGAATACATGATTCATTATTATTAGAGATACCACCTGGTTACAACACAGGATGGAACCCTGATAACGAGAGAGTACAAAGGAAATCAAGCAACAACAGGTCTAGTGACCCTTCTAGGCTGCTTGTCCTCCAAAACACTGAGGATCAAGTGTCCAAACAGTGGTTTAGAGTGGGTAAGGGAACATTGGAACTTAGAGCTCCAATGTGACAATTTATCTAGATTGTGTTGCATATCGTCAACTTGATCTTTTGAGAGTACGCTATTAGCAATTTTTGTATCGTCAGCAAATTTTGAGATTGTACAGGTGAGACCCTCATCGTGTCCGTTGATGTAAATTAGAAAGTAATTGTCCCCTTTACCGATCCCTGGGGTACCCCGCTACTTACATTGGTCCATTTTAGATGCCTTTACCGTTTATATTGACTACTCCTTTGCTTTTTCTGGTCCGCTGAACCAATTTTCTATCCATTTCAACCACACCGTCTTGTATTCCATGTGCTTGTAGTTTTAGCAGTAAACGTTTTGTGGGGAACTTTTTGCAAGGCCTTTTTGAAAATGCAAGGTATATAATATCTAACAGCTTTACTCTCATCGTAGAAGGTTTGAGGATATCGTGGCAGATTCCTAAGAGTTTTGTTAAAAAAACAGGAACGTTGTTTTTACGAAAGCTGTGTTGAGTACTCTTTAAGTATGTTATTTTTCCTCTAAGTTATTGACGAGTCTGTCCTCTTCGGATCCGTTTTCTAAGCCATGTTTACATACAACTGAGGGTAAGCTGATTGGACGATAGTTACTGGGTAGGGATTTGCTGCCTTTTTTTTAATATCGTGTGTTACGTTTGCTATCTTCCACTGAGCAGGCATAGTTCCAGACTGCAAGGAGTTATTGACATAGTAATGTCAGTGGTTGTTGGAGAGCTCCTCCTTATCTTCCTTTAGAAAACCATGCGAGATTGTCATCAGGTCCAGTCGTTTTATTTACCTTGAGTTTATCTAAACAATTCCTACTTCTCTCTCTGTAACGGTGATATTGCTTAGAACATCTGAATTATCACTCTGAATCGGCGATGGTGTATGGATATCCCTGAGGTCTTCTGTTGTAAAAACTGGTGCAAAGAAGGTATTGAGGGCATTACTCATTTGTACTTTCGTCTTTGGTGTATTCTCCATTTTCATCGCTAACGGTCCAACAGTTGAAGTACCTACTTTTTTCCTTTTCTGATCTAACTATAGAATTCTTTCGGGTTTGTTTTAAACTTTTTCTTCGCAAATATGTTAACTCTAGGGTCTTTTTTATTTGCGTAATTAACTTTTTGGCTTTGCGT
>CM064564.1:5459637-5475010 GCA_032716605.1 Paralithodes platypus | reverse complement strand
GAAAGGTCTAAATATTGATGAAGAAATGGGGCGAAAGGTCTTAAAATTGACTAACTAATGGGGAAAACATCTTAACATCTGAAAACTAATGGGGCTAAACATGAGGGAGAAAGTGGTCCAGAAAACCGGCCCATCCCTCCTTAAGGTCTCGTCTTGTCATTGAGGTTATTTTCTCGCAACTTTAATCATCCTGTTCAGCCTGAAGAAATGATCTGGTATCACGCATCATTACTTTAAGACTGAATCCTTTTCCAAAAGTATTAACCCGTTCTGTACCAGCGACGTCTTTCTAACTTTATTCTGGCTACTATTAGACGATTTTATTGAGTTTTAAAAGGGCTTCCAGCCATTAACAGGCTTCGAACTATCTCGCATAATGTTTTGTACTGCCACAGATCCTTCTTAAACTGCACAAAATCGTCTATGTATAGCTAGAATTAAATGAAAAAGCCATCGCCGGTACAGAGGGGGTTAAAATCGTCTTGGAAATATAACACAAAATATCACATCGAACTGAAAGGCTTAAAATTGAACCTGATCACTGTGATTCGGTTTCCCAGAATACCGGGTTGCATCATAAACCGTGCTGTCTCTCTAGGCTTTGGTGGCATATTGCAACAATATATTTTTCATTTTCGTATAATTATATAAAGGAGCCAAAACGCAATATTTGTATTGGTTTTGAGTATATTATGATTACTGTCAGATTACTACTGCTAATACTACTACTACTACTACTACTACTACTACTAAGTATACTACTCTTAGTAGGTTTCTTCTGGTAGCCACTAGTAATTTTATACTTGTAATAACGGTAGCGGTTATTCGCTTGCCACCACACAATTATGATTTAATGACCTAATGGGAAGTCAGAATCAATACACGTATAATCAGACTGGTATTAGTAAGTAGGTGTAGAATCAGCAGCAATCAGCACAGGAACAAATGGCTAATGGTTACATCTTGAGTTATTCAGCGTCAGTAGTTATTCTGCAATAGGTGAAATGGTGAAATTCTACCTAAGTCCCAAAATGTGGACTCTGGATTATGTGGGTGAAGTGATGCCCTAGCGAATGCGGGACACTTCTGGTTGCGTGCAGGGTGTGTGGTAGAGTGGCTGGTGTTTTCCAGTGTGTGGAAAGACGGCGCCTTATTCACGAAAGGTGTAGACTTCCGTGGCCATTTCAACTCGAGTGTCAATTATGCAGAACAAGCATTCTAAGGTGGTGGTGTGATATGAGGAAATGACTCAGCATACAGTATCGGTAGCATACCGATATATACGCATATAACATCCTGTCCACCCAGCTTCCACCACGGCTTGTAGCAAAGTACAATCGTAACCAATAGTCACGTTACCTATATGAACTAAGATACTTCTGTATATAAATTAAATGGGGGAACTAGATATTATCATACAAATATATTGTATGACACTACTACTACTACTACTACTACAACTACTTTAAAAAAAACTACTACTATTACTACTACTACTAATAATAATAAAACATAATAATAATAATAATACCGCGAGATGTTCCTTCAATCCTCTTGATATAACCGAGTGAGTAAATACTGCGGGAAGAAAGACACTACGCCACGTGTTGGGCCTAATCAGCTGATACAATGTAAACAAACAGTGACCATTACCTCTGTTGACTCAGTAGCCGAGCCACACCCCCGCTCACCAAACCCGCAAGAAAGATACACAGATAGTACTGTATATCTTGGATAGGCCTACAGGTAAAGCCGCTGTCACACGAGCGCTTTTTCCGTCAATTTTCCATGAGCAAGTTCACCGGTTCCAGAACAACTCAAGCAGGTCCATCCATATAAACCAGTGCTAACTTCAAGTAGACTAACCTAGCTTAACCTAACTTACACTGTCAAAATATTAATAGATATGAAAAGAGTAAGTAAAGTTAATGTAATAATATACTATTATAATGGTATATTGGTACGTTACTATTCGGCTATACTGTATAAGTTAAGCTGCACTGTAAAACAGTACAAGGCATAATAAAGTTATTTACAATTATTGGGTATATTAATAGTGATAAACTTTATCCGTATATTACAGGGGGGGGGGGGTAATTTTACACCAATGTACTGCACCCTTGTATGAGTATCTTATTACGGACACTTACATAGTCTTCTTCTTATACGCTCTCTCTCTCTCTCTCTCTCTCTCTCTCTCTCTCTCTCATCCGTCTACACAGCATCTACACAAATCGGCACTCTTTCCTTATATTCTTTATTTTTATTAATTTCACCACAACACCAGACACCCCCAATGAAATTAATTAAAGTATATATTATGATCCACCGGGATTCGAACCTGGGTTATCACACACAGAATTTTGCCACCTTAACCATTACACCACCAGGACGGTTAAAGGTTTATGCACACGCCTACGACTTATTATCCATTCTCGAATACTGGATATTAATCTAACCATGTTCATATTCCCAACCGCGCTATGGTAGCCTACTGTTTAAGTGAGAGGAAAGAATATTCATGGGGCACAGATCATATAGACCGGCCTCTCGACGAAATATCCCTGTACCTACTAATAATCTGTATTTTTATTAATTTCACCACAACACCAGACACCCCCAATGAAATTAATTAAAGTATATATGATCCACCGGGATTCGAACCTGGGTTATCACACAGATTTTTGCCACCTATCAGCGCCTACCGTATTGTCACCTACTCACCCACTCTTGCGTAACCGTCATGTAAGATGGTAGGCAGGCAGCAGGATATCCACCAGCACTATCCTACACACACACTGGCTGATGCTCATTCAAAGGAGTACAAAGGAAATCAAGCAACAACAGATCTAGTGACCCTTCTAGGTTGCTTGTCCTCCAAAACACTGAGGATCAAGTGTCCAAACAGTGGTTTAGAGTGGGTAAGGGAACATTGGAAAAGGAATTACTGCCCTGGAACTAATGTCCGTGGCAGGATTAGGAAGTTAGTAGGGGACAGATGGGTTAGTAACTGAGGGGGGGATAAAATAAAGTTATTCATTTACAAACGCAGTCAGTCGCGGGTTTGATGCGAGATATTTGTCTAGGCGGAGTTTAAATGAATCAACGGTGATGCAGTCTATAACGTCTCGGGGAAGCCCATTCCACAAGTTGACAACTCGATTGAAGAAGAAATTCTTAGATTCGTGTGAGTTAAAAGATTTACCAATAATTTTGCAACCGTTTCCCGCGTGTAATTAGATTGGTCGATAGTGAAGTACTTACTACAGTTCATATTGTCGATGCCTTTGATGATTTTGAACACTTGAATTAAGTCACCTCTTAATCTGCGCTGGGTTAAAGGAAATAGATTTAATTCTCTAAGACGCTCTTCGTATGGTTTGTTCTTTAGGCTAGGTATCATTTTGGTAACTCTACGTTGAACTCGTTCTAGCTTCTTTATATCTTTTTGGTAATAAGGGCACCAGGATTGAACGCAGTATTCCAGAAGAGGGCGGACTAAAGAATTGTAAAGGGTTAGGATAACTTCTTTGGATTTATGCTCAAATGACCTGCCTATAAAGCCAATTATTTTGTTTGCCTTCTTAACAACTTCTGAACATTGTTGACTCTGTTTTAGGTTACTCGATATTGTTACTCCCAGATCGGTTTCTCTGTTTACATTCTTAAGCTGAGTGCCATTCATCGAATAGTTTGCTTTCTCATTTAGGTATCCGATATGTAGTACTTTACATTTATCCGCATTGAAACTCATTTGCCAAATTTGGGCCCAACATGACAATTTATCTAGATTGTGTTGCATATCGTCAACTTGTTCTTTTGAGAGTACGCTATTTGCAATTTTTGTATCGTCAGCAAATTTTGAGATTGTACAGGTGAGACCCTCATCTATGTCGTTGATGTAAATTAGAAAGATAATTGGTCCTAATACCGACCCCGCTACTTACATTGGTCCATTTAGATGCCTTACCGTTTATGACTACTCTTTGCTTTCTGTCGCTGAGCCAATTTTCTATCCATTTCAACACACCGTCTTGTATTCCATGCGCTTTTAGTTTTAGCAGTAAACGTTTGTGGGGAACTTTGTCAAAGGCCTTTTGAAAATCAAGGTATATAATATCTACAGCTTTACTCTCATCGTAGAGGTTGAGGATATCGTGGAAGAAGTCTAAGAGGTTTGTTAAACAGGAACGTTTTTTACGAAAGCCGTGTTGAGTATCTTTAAGTAAGTTATTTGCCTCTAAGTGATTTACGAGTCTGTCTCTTATGACCGTTTCTAGCATTTTACATACAACTGAGGTTAAGCTAATTGGACGATAGTTACTGGGTAGGGATTTGCTGCCTTTTTTGAATATCGGTGTTACGTTGGCTAGCTTCCACTGATCGGGCATAGTTCCAGACTGCAAGGATTTATTGAATAGTAATGTCAGTGGTTTGGAGAGCTCATCCTTAGCTTCCTTTAGAACTCTAGGTGAGATTGTATCTGGTCCAGGCGTTTTATTTACCTTGAGTTTATCTAAACAATTCAATACTTCTCTCTCTGTAACGGTGATATTGCTTAGAACATCTGAATTATCAATCTGCATCGGCGATGGTGTAGGGATATCACTGAGGTCTTCTGTTGTAAAAACTGATGCAAAGAAGGTATTGAGGGCATTACTCATTTGTACTTCGTCTTTGGTGTATTCTCCATTTTCATCGACTAACGGTCCAACAGTTGAAGTAACTACTTTTTCTTTCTGATATAACTATAGAATTCTTTCGGGTTTGTTTTACTTTGATTCGCAATATGTAACTCTAAGGTCTTTTTACTTTGCTTAATTAACTTTTTGGCTTTGCGTTGTAGCTCTACAAATTTCAGCCGTTCTTCGTCATTTTGTGAGGATTTTAATCTATCATTAGCAATTTTTTTAGCAAGCAGGCAGTTTGAAATATCTTTATTCCACCATTTGGGCTTATTATTATGGCCTGGACGCCGTATTTTCGATGGTATGCAGTCTTGCACTGCTTTTAGGTAAGTGGCTTCGAATAACTTCCAAGATGTATTTATGTCGTTATTGTGAATTCAAAAGCTCCAGTCAGTTTCTTTAAACATAGCTCTAAGTTTATGGAAGTTTGCTGTCTTGAAATTAGGGACTTTTTCGATGCTACTATTTGGTTCGTTACTAGTAAACTTTAAAGTGAAAGTTATCGTACGATGGTCGCTGTTACTGAATTCATCACCAACATTCAAATTCTCTATTAATTATTTTTTTGTTGCAAGTACAATGTCAAGAACGTTATTACCACGGGTCGGCGTTCGAACAAATTGATAAAGCGAACTCTCTTACAAGTTCGTATACAAGTCATGTCCGGAGTCAAGGTGTCACACACACTATAAAAAAAAAAAAAAAAAAAAAAAATAGAAGGTCCCACCCCTTTCCCATTCTTAAGTAAGCCATTTTAGATTTACAGAAGAGTGACCATTACTTGCATTACTGCATGTCCACAAACATTTCAGTAATGTAAGCATGTTTCCTTCTATTTTTTTTTTTGTTTTTTTTTATTTTATTAAGGTGACAGTTACAAAGTGGTGTACAATCTATCTTATTCTAGTTACATTGTAGTTTATCTTATTGTACCAGTACCTCCCTACAATCAACCTAGTTGTTCCCCAATTCGTCCCTCCGCCACGACCATTTCAAAGTCCAAGTCTCTCACTCTTGTCCTCTGTAGCGGGGAGGACCTTGTACCCCTGAGACATAGGAGTGCAGACCTGAGAAGAGAGAAAGAGAGCCGGCATCTCATCCAAGTTATGACTTGGCTTCTATGCTGGCGCTTTTTCTCCGATATTTGTTCAGCTAATCTGGCATAGAAGACACTTGCAGAAGGTCCCATACCTCCCGACGATGAGAAGACCAGAGGAGGAAAGCTTCCTTGATCCCTGTTCAAAATTCTTTCTTCATAAGCGCGTTTTTTCTCACTTTCGTTTCTCAAGTATGCCGCCTTGTGTCCTCGCTCACGATATGTTTGTGCTCTTGGGTTGAAGATTCTGATGTCGAAAAAAGCCCGTTGTCCCCTCGTCCAAAAACCTCGAGCACTTACGTCCACTCTTGCTTCATTTGAAGTATTTGCAGTATTGTGGGCCAAGCGCTGTCCGTCCATAGGCAGAAGTTCCGGTTCGATTCTGACATCATGGCACAACCTCGTCCAGCATTTGTGCAGTGATGTCTCGTACTTCATCATGCCGGATACAGATGAATCCTCCTTTCTTACAAGTCATACAGTGGTCTGAGTTGTTTATTTCACCACATGCACATTTCAGCGGCAGGTTCGAAACTGGCCACCCATACCTCAAGGCTACGGCATCATTGAATTCTTGTTTATTTAAGCTGAAGCCTTTCTCCTTTATTGGTAATGATGTGAGCCAATTTGAAGCCCCCGTGTCTTGTGCCATCTCAACTCTCATTTTCAGTTCTTCCCTACATCTGGTCTTAATTTGTTCTAGGCTCACACACACACACACACACACACACACACACACACACACACACACACACACACACACACACACACACACACACTGGCTGCTGCTCATCATTCAAGGTCACATTCACACACAATCATGCTCACCATCATTATATTCTTCAATATACCGCCTGCCATACACACACACACACACACAAACAGACTCTACCCATCCCTCTATTATTCAACTGTACCGCCCGTCACACACACACACACACACACACACACACACACACACACACACACACACACACAGTCACGCAACCCATCCTTCCATACTTCAATTACACTGCCCCTCCCTCTCTCTCTCTCCAGTAACGCAATTCATTCCTACCCACCGACAATACACTAACTTGTCTCTCTCCCTGTCGGTGAAAGTTAGTGGTGCAGCTAGGTGTCAATGTGTGTGTGTGTGAGAGAGAGAGAGAGTACAAAGGAGTACAAAGGAAATCAAGCAACAACAGATCTAGTGACCCTTCTAGGCTGCTTGTCCTCCAAAACACTGAGGATCAAGTGTCCAAACAGTGGTTTAGAGTGGGTAAGGGAACATTGGAAAGGGAACTACTGCCCTAGAACTAATGTCCGTGGCAGGATTAGGAAGTTAGTAGGGGACAGATGGGTTAGTAACTGAGGGGGGGATAAAATAAAGTTATTCATTTACAAACGCAGTCAGTCGCGGGTTTGATGCGAGATATTTGTCTAAGCGGAGTTTAAATTAATCAACGGTGCTGCAGTCTATAAGTCTCGGGGAAGCCATTCCACAAGTTAACAACTCGATTGAAGAAGAAATTCTTAGATTCGTGTGAGTTAAAAGATTTACCAATAATTTTGCAACCGTTTCCCCGCGTGTAATTAGATTGGTCGATAGTGAAGTACTTACTACAGTTCATATTGTCGATGCCTTTGATGATTTTGAACACTTGAATTAAGTCACCTCTTAATCTGCGCTGGGTTAAAGGAAATAGATTTAATTCTCTAAGACGCTCTTCGTATGGTTTGTTCTTTAGGCTATCATTTTGGTAACTCTACGTTGAACTCGTTCTAGCTTCTTTATATCTTTTTGGTAATAAGGGCACCAGGATTGAACGCAGGAGAGAGTTAGATAAGTAGGAGGAAGGAGATATATATGGAAGAACAAGATATATCGCAGCTATATAAAATGATGCTATAGGATTGGACAGAAAGCTATACAGGAGTCCAAAAATAGAGACAGGAATAGATAGAGATACCATTCATAGAGGGACAGAGAGACAGGCAGAGATAGAGATACCACAGATAGAGGGACAGAGACAGGCAGAGATAGAGATACCACAGATAGAGGGACAGAGACAGGGAGAGATAGATACCATAGATAGAGGGACAGAGAGACAGGCAGAGATAGAGATACCACAGATAGAGGGACAGAGACAGGCAGAGATAGAGATACCACAGATAGAGGGACAGAGACAGGGAGAGATACATACCATAGATAGAGGGACAGAGAGACAGGGAGAGATAGAGATACCATAGATAGAGGGACAGAGAGACAGGGAGAGATAGAGATACCATATATAGAAGGACAGAGAGACAGGGAGAGATAGATACCATAGAGACAGGGAGAGATAGAGATACCATAGATAGAGGGACATACTGTAGAGACAGGGAGAGATAGAGATACCATAGATAGAGGAACATAGAGATACCATAGATAGAGGGACAGGCAGAGATAGAGGGTGAGATAGAGATACCATAGATAGACAGGGAGAGATAGAGATACCATACGCAGGACAAAGAGACATACAGATACCATAGATAGACGGACAGAGATAGAGATACCATACATAGAGGAACAGAGAGGCAGACAGAGATAGAGATACCATAGATAGAGACAGAGAGACATACAGAGATAGAGATACCATAGATAGAGGGACAGAGAGACATACAGAGATAGAGATACCATAGATAGAGGGACAGAGAGACATACAGAGATAGAGATACCATAGATAGAGGAACAGAGAGACAGACAGAGATAGAGACAGAGAGACATACAGAGATAGAGATACCATAGATAGAGGGACAGAGAGACATACAGAGATAGAGATACCATAGATAGAGGGACAGAGAGACATACAGAGATAGAGATACCATAGATAGAGGAACAGAGAGACAGACAGAGATAGAGATACCATAGATAGAGGAACAGAGAGACAGACAGAGATAGAGATACCATAGATAGAGGGACAGAGAGACATACCATATATAGAGGAACACATAGACAGGAAGAGATAGATATACAATACATAGAGGGACACACACACAACTAACATGTGCCCTATGTGTCCACGTCTAAGTAGAGTTCAGAAAATATATAAGGCAACTGTACATACATCTCTACATTGAAGGAATATATTATAGATGAAAAAGAAGATTGACATTCACATGAAGGTCAACAGGATGTTTACTTTTGAGAGAGAGATTGAAGTGTAATTGAAGGTCGACCGGTTGTTTACTTTAAGAGAGAGAGAGAGAGAGAGAGAGAGAGAGAGAGAGAGAGAGAGAGAGAGAGAGAGAGAGAGAGAGAGAGAGAGAGAGTGAGAGAGATTGGGTGCCAGGCTAAAGGGCAACAACCTTCAAAGAAAAAGAGAGAGAGAGAGAAATGTAGACTAACTTAAAGTACTTGCAGAGAGAAAGTGAGAGTGAGTGAAAATGAGTGTGTGTGTAGCCTGTGTGTGTGTGTGTGTGTGTGTGTGTGTGTGTGTGTGTAGAGGGTCGGGGATGAATATAAAAGAACAGCGCCCTAGGTTCACAAAAATGCCACTCCTCAAAAGAACGACGATGGGGGAGAACCGAATAATTAAAAAAGAAAGATATGAAAGGTGGAAGGTATATAGGAAAGAAAGAATGAAGTTAAAATGGAAGGAAGGAAGGAAGGAAGGAAGGAAGGAAGGAAGGAAGGAAGGAAGGAAGGAAGGAAGGAAAGAAAGAATGGAAGGACGGAAAGAAGGAAGTCAAAATGGAAGGAAGGAAGGAAGAAAGAAAGGAGGAAGGAAAGAACGAAGGAAGGAAGAAAGAAATTATGAAAAAAGGTGTCTATGGGGGAGAAGAGTACAAAAGGAAAAGTGAAAGGTTGGAGGAAGGAGTATAAACTGCCAACATGCGTCATAATCTTCAGAGGGTTAACTTTATAATTCCCACATGTCTTATTTAAACTTGATACAATACTTAATTAATAACCAGGATAAAGAGGAAAGCTAAGACACAGAAAGGTTAAGTAGGGTTATTGAGTATTACCAACACTTTTGAGGGGAGGTTGGGTATTGCGTTCCAGGGGTTAGGGGGGTGGGTTCATTTGGTAGGTTACGAGACAGCGCAGAGAGTTGAAATTAGACTCATAATACAAACTCAAACACATATATCTCTATCTACAAATAAATATATAAATATATAAATATATATATATATATACACAGAGAGAGTGAGGCAGGGAGAGAGAAGGAATGTCAGGGTGTCACATATCCTACAACTGGGAAGATAAACTGGAGCGGAGAGAGAGAGAGAGAGAGAGAGAGAGAGAGAGAGAGATATATATATATATATATATATATATATATATATATATATATATATAGAGAGAGAGAGAGAGAAAGAAAAAGAAAAAGAGAAAGAAAAAGAGAGAGACAGAGAGAGAGAGAGAGAGAGAGACAGAGAGAGAGAGAGAGAGAGAGACAGAGGATAGAGACGAGAGAGAGGAGAGAGAGAGAGATGAGAGAGAGAGAGAGAGAGAGAGAGAGAGAGAGGGGGGGGGGTTTGCCGGGGGGTTAAAGGATGGCACCAGAGCAACAGCCCCTCCCTTCTATGACGTCACATTCACGCACATACACACACACTACACTCACGCACAGACACACCCCTTTCACACACACACTTTGCGGGCTCTCTCTCACAAACACACACTTTGCGCTCTCGCTCTCTCTCACACACACACACATCAGGCTATAAAGGCCCCACACACATGCACATTATAGTACACTAAACTCCGCAACTAAACTACCAATAAGATACTTAGTCACCCAAACCATCCAAGACAAATGGTGAGGCACCCTCTGATATTAATTATTGCTATAATTAACCTTTCATTACACTCTAAAATAAAAAATAATAATAATAATATGAAAAAACAAAAAATGGACAGCATAATATCGAGTCTTACTTAGTATGTAAACGAACAATGCTAACCTAGGAGTAGGTTGTTATAGCCTATTTGTTATGCAAAGCGATGAGAGAGAGAGAGAGAGAGAGAGAGAGAGAGAGAGAGAGAGAGAGAGAGAGAGAGAGAGAGAGAGAGGAGAGAGAGAGAGAGAGAGAGAGAGAGAGAGAGAGAGAGAGAGAGAGAGAGAGAGAGAGAGAGAGAGAGAGAGAGAGAGAGCGAGAGAGAGAGAGAGAGAAGAGAGAGAGAGAGAGAGAGAGAGAGAGAGAGAGAGAGAGAGAGAGAGAGAGAGAGAGAGAGAGAGAGAGAGTACAAATAAGCAGTCCGGCGAGACGTGGCAACTCTGCGGTGTAAACATTGACTAGTGACGTCACACACTTGGGACAGTCTGGCACCGATCCCCACCCCCTCCCTTGCACATGCACATACACACATTCTCATTCTCTCTCTCTGACGACGAATATAGCTTGACCTACTTCTCAACATTGCTTATCCATCTAGTTGATTGTTCTAATAGAAATAACTTACTAGTCTATCATTTCATACAGGTGGATTAGCTATAAGCAGCCCCATATGAATTACAAAAAATATCTTAATTGTTCCTTTAGATTTGTTCCTGTTTATGTTTATGTATGATTTAAGTTAGGTGATCAGGTGTACAGTATATTAATTAAATTGTGTTAAGTACCAGTATCTTAAGGGGGAGATAGTCGCTTTTTATGAACCCCCTGCTCCCCCCATGTTTAGCATATTTGTTTTGAGATTCTAAGACGTTCGTTCAATTTGTTTGTCGATTTTAGAACCTTTCGCCCCATTTCTTTGTCAATAGTAAAACCTTTCGTGCCATTTAGGTGTCGATTTTATTCCTGGCAAGCGATAGCGAGCAAGTAATTTTTAGAAGGAACCCGAAAAATGTACACATTTATCTTTAAAGGGGGTCTAGGGGGTGATATTTGAAGCTTGATGGAGGTCTAAGAAGCAAACTAAAAATAATAATAATAAAACTATTAATTAATAAGCAAATAAGTACGCCCATTCCCCCTCAAAGCGAACTAAACTGTAAGTGAGCGTTCTACCAAGGCCAAAACCAGACATTATTCCAACATTTTTGATAGAAAAATGTGTCCGGCGAAGCCGGATTTCTCCATACAATGCTGGCTCGCTATCGCTCGCCAGGAAGAAATCGCCACCTGGATGGGGATAAACGTCTTAAAACAGTTGGTTGAATGGGGCCGAATGGATACAAGCCAGAGAGAAAAGAAGAGAAAGATAAAACAAAAACCGGTGACCCCCCTTAAAGGCAATGATCTGACCCAATGCGAGAATCCATCACAAGGTCGAAACCAGACATAATCTGACTTAAGTTGCTGGGTGACAGACCTAAGTCAATAGTCAACACAAGGTTTACCTTGAGTCAACACAGCATTGCAGTGTGTGGAGCATTATTATTGTCGAACATTTTGACCACTTTACTTAGCGTCAGAAATTATACCAGTTCACCCCCCCCCCCCAAAAAAAAAAAAAATTGTGTGTGTGTGTGTGTGTGTGTGTGTGTGTGTGCGCGCGCGTGTGTGCGTGTCATTGTCGTCATAGAGTATTATAGGGTACAATACTTACAGGGGGAGTAATGTAACCATCTTTTCCGGAAGGCTAGTACTTATTCTGGCTTGGGCAGTTAGGCAGTGTTACATATCATACTGTATATTATATGAACTAATCTATTTAAGTCATGGATAGCAATGTAAACGAGTTTCAAATTCCTCACCCCCCCCCCCCTCTTTCAATTATTATAGGACCAGATAAACTTGTATTTAACCCTTTCAAGCTCTAATACGCGTTTCTGTTCTGTTTTCGGGCTACTATTAGACGATTTTATTCAAATTAGTCAAAGTAAATAGAAGTCAAAGGGTTGATTGAGATAGTATTTACCCTTTTAACACCCACATATTCTTCCTAAGCTGCATAAAATCGTATAATGATGGCCAAAATAAACTGCTAAAACGCGTCAGAGCTTCATTTTTTTTTTTTTTTTTTTTTTTTTTTTTTTTTGTAGCTACGGTAGAACAATAATCAAAGGGTTGGCCTAGGTTCAAATTGTGCAACACCCTCTGAGCTGGCAGTTATACTTAAGGGGGTAGGGTTAAGGGGAGAATTTTAGTTTGGTCCCTGGATATCCTTCAAGCTTAAGATTACACCCCCTTGAGCCCCTTTCAAGATAAATTTGTACATTTTTCGGTAGAAAAATGTCCCGGCTGAAAGCCGGTTCCTCTTAAATTACAGGCTCGCTATCGCTCGCCAGGATAAAATCGACACCTAAATGGCACGAAAGGTCTTACAATTTACAGAAATGGGTTGAAAGTTCTCAAAATCGTCAAAATAATGGGGAAAACTTCTTAAAATTAGAAAAACAATGGGGCTAAACATGAGGGAGAAAGGAGTCAAGAAAACAATCCCTCCAGTGGAAATCTCCCCTTAATTGATTAGTTGGGTTATTTATTGATTTATTTATTAAATATCGTGTTATTTCCCTCCATAGACCTACATCAAGCTTAATAAATTATCCTCAAGACCCCAACTTTGTACATTATTGGGTAGAAATATGTCTAGTTCTTCCCAAATGGCTCAGTAATCGCTCGCCAGGAAAAATCGACACCTAAATGGCACGAAGTTTAAATATTGCCTAAAGAAATGGTGCGAAAGGTCTTAAAATCAACAAACTAATGGAGCAAACGCCTTAAAATCTCAAAACAAGTGAGACATGAGGGAGAAAGGGGTCCAGTAAAAACAATTACCGCCCCCTTAACCATAAAATGACCTCCAGTAAAAACAATTACCGCCCCCTTAACCATAAAATGACCACTGTCTTACCGAAGAAGATGTTGCAATAATCTAAATATAACCTAGACGGATCATCCTTCTGACGCACAAGGTTCCATTTTTTGGCGGGAAAAAGGAAATGCCGGACAGAGTGATTTCGATAAGGTACAATCGCCTCCACAAGTGCCTGGTACAGCACTTTATGATAAACTTAAGACGTTAACCCCTTCAGTAAGATGGTGTATTATATATACATATTTGTTATATATATATAGAGGATATTATGCAAATTGAGATAAAAACAAAGTTATTAAGATGGTTTATTGAGATAGCATTTACCGCCAGAGCCGTAGATGCAGATTAGAATGTCCGAAATGACCACCTCCGGTTTACTTTAACACAAACCTAAATTACCGTATCAATAACTTGTATAGCGCCGTTCGCTAATTGAAACATTAACCCGTTCATTATAACATCACGTATTTGTTCACGTTCTTCCGATCATTTATTATGTTCCTTCCAACAACCAACTATACTCCTAAAATCGATTAATGAAATTTACAAACACATGTGGCAGTCCGTGGATTCGAACCCAGGACGCTCACACCGAAAATCAACACCGTATGCAGCGCACCACGAAGACAGTTAAAGGATGGTGGACACTGCCTACGATTTATTATGCATCTTCGAATCCTGCATATCAATCTAAGCATGTACACACATCCCAACTGCAACTCACGTAGGCTGTGCATATGTGAATGGAAAGAGCAATTAATGGGGTCTTAACCACTAGGGAAGTCCTCTTGATAAATTACCCCTGAACCAATATCAATTATTATGTTCCTTCCAACAACCAACTATACTATTATTAGACGATATGTATTAGCTTAGGCAAGTACTGTGGGAGCTAGGGGATTAGCCTAATATGATACTGTTTTCTCCATTTGAATCCTAAAGATTCCGGCAAAACTGAATAGAATCGTATGGAACCCTCTCCCTCAATCAATCTTTCCTTCATCCTATGACTTAAACTGCTTTAAACTTCGTGTAGGCTATCCGGGCATTTAGACCACAAGGTCCCTTGAATGTGGCTCTCTGTCACTCTTTTGACTTTGGGGGAGACACTCGTTACAGGCAACCTACCTTTGTCTCCTTCATAAACTTAAAGACAAAAAAAGTGTTCTCGCTTGTATTATGAAGAATGTATGTCACTCTTTTGGCTTTGGGGGAGACACTCGTTACAGGCAACCTACCTTTGTCTCCTTCATAAACTTAAAGACAAAAAAAGTGTTCTCGCTTGTATTATGAAGAAAGTATGTCACTCTTTTGGCTTTGGGGGAGACACTCGTTACAGGCAACCTACCTTTTGTTGATTTCATACACAGGACAAACATCATAACCAGAATGTAATGGAAATAACGTCTAGGTTCTCAAGGGACACGCTGTTGACAATAGTGCCGGCACAGTACAATTGATCTGTTCACGGAGCCAGCTACTTAGTTGGCATTGTGGTTTAGGAAACCTTTTGTTCTGCTTAATGACGGCGGAACTCCACTAACAAAAGGCACCCCCCCCCCCCCCCTCCCTCCTGCTCACTCTTGCTCTCTCTCATTTAAAGAGATAGTCCTCTTACTCTACGATGGTCTGGTACGGGCATGGGGTACAGGCAAGGCCACCTCTACACAGGTGGCCTTGGTACAGAGCCCTTCGAGAATACCGGTATACTATACTGGGGTGACCGGTCAACTCAACCAGTAGCTCTCAACCAGTACCAAATCAACCAATACGGTTAGGTTAGGTTAGGTTAGTACTATATTTTGGCACTGGTTTGGTTGGTCTGGGTTAATTTGGCACTGGTTGAGA
>CM064564.1:5222137-5454637 GCA_032716605.1 Paralithodes platypus | reverse complement strand
TATTTAAGCTGATGGCAAATACAATCCTTTAGCAGCTGCTTTCTCTATATATTTGATGGGAAACTAAATATGTCTTTGCGTCATATTAATGCCAAGATTCCATAATTAACAACATACATCGCTACAAAATCTTCGTAATAGCCGAGAAATTAAGATAGCAACATGGTAATTTACCGTCAGCTGGGGAAAAATTTTACTAGGCCTATATTAGCTACGGCGTATTACAAGGTGGCTGGAAAACTTAACCAGTACCGGTACTGTTAGGATGCCGGTACGTACGATACGTTAAGTCACGTTAACGGAAGTTTAGATGGCCTTGGTAGGCCTAAGTTGACACTGGTTGAGATATAGAAATCTACTGATTGAAAAGTCATAAATGATCGGCTAATTGAGCTTACCGGAAACCAAATTAGGTTATAAATAAGTTACTAAAGCAGTCACGCAATGTCTCCTGGCGCTGTAAACATTTAATGACAATCCAAGGTGACATGGTCCGATGCCAATTCAACCTCATGCTCTAACCTATTTTAAACTAACTTAACCTGACCTATTTTAATATGGTCTAACTTAACCCAATCACCATTACCCAACTTAACCTGACCTATTCTAATATGGTCTAACTTAACCCAAATTACCATAACTCAAGTTAATCTAATCTAAATTTGAAAATGAGTTACCGTACCTTACGTTGACCAACACGTAGTCCTATTCAGTACCGGTACGGTAACTTACCCATGGGAAATAGGCCAATATACCGGTATAGGCTATAAGGGAGGTAAAATTTACATTCACCCAGAACAAAACAAAGTAATAATAATAATAATATAATTTAGCTAAAGGTTATAAAGTGAAGTAGTCACACTTAATAGATTATATTTTATTTTAAATTGGTTAATGTCTTTCCAAAACAAAACAAAACGCCAGTTACTATCAAGATTCTTACAACAAAACAAATGACGTCATCGTACGGTAGCGAAAAGGTAAAAAAACACAAAAAGTCAGGAAACTAAAGGTGAATTTGTGGGGGTGTATGATAACTTTGACACGGCACTACAAACCTGACTACCTGCGTCACACACCCGAGTTAAACAAGTTCTGGGAACTGCTCTCTAATAGGCTACCACCACCTCTGACGTCAATATGATGCAGTATGGATGTCAAGAGTGACGTAACAGCCTGTGACGTCACAGACAGTTTACCAAACTTACTCATTTGTTGTGGGTCACATAGGTCAGCTATAGTAGGTTTTTGTTCAGCTAATACGACGATTAGGCTTATGTAGAGAAAATATGTTGTTAGCCATGAACATTGGTATCAATACGATGCAGACCCATACCGGTACTATAGTCCATTCAATATACAGTAGGTAGGCCAGAAATCACAACCCCTAACCTCTGTAACTAAAAAAACGACTAGAGTAATCGAGCTACCGTGCTACGAGAAGTCACATACAAACAGATTAACAGTCTAATAGCATCAAATATATAACGAAACATTACACCACTAGGCTATACTGAGTTCTTACTAGACCTATTGTATAGGCTATTGGGTGAGGGCTGGTCCAATCCAGAGTAAAGTTTGGCATCCTCTACCCAACCTTAGCCCGTTTTTTACTGTCCTACATTTCCTTCTGGGGGCAGGGGGCTAGGAATCCTCCTCTCCTTGTATAATTCTCCTACTCGAAGAGACAGAAAGGGGCGAGGGAACGCAAAAGTGGTTCCGGACCCTGAGAATAGGAACTTTAAATGATTAGGCCTACATAGAATCGTATTCAGCAAGCTTTAAAATATGTCGTTTCTGCTCGAGCTCTGCCTAGTGTCGGTCATCCCTAGCAATGGGGTATGTGCCTGAGTATATACGGTACATGCATGCATACAACAGTATATGAATGTATGTAAGATTCACTTGGTGTATACTTGACAGTTTTGGTGTATTCCTAATAACCCGTGACGAGCCGGTTGGTATATATTGCACACCAAGGCAGTGTAGAGTTAAGGGCAGATTTCCACTTGAGACATGTTTTTTCTGGACCCCTTTATCCCTCATATTAAGCCTCATTTTTTTTGAAATGTTAAGACTTTCGTCCCATTAGTTTGGCGATTTTGATAACATTCACCCCATTTCTGTCAAATTTAAGAACTTACGTGCCATTTAGGTGTCGATTTTTTCCTGGCTAGCGATAGCAAGCCTGTAATTTAAGAAGAACTATCGAAAAATATACCAATTTATCTTGATAGAGGGTCTAGGCGGGGGTGTAATTTTAAGCTTGGTGTAGGTCTACGGAACAAAACAAAAACCTCCATTAATATAGGCTATCTCTCTCTCGCCCCCACACACGTTATCAATGTATCACGTAAAGTTTTGGGCGGAATAATGATTTATAAAGGGTGTACGTGTTAGGAACCGAAGTGTGGCAGAAAGTGTGGGCAATAAAAGAGGGTGTGAGGGCGGGTGCTGCTTGCGTCACACACTTGTACATAAGGGGGGCGACCAGCAAGGAAAGGCTGTCCCGAGCAATTGTGTTTGGAGACTTGAATGAATATGAGAGGGAATACAAGAACAATAATATGACATAGCATTGTTTTGGCAATTTTATCACTTCCATAGAAATAATTTGAACCAGGGTGTCAAACCAGAGCAATTTTGTTTAAAGTCTTGAATTAATATGAGAAGGAATAGGCCTACATGAAAATTAACATGAAGTAGCATTGTGTTGACCCATTTGTTCGCTTCCAACGACGTAATATGAACTATAAACCACAATTATAGCTATACATAAACAATAATACAGACTAAAATTAATGGACTCTGCTTTCGTTTGACAGTTTGATTTGAACTATAAACCATATGTTTACCTTTGCATATACAATAATAGACGCTGACAATACTGGACTTGGCTTTCGTTTGACACCCTGCCTGCTATAGTCTATTGTTTTCAAGCGGAGGGTAAATTGTCATGTTTTTATCTTTGTTACTCAGCTATAAGGTAGATTTATTAGCAAAATATGTTAATTATGAACACTTGGCAATAATACCGGTGCGACACAGGGCCATACCGATAGTAGTTTCATATATTCCCATTAAGTATCGAGAAATCAGTTTAGGAGTAAAGTTGGTTAGTGGAGAGAACATAATAACTACTGTAAGGAATTCAATTTACCATCAGCTGGAAAAAATAAGTATAAGAACCTAAGTCTGGCAGGAAGTGTGGGCAATATAGAGGGTGTGAGGGCGTGTGGTGTTTGCGTCACACACTCGTACAGAAGGGGGCGACCAGCAAGGAAAGGCATATCCCCCAATACAACAATTAGAGGCTTCGGCATAACATAGCGAGGCCGTAACTGTATAAAAGTTGAATTATTATTAACATAGCGAGGCCAAAACAGCATAGCAGTTCTAGCCTAATCAAGCTACCGGTACCGTACCACTACTCAAAATATCGATGCCAGAATTTCAGAGAAGTTTTAAGTTACCGTAGTCAATCTACAAAAGTGTACAAGATGAAATAATATTGGTAGATGTAGCAACGGAACGCGAAAGTGGTTCCGGACCCTAAGAATTGGAACCTTAAATATTGTTTCTGTTCAGTCTCTGTCTCGAGTCGGCCACCCCCAGCTATAGGGCATGTGCCTGAGTATATACATAAATACATATAGGCCTATACATTCATACATACAGGAATAATTAATTCTATAAGCCTAGGCCTAGACCTACGGTACATAGATACCAGATACCATTCCATGCTTGATTTGCTAACGTTGTAGTAGGCTATTGTTATAGTCTGTTCGCTGTCAGTAGGCGAGAAAGCATGTCCTCTAGCCTCTGTAACTCAGAAAGGGCTAGAGCAAATTGGCTGTGAATTTCCACGTCTATTCTTTGACTGACTTCCCAAATGGTAGAAATATTAGCTCTATTACTCTAGTCGTTTTTGAGTTACAGAAGGTAGGTGTCATGATTTCTCGCTTACTTACAGCGAATACACTATTGTAGGTTATTGCTACCGGTATTTACACTAGCTTATACCTACCCGTACACGTTATCAAGAAAAAATCGGCCTACATCGAAAATGTTCAAGCAAGTTAGTTTTCAACAATAGGCAGCGAGCAGGTAACGAACATTTACCAACTCTATAAATGTGATGGGTTCGATAATGTTAGATTAGGGACAAACTAACAAGAAGGGTGCAACTAAGCTGATAATCATAATCACATAGGCTACCCAGTAATTACCGGTACGCAAAATTTGCTTGGTGGATATACAAAAATCTTCCCACAATCATTAAAGGTTTTCTTCCGTCCACTGCTCTACTTGTTATGTTCTATGGTTATTATACCCCTGCGAGGCATTTAAGGGGAAATAGGTAGTTTTTCTGGTTTCCTTTCTTCCTCTTGCTTATCCCCATTAGTTTTGAGAATGTAAGACCTTTCGCACCATTTATTTGTCAATCTTAAGACCTTTCGTGCCCTTTAGGTGTCGATTTTTTTCCTTGCGAGCGATAGCAAGCCTGTAATTGTGTAGGAACTGGCCTTCGGCCATGAAATTTTTCTACCTAAAAATGTACAAATTAATCTCGAAGGGGGATCTAATGGATGTTTTTGTTTTTTTTTTATTTTGATGGAGGTATTGGGAGGAAACTAAACAAATATATGAATATACGGTATAAATAAATAGACCCAAAAATTTAACCACTGTCTCCTTAATGGCCAGGACAATGCATCATGCAAATGTTCCTGTATTCCATCTAACATTTACTCCAGTCCCCAAAACAGCATTGACCCGGCTTGCCACCTCATTTGGCCAGAACATGGCCGTAGCTTCAACCCGTAACATTCCAAGAAGCGGGTTCTAGGAAAGGGTCGATGGATATGCAAGCCACACCTTGCGATAACTTCCTTATCAGTTGCTGCACTCATGCTGGCCTGCTACCGCTCGCCAAGAGAAAAAAAATCGATACGTGGATGGGGATAAACATATTAATATAGTACCGGTAGTAGGCTAGTCAAAGAATAGCAACGGAACCTCAAGTGGAAAGTAAGTAACACTCTCAGTTACCAGTACCGTACCATACACCATATAACTATATGGAAAAAAAAAAAAAAAAAAAAAAAAATACACACACACACAAGACAAACAAGAAACTAAAAATATATTTAGCCTTGAGAACTTCGAACATGCTAACTTTAAGACTCTTCTTCTTCTTCTTACCTCTGACCGGGTATAGGCTATCCTAGTGTTTACTAGCCTATACCCCTTTGAAAGGACATTAGCCTAACCTAACAACCTTACCTAACCTATCCTAGTATTATAGGTGGGGGCTGCCGCCCCCACACCCCCGCTTTGACTTAGAGTTTTGGTGTATTTGTCTGTGAAGTGGGTATTTTTCAATTTGTTGATAACGAAAATCCTCCATGCGGACTATATGGAGAAAAATATGGGGAATCTATTGGTGCCTATTTCCCCTAATAAATTGTTTCTCATAACGTCGCACTAGTGTCCTTGAATATTATCCTAACTTTAAATAAATGTCACGTCGTCCACACAACAATAATATTGACGCTACACACAGCTTTTATATATATATATATATATATATATATATATATATATATATATATATATATATATATATATATATATATATATATATATATATATATATATATATAAAGAGAGAGAGAGAGGGGGGGAGGGGGAAGAGATATAGGCAAGGTCACTGGTTTAGTACGGCACCGTGAGCGAGTTGCAGACATGCCTAATAAGTTGCTAGGTGTTAAAGTAGGCTGAACGTTGGAGAATATCATGGTCTAAACTCTAAAGCTAGTATCCCACGAGCGCTTTTCCCTCAACACTGATCTGGCAGCTTACGAGGTCAACATTTGAAATATTTTGGTTAGCCTACCTATATTCATTTACCATCAGTCTAGTTTCCGATACAAGTGCAAAATATTCAAGAAATGTTGCCAGAAAATTGTTGATCATCGAATGTTGACTATAAAAGCTCTCGTGTGATACCGGCTTTAGTTAGACTTACTAACCTATGTGGATGTGATGGGCTGGATAGGAGTGAGAGCCTATGTAGGCTAGTTGGCCTTCTACAGACTCCATTTTCTTATGTTCTTATAAATAAAACCGTCGTCTTTTATTTTGTTATGTAGGCATATGTATGTATTTACTCCAAGCCCATTCTTAGCCAGAATAAAATAAAAATTACGCTGCCGTACCACATTATGTTTCACTACCCAACCATACAGGGGTTAACTTTGAAATTTTGAATAGCTAATATAATGCAATCACCGGTACAGTACCAGTAACCATTTACATCATAGGCTACCAAGAAACTTATATATAACTATGAAAGAAAATACAAGATATAAATATTAAGAAAAACTACATATGATCATCAGGCAACTTGGACATTTCACCGATGATAACGTTAAGTAAATGTCACGTCATCCACACAAATTTATCGACGCTACTAACCAACATAGGCCTACACACGTTAGACGAGAGAGAGAGAGAGAGAGAGAGAGAGAGAGAGAGAGAGAGAGAGAGCTAGAGAGAGAGAGAGAGAGAGAGAGAGAGAGAGAGAGAGAGAGAGAGAGAAGAGAGAGAGAGAGAGAGAGAGAGAGAGAGAGAGAGAGAGAGAGAGAGAGAGAGAGAGAGAGAGAGAGAGAGAGAGAGAGAGAGAGAGAGAGAGAGAGAGAGAGAGAGAGAGAGAGAGACAAATAAGTAGTCCGGCGAGACGTGGCAACTCTGCGGTGTAAACACGCTCTCTGCGGAGAGCCAGTAAACTATGCAACTAAAATTGCACCCTATGTCAAGAATGGTACAGTCGGACACAAAAGTAATTGTTTTATTATTATACAGGCTGAGAAATTAATCTAGGAAGTTGGATGACACTAAACTTCAACATGGCCCCATGAAGCCAGTGTTACCGTACTGGTACTAATATTTGTGATGCTACCTCCACTTGCGTAATTGTTTAATCGAAGTACTCTTTTTCTAGTTATTAAAAACGTATTCTATGGTGTATTATATGATATATAGAAGCAATAGAACTGTTCAAATGACCTGGGAAGTGTATATTAAACCAAATACAAAACTTTTAATAATGAGGTAAGAGATGTGTTTTTTATCACTTTTCAACCCAAGCCAGGGGGCAACAGCCCCCAGGATGCCCAGGTTACCTTAGGTTAGGTTAGGTTAATGACCAGGTATGTAAATACAGTAGTGAACATTTGGTTTAGTCTGTGCTCAAAAATCCATTTTCTTTAGGAGGAGGCCATACACTAAACAATTACCTTAACTTGCACTATTCATTAGTACCGTACAATAAATTATGTGTTCTTGAACTTCTCGTAGTGACAAGGCCACTCTCAGCGCAATGACACGCTCTTCCGTCCTTATTGACAGGTTAAATATAGGCTATGGGTTATGTCGATCCAGAGCCAACTTTCTCTTGTACTATAATAAGTCATGATCACCTCCTTAAGGTATGTATGGTCAGTTAATCTGTGTTGATCGATACAATTTCTTCTCTAAATTTAGGCCGAACCATTAACTAGGACCCAAAGGTCTGTGTAGCAGGTCAATTTATCTCTATCTCCCTCTCTTTAAAGGTCACTACTCGATAGCTTTATGGTAAATATCATAGCCCTTTAAAGAAACCGATATTTTCATCTTTTCACTGTTTGCTAACCTTTAAAGAAAACGATATTGTCATATTTTCACTGTTTGCTAACCTTTAAAGAACATTATACCGGTAGTTACATTGTCATTATGTTAACCTAGTTTTGAATATATTTTTATATAATTTTTATATCAACTGGAATATCCCACACCTACCTAAGGTCACCTAAGGTTCTGTTCGCCACTCTCCTAGCAGCACCGAGGAGCGCGTCGCCCCTCGTGGGTTGTGCTCGATGCTATAGATCTGAACATAGTAGGGTAGGCAAGCCACTTCATATGCGGTGGTCTATTTAGTGTATATATATATATATGTATATATATATATATATATATATATATATATATATATATATATATATATATATATATATATATATATATATATATATATATATATATATATATACTGTATATATGACTATTAGCCTATATTGATTCTAATTTAGAGTGTAAACACACAAAAACAGTACTACAGTATTGTACGAAATGTAGGGAGAGCAAGTAAACAATGGCAGACAGGAGCAGGGAGGTAGGCTAATCTACCGGGTGTAGGCCTATATAAATACGATATATAGTTAATGTTCAACTTTCCTTAAACATGTTTATCTTTTGCATTCTATAATTATTACCGACCGTAGTGTACAAACATACGGTAGTGGTAGTACTGTACTAGTAAGATTGCTTATGGGAAATCGGTTATAAACAGGCGACGGGATTATGCAGAAATACCAGACGTGATAAACGGTGATATATTAGCTATATAGGATGTGTGTGAATTTGTGTTTGTTCGTTGTTGTCTTGTGTTTTCCCTGTTTTTGCTGTCTTGAGTCGGCCACCCCCAAGAAAATAAAAACAAAAACATAATAAAATAAAAATAGGAAAAGTGGGGATTGGGCCTGAGCATATACATACATATAGGATTGGATTAATTGAATACTGTAAATTATTGATCTAAGGTACCATTTTTGTTAATGTAAATTGTAAACCTGAAGCTTCTTCTTCTTCAGAACCCGCCCGCAGACCGTGCAGATCCACAGGGCTGACCTTTGTATCGGTACTGGCTCAGAAACGTTAGTAGGAGGGAAAGTTTAGAGTAGAAGGCTAGTTTAAGTGACAGTTTTTTTGTTTTGCTATAACCCCCCCCCCCCCCCTTACCCATTTCTCTTCCTCCACATTTTCTCCAACATCCTCTTCACCATCTCCATGTCTTGTGTTTCCATCTGTGTTAACCCCAATAGCGCCCCTCGGCCCTACCCCTCTATCTTCTCTCTGCTTAAAATCTCCTCCCACCCCCTCTCCCCAACTCTATTCCTCATGTACCTCTCCAACTCGTCTCTCTCCTCATTATATCTTGTACATTCCGCTACTATGTGTTCTACATCCTCCACTATTGGGTCTCCTCCCATTTCACATTGATTGCAGTGCGGTCCCACTCCATTCCATCTCCTTGTTCTTTCATTCGTCTCTAGCGATCCTGTTCTTGCTTTAAATAGTAGTTTCGATCCCCATCCTCTATCATAAAATAGTTCTCTAGCTGGTTTTGCCTTCTCTCTATAATATGCCAGCGTGGCTTTATTTTCCACCCCCTCCCTCCACTTTCTTCTCCCCTCCTCCTTTATCCCCTTCTCTATCTCTCTGACACATCCCCTCCCATTTTCTAGTATGACCCACTCCTCTCTCTCATTTCGTTTTCTAAATTCTCTCCCCACCCGGTCCTGTTTTATATTTATCCTCCCCAATCTTTTTTTGCACTCTCTGTTCCATTTACTTTGCTCGCTCGCCCATCTGTATACCTTCCCCGGCCACCTATCTTCCTCCATCCCCTCTAGCCTCACTTTGTACTTCCCTTTCGCTTTCCCAATCCTTTCCTCAAACGTACTCCACCCCATCTTCCCTCGGATTGCTTCTTGTGCTACGTATTTATTTGCCCCCAATCCTGTCCTCCCGATTTTATTCTGTACCGTTTCTAATTTCTTCGTTTCCGCCTCTGTTGTTTCTACCGCCTCTAAGCCGTGCATTATTGCAGGTACTCCTAATCCTTTCCACAGCCCTCGCACTATTTCATAGCTATTCGCTCTTAGCCTTGTCACGCTCCATAGTCTCCCATTCCATTGTTGCATTTGTCCAACCTTTTCACTTTTCGCCTTCTCAAACCCTTTCTCCGTAATCGTTACCCCCAGATAGTTATACTCCCTTGTCTTCTTCATTCTGTTTCCTTCCAGTGTCCATTCCTCGTCCTCTGGAAGCTCTCCATTCATTTTCATCACCTGGCTCTTTTCTTTACTAAATCTTACTTCAAGTTCCTCCCCGAATCTCGTTGCTTCCTCTAGTAGTCTCTGCAACCCTCCTCCCGTTTCTGCCATCAGAACTACGTCGTCAGCAAATGACAGGGTAAACCTGACTTTTTGGACCGACAGCGATTTCAGTAAGTTTTATTTTGTTTTTTTAATTTTTCCTTCAGATATAGCCTAGTGTTGTTTTATACTGAAGAGGAGCTGAAATGAGTATTTACCCATTATCCAACAATCTAAAAACACGCCCCCCACTAGTGGGGAGGGCTATGAAGTTCAGGGAAAATGAGGGTTTCAAAGCGTGAAAATACAATAATATAGCGTTTTGTATCAAAACTTGGCTCGTGTTTTCCCAAATTGCAAACCCATAAAACCCAATTTTGTGAATACTCGTGCCAACTTTTGACGAAAGCTGGCTCGGATTTCACGGGGTGGAGTGGGTAGCCTAATTATCCCAATATATTAGGGTATACAAATAGTCAACTTTGGGAAGACATTAGCCTAACCTAACAACCTTACCTAACCTAACCTAGTATTATGGGTGGCCACACCCCGCTGGTTGAGTTAAGCTACCTTTGTTTTTGTGTTTTTGCTAGGCTATTAGCCTAACCTAACTACCTTACCTAACCTAGTATATGGGTGGGGGCTGCTGCCCATTGGCTGAAAAATTTATTGTTTTACAGTATATATTATGTAGTTTAGCGGGGTTTTTTTTCTCCCTTATAATACATTTCAGCTCTTAATGACACATAGCCTATAGTAATGATGTATAATGCTCTACCGGACCTATTAGGCCTAAACAGATCGATGGGCTAACTGTCGGTCCAAAACATCAGTATAACCAACAACGGTTCCCCCCAGTCTTTCCTTGTTTATCTGAATCCCCTCCCCCACTCTTTTTATCCTCTGTGTCATTGCTTCCATATATAACGCAAATAATAACGGCGATAATACGCACCCCTGTCTTACCCCCCTCTTGCTTTCTACCCATCCCGTTTCTATATTTCCTAGCGCGTACTTCGCTAGGCTATAAAGTATAGACGAACAGACTAGTCCGGTGGGTGTACAAGAACTTGGTCACGTGGTGTCAGCAATAGAGCCGTCTTTCACGAATCCACTTCACTCACTACCAGAGCCCCGCCCTAAGCTGGGTACGCTACTCGTAACCCTAGTTTCGACCTCCAGAAATAAATTGTATGTGCATTATATATAGCACTGTAAAAAACAAAACAAAATCCCTATAGGCCTAGGCCTAACTCTCCATATTGACGGCAGTGTAAATCTGAAAGCTCCTTACTGGCAAAATATATGCAGATTTCAATAAGTCAGGGGGGGGGGGGTCAACCCATCCTGTATCCAAAGGCAAAATAAATTGTATAGCCTATTTACTCTGATAATGACATAGGCTACATCTGAGTGTTTTAAGTTCGTTGGATAATGGGAGACATAGGCCTAACATTTTCCGGTGATTATAACTAATTTCAACTATTGTATAGCCCTAATGATGAAAACTACCTAGGCTAAAACCAAAAAGAAAAACCATGGGAAAAATTAGTGGTAGACTAGTTTCGGTAATATTTTCCGGTACCTGCAACCTGTACATAGGCTAAACGTAAACAATGTACTAGGCCTACAAACGCGCACCAGAATGCCAAACATTCCAGGTCAATATAAAACCTCAAGTAGGCCTAGTGAGGTTACCGTATCCGGGCGTATATTTCATGATATTGGATACTGTATGGCCTAGGCTAACTTAAACAGTTTAGAATTTTGCCATTTGTGATTAGGCCTAGCCAAAGTTGCTGCCGTTTTTTAAATGGGCCTAGGTCAAACGTCATAGCCTACAATATTGCTTTAGAAGGGCTGTAGGGCGTAGCTTACGCAATTCAAACAAAATAAATACAATGGAATCCGATCTGACACTACAGGGTGTAACAGGGTAGCCTGTGTGCCTAACAGTAAAATAGGTAGGCTATGTGTCAAATCTCTGCACACTATTCGCCTAGCAGTAATAAAACGTAGGGCTGTGCCAGAGTTAACGGGCCCAGTTTATCTGAAAGAAAAAAATATCTGTCGCTGCAACAACCGTATGCCTACGTATGATAGGCCTAGCCTACCCTAGACCGATGTTAAATGTAATCTGAACTCCACTATGTCTTTAAATATACTACAGGGCACCATCAGAAAGAGGATCGAGTGTAAATGCATGCAATTTAGGAAAACATCTTTAAATAAACACGTCGAAGATGGTGTTGACAAAATTGGAATGGAACTTATAATTTTGGCTAGCCTAATACTTACCAGACACCACAAGTGCTTCATTAGGTCCCACCGTGTGTATATTCCCCATCTTGTCTCGGCTCGGGTCAGGCTACGGCACAAAATGGAGTAAATTATAGGCTAGGGCTTACTTTTTTTCTAATTTAAGAGATTTACAGGGACGCCAACGCTAGAGTGACGCTCGTGTAAACATGCAGACGACGCCCAGATTTTATACACTGTTTACTATCACTTGCCACTAATATCACAGCCGATCACTGGTGCATCATGTCGTCAACTGCCCTAAGTATATTTGCCAGGGTTAATAAATAGAGTTATTTTCAAATGGACGTTTCGGGTTCGTATGACATTTAAGGGAACGGACGCACACCCTTCCTCCTCGGCGGCCTACACGATACTGAGTCTGACTGTCTGTCTGAGGCTCTGCCTCTGCTGCTCAGCCTCTGAGGCCCGAGGGTCAAGGCGAGAACAGTGTTGTCAACGGGTCAAATATTATTCCCGCCATCTCCAGAAATAGCCCAAGAATCACAAAATTACTAGACTGCCACGGCGGACATTTAGTGGGTGTGGTAGTACGTCCTAGCATGTTTCACATGCTTCGCACCCAGTCAGGGGGACATCCTGACGACGTATACAGACTAAACACACATAACAAAGCCACTCCAACAGCTTCCTCTCTCTCCAACACCCCTTCTCCCCTCTCAACACTCTTCTCTGAGCTAGTGCCGATACAAATGGACAGTCCTGTATAGAATCGTAAGATTCAGAGTCGTAAAGATTCCAGGACGAGCTCAATAGAAAATGAAATGGAATGAAATGATTGGGCTATTTTATCCTATATAAAGTTATGGTTATATTCAACGACACTCTAGTGCAGCGTTATGAGAAACAGTTTATTATGGAAAATAGGCACCAATAGATTCGCCATATTTTTCTCCATATAGTCCGCACGGAGGATTTTCGTTAGACCTATCAACAAATTGAAAAATACCCACTTCACAGACAAATAGCCTAGGCCTACCCTAAAAATCTAAGTCAAAGCTGGGGTGTGGGGGCGGCAGCCCCCACCTATAGGCTAATACTAGGATAGGTTAGGTAAGGTTGTTAGGTTAGGCTAATGTCCTTTCAAAGGGGTATAGGCTAGTAAACACTAGGATAGCCTATACCCGGTCAGAGGTAAGAAGAAGAGTCCTGCAGTACATAAGAACATAAGAAAATGGGAGTCTGCAGAAAGCCGATTGGCAGTAGTCTCCTTGAATGCTACCAAAGTTATTCCTCTGGTTATTCTGGACTGGACTTATTGATGTTAAGAATTGTAATCTAAGGTGAAAGATATTATAGTAAAAGTGCAACTCTCCAACCCAAGAGTGAAACGCTATTCTCAGACTTTCTTCTTAAACTTGCTTCCAAATTTCTTAAGCATTTCTCTTCTCATAATCTGCTCTCAGATCGCCAGTATGGCTTCCTTAAGGGTCGCTCTACTGGTGATCTTCTTTCATATCTTACTAACTCTTGGTCATCCTCCTTTCGGGACTTCGGTGAGACTTTTTCTATTGCACTAGACATATCGAAAGCCTTCGATAGAGTCTGGCATAAATCTTTAATTTCTAAACTACCCTCCTTCGGTTTCTATCCCTCCATCTGTGCCTTTGTCTCTAATTTCCTTTCCGGCCGTTCCATAGCCGCGGTTGTGGACGGCCATTGTTCACTTCCTCACTCTATAAACTCCGGTGTTCCTCAGGGCTCTGTCCTATCTCCTATTCTCTTTCTAATTTTTATAAATGATCTCCTTAACTGTACCTTAATTCCCATCCATTCATACGCAGACGACTCAACCTTGCACTACTCCATTAGTTTTTCAGAACGCCCCAGCCAGCAATCCCTCAACGACAAACGTAATGAAGCCATAGAACTCTTAAATTCTGATCTAAATACTATTTCCAATTGGGGCAGAGAAAACCTTGTTAACTTTAATGCTTCCAAAACCCAATTTCTCCATCTATCTACCCGTCAGGATCTCCCAGCGGACTATCCCTTATTCTTCAACAATACAAAAATCAACCCTTCATCTTCTCTCAATATTCTTGGTGTCTCTTTTTCTTCTGCTCTCATTTGGAAGGACCATATTACCAGTCTTGCTAAGGCAGCATCCAGAAGCTGGGTGTGCTCAACCGCCTTAGGGGGTTCTTTTCCCCTGCACAGCTTCTTGCTCTGTACAGGGGCATAGTGCGCCCTTGTATTGAGTATTGTTCACATGTGTGGGGAGGTTCCTCTCACACTGCTCTCCTAGACAAAGTTGAAAGGAAGGCCTTTCGTATCATTAACTCCCGTCCACTCACCAACTCTCTGCAATCTCTCTCTCTCCGCCGCAATGTTGCATCTCTCTCGCTATTCTATCGCTACTATAATAATCAGTGTTCCTCAGAGCTATCCCAGTGCATACCACCTCCTTTACGTAGGGCACGTGGTACCCGTCTTGCAACTCAATCCCACCCCTACTCTGTGCAACTCTCCAACCCAAGAGTGAAACGTTACTCTCAAACTTTCTTCTACTCAACAGCTGAGCTCTGGAACTCTCTCCCAGAATCAGTCTTTCCCTCTTCCTATGACTTAAATTGCTTCAAACTCCGTGTGTCCAGGCATTTTGGCTCGAACGTCCCTTGATTTTGGCCCTGTCACTCTTTCAACTATGGGGGAGGCACTCGCTATAGGCAGTTATGCCTTTTGCCTCCCTCAATCACATAGAAAAAAAAAAAAAAAAAAAAAAAAACTGCTGAGCTCTGGAACTCTCCCAGAATCAGTCTTTCCCTCTTCCTATGACTTAAATTGCTTCAAACTCCGTGTATCCAGGCATTTTAGCTCGAACGTTCCTTGATTTCGGCCCTGTCACTTTAAAATCTGGGGAAGGCACTCGCTGCAGGCAGTTATGCTTTTTGTCTCCCTCATTCACATAGAAAAGAAACGTGAGGCTATTACACTAGGTTACAGTGGAATGGGAGATTGCGAGTGAAAGTGGTGTTGAATGATAGGATCGAGGGGCGCCGGCTAACAGGTGTAGGCTACATGGAGGCGATTCATTAGTGGCCAAACCCTCGGCAGGGATTCGATCCCGGGTCTTGCAGATTCACACATGAGCGTGCTCACCACTTGACCTGATCCAGAACAAGAACAAATATTCCTCACCAATTTCAATTTTTGCCCAATTTGGCTCGAAAGCAATGAACTTGGTAGCACTGGGCGCGAGCGAACATCGTCTTTACATGCGCCGAAATGGTTGATTATTTATTTTGTTTTTGTTATAATACTGTTTACTAGTCTATACTCCTTTAGTAGTAGATAATTGAACGGAATTACTTTGATTGCTGTAAAATTAGAACAATTCTTGCACAGAATTAAATGTCACGCGAGTTATGAGATTTGTAAAATCCATATATTTCAAAATGTTTTTCTAGCATCAGTTGTTATTAATATATGACGATGGGGAAGCTATTAACTAGTATATATAAGTCAAGAGCCTATAGTTTTGAGGTACTATAATAATTGCACTTGAAACCGAATGTGTAATTCAACCAAATCTCCAATACCTCCGTAAAGTTTGTAAACAAACCGATCCCTCAACATCATCGCATCGCAAACTCAGCTGGATCTAGGTCTATATTTCAATTATTTTTGCAGTAATTACATACAGACAAGTACGCTTCAACTCAATCCAGAAACAAGAAGGTATGGTTGATCAGAATTAAGGTCTGCGTTGCCAATATAGACGAATTGGGTATCGATGAATTAACTAGGTTATTCTTCGTAGCCTAGCCACATTTTCGAAGGTCGGATGGCATTTCTATCCCATCCCCCACCCTCCCCTTTCCCAGAGGCATGGCAGAAGTTATTTATCTTCCTTAACCAAAACCCCAATTTCCCAGATTCCAAAGCTCTCCCTATGCTTGTTGAAGGGATAGGAAGAGTATTTGGCAAATTAGTTTGCTTTCCTATCTTCAGATTCATCATGCATGGACTGCATAACCAACAACATATCCAATTAGGCTATAGCCTACTTAAATCATCAACATTGGTTACGCAAAACTTTTCTTCAAGTTTACCGGGTTTGGCACACTTTATGGTATAGGCTAGGCTACGTAAGCAGAACAATCCAAGGTTTTCCAGATAGGAAATGGGACAACTGGCCCAGTGGCCGCAGTCCAACTCGTCGTGGCAAATTGGCCGCAGCAGGCTAGGTTAGGTCTGCAGCCGCGGCCACACTTTCACATAGGGTATATGATTTTTCTTAATTAAATTAGCTTGGGTTAGGTTTGTTTAGCTTAGTTTAATTCTATATATTGTTCTATTATGAATTTGTGTTGGTGGTAAGTACACATTATTCTTACTTTAACATTAGCATATTTTGAATATTACATTAGGCTAATACTTAATTGATATTTCTGCTAAATATATTTGGAACCTTATGTGAGAATTGGAACCTGAAGGTAAATGCGGAAACTAGTATGGTTATGGTCTTTGAAAAAGGGTGCATTCACAGATTGTGAGGCGAGGTTGAATGGTCAGGTTATGGAGAATCTCAGCTTTAAGTATTTGGGCAGCGTGATGAGTAATGATGGGGTCATGGGAGTACCGTATGGATGAAGTATATGGGAGAGGGTGCAACAAGGGAAGATGGTTATAGGAACGCTGAAAGCAGTGACAAGGAATAGAGTGGTCAGAGTGGAAATAAGAAGCCATTGCAAGGATTGCATGATAAGTGTGGTAATCCTGACATTGATTTACGGGAGTGAAGCATAGACCTCGTTGGAGAGGCACAAATTAAGAGTGAGTTGGGTGGAAATGAGTTAGGGCTACTTGAGAAGTGCATGTGATACAGATCAAGAGCAAGAGCGGTGTGGTGTGTACGTGTGAAAAAGAATACCTTGAGATGATTCAGCCATGTGGAACCTAAGGGAAGCGAGAGATTGACTAAGAGAGTGTACAAGAGTGAGGTGAAAGGACAGAGAGGCGGCTCACGTGTGAATCTGCTTGACCTGGGTTCGGTCCCAGCCAAGGCGGACATAATTAGTGGGTGTGGTAGTACATCCTACCGTGTTTCACATGCTTGCACCAAGTCAGGTTACACCCCAATGACGTATGCAGACTAATAACACACATAAAGCCACTCCAACAGCTCCCCCTCTCTTTAATACCCTTTCTCCTCTCTCAACACTTTGAAAAGTAGATACGAGGTGTCATTGTAATTTGTAAAGGCTCATCCCGCAATACCTTCACCTGACCCTTACCTAAGAGGGAGAGGCAGACCGAGAGCACCAAGGAAAAAATGCAACAACAGATCTCGCGACCCCTCAAGGTTACTTGCCCTCCAAAATACTGCTGTTTCTAGTGTCCAACAGTATTTCAGAGATAAAGATGTGAAAAGGAAATACCTCCCTGGGGATTAATATGGCAGGAAGGGGGGGACAAAATTTATGAAAAGAGTGGGGTGAAAGGATGGAATTGAGAGGTATACAAGTGAAATGAGTTAGTTGAGAGGAGGGGCGTCGGCTGATAGAGGACAGAGGTGCATGGGGGGGTATTCATTAGTGGCCACCCCTTTGGGGATCATGGCATCTGGCAACATACTGTAGATCAATATTTTTTACTAAATCACTTTTTGTTTCAGAATTATCGCGATGGCATGTGATGTACAACACCTGTTTTCTTGGGACACTGAGTATAGTGCCGACTCTGCTGAATTTTGTCCCATAGCTCCCCATTATAACATCCTAGCAGTGGGCACCTACCAATTGGCCGATGCGGAAAACATGCCCCAGGCCTCTCAGACCAACAATGTAGGAGAGGAAACATCTAAAGAAGATTCTGCTGAAAATCGTAGTGAAGAAAATTCTGTCAAAAAATCTTGTGAAGAAACTAATGATGAAACCAAAGTAGCCTGCAAGGAAGTAAATGATCTTCCTAAAAGGAGGTTAGGAAGGTTGTACTTGCACCAGTTGACTGACAGGAAAGAACTGGAGCTGTTACAGAAACTGGATATGCCTGCTATACTAGACATGAAGTGGTGTCCTCATAAAATAAATGAACACTCACTATTGGCTGTTGCTAATGCTGTTGGTCAGGTTCTTGTGTATATGCTTAAAATGAGTGAAGATCCGATGTTGGAGCTTTACTGTAAGTGTGAGTTAGGCGAGGAAACGCTAGCTTTGTCATTGGATTGGTCTACGCATAAAATCCAGAATGATGCACCATTTATTACAGTTAGTGATTCAAAGGGCAGGATTAATTTGTTGCAACTTAACAAGAAAGAACTGACGTTACTACATGATTTCCCAGCCCATGACTTCGAAGCCTGGATCACTGCTTTTGACTATTGGAACCCAAGCGTAGTGTACTCTGGCGGGGACGATTGCAAGTTCAGGAAATTTGACGTAAGAAAGCATTCAGCAAATCCTGTTATGACCAGCCGAATACATAGTGCAGGGGTAACAAGCATTCACAGCAACATTCACAAGGAGCACACATTAGCCAGCGGAAGTTACGATGAGACGGTCAACCTCTGGGATACTAGAAAAATGAGATCCCCATTGGCTTCGCAGAATGTAGGTGGTGGTGTGTGGAGGCTGAAGTTTGAACCTCAGAGGGGAATGCTGCTTCTGGCTGCCTGTATGCACAATGGTTTTCACATACTAGATACATCAGATATGGCTGTGATTGCCTCCTACACCAAGCATGAGAGTTTGGCTTACGGCGCCGACTGGTGGCAAGGATGTGATGAGGATGATAGTAGCAAAACTGTGGCTTCTGCTTCCTTCTATGATCATCTACTCTGTCTTTGGGAGTTTGAGAATAAAATAAAGGAATAGCATACTAACAATTATTTTCTTATTGACACATGGTGACTTGATAATACAGGAGTACAAAATATAACCGTGATCATTCAAATCACTGATGTCTCGCTCAACAGTGGAACTATGCTCTAATTAACCGTTTCACGCACCGGGGGTTGCCGTATAGTACTGTATTCAGAATTATAATCTTTGTTTTCCCATAAATACAGTACACTCCAAAATAAATTTTCTGCCCACAACTCACTTGAAGACAACTGCAGAGGTTGAAGTAACTGAACTAAAGGTTGAGCATGTGAATTTGTTTCCCGAGCAAACTAGTGTCACATACAGTATTATTATAATGTAAAACTTGCAAAATAAACAAACCAAAACGTATACGAACACAGTAAAAAGACAAAACTAATCAAAATCGCTATGTGGAAAAGACGCTTAAGCAAAACAATAATTTATAAATAAAAGAACACAATCCACCACATAGGGTGTACATTACTACATGAGCAAGTTAATCTGTTTCCCAAGCAAACTAATCGCACTAACGTCACGTTCAAGGAATTATTAACCCTTTCACGCATTTATGACACAGAGGTTGCCAGATTAGCAATAAGAAATATTGTTCTCTCACTCTTATAATTACCTCTCCAAAATTAGTTTTCTGCCCACAGCTAACTCAAAGACAACTGCAGAGGTTGAAGTAACTAAACTAAAGGTTTCTAAATACCCGATGGTAACAAAGGCTTTAAAGTATCCCCAATAGGCTCAAAATTGCGTCATATGTCGGAGAGGGTTAATGTACTCGGTCATATTCAAGGAATACTAAAAACTTAAAATATAAATGAATACAAATTCTGGATAAATGCTATAGTAATAAAGGGTACTGGTATATAAAACTCACTTGGATACTTTGTGTTTTACTGTGTCTTAACTATCATGCCATACATGTCACACTTCAATAAGCACACACCTTTCAAATTAACCCTTTCAGTATACCATGATGCATTCATTCAGTTTATTATGATTATTAAAGGATTTTATCAAGTTTGGAAAGGGTCCGTAAGTCAAAGGGTTAATTTAGATATATTACACCCCTTTTGATTCCCATATATCCTTCCTAAAGTGCATAAAATAACCTATTGCAAACCAAAATAAAATGCGAATAGCGTATTTGGCTCTCTAGGGGTTAACTGTATTCATAAAATGTATAAATTCAATAGCAGTGATACCGAGTATCGTAGTGTGCATATTAAATTTAAATAAGTCAAATCTGAACTATATACAATTAATTCTACAACATTCATTCTCTCTATCACTCTGTTAAGAATAGTTGTACCAAAGATTGGTACACAAAACAGTATAGTGCAGTACTAAAAGAGAGTTGCATTTTACATCATGCTTAGTTCTGTATTCTACGACAAACCCCATCATTGTTGGTGGTAAAAACTATAATTTTTCTGTATTCCTCCCGTCAGTAAGTTATACTAGCCTATTTTTTTTCTCAAACTGATGATAAAGTGGCATTTCCCCATCTACATTACTCGGCTATTATGAACATTTTGTAGCAAATTATGTTAATTATGAAAAGTTAGCAGTATTAGGAAATATAATTGTCCTGTTTCATATTTTTTCCATCAAGTATTGAGAAATAAGTTGCCAATCAATTCAATTTACCTTCAGCTGAACATAAAACAGTATAGTTGTTTTAATTGCAATGAGAGTACTGCAATAATGTCCCAGTACTTTCCATTGCAATTACAACAAATAGCGACTAATACTGACTGGATACGTCAAAACTAGTAATTACCACCACTAATGATGGAGCTCGTCTAGGAATACGGGCCTATGTCTACCATCTTATAATATTATACTTCATACTAGTAAACAAAATTAGTAAATTGTGTGGGAGTGTCAAAATATTCCCTCCACACTACCAGATTCCTTTCTTTAATACTGGTTATCATTCAACTATACTGTATTATTCAGTACCGGTATAACAAGGACCTGTGAGAGTTTAAGGGTTACTCAAGATAGGTTATTCTGAAGCTGAATTAAATTAAATAACAATTATAGTTGATGTTTCTTTTATAACTTATGGTAATATTAAGATGTCTTTCCTAAACACCTCACACTGTGATAGAGTAGATATAAATGTACCAACACCAGTCATCTATATATTTACCAACTATTATTTTAAGACAGTGTTTGAAAACTAAACTAGCATTCTTCTTGATAACTAGCAATCAAATCCAGTATTCGCAGTCAATAACTTGGGTGCAGCTTTTCAATTTCTATTTGTTCACATATGGCAAGCCACAAACCACTTAAGATTCGTTAGTAACTAGTCAAGTATGCTATTAAGCATGGTTTTTCCTTGACATAGGGCCATTCCTTTAAACATTGTAAAATCTTTCCCTACGACCTTTCCATATATAGGGTGGTCGGGGGCCGGAGGAGTGCTGGAGGGACTTTGGTGATCCCTGGTCTCTGGGTCTTCTCCTGGGTGACCTAGATGTGTGTTCATTGTTTTCTGTTGTGTTGTGTTGTCACTGTTCGGGCTCTGTCCCGAGAATGGGCCTAAGCACATGGATAAATAGACGACCTTTCCCGACCCAGATTGACCCTTATATAGATAAACGATAAGGGTCAATCTGGGTCGGGAAAGGTCGTAGGGAAAGCTTTTACAATGTTTAACCCTCACAGACCGGTTTCGCCTTCTATAGGATATCCCCGAAACCCGGGGGATCTGGCCGAAAAACTTCTTAATAGGCTAGCCCTATCTTTGTTATTTTAACTGCTAGAGAATTCACTCACATCTCTAAACGTAGCCCTGTTTCGTATCTGTAGACTGGCATTGAGTAGAGCTCTCTAAGTCAACTGGTTCAGTTGTGATGACTATTTCCGTGGAGAAAGTTTCGAGGCGATTTTAGCGATATCGGACATTTGCAGACACTAATCTCATCAATGCATACAACAACAACATTGATCCGACGTCTCCTTCTTGGTTTCGGAGGTGCGGTGTCGCAAAGACAAGCTTTGTTTACATGCGTCGGACGCACGGCTTTCAAAACACGCTTAATAGGCCTTTAAGCTTACAGTGCTCAAGAGCCCATCCATGTTTCGGGCCCTAGTATGTTATGGGCTCCTCAGAGCCCTTCCGGGTACCATGGGTTAAAGGAACGGCCCATAAAACATACAGTCTAGTAATTGTACCATTACATTTAAAAAACAATTGTGCATAGATAATATATTAATATTTCAACTTAAGTTAATTGTGCTGTGTTTAAGGTATGGTAGTTTCTCCACTCCCTTTCAAGAAATCAACTCAAAACTCTCGTAAGATAAACAAAAATTAATTTGAATGATCTTTTCTTGTAAGGAAACAATCAAGATTAGAACAACCTTGCTAGTTTTTAATTTGAGTCATCTACCTTGCTTGAAACCTGGGTACAAAACTTGTCAATAGTATCAGATCTACACTACAGTATTTGGAGATACCGGGACGGTACGTCAACCTTTCTCCCCCTTGACTGTTGATCTATTGCCCATACACAAAGTTATTGCTTGTAATATCAATAAGACAAAAGTTACCATTGCATTACAGTTGCTTCTACCCAATAAAGTACCAATATACATTTCATAAGAGACTAACAGGGCTGGTATTATTACCAGTATTATTTTAATAATAATTATTTAATATTTTTTTAAATTCTTATTCTTATTTTTATTTTGTAGTTTCACTTTTGTCCTTGATTATTTTCCAATCAAAACTCTGAGGAAAATATGTTTAACATTGATTTCACTTGCTTTTGTCGACAGGGGTATATGAATGGTGGTAGAATTTGTTATGGTGACTATGGGCCGAGGCAACTTTGGCATTATTGATTTTGGTAGGACTTGTTCAAATTACGTTCATACATGGTGGAATAAATGCCAGGCCATCTACCTGTTATATATAAACCAATAGGTAAATAAAGAGGACTTTTTAAATTTCAATTATGGTACCCAATTATCTCATGGTTGGGTTCTAATATGCATTATCCAAGTGCATATTTGCACAATAAAAAGGCTGACTTTATATGTATGGTATAACATCTGATCATATATTTTAAAACTTTAAATAAAATCTACTCTTGTTTCATAAAATAGACTTTTAAAGTATGGTAGTGTAACATATGATCATGTTAAAACTTTTTAAATAAAATCTGCTTAAGTATCCATTAAAAAGTAATTTGTTCAGTGCCCTACAAACTGAAAGCAATTAACTGAATATAGTCTTATAAATTATTTGTACAGAAACAGCTCTCCTCTGCTCGGCCTTCTATTGTCTACAGTTTCAGCTCCTCAGGGATGGCAATCTTGGCCACTTCAAAGAACACACTGAAAATTGAAGGAAATTTCTTAGTTTACAACTTTACATTATATATTACAGTATCTCTATTTTGGTTCACAAGACTATAACCAAGTTACTAATGTTTTAAAGTCATGGTCCATTACATTGCAATAGGTTGGACTGCCAGACGGGGTTGCCTTTTAGCAGCTGGACTGTAGTGCAATAGTTATTATAATGTAAACAAAAGAAAAAGGGGAATGTGCTTGAGTAGATAGATAGATAGGAATTTATCCAGTTTTACACCGGGTCGAAACCATCGATATATTATTTAGACAAATATGTTAGTTAGGTCATGTACTTCATTGCCATATATGTCCACCCCGTCGGAAATACAATATAAAAAAAATCTCTAAAAAAATATAAACAGGGAACGTGAGCTGGGTTTAGACCGTCGCAGAGACAGGTTAGTTTTCGGTTAGGTTAGGTTAATTTTTTTTTGCATTTTCCGATGGGGTTCATAAAAAAACACCCCTAAAAAAACCCAAAACAAGGAAAACAATAAATAAAAAAATACTTGTAAAAATCGTCCCCGGTGTAAAACAGGATATTTACCGATAGATACTGTAAAACTTGCAAAATAAACAAACCAAAACAGGGACGACACAATATAAAAACAATAGTGCAATAGTTATGCCATAACACCTGTAGTTGACGCTTTCATTGCCTTGTATGAGAAACAGTAGAATATGTGAAGACTTCCCAACCATCAGGGGGTAATTACTTTACAGATTTCCAAAGATTTATGAAAGGTATTTTTAGGATATTAAAACAACTGTATGTTCTGTCAACTACCCAAACAAGAGTACCAACCTGTGAGAATACTTGTTACGGATGGTCCTAAGGCTCTCCCGGGGTGGTTGAGTGATCATCCGGTGCAGCAAGTGGGTCAGGTGGAACAGGTCAGACACATTGTAACCTAAAGAGGCAGATTTGATTAAAGAAGTCTATTCCGCTTAAGTGGTTTAAATAATATAGGCCTAATATTCATAAATTTGGGGAAAAAAAATCATAAAAGTAAGTAACGGTAGGCTTCATTATGAAGTTGTAAATAAGAATAATATTTCACAATCCTAGGTTTCCAGATACCACAGGGTATGTAAGAGAGGAGTTTTATTAAAGTATCTAACATACAGGGGGCAGGAGGCTAGGAATCCTCCTCCTCTTGTATAATTCTCCTACCCGACGAGACAGAGAAAGGGGCAAGGGAACGCGAAAGTGGTCCCGAACCCTGAGAATAGGAACTTTATATGTTGTATCTGTTCGGGCTCTGTCTCTTGTCGGCCACCCCCAGCAATGGAGTATGTGCTTGAGTTTATACGGTACATATAAAACAAACATACAGTACCTGAGTAGTACTGAAGGGTGCGTGACCAAGGCTCATCAACATTCTTGATGAGTCGTGTGAGGTAGAGGGCAGCAGCACCCAGGGCAGAGTCAGAGGAGTCTATCAGGTCATATTCCATCAGGCTCATCTCCAGGATGTACCGGGTCAGGGTCAGGTCATCCATGTTCACCTTTGCACACTGGATACAATAAAAAGTAAAAATCAATATTGCCCATAAAAGCTAATTAAGACTCAACACATAACCCACTAAGGCTGCAATGCGTAATTCGTTAAGATTGTCCCTAAATGCATCAATACTTGCCAAAAAGCAAGAGTTACAAGAACATGAAAAAACATTCAAGATAAGCAGTATATATATGGCACCTTATACAAACTAAAAATATTTAAAACTTAAACAATACACACCCGTGCGTATCTCCTGAGAAACCTGTACGATAGCGGGATTCCCAGGTCGTAGCCAATGACCTTGAGGACCTTTATTTCCATCTTTATCAGCTCTCGACGGCGGTAAGCATCGTCGCAAATGTATAGAAAGTCATCCACGTAGGGAGGGGTGCGTTCCTGTGGAGAAATAGGCTTAGATCGATTGTAAAACTAAAAATAATATAGTTCAGAGAACAGGATTTAAATCATCATAAGGTAAAAAAAAATTATATAACAAGCTGAAGTCTTCTAAGTAAAGTGTTAAGCTTAAATCTTAGTACCAGTAATGCAAAATGTACAGTACGGTATAGGACTCCGTTTTCATGTGCATTAAACACGCAAACTTTGTTATTTATGGATTCAAACTCGCTCATAATACAACTTTCTTCATGTGAGCCATTGTCATTGTTACATAGTATGCAAGAGGAATAAGTTGAGGGATCATGAATACTAAAACTAACGCTGGTTGGTAATTTACAGTATATCAAGGGGTCAAGGTAAAAAAAAAAAAAAAAATTGTGCTACTTATTATGTGCCAAAATAGAAGAGATACAGGAAAGAAAGTAAATCTACAAAGATTTAATAATACAGGTGCTGAAATAATTATTAGAATGTAAAACTGGCCAAACAAACAGGCACCCAACATTACACTGGCCATTAGCAAAGAACTGAAAACTTATAATAGTAAATTAATATAAACAGCACCTACTACCCAATAATATATATTTTTTTAAATACATTCAAAAATCCCGTATAGTACATGGCATGCATTAATTTATAGGGTAGGTAACAAAATATAAAACGCATTCTGAAAATACCACAAGAATTCAAATAACCCTAAGAAAATCTATGAAAATCTCATTGACACATATGTTGCGGCGGACACTGAATACCGAAATCCGCTTATTATGTAGCCTGGAAGCGAGATAAGTGCGGGACAGTTTCATCAGTCCCCCACCAAGTCTGGGCCAGCACCGACTTAACTCTGATGTCTCTCACTAGTAGTCTCACATGATTGCAGCGTTACACATAGCGAAAACCGCTCATTTATAGCAATTTTGGCCAACCATTGCAAGACAACCAGACATCGTACAGAGATGATTCAGGTGTCATTGGAAAGCTCTATTACTGTACTTTCACGGATATATCATTGTATTACGTTCTGGCTCTTGTTGATGCATGAAAATGAGCAGGGAATGAAGGTCAATTTAGGCCAAAATGCCCACAATGAATTAGTTAATTTCATTGGGAGGGGGTTGGTGTTGGGAGTGAAATGAATAAATTAGATTTTTCCTTAAGTTCAGGAACATTTCATAGCGAGGTCGGTCCTTAGAGATCTGTGCCCCATAAATTGGTCTTTCCTTTCAATTAAAACATTACATTATTCAGTGTGCAGTTGGGTCTGAGTAGACTACTTGATTAGATTGATATCGAGTATTCGATAAATGGATATAAAATCAGTCATGTACTTAACCTTAAACTGTCTTGATGGTGTAATGGTTAGTGTTAAGATCTGTATGTGGTAACCCAGGTTCGAATCCCGGGAGGGTCACATGCTTTCATTAATTTCATTGGGAGGGATTTGTATTATAACAATATATCAAACCCCAAAAGTGGACAAAGTATACAGTATTTAACTATAAAGTGCAAAACTGAAAAATAGTGAAACATTGAGTGCAAATACATAAACCATTGCTAGGGAGGAAAAAGATAAAATCCACACAAAATCTGAACCATACCGGTAAGAACCGTGCGATACATATCAACTGCTAAACCCATCAATTTAACTATTCCAAGCCAACTAAATAACCCCCGCCAATACAAAGAGAATGGCCGGGGAGATCGAGCAACTCAACCAGTACCGTTAAAATATGTTAGGATGCAGACATTGTGTTCGAGTAACGAGATACGCGGCTTGACATAAGGGTCTATTGCCAAACGCCTTACTCTACTCAGGGTAGCCATACACAAAATGCCCCCAAGCGGACCAGTCGCCCATGAGGACATATCGTGTCAGTTTATTCAAGGACTTACAGGATTGACTACTCAACTTTGGGTTAGCCCAGCTCCTAGGACATCTATGCATCTTTTTAGCACTAAAGGGGGTCCTACTGTATATATATATATGTATATATATATATATATATATACCGGGTATACAGTATATATATATATGCAATATATATATATATATATATATATATATATATATATATATATATATATATATATATATATATATATATATATATATATATATATAAATATATATATATGCTCAACAAGGCCATCCATGATCAACAGGTAGAAATTATAGGACAAAATATATTGGCAATGTGGATTCCACTGGCACTGGTACAGTTAGCCTTGGTTGAGTCACCCCATTTTCTTAGGATCAGCGGGGGTCACTGGTCGAGTTTTCCGTATACCAGAAAACGGCAACATAAAGCCCGAAAGAGTGCATCATGGTGCAGCAAGAATCAATAGTTACCACAACACGCACCACTTGTCTTGTTCCGTTGGTGTAAGTTTTAATCTTAGAGATGTAATCCTCCTACAAGCAAAGGTCAGGTGTTATTGACTGCTTAGAACGGCAAGAAGGTTAAATAGAGGGTACAGGCATTGTACTATAAAACTGAACAAAGAACATATAACTACAGGTCTCCCTCGATTTACGATTGGGTTACATTCCTGAAAACCCAATCTTGAATAGAAAAATCATATAGCAAACCCCAAAATGAATAGGGTATATGGGTATGCGTTCTCAGACCAGCCCAAACCCAAACACCTATAATATTAATAATGTAAATCATGGGCATCAGATAGTGAGGGAGACCTGTACATTCAAGTGATCACCACTGTAAGTTGTTGTTGTTGTTGTTGTTCCCTAAGCTGCCTGGCCGAACAGCCCCGAGTCCCTGAGAAAGGCCATGGCCACTGTAAGTAGAAACTGTACCTAAAGATTATAACTGTTTACATAAGATTACATAAAAATTATTATCAAGCAAACAGGATAGCGATTCACTTATCAAGGACCCCTATTGCCTTAGACCATGAATGAGACTGTCGTTAAATCAGAACCTTGCACCTGCTGATTAACTCATATAGGTTAATCTGATTTACTCACAAAACTGAACAGTAAATTTATATAAACTTACAAAAAATAAATTTTATGAATAAGTACTGTAAACCCACAATGATATATCTTTTCCCTCGCCTATGTGTTTATTCCATGGTCATTATTTAAATTCAGTTTTGTTATCCAATTTCAACAATCCACAGTTGATAGTTTTTCATAGATTCTCATGAGGATTGAACTCATGGATATGGCTTTTACAAATTAAAATATGTATTTGAATAAATACTATATTCAAATTAGTAAAATCAACATTGTCTATCGGCTCTCTGGAATGTCAAAACCGTTTGCAAAAACGTCATTTCGAACAGGACAAAAGGTATACTCACATATATTGTGAACACCAACCAATATATTACTTACGTCAAACTTGCAGGCAATGAAGAGTGCGGTGGATCCAATTAACTGGAGAATATCCCTACTGATGGTAACCTTGGACAGGTAAAGGTCCACTATCTTTACACCCAGGTACAGGGTCTCATGGTTCAGCTCAAACGACTCCTGCAACATCACAGTATATTCAGTTAATCACAAAAAGGGAATATGGGATCACAAATGAATACATGCTAGTTGAAACTACAGGTATACATATTTTGCACCACTATTCAAATTAAGGATACTCTTTAAGTGTGAGTAGATAATAGCATCATATTAAATCAAACCACTACTCAAACTAACAAAGTATGGAAAATAAACATACCTGAACCTCCACCATCCAGTCTACCAATATGGCTCTCATGGTGCGGGACACGTCATTCTGGCGATCCATGTACTTCTCCACAGGGAACTTTGCCTGTATGGGATAAAATCCAATTGTCAAGGCTTGCAGATTTAATACTTTCAATAATTCAAAGTTTAGAGAACTGTTGCCATTTCTAACCATGAGAAGACTCCCATTCCTCTTGAAGAAAATGATATACGCTTCATGTATTAGAAGCATAATAACTTATTCTTCAGAAACGTGGCTTGTCAAAGCGGATATGAACAGAATGGAATGTACAAGATGAGAATGGTAAGATGGATGTGTGGGGCCAAACCTGCAAGGAACGGCAATTTGTGTATAGCACTGTGTATGTATTAGAGATGGACCGAATATTTGTTTCGTATTCGTATGTCCGAATATTCACTATGTTTTTCAATATTCGTATTCACATTCGCATTTCCATTCATAGCTATTTGCAAATATGCGAATATGTTCACGAAACCAATAGAATATATAAAAAAATAAATAAATATTAAATTTTAAAGTTAACACAAACGAATAAATAACATTGTAGATGTGCGTTGGGGCCGCTAAAGTGGAATGAAGGAGGACTGAGCAGTGTTGCTACTTAACTGTATTTAATAGTACCAGATCAAACTAGTGAAAAGTACCAAATTATTCTAAAGTGAAATCACTACCCGGTAAACGAACGTGTGCTGGACCTGGACATTTGAACCGTCGCAATATTGCCATTTCATACATATCCAATGTAATAGCATGTCACTAAGATATATTCCATCATATTTCCTCACTGATTTTGTATTTAGTACCAGATATGAACTATTTTATTGGAAAATGTATAAAATGTACTCGAGTCAAATGTACCAAATCTGGTACTTTAAGAACATAAGAACATAAGAAAATGGGAGTCTGCAGAAAGCCGATTGGCCTAAGCAAGGCAGATCCCTGTCCCACACAACCCCAGTTCAATTACAAAGCCCAATTATAGGCTCAACACTCTAATACCCTGAGGATCATCTTACCAAAACGGTTAGAGATTAACGCAGGATTATGGGGGTATGCAGAGTGCTGATTGGCCCAACCCGGCTGATCCCCCCTCACACCCAACCCTTCTCGTCCATATGCTTATCCAATTTTATCTTAAAGCTCCCTACCGTTTTAGACCCCACTATAGCACTTGGTAGTCCATTCCACCCATCTACAACTCTGTTACCAAACCAATATTTGCCTATATCTTTTCTGAAACGAAATTTATCTAATTTGAAACCATTGGTACGAGTTCTTTCGCTATCACTGAGCTTTAGTATATTTGTCATGTCCCCTTTGTTAATCCCACTAACCCACTTGAACACCTCTATCATATCCCCTCTAACTCTGCGTCTCTCTAACGAATGTAAACCTAATTTCTTCAACCTTTCTTTATACGAAAGATTTCTAATATTATGGATCATTTTTGTCATTCTACGCTGTACTCTCTCCAATGAATCTATGTCCATTCTGTAATAAGGACACCAAAATTGGACAGCATAATCCATATGGGGTCTCACTAATGACAAGTAAAGTTTTAAGATAACATCAGCAGTTCTGTTACTCACACTCCTAGAGATGAACCCGAAAATCCTGTTTGCCTTATTACGAACGCTTATACACTGTTTTCTAGGCTTCAAATCATTGCTAACAAACACACCTAGATCTTTCTCACAGTCTGAATTTTCTAATTCTAAATTAGCTAGTTTATAGTTAACATTTGTATGCATCTTCCCTATCTTTAATACCTTGCATTTGTCAATGTTAAACTTCATCTGCCAATTTACTGACCATTCATGTAAGGTATCTAGATCCCTTTGGAGGCACTCTATATCGCTATCTGAATCAATTGATCTCCCCATTTTAGTATCGTCTGCGAATTTACTTATCCTACTAGTTATACCTAAATCTAGGTCATTTATGTATATAAGAAACAATATATTAGTACAAGTATATTAGTACCAACAAAGCGGCAACACTGAGACTGAGGACTGGAAACAGAAAATTGAATGGATTTAATTTTTTTTAATTATTCAATTTTCTATGGCTGAACTCTTACAATATATTAAACATTAATTCATACAGTTCATTTATGATATTATGTTGTTCCCTCCATCAACCGACTTTTACTTCTAAACTCAATTAATGAAATCAACAAATACATGTGGCAGTCCAGGGATTCGAACCTAGGATGCTCACACCGAAATGCAGTGCATTTATCCATTGCGCTAGAAATTACACATTCACATCGCCATTAACTTCTGGTAATTCATTTCTTAGTAATTTAATTAACGTTTGTTGGTGACATAAAAATAATTACCAGTTCTTGAAGGATGAAATAAGGATTGAAATATTTGCTATTCGTATTCGTATTCGCAAATTTTACAAAAAAATTTTTTTTATTCGTATTCGCAAATAGTGAAAATTGATATTCGTTCCATCTCTAGTATGTATGTGTATAATTACCATTTCTAGATAGCCTAATCATTAAATATAAGCTATGCAAACTCATTCTAGTTTATAATTATATGTTCAGCATTTTCTTTATATTCAACTCCACTTCCAAAACAATTTTAAACAGTAAAATGGTCAGATTTTTTTCAAATTAATAACAAAGAGACAGTGCATTCCAGTAATAATTATTATTTTAAAAGATGCTCTTAAAAAACAACTCACTTCTCTCTGTTTGTAGTAGGTAAAGATGTCATGGGCGTAGATAGAAACAGCGAAGGGGTCTGATTCCATCTCCTTGTCATAGTCCAAAACTCCCTCCGGTACATCTGTGGTACTAGACACCTCAGACCCTTCTGGTACTGCCGACAGACCAGGTTTCACCGCCACTACAGGTTTCACTACCACAGGGCTGTCACAGATGAAAAAAAAACAAAACATTATGGGGGTGTTCGACTATTCAACTTCTAATTACAGTACTGTATTAAAGTTTTTCATCCTGAGCACTTGCTGATGCTGTGCAGTGAAATCATACATACATACAACTTTAACCCCTTATTGGCGGCGCTCGACTTAAGTCTTGCACCAAGTTAGGAGCATTATTAAGGCTTTTAAAGGGTTAAAATAGAGTGCAAATGGCCGGGAGCGCAGCGGGCCAGACAGCCGACTCCCAGAGCTTACCGCCGCCCATTAACTCATGTTCCCTGTGTTCTCGAGAGGCCGGCAGTGTAGCCAGTAGTGAGCATAGCTGGGAAAAATATACCGCTATACGCTAAACTCCCATGTTCGTGGCACCACTGCAAGAGAACCACGAGTGCTACGTAGCTCGTTCTGGTCTCATTTTGAAGCTTTTAGCGCCTAGTTTTTTGCTGAATAAATTTCTTTTCATGCAGATACTTGATTGATCATTCAGGAGGGCCTGAATATGCCCAAATGAGCCCAAAACACCCCGCTAGACAAGGGTTAACCCAGGAACTGCGGGGAGACTCTTAAGAGTGAGTGAAAAAAAAATTCAACTTTTGACATCGGGGGAAAAAAAAAAAAAAAAAAGAAAAAAAAAAAAAAAAAATTGGCCCCTGGGCCATGCAAAATCTCAGTCCTCTACCTCCCCTCCTTCCCCACTTTCCTCCTCTCCTTCAGTTATCACCTATTTTCCCTGTTATTCCCTTATTCTGAGGTATATTTTCGTGCTAACATTAGAAATCCGGTTGCAGGGTGTGGTCATCACTGATAGCAAGCGAATGCAAGAGAGAGAGAGAGTATCGATCGACTGTGTCTCAGTGGCCTTGGGGGAAATTGGCGGGAAAGCAGCTTGCCTCACCCATACATTATACAACTCGCGGGCTATATCTCCGATTTTGACTATCCAAACGCTGTTTTCACTAGTTTTATTGTTGTTTCAGGTTAATACCTTTATAATCAACCCATAATAGGCGCATATGGATAAGTATTAATGCTATTAATGGCACAATGAATATTTTAGTGACGGAAACAACTCAAATACGTCAGCACAGGGGGACGTTTCCAATTACCCCCATGCGCACTTGTTAGGTTAAAGACTGTTTTGTCCACATAGAATGTGGTTACAATCTTGTGTCCTGTCAAGGGCTGCCTTTGTTGTAAAGTTCTTTATTTTTTACAGTTCACGTTCACGTTCACAGTCCGGCATTTCTTCACCCAGTTCTGATCATCCATTCTCTCCATGTGTCCAAACCAACCATATATTATAGTCAATAAACCTTTCTTGATCAAGTGATACAGTTTTCATAAATTACATGAACAAATGAACAATAACTGAATTAAAATGTAAAACTTGCAAACTAAACAAACCAAAACTGGGACAAAGACAATATAAAGTCAAATTGACTTATCAAAATCGCTGTGGAAACAACGCTTACTAAAATAAAATTTATGAAATAAAAGAACACAATCCACATAATAAATTAATAAATTTTTACAAATAAGCATTCATATGAACTAGAGTATTGCATGCTCAAATCTGTTTCACAGACTTACCTTTCCTCCGAGGCAGTGACGTAGGCAGCCGACTCATCCAGATCCGACCTAGCGGAATCCTGAGAGGTGCCCTGAGAATTGGGCAGCGCCTCACAGTACGATATATCATCATCAGCCGGCGCCACAACTACCTCCGACGCTGACTCAGACTTCGCCGGTGGTGTAGGGACTCTCGGTGGAAGACTGAGATCGGTTCTTTCCGCTTTCTGTGGTGCAGGTTTGTCTGTTTTCAGCACTGGCTGAGCGGAAGTGGACGGTAGCTCTTCTCGGGTCGATCGGAGGGAGAGCGGCTGGACAGGTTCCTTGGAGGGCCGGGCGGCTTTTACCAGCATGCGCGAGGAGGTTGCCCGCACCAGCCGCCCCTTCTGTTGCATACCCTTCTTGCTCTCCGCCAGCTTCTCCAGAGCCTGAAATAGAAATGTACCGTAGTAATGTAGTAAATTATTCTTAAAATAAATAATAATTAAATGAGTTTTGGTAGTGGGAAACATTAGCATTGCAATACTCAAGACCAGAACTTGGATACTTTATCCTAAGAAACCTTGGATAATATAAGTCCCATTTGGTTATGTAGGGTAGGTGTTTGTGGAATAGAATATTTATTATCCTTTTGTACTCTGAATTTTACATTGTGTAAATACACATAAAAGATACAATACAGCTTACTACATGACGGTAATCAACCTTGCTAAAAGATAATGACAAAGGATCTAAAGTACAAGTACTGTATACAAAAATATAAATTACAAGAAGCCTGTATATCAAAAATACTGTACATGATACACTCACTATGACAATGATTGAACAATATATGTACAATTTGACAATACTTTACAAACCAATCCTTACATTAGTAATGTCCCCAAAGGCAGACCTCTTCTTGACAGTCTTAGTGGGCTTGGCCCCTTGAGCCGGCTCATCCGCCTTCCTTTTCAGCCCCAGCACTTTATTAGTAGCATCCCGCAGCCCTGGACGCCCGACCACTCCTGAAGGTCCACCTAGACCGTTTGCATTCTGCATCTTCAGGCCTGTGGTGGTTTTCCCATTTTCATTCTGCACATTAAGGCCCAATGTAGCTTTTCCATTTTCATTCTGCACCTTAAAGCCGGAGATGGTCTTGCGGTTTTCATTTTGGAGTTTGAGACCCAATCCTGCAACGGTCTTGGTGTTCTCGTTCTGCACCCTGAGGCCCATGGCAGAGGTCTTGTTCAGGGAGGATCTTGTGGCCAGACCTCTCGTGCTGGGACGGGAGGCCATCTTGGTAGCTGTGGGAAGCAGGGATATGGTAAAGTTATTGTTCTCAGAGGAAAACTATTTGTAATGTATATATAATATTCATTGATAATCTTCCCAACTGTACCTCAAGTCCTATCCACTCCTATGCCAATGAGTCACTTTACACGCCTTATGATGCCTATCTTCTGATCTATCAACTATTTCCAATTGGGTCAAAGAAAATCTAGTTTTTTTCTTCAAATTCAATGCTTCTAAAACCCAATTTTTCCTATCAACCTGTTACATTCTTCCACATAACTTGCCCTTACTCTTCAACAATACACAAATCAACCCTTTATCATCTCTCGGTATTCTTGAGTTTCTTTTTCTCCTGACCTTTCTTGATCATATTACCACTCTTGTTACAACAGCTTCCCAGAAGTTGGGGGTGCTCAACCATCTCTGTGGGTTCTTCACCCCCACACAGCTTTTTATTCTGCACAACTACATGGGCATAGTGCGCCCATGTATCTAGTATTGTTCCCATATGGGGAAATTTCACCCATACGGCACTTCTCAAACAGATAGTTAGAAACATTTAGTCTCATCAACGATCACTTCCTTATATTTACGAATTCCCTACACTCTCTTTCTACATGTCGCAACTCTTCTACCACTATTAAAAATAATCAGGGTTCTTCAGAGCTTCCTCGGAAGCTTGTGCATACCTCCTTCCCTATGGAGAGTGGGGGACACCTGCCTGTCTAATAACTTAATTTCTAATCCATGTGTGAACCAATTTTCCTAGTCTTTCTTCTACATGTAGCCTACTCAACCAAAAAAGCTTTGGAACTCTCCCTTTCATCATATTACTTAACTGCTTCAAAGTGCCCAGACATTTTGACTCTAATGTACCTTGATTTTGGCTCTATCACTTTCAACTTTGGCGGGGGTGGGGGGAAGACCCGTTACAGGCAGTTTTGCATTTGGCTCCTTTATAAACACACACACATATATATATATATATATATATATATATATATATATATATATATATATATATATATATATATATATAAATAATAGGCTACCCCCCCCCTGAAAATAATTGAATAACAAAAAGTTTGGTAAAAAATATAATTATTTTACGATTCTCATGCCTTGGAATTGACCACTTGCGAGTTTCAGGCTATAAAGAAGTTGGAGCCGTGAACATCGAACTTTGATAGAAACGCAATAATAATGTACGTTTCTGATGGATAAATGGTAATGTTGAATTGGGTTTTATGTATTTAAATATATACTACGACCGTATTTTACCTGTAAATTCTGTTAAATATCGTTGTCTACAGCTCTAACTTCCTTATAGAACGAAACTCGCAAGTCAGCAAATCGTAACCCCCATTGATTATAAAATTTTATCACATATTTGGGTTTAGAATGGCCATCATAATTATTGCCTGTTCAGACTAGGCCTAATACATTATATCCGATTATCCTAATGTATATCCTATATCCAAATAAATTTATATTTTCATGCCCTGCCCTATACGGGGACATGGAAAACGCACGTCCAAAAAAATTGAATAAAAATAGAAAGATCACTTGAAAACAGGTGTCGGTCGTTCGTTAAATTAACCTAAACAAAAACAATTTATTATAAATATTATTGCATGAATTAGGTGCAGGATTGGAATCAAGTATCAGATCCAAACCCTACACAAAATTTGCCGCGAAAACTTTCTCCCAGTAAATTCAAATGCAGGTATAAACACCGTCGGCCGCATTGGTGATCGTGGGAAGACTGCTCGATATACAGGTATATGTTAAGGGGAGATGGCCTTTTACTGGTCCCCCTTCTGCCTCATGTATAGCCCCATTAGTTTGGCGATTTAAGACGTTCGGCCCATTAGTTTGGCGATTTTAAGATCTTTCGCCCCATTTGTTGTCAATAGTAAGACCTTTCGAGCTATTTAGGTGTTGCCGATTTGTTTGTTTTTTTTCCTGGCGAACGTAAGTGAGCCTGTAATTTTGGAAGAATCATCCTTCAGCTGGGACATTATTCTACCGAAAAATGTACGTTGGGGGGTGTACGGTAATGGATGTTTTTTGTTAAGCTTGATGGAGGTCTAGGGAGGAAAAAAACAAACAAAAAAACACGCCCATCTCCCCTTTAACTGCCTCGTAACATCCCGTACCTAACAGCAGCTGGCACCAACACCTTCCCTTTGCATAACCCTGCAGTGTCCACCTTCGAGTGACAACCGACAACTTGAAGGCCAAATTCCATTGATTAGTATGGTGCAAGTTATTTAGTCGCGAAAGCCCTTTCCGGGAATTATTCGACGAGTAACTTTCGATAGGCAACTTGAGTTAGGGCGATGTCACACGAGCGCTTTTTCCGTCAATTTTCTCGAGCAAGTTTTTACTCGTAAAATTTCGGTACTTTTTCGCACTGGTATCAGTAACTAGATTGAAGGTAGATTATGTTGGCCGGCTGAATTCTGATAAAGTGTATTTTTTTGCTAGCTTCCTGACCACAATTGCTCGAAAAAGGGCTCGTGTGACTCCGGCTTTAATGCACCAGTGGAATTCCTCGTATCTTAATTTACATTGGTTTCGGTAACTGAACTGGAGCTAGATCATATTGCAGACAACATGTATCTGAATTATTATCAAATTAGAAATAAAAAGCTTTCAGACCGATCAGTTGCAAAGAAAAGCGGCCAGAAAGTAAATCAATGCATACATAATTAGGTAAATAAAATTACCACTTGTGAGTTTCGGGCTATAAGGAAGTTAATTGGGGCATTATACTTTATAGGTAGCCTACCCTATTAATATTTAGCAAAATTATAAAAGTTGTGCAAGTTAGTGGTTAGAAACATTGCTATATTTGGTTTTATGTAGCCTATACACTCTATATAAAATGCAACCATATTTTAGCAGGTAACTGCTAATATTGATGTAAAAATATATAGCACGCAACTCGCAAGTGGTCATGGGGCCCACAGCTTGAAATTCCAATCTGAAATCCACACATTCATAGTCAATTTATGATGGGCAAAATTCTTAGTTTTGAGCAGCTTAGATACGTAGAAACATGCGTGATCATTTATAGGCGATCCAATACGTATAACCTCTTCAATCATCACAAGACTATTTTATCTCCAGGAATAAGAGGGTTGAATAATATCAAACCCTTTCATTCCAAAAGATAATTCTCAAGTTAAAGTGACCACTTGCGAGTTTCGTTCTATAAGGAAGTTGGAGCTGTAGACATCGATATAGAGCAGAAATACAAGCTAAAATATGGTTATAGTGCATATATAAATACATATAATCAAATTCAACATACTTTCTATCCATCAGAAACCTACATTATTATTGCATGTCCCTTTAATATCGATGTTTACGGCTCTAACTTCCTTATAGCCTGAAACTCGCAAGTAGTCAATTGCGAGTTTCAAGCAATGAGGAATTTGTCACCATATAGGCTACATCCATATTCAGCAGAAATATAAACGTTGTTCATGTTTGTTTTGGATAAAAAGATTGCTAAATTTTGTTTTATGTATTTGTATCTGCAATGCCACCATATTTTAGCTCTTAATTCTGCTAATTATTGATATAAAAAACTCCAACTTCCGTATAACCAGAAACTCGCAAGTGGTCAATTTAGGAATGACGTTTAGGGGTTGCAATTTATCTCTTTTGTTTTGATTTTCAAGATACTCGCAAGTAACATGTTTATTTCAGATTATTTCCTGTCCAAACTTTCAGAATATACAGCCTAGCTATATCAATGTATTAGTCTACATAAAAATGTTGCAGGAGAAACTTAAGATTTTTAATTTCCAACAATTACATATTTTTCTTAGCTTTAGAATAACCTAAAAATGTACTGCAACATTGTCTAAATATACGGTGTGATTAAGAGTTATTCGGATTTTTTTTTTACCTTAGTCTAAAAGCTAAAAATGAATAAATAACTATAATTCTGATTTGCAAGGACTAAATAGCTACCATCATTAAAGTTTGAATTCCCACATTGGTTTCGTAATATGTTAATGATACTATAATGGATAAGATTAGGAGTAGTGGGCGTACCACTACCAACATACAGCATAACTCATCTATAAAACATTAACCTAACCAAGCCAAACCTAGTATTCATGTAGTACTAGGTTAGGTTAATGTTTTATAGATGATTTATGATGTAGGCTATGTCGGTAGTGGTACGCCCACTACTCCTATCTTACCCTATAATGATAGCCACTATAAATAAAGCGACGAGATCTATGAAAGGGTTAGAATAATAGTTGGATCAAGTAGAACAAATTATAGAAGTTGACACTATGTAGGGTTGTAGGCTACATTGGAATCTAACTAACTGGTTAGCTAGGTCGTGTAAGAGTTATGGTTAGGCCTACTCGAATGAAAACAATACAATTAGGCAATACAAAGTTCAAACTTATGAACATACAGCCGAGTAGGCCTATAGCTTATACGGGCCACACCACTTTATCTTATATGTATTATGGATATGTCACAAGTATTATCATTAGCCTAGGCCTTATTTGCTTGTTCGCTTAGCCCACCATTGATAGGAAAATTGAGGGAAAAATGTTATTTTAATACCACGAATTTTCATTTTTTGTTTTATAAAAACAAATGTTCATTTGCATCAATATATAGTGTTTGTAATTAATTAGAAATCTCGGGAAAACCTATTTTCCCCATTAGGCCTATCGATCGATGTTCAGACACGCCCCAGATAGTGATTTGAAAAGACATTAGCCTAACCTAACAACCTTACCTAACCTAGTATTATGAGTGGGGGCTGCCGCCACCACACCCCCGCTGGTTGAGTACTAATCCCTTAGTAAAAAAAATAAAAATATATAGCTGTATATTATAGGATACGAAGGTGAAAGAAAGTCATGAAGTCTACGGTGTTTACTCTGCAATATTCAGCTTTGATTGTACATTGATAACGGGAAAGTACCGTATTGACGACCTTGTTACGAAAATTAAATGTTAGTACCATACTTTTATATTAGGTTTTTCCGAGGGTTTAACACCTTTTCATATGATCTTTAGAGGTATCGATAACTGGAAGTACCGTATTGACAACCTTGTTACGAAAAAGACATTTTAGTATCATACTTTTTATTAAGTTTTGCCGAGGGTTAAAACAATTTTTTTTATGATCTTTAGAGCATATAGATTCAATATTTATCTTCAAATATATCAACAAAATTCGTGGTATTAAAATAACATTGAACCGAAAGGTTTTTAAATAATGTTTAAACAAAAAAGGGCCCAACGAATAACACTTTACCCAAATCCTGCTAAGTTACGCTACAAAACTTATATGTAGGCAGTAAATATATAAATACATTTATATGTGTAGGCCTAGGCTAGTCGACACTTCGAATGAAACTATGAAAGCCTCGTCCTGCCAAAAAAAAAAAAAAAAAAAAAAAAAATCATGGATTCATGGGATATTAGGCTAATCATGTATTCAGCGTCTAAAATAATTATTAACAAGATAAATACATACATTGGTCATCGGTTTTTAAGACCACAGTCATTACTTAGTAGTTTGAAATCCGTAAATCAGACTACTAGCGTCAAGAATGAAAGGCGTGAGGAAAACACCCATTGATAAAAATGGAGGGAAAAAAGTAGCTCCAGTTTAAACTTTCATAAAATAACCGTAAGAGGTGTTCAGACAATCAATGGAACGCTCATTCTTACGGTCTTGCAAATATATTAGGAAAAAGACAAATATAGCACATGTAAATTGTTAAAATAGGCAACATATATGCATAGGCAACAATGCAAACAAATAATTCAGAATATAATTGACACCATGTTCACTGACATATCCTAGTTTCCAACGCGAAGTACAAGTAATATAACGGGACCAAAACATTTCAATTAGATGTAGGCCTATAATAAAAAAAAAAATGAAAATGTCGAGACGTCGACTGTCAACAAACTAGTCGTTGGCCAGCCTTTCACCTCCTTGTGTGTATATCCATCTACTACAACAAATACACATGGGATCTCAAGTTTTCTTCAAAATAGGCATATACCATACCTTAATGTGTAGTCTTGGCCTTGTCAAACAACGATAAAACACTTATAATTAGTAATTTAACACAAAAATGTAAAACATAGTTTAGCAGCTCTTCAAATCTTCAGAAGCGTAGTCAGCAGAGTAGTGCTATCCGCGTATTGGTTGGGCACCGCGGGACTCGACCAATCACCGTCGAGCCTCGCAGCCCGCCTTGTGTTTGAACAGAGACGCTGGTTCTCTTTGTATTCTATTGGCTATTTAACTTTTATTTATCTTATTAAACTTCCAATGGTAGTTCAAACAAGTTATATGTTTGTTTTTTGCAAATATATATTATTGTGTATTAATAATATTTCCGAACAATACGCAAATTCACAATAGAATATACACTCAGAAAAACAACAACAGACGCTACAGAGAGTATACGGTACATTACTTTCCATTGGAAAACAATCGTATTAAAGGCTATGCTTTGCAAAGTTTATTTCAGGTGACATCTTGAAACATATAGTACAGTGTAGATGGAAATATTACGAATATAGAATATATATCGTCTTAAAAGAATGTTCAATTCATAAAATACTGTAAAACAGAGGCAAGTAAGTACGGTACTCGTCGCATATATAGTAAAACAGGAGTTTGCCGATGGGAAACAGTGCATTGCGGCAGCCGCTATCAAGGTCCATAGATGTATGTATGTATGTATGTATATGGATGTATGTATGTATGTACTCTGGCACATAGATCTATCTATCTATCTTGCCTGACGCCGTGATCCCCGAAGGGGTGGCCACGAACGCAACGCAAACTGAAAGACATTGTGGGCTTCTCGGTCAACTGTAATGATACACCCAAACTAACAACAAAATACAAGAACAACAAAAACTAAATTGGAATAACTTCCTACATACACTTGATCACAAAACAAACCCCAAAAAACTCTACAAAACACTAAACAGCATCACACTTTCCAACAGCAACACAACACAATCACATGCTGTAATCACAACAGACTCTACTCCTTCATGTAAACAACAAGCAAACACTCTCATCAATCATTTCTCACATGTCAGCCACCTAAAACCTCACAAAGACGACCGACGTGTCATCCGACGTAAGAGACAATTCCCCACAGACCCTGACTATACACCCTTCACCAATCACCAGACAAAGCATATCATCAACAATCTCAAGCACTCACCCACCTGTGGCCTAGACAACATAAGCAACATACACCTCAGACACCTGGGACCACAAGGCATACAAGCACTCACTAACATATCAAACTACAGCTATTCACACAACACAATACCAGACATTTGGAAGCATGGTATCATCATCACATTCCCCAAACCCAACAAAGATCCCACGCTACCCTCCTCGCACTGCCCCATCACACTCCTTTGCTCCCCCTCCAAAGTCATGGAACGCCTAGTATTACAACTAATTACACCTGACCTACCCCTAGCTCCAACACAACATGGCTTTAGGCCACTGCACTCCACAAACACTCTTCTCACAGACCTTACACAAAGAGCTTTCGACGGCATCAACTCAGCTAGACCACCACACAGATCACTAATAGCCACACTCGACATTAGTAAAGCCTTCGATGCCATCCCCCGCCACAATCTAACAAACAAAATCTACAACACAAACATGCACAACAACACAAAAAGGTGGCTGGCCAACTTCCTAGCAGGCAGATGTGCACACGTATCTTTTTCCGGTCAGTCATCTAAAATCAGAAACTTTCCAAACGGAGTCCCACAAGGATCCGTCCTATCGCCCGCACTCTTCAATCTGTACATGCACGATATAACTACACCCAATACGCCCCAAATAAACTTAGCCTCCTATGCAGATGACATAACACTCACATGCACACACCATGACCCAAAAAGAGCAACAGATCTCCTTCAACCCTATCTCAACACACTACATGGCTGGTGGACTACAAACAGACTTAATCTAGCCCCAGCCAAATCCACCGCAACCCTGCTCACAAGTTGGACAGGAGAACACGAATACATCCCTCAACTCACCATAAACAACACACCCCTAACACATACACACACACCCAAAATCCTAGGAGTAACATATGATACTCATATGACATTCAAACAGCACACCACAAACATTAAAAAGAAACTGACACCCAGACTTAACGCCCTCAGGTCACTTGCTCACACAAAATTTGGACACAACAAAGAAACTACCACCACAGTATATAAACAATACATAAGATCAGTGATGGAATACGCAAGCCCAGCCTGGGCTTCTCACCGATCCATCCACTCACTCACAGACAACACGCAGCTGCATGCACGACCTCCCGAAATCCATCCTTCCTCGTGAGGACAGAGTCCACCTGGCCAGGCTGAGATGCGGACACCATCCAGCTCTCCTTAGCTATCAGAAGAGACTGGATGACTCCGTTGTCGACGCCTGCCCGGGATGTAACACAGCACCCCATACCATTAAACACATCATAGAAGACTGCATTTCACACAACCACTTACGCCAACAACACAATCTACACTCAATGAGAGCTCTGTGGGAAAGCCCGATCGTGGCCATGGCCTTCCTCAGGGACTCGGGGCTGTTCGGCCAGGCAGCTTAGGGAACAACAACAACAACTGTAATGATATTCCAATAACAACAGTGTCACAAGTTAAATATCTCGGACTAAAACTGGACGCGAGTTTGTCAGGTGAAACAATTTTGGAATCTATCCTGAGTAAGTGTAGAGCACGTATAAAATACCTGTATAGACAGGTGGGATGCTTGCCCACGGCGACCAAAAAGACCCTCTGCCAAGCGCTTGTTCAATGTCATTTTGACTATTCTGTGTCATCCTGGTACTCTGCATCATCTAAATCAGCACAGCACAAACTTCAGGTCACTCAAAATAAAATGGTTAGGTTCATGCTGAACCTAGGACCCAGATCACATGTTGGCCAGGAACAACTTCAGTCACTAGGTATGCTCAATGTCTCTGACAGGGCCAAACAAATCAGGCTCACTAATGCCTTCAAAATTTTCTATGACAGAGCTCCAGAGTATCTAAAGAATGATTTTGTTAAAGCAAATGAGAGGAGTGGACATAATACAAGAAACAGGATGTTTAATTTTAAGGTCCCGAGAATCCAAGGACAGGGTAAGCAAACATTCTTCTTCACTGCCATCAAAGACTGGAACGACCTACCCCAGTCAGTCCGTGAAAAGAGAACACTGTATTCCTTCAGACGTAGCCTGAAGGAACACCTAAACCGGACAGCTGCGAGAAGGGAGCACCAAGCTTATGTCTACTACTAAATACGACATAAGAGATAGACAAACCAAACTGAAATTATTACTGATTACGGATTACTGATATTTACTATAGGATGTAAGGTATCTTAAAATAACCCCCTAGAAATACTTTCTCTAAAGTATCTATTTCTTTATCCTCCCCATTTCCCCAGCTAACCTAATCCCACAAGGACCCCAATGGAAATACGCCTAACGGCCTTATTGGGCTATCCTTAGTTGGAATTATGCAAGGCTGGTACACCGTACATGTCATATTTGTAACATACTATGTGGTACCAACTCTGTAAATTGCTAACTGAATAAATATTATTATTATTATAATTATAACCGCCCCCAGTCAGTCGACACCCCTCCTCCCAACCAGCAACGCCTTCATTCATATACTTCCTCACTCCATCCTTCCACCTCTCCCTCTCTGTCCTTCCACCTCGATCTCGTACACCCTCTTAGTCAATCTCTCGCTTTCCATACGTTCCATATGGCCGAACCATCTCAAGTTGTTCCTTTTCACACTTTCCAGCACATCTACCACCACACCACACCTCCTTCTTACTTCCTCATTCGTCTGTCTATCCCTCCATGTAACTCCGCACGCACTTCTCAAGTAACTCATTTCCACCGCTCTCACTCTTGGTCTGAGTCTCTTCCCGAACGTCCATGCTTCGCTTCCGTAAGTTAGTGTTGGGATTACCACACTGTCATGCAAGGACTTCTTCACTTCCATACTGACCACCCTATTTCTTGTTACTGCTTTCAATGTTCCTACAACCCTCTTCCCCTGTTGTACCCTCTCCCGCACTTCCTCATCCATAGTCCCATCTTTACTCAACACACTGCCCAGATACTTAAAAGAGCTGATGATCTCCATAGCCTGACCATTCAACTTCACCTCACACTCTGTGTCTTCACCCCTTTCGAAGACCATAACCTTGCTCTTTCCCGCATTTACCTTCAAATTCCGTTTTTCGCACACTGTTCCAAACTTATTTACCAGACCTTGCAACTCCCATTCATTATCGCTCATCAGAACTGTATCATCCGCAAACAGCAGTATAGGCAGCTTCCACTCATTTCCCTCCCTTATCAGCGATACACCAACATCCACTGCTCTTCCTAGTACTGTACTGTATTTCTTTCATCACTTCATCCATATATACAGTAAACTACCACGGGGACATCACACACCCGTTTCAACCCAACACTCTGCTCATTCTCCACACGGACTGCCGCCTTTGCACCCTCGTATATGCTCTTCACTGCGACACTGCCTCTACATTCGAGCCGAATCACGATTCTATATAGATGTAGATTGATTTAATTGTATTGCATTGGGTTAGATTAGCAATTAAAGTACAGTATGTAAAATTCATAGAGATGAAATCGTGAATCGGCGCGAATGCAGACTATAGGCTTAGTGGTTGCCATCTTGCCACCCTGGGTAACATCATAGATTAATTTTTTCATCTGTTGACTTACGTCCTGTGTTGCTATTGTTGGTAAAGTCTATATCTTTTGTAAAAGGAAGGCCTACATAATTTTTCAATAGTAAACAAATATGCTAACTTCTGCAAAGTAGCTATAGTGTAGGCCTATATCCGGCATCAGCAAATTTGACAGAAATAGTGATCACTCACCCTCTCGGCTGCGGCAGGATTGAATGTATTTTTTATAGAGCAAATGTGACGGGACTCAATAGGGTAATAATATTCAAACATGCACCCAAAACCGCGGCATAGGCAAGATACCTATGAAAACTGGGTGACAACTAGCACGAAGTGGCAATTAAACTCTATTCTAAACATCATAAGTTGTTCATAACACACTCACACCTCCCTCATCATCGTAAATGCAGTGACAGTGCTCAGGGACCGTCACTCAACCCCAGATATATCCTATATCTTATGTAAATACTGTATACAAAAGAGGATGAGGTACTCGACCGGACTGAACAAAAGCACTTTACAATGAGAAGTGCGTGTGGAGTTACATGGAAGGATAGACAGACGAATGAGGAAGTAAGGAGGAGGTAATGTGCTGGAAAGTGAAAAGGAACACCTTGAGATGGTTTGGCCATATGGAACGTATGGGAAGCGAGAGAATGACTAAGAGGGTGTACGAGAGCAAGGTGGAAGGACAGAGAGGGAGAAGTGGAAGGATGGAGTGAAGTAGTATGTGGATGTAGCCGGTGCTGGTTGGGAGGAGCGTCGACTGACTGGGGACAGAGGTGCAGGGGGGAGTTTTGTTCGTGGCCACCCCTTCGGGGATCACGGCGTCAGACAATATAGATTAAGCGTCAGAGCAAATATTAACTTGCTTATTCAGTATACTGTAGAACAAGTAGAAATAGTAACCCCTAGTCTTTTCTGATTCAATATACTATCTATTTATCTATTGCCGGACACCTTACTCCACTTAATGAGGGTGGTCATACACAAAAGACACCCAAGTGGACCTATCCCCTGTAAGATTGACAACCTAACCTATGCCAGTTTACTGAAGGACTTAAAGGATTGCCCACTCAATTTAGGATCCGTCTGTCCCCCCGAGGCCCTCTATGTATCTTTTTAGCACTATTTCTTTACAGTGGTGTTCGGTTAGGCCAGTGGTCTTCATTGCGCGGCTTGCGAGCCAGTGGCAGCTCGCAAGAGAGAGAGAGATAGAACATTACATTAATGAAGTCAACGCACCAGGCGACAAAGGCCATATGGCACGAAATATGGAAAGACGGGAAGGAAGTTAACTAAATATCATCGAGAACTCGAACATGATGAAGGAAGGACATAATACGGGAGATAGAAAACGAGGGAGATTCAGAAAGAAAATCTGCAAGACTGGCGGAGGAGAGCTAGAAAAGGGAAGAAACGCGTGCGGGCAACGGAAAATAAGGGGCAATCGAGGAAAAGATGGGAGACAGAAAGCTGAACGGTACAGTGCGAGCAAAGAGTCGGAGGAGAACGGGACATTAAAAACGAATGGGTAAGTCTGGTGTGGCCAATGCGGAGACGGGCCAAAGCCGTCTCCCAACGGCGATTACGGTGGGAGGGATCAGACCACCCAGAAACGGACGGTTTGACAGAACAAAGTTTATTAACGGAGATAGTGGACCACTGAGTCTGCCACCTCGACCAAAGAAACCTGGACAAGGCAGGGAAGAAATCAGAGGCCGGGACAGCAAGTGAGGAGCGGGTACCCCGCACGGCAGCAGAACGAGCAAGGCAATCAACCCGCTCATTACCGCAAACGCCAACGTGACTGGGAACCCAGCAAAAATGTACAAGCTTTTTGCGGACGGAAAGGCGGAAAAGCCATTCCTGAATGGAAAGAACTAAAGGGTGTAGAGCAGGGGAGGACTGTAAGAGAAGTAGAGCACTGAGAGAATCAGAGAACAAAGTAAAGGACGAGGAGGGGAAGGAACACATAAAACGGAGGGCAATAAAAATAGCATAAAGTTCAGCAGTTAAAATACTGGCAACGGGAGGCAAAGAATATTGATACGAGCAAGTGGGAAAAAGGACGGCAAACCCCACGCCTACCGACGTCTTGGAGCCATCAGTATACACGGGAGTGGTTGTAGCGTGAAGAGAGAGGTGATCTAAGAAACGAGACCGAAGAACGAGGGGAGAAGTAGAGGACTTGGAACAAGGGAGGATGGAAGGGCAAACCGAAGGACGAGGGAAAAGAGCAAAAGCGGAAAGGGAGGACGTTAGAAACAGGGAAAGAGCACGATGCGAGCAGCGAGAGCATGCGGACAGAAAACGGAGAACCAAGACGGGGGAGACGAAAAAGTAGCAACGACCGAAGGGGGAAGGGAAAGATGGGAAGATGGGAATTGTTGAAGGCGAGCGCAAGAACGAAGGGACAGGAGAGCCCGACAGCGATAAAGAAGAGAGAGATAGAAGTAAAGTCAAGAATGTCAATATAATTCATTTGTACTAAAGAATTTAAATATAATAATAGTTACTAATCTTGTTCTATAAATATATGGCCTTGGAAACTCACCAAAATATGTAATTTAGTTCCTAAATATTTTGTTTCTGCTTATCCTAGTCTTATTTGCCGTATGGCTCATGCGGCTCTCTGAATATGTCCTGACCTTTTGGCTCTTGAAAAAATTAGTGAATAACACTGGGTTAGGCCATCCACTAACCAGCTTCACCCTTGTAAGCAGTATTGATTTGTATCAGGCTTACTCCCCTAGACAGGATGCTGACCAAGGCTAACGAGTCCCATCCACCCATATTTTTATAAGGTTGTCCCCCCTAGATGGGTTGCCGACCAAGGATAACGAGTCCCATCCACCCGGATGGGACTGAATACACTATAATAATGGTCAAAACAAATACAAAGTAAGATAATAAAACACAACGACAGTTTTAAATATTTTATTTCGCTGGGCTTAAATTACAACTGTACCAAATAATTAGTCATCAAACACATAAAATAACTATTACATAGACTATTGGATGAAAAATAAAGGTTAATAATAAAAAAAATCCTCCTTTCTAAGATATCCCAGGAGAATACAATGATACAAGACCAGTCGAGGAAATTATTCTGCCAACCCGGCCCATTTATAAACCCGATAAACAGCGAACAGTGAATCAGAGACATTATACAGTGTAGAGGTTTTGTGCACATACGAGTTTCATATATTTTCAAACCGATATGTTTCATATATTTTCAAACAGATTAATTTTCACATGACAATGAGTTCAGTATGGTGGTAGAGCAGTGCCTCCTCCAATAACTTAGTGGAATTTTATTTTAATAATCTTGAGGTCAGGTTACATGTGACCTGTATTCACAATTCTCAAAAGATTAAAAAATATGATATTGAAGACGGCAAGAAAATGGGCGAACTACATGCAAGTTTTGTAATTCACAAGATAAATTAGTACATTTTTCTGAAGAAAAATATCCCAGTCTTCTTGTAATAACAGGCTCGCTAACGCTCGCAAGGAAAAAATTGCCACCTAAATGGCACGATAGGTCTTAACATATATAACAAAATGGGACGAAAGGTCTTAAAATTGACAAACTAATGAGCCTAACGTCTTAACATCTGAAAACAAATGGGGCTTAACATGAGGGAGAACGGGGACCAGAAAAACGACCCATCTCCCCTTAAGGCGATCTGAGGCCCTATTAACCACAATGGGTCATCAGTGCAACCTAATTCACTTTACATCCGCGGTCTCAAATTCAGTACCGCTATTTACAGGGATCACACTTAACAGACTGACTGATAGAACTGAATTCCCTAACTGTATGGTCACTATTAAAAGTTCGGCAGCATCTCCCCAAATTCAACCATTATTCTTCTAGTTGTATGAAAAAATGACTCCATGACACACCCAAACAAACCTTTTAGAAATAAGCATTGTTCAGTTGCATTATAAGATGTATTATGAAATGTTCTGGCACCTACTGTAGATAGAATATAAACAAAATTGAAGTTGTGGAGGTGCATTAGAAATTTTGACCATGACTGTCTATACATATACAAAATCCCCCCTAAAGATAAAGCCCCTCTGGTGTGCCCTCCTTCTTTCTGTATAAAACGTTTTCCTTTGATTTCTTAAAGTCCTCGCTGGTGACCTTCATCCGCCTCTCTCGTAGCGCCATTAGTCCAGCCTCTGTGCATATAGCCTGAGGAGATAAAATAATATTTATTTAACAATTCCTTTATTATATAGTATATTTCCTACTTATGATAACAAGTTGAACCTGACAATGTCGCCATTGCTTCAGTGGGAATGTCAGATGGAAACTCCAGAAAAGGAGAACAGAATAATTTCATCTTGCAGCCCAAAGGATGAATGCCCAGTCCATGCTTTTCTATCTATCTATTTACTCGGGCCCAATCCCCACTTTCCTTTTTTTTGGAGGGGGGGACTCAAGGGATAACACAAAACACCACAGAAAAAAAACAAATTCTCACACATCTAGGTCATCCAGGAGAAGACCCATAGACCAGGGTCACCAAGGTCCCTACAGCACTCCCCCGACCACCCGGAGAAGTTCCGAAAACTAAACTCTCCTTTACTCACATTATATACAACACCAATAACAAATTATATTACAATTTTGCAGTAATTCCAAGATGCTGTACAGAATTTTCTTCTGTTGTCTATACTGCATATATCAACCAGTCAGCTGGAAGGGGAGGAAACAATTTCACCTACTTATAGCAAAGAGAATACAAAAATAATTAAGTTAATCGACCAACCTTAATATCAGCACCAGACAGATCATCCTTGGCCATGATGAGCTCGTCCAAGTTGACGTCTTTGGATAAGGTCATGCGTGATGTGTGGATCTGGAAAATTCTGCGCTTGGTCTTCTCGTCTGGCAGGGGGAACTCAATTTTGCGGTCGATTCTCCCGGGCCGGATCAGCGCCGGGTCTAGCGTCTCAATACGATTGGTAGCCATGATCACCTGGAGGAACGATAACAGATGAATCCTAAGTTTTTATTTCGCAAGCTTTGTAGATTATGTCCAATTAAATCCCGGTTGACCAACTCTACACATACACAAATTCAAAGACCAAGTGCTCCACACGAAGTGCGGTTCTAGTCTCACATCCTTATGGCAGCACTTCAGGCAGCCCTGTTTAGAGTTGCCTCACTCGTCAAGATTTTAACTAAAGATCAGAGCGTATAGTCTGAACCCATGTCTTTTTACCCCTTGGTGCAACTCCCTCAATGTTCATGGACTTTCATCCTTTCACGCAACATTCTGTTGACATCATCCGCTTGGACAGGCAACGTTTCTGAAGCATAGGTCATTGCGCTTATAATACATGAGTAGTACACCTTTCCCTTCAAGAGGAGTGGGAGTCTTCTCATGGTTAGAATTGGCAGCAGTTCTCTAAACTTTCCCCAACCATATCTATTTCTGGTGATAGTGGCAGCCTCAGCCCCACCAGCAGCAATGGTGGTATCTCCTAAGTAGTAAGACTTATTCATCACCTCCAGCGACTAATTGCTAAACTTCACACTCTTCAGCAGTGTACTAGATCATAATGAGAGTGCATATTTTAGAATAGGGTTAAGTCAAGAGTTCTTTTTTCCAGTAAGGCTAGAAACTGCCATACAACCTACGGGAGGAAACAACTCTGTCCAGAAGCAAAGAATTAAGATATCACTGGAACATTTCCCCCCAACCCTATTTCTCCAAGTAAGTATATAATATTGACTTTTTTTCTTTTAATTTCAATTTTCTGTAAGTGTTGGACCAATTGCACCTAAAGAGTATACAATGCTTGAGAAGGGACCTACCTTAACATCACCGCGGGAGTCAAAACCGTCGAGCTGGTTGAGCAGCTCCAACATTGTGCGCTGGATCTCTCTCTCACCCCCTGAGTTAGAGTCGTAACGCTTGGTTCCGATAGCATCAATCTCGTCAATAAACACAATGCTGGGAGCGTGTTCTTCTGCCACTCGGAACAACTCGCGTACCAGTTTAGGACCGTCTCCCTGGTAAGTAGAAAAAAGTTGAACTACATTAGTAATCACACTTAAATTCATAATACATGTACAATGTTATTGTTTGTACAGTATTTTTTTCATTATCAAATTTCTTATTTCATTAATATGCCGGTACATAAAATAAATAAATACTTTATATTCATCAAAAAAATGAAAAGCTATTAAAATTAAATAACTAGAAATTAAGGAACACCCCGTTCTTAACATTAATCCTCCATTACAAACCCCAATGCAATAGAATAAACTAATGAAAGCATATGATCCTCCCGGGATTCGAACTCCGAACACCACACCCAGAACATAGGCATCTAATCCATTACACCACAAACAGTTAAAATTAAAAACATCATATACTGTACAATCGCGCTAATAAGTGATGTCTCGGCACCAAGTATGTTTTGATCAATAATTGGTATCAGCAATAGCTAAGCTTCATGTTCCTACACTTACCCACACTATTCAACATCTGAGACATTAATACAGCACAGAGCAAGCCAAACGTAATGACAGCTGGGACATGACTTATTAGCGCAACCGTACATTGAAGCAAAACTAGCACACAACCCACCAGGTATTTTTGAATAAGCTCTGAGCCCACAACCCTAAGGAAGGTGGCACTGGTCTGGTTAGCCACAGCTTTAGCCAGAAGAGTCTTGCCCGTGCCCGGCTGGCCATACAAGATCACACCTTTGGGAGGTTTGATGCCCATTTCTTCATAATATTCCGGATGGGTTAAAGGCAGCTCTACGGATTCTTTGATCTCCTGAATTTGTGTATCCAGACCTGAAAGAAATGCATATAGATTACAGTAAAAATCTTTTAATCCAGCAAGCAGTAAACCAAAGTGATACAAGATTATCAAATGTGTTAAGACTATTTTGGATGGCATATAAAAATACATACAGAAATGAACAATCCGGGAGAAATTCTGCCCGTAAGTGCGAAATCTCTAGAAGTGTGAAATGCTGGTCTTTCAAACTAGCAATCAACTTCTTTGTCTTTGCTTGACAGTATAAACACAGCCCTTTCAACAAATTTGTAAATACAGCCTGTCCAAAACACCAAGGTCTTAGTCTGATGTTCTGAATCAGATAATAAATGTGTAAACACTTCAGTCTTTTGGACAAATCAAATATATAGATCAATGTCTATCTATTGCCAGATGCCTCAATCCCTGTGAGGGTGGCCATAGGATGTCCTGACTGAATTATAATGTAAAACTTGCAAAATAAACAAATAAAAACTTGGACGAACACAGTAAAAAAACAAAACAACTTATCAAAATCGCCATGTGGAAACAACGCTTAAGCAAAATAATAATTCTTTATAAATAAAAGAACAATCCACCACATAGGGTGTACATTACTACATGAGCAATGTAGTAGAATGAGTATTAGATTGATACAGCTGGTTATGATAGTTGTAATAGTGATTTTAAGGGTTGCTGTTCCCCAGGCTGTCTGGCCGTGCAGCCACAAGGTTCCGAGCAAGGCCATAACCAAGCGGCCCCACAAAACCCTCCCTGCTTACCACTAATAAAGCCCAGGTGACCGAAGCCAATCTAAGGCGGGGAGCTGAGGAGGGTGCGGAAACGCCCGGGAAACCAAAGTCCCACTCAAGGCCCTGTGCCCCTCGGCAATTATGAAGGGAAAGTTGAGGGGCAAAAGAAAAATGTGACACTTTGGCTCCCAGAGCAGTAGGGAGGTCAATCCACAGAAGAGACGCCGTCACTTGAGATCTAGGAACTATATAAGTAAAAGGAACAGTTAGAGTAAGCTATGTGTATGGCAGAGATTGCTCAGCACTCACTCTGATAGACCAGCACATCACCACTGATTTTAAGGGTAAATGGAGACTGTTTGACTGATCAGAACTAAATATCAAAGACTACAACTTGAAATATCTTATATTGTATTCCGAAACTCTTAAATGATTGGGTGTGAAAGGGGGCTGCTGTGCGTGGGTCAGTCAGCTCTATGCAGACTCCCATTTTCTTATGTTCTTATGAGTGCTACAAACCTCCGATATCAGCATATGTTTCCTGTGGTGCTTTCTCGAGCTTCATGACTGTCACCATGGGATCTGTGTCATCACTCAGCACGCCCACCACTGCATGAACCTGGGGAGAGAGAATTATGGGATAAGATATAGATGTGAGTGTGTACAGGGATGGTTCAAGTTTACATTAACCCTCTCACGTCGTTGACGCAATTTTGAGCCTATTAGGGATACTTTAAAGCCTTTGTTACCGTCAGGGGTATTTATAAACCTTTAGTTTATTTACTTCAACCTCTGCAGTTGTCTTTGAGTTAGCTGTGGGCAGAAAACTAATTTTGGAGAGGTAATTATAAGAGTGAGAGTAATCTATTTCTTATTGCTAATCTGGCAACCTCTGCATCATAAGGATGTGAGAGGGTTAAGTAGTCTACTTACAAAAATAGTATACTAATTTCACCAGGGATAAAGAAATATGTCAAAGAACTGAAACGAAAGAAAGCTGTATGAGTCTAGAAAACCTCAGTTTACTTGAAAGTAGTGTACAGTACTTAAAAATAAGAAACTAACCTCACTAAAGATATTTTTTTAGTCAGAACTGAAATGCTGTGTGTTTTTGTTTTGTTTGATATTGAACCACTGAACGCCGCCATTAGGACAAGAGACTGAAACTGCACGTATGTGTGGAGCACTCATTCTTAAAATGTTATGTATTAGTTTATTCCAATTTAGTCTATTCCCAATGGCTGCGGGAGACGTTCTGGAATGCATAGGCACTTTAGAGCAATTTCCTAAAAAAACGTAGAAATCGAGTGTCAGTGAGCGGGAGCGTGAGGGACCTCCGTCCGACCCCCAGAGCAGCGAGCCGCTCACTGAGGTAGACTGTGGTCTCGTGCGGCTGTCTCGACAGTGTTGCCGAGCGAGCGAGAGCTAATAATTAGCGAGTTTTCCCGAATGTCTATTGCAATGCTGCGGGTGAACCCCGCCACCTACGAAGCTCGTTCTGGTGTAATTTTGAAGCTATTTTCACCTAGTTTTTGGCAGAATACAGTTAATTTAATGCAGATACTTGATTATTCATTCAGGAGTGCCTGAATATGCGCTAAATAAGCCCGCAGCGTAAGGGTTAAAAGTACACTAATCTCCTGAAAGGACAGATATATAATTATACAGTAAACCAAAACCTGGCCATTACCTTATGATTTAGTAGTACGGAGCAGCCTGGCTCGAGTTGGTCCTTATCAACAAAGGAGAGGATGGATACGTAGTGCTCAGAGCCGACACTGGTGGAGACGATGGCGTGGTTGTCGTCAATGATCTCCTCCAGGGTACCAACACTCATTGGGGTCCCTCGCAGGTCATCTACCTTGCTGCGCTCCTCCTATAAACATGGAAAATAAAATAATGGGTTAGATTAGGTTATACTAAGGAGAAAAGCAAAGTAATTTGCCAAAGTAGGACTTGACTCCCTACAATTTAGACTTAGAGGGTCTAAACTGTCTCCTTGTCTAAAATATTACTAAAAACAAATTTCGGGATGGATGTAGAGTTCGGGCGTACGGTCGTCATTGTTTACATAGGGCGATCGCCGCGCTCACACTTACGTTCCCGTCTATTTCGACGCTATATTTTCTGCTATTTGCCCCCTGTCATTACTACATGAATACTAGGTTAGGTTAAGTTAAAATAGACAGGAACATGATGGGAAAGGTCCGACGCCACTACGCGTAATGTAAACAAAGATGGCGGTACGCCCGCTCACTACATCCTACCCCAAATTTCTTTTATTTTCTTCACATTATTGTTTATACATTTATCATTATTCTTAGAGTATAATATTGTGAAAGAACTGACCTCCTGCTTTTCTTCTTGTGGTCTGAGAGTCTCCTGGTTGCGTATAAACTCCTCCTCCATAAGCAAGTAGTCCTTGATGCGCTCTAACTTTAACATCCTCAGGCGGCACCGGGTGTGGGGAGTCACTGTCAGGAAAATATTGATAGATTCAGCTTGTGATTTTCTTAAATTGCAGTATACATTCAGTATTTGGTAAGCTTGTTAAGTTCAATGGGAAACTCACCGAGGTCCACTATTGGGCAATATAACAAGTGAATGTTGCTGTCGTTCCCTAAGCTGCCTTACTGAACAGCCCTACAGTAAGTGATTGTAGTGGCTTATAGTAATGTAAAACTCTCTCATTGTACCATACAATACTCAATATCTGATAGCAAGTGTCGGTTAGCTCCTTCAGGCGTACAGACACAAATTGCGTCCTAAGATAGCATGTCCCTAAATGCGAAGATACAATTTGAACTTAAGTAGAAATTTGGTTACAAGAAACTTATGGCGCAAATTTGTTTTAAAACTGAGCTACGAGTAGCTATGTATGTCGAGTTTAAATTTAAACCATTTGCAATCCTGTGTGAGGCCGAAGCGAGCCCAGCCGTCAGTATCATGCTTATAGTAAAGCGAACAGTATCGTTCTGTCGTTTATCGTTCAGATAGATGGAGAGTGTAAAATAATTACGATAGCGTTGAATATCTTAGCACCTTTTTATTATACTGTATATATATATATATACAGTCAACCCTCTATTTAACGGACCTCGATAAAACGGATTTTGGATTTAACGGACTGTCCGTTAGGTGGCGGGCACATTAAGAAAAACAACTTTATTTGTATCATTGAATTGTTTATTCTCTTCTATCTAGTTTACCTATATTGTTTTATTTTCTTCTATCTACCGGGTACTGTTTACCTATATAGTTTTATTCTCTTCTATCGTGGAGTTCCCTGAATTTCATTTTGTCGTACAGTATTCATATCTCCGCTCAGAAAAGGCCTAACCTAGGTTATATAGCATATACTGTATATAAATGAGGAGGCAGCACTCACTGTTATCTTGCAAATAGTGAATACTAGAGTGGAGAATGTGGTATGGGGGGATACTACTACTTTCTATGTGTCATCCAGTTTTGAGATAATTCCCGACACTGGCACAGCATTTGAAAGGTTCTTTTAACACGTTTAAATACCATGCCTTCCGTGAGGCCAATCGCACTTCCTGGGTTAAAAGTATACTGTACTTCGCATTAGGCAAATTTGGTTTTGGTGGTACTTTTGGAAGACTGATTATTGCGTTAAATAAGGGGAACCACTGTACTTCCTGTTGAAAGGGGAAAAGGCCAAGTCTCTAATATCCATGCTGAAGACTACTGTATGGCCAAATAACTTTGGCACCCTTACCAAGAGGCAGTTTATTGGCAGCATCAGGCCCCTTACTCTTCCTCTTCTTCTTGCCAACGCGGGTGGGTACCGGAGGCTCGTATTTCTTTTTTTTGTCCTTCTTGTCATCCCCACCCTGGCCCCCGCCACCTGACCCACTGCTCTGGTTCTGACCCTGTAGGAAGAAAACAACAATACATTAGATTAGTAGGAGTAACAGAAAATAGCAATAGCTTAATAAGAAAAACTAAAGTAGGAATAACAAAACAATAGATAAGTAGGAAGGAAATCTATCTATCTATTGCCGGTCGCCGTGATCCCTGAAGGGGTGGCCACGAACGAAGCACCCCCATGCATCTCTGTCCCCAGTCAGTCGACGCCCCTCCTCCCATCCAGCACCGCTTTCGCTCATAGCCTAATAAATTAAAAAAGGCCAAGTAGTCTAATTGTTAAAATAGTGTAAAATAGTGAATGTAAAATGTAAAAATATATTGTAACATTACCAAATTATTGAGATATATATACATGGTAGCCCGCTACACAGGGTTATGCCGAAAAATATCGCTAAGTATCCTTTGTATTGGAATCAAAATTATAAATATATTTACTGTACTAAGTTAAAAATAAGGATTTTTAGAAATCCTAAAAGCTGTGGAAGCAATGATGCATAATCGTATTTTGGATGGTGAAACAAACCTGCTGCGAACCGTCGAATGCTAGACTACTCGGCCCAGTAAAAACGAGACAGCTCGGCCCCGTGTTAATTAAGAGACAACTCGGCCCACCTGCTTTGAGACAGCTCGGCCCACTATATGATTTCAGACGATCGGTGTGTGGTATTTTTAAATATGAGGTTGTATTTTGTAAATAAAATCCAAGATGTTGAAGGCATGCGGGAAGATTTACGCCCCTACCCTACCCCTCAACCAGTAAAGTCTCGATGAACGAATTCATATAGGCCTAAGTGAATAAACTCTAAACTGACATTGTGATTTAATTAATATGCATGTATTATTATTATAAAACTGTATGTTCATATACTTGTGTGATGATTACGCTGTGAATAAAAACATGATACAACGATACTTTTTGGTTCTTCAACAGTATAGACCCAGTACTTTGGGTCAATATACAGGAGACGCAACAATATAGGTAGCAAATTTCTAATGGTAGTTTTGGGTTCCTATCATCATACGCTTCATTTCTATATACTTTTTATCCCCGGGAAAAAAAAAAAAAAACATTGGTTCAATGTTATTTTAATACCACTAATTTTGTTGATATATTTGAAGATAAATATTGAATCTATAATGCTCTAAAGATCATAAGAAAATTTGTTTTAACCCTCGGCAAAACCTAATAAAAAAGTATGGTACTAAAATGTCTTTTTCGTAACAAGGTTGTCAATACGGTACTTTCAGTCATCGATAGCTCTAAAGATCATATGAAAATGTGTTAAATCCTCGGAAAAACCTAATATAAAAGTATGGTACTAAAATTTAATTTTCGTAACAAGGTTGTCAATACGGTACTTTCCCGTTATCAATGTACAATCAAGCTGAAGATTGCAGAGTAAACACCATAGACTTCATCGACTTCTCTTTCACCTTCGTATAATCGACAGACAATTTTTCTTTCTTTTTTATTAAGTACTCAACCAGAGGGGGTGTGGGGGCGGCAGCCCCCCACCCATAATACTAGGTTAGGTTAGGTAAGGTTGTTAGGTTAGGCTAATGTCTTTTCAAATCACTATCGGGGAGCGAGTGTGTCTCAACATCGATCGATAGGCCTAATGGGGAAAATAGGTTTTCCCGAGATTTCTAATTCATTACAAACACTATATATTGATGCAAATGACCAATTTTGTTTATAAAAAAACACTGAAAATTTGTGGTATTAACCCTCCTCTAGCGGGTGCTCTGTGGCCGTTTTGGGCCTTTCCGGGCCGTTCTGACTGCTATATCAACCATCAGTATGAAAGGAACTGTATTGCGCCGAAAACTAGGTGGAAATCGCTACACAATGACGCCACATACAGCTACGTAGCACTCGTGGAGCACTGACAGTTTTACCTCGAAGATGGAAGTTTAGCTGATTTTGCTACCTTGCTCACTTTTAGCGAACTATTGGTTACACTGTCATCCTCACGCGCGGTGGGGGAACTGGAGTTAGTGTGGGCCAGGAGGCCACAGATGTCGGACGTATGGATCATTACTATCCCACCCATTTTCACTCGATTTCAACCCTTTTTTCACCCGTTTTTTGCCAGTTTTTTCAACTCGACTTATGTTGCGAGCCGCTCTTTAAGGGTTAAAATAAAAAAAATCCAAAAAATCTTGTGATTTTGAATTTTTTGTTTTGGTCATTAACCTAACCAAAAAACCTAACCTAACCTAATAGCCCCCAAATACATTTAGGTTAAGTTTTTTGGTTAGGTTAACCCTTCCTACCCGGGCTACCTTAGGTAAGGACAGCTCGGCAGAAGGGCCGCTACCCGGCCGTCCTTAGCTAAGACGGCAGCTTAATAGCCTAATTAAGCTTGGTCTGAACGCCGTGCGTACGACGTATGTCAACAAACCCAAGCATTGCGTCACCGCACCTCCGAAAACAAGAAGGAGAAGACTCTTCAATGTTATTGTTCTGACGTCAGACGAAATTAGTGTCTGAAAAGCCCCCATATTGGCAACATCTCTTGCAATATTTGCTCCACTGAAATCATTATCACAACTGAACCAGTTGACTTACAGAGCTCTACTCAACGCCAAAATACAGATTGAAAACCGCACTACGATTATAGACGAGTGGGAAAGTTCTAGCAGTGAAAATAAACATAAATACGGTAGCCTAGGCCTAGACGTTTTTCAGCCATTTCGCCCGGGTACGGGCGACCGTCCTTAGGTAAGACAGGCCGGGTAGGAAGGGTTAATGAAAAAAAATGAAAAATCCCAAGATTTTGTTTTTTTCCCCGGGGATAAAAAGTATATAGAAATGTAGCATATGATAATAGGAACCCAAAACTACCATTAGAAATATGCTACCTATATTGTTGCGTCTCCTATATATTAACCGTACTTTGTACTCATTCATTTGCTGTGAACAGGCATACCCGATTCTGACCGTACCTGTGGCGAAACTTTACTTGCTGCAAAACATCTCAACCACTGGGGGGGTGAGGCCCTCAGGAACTGGAAGGTTCGCCCAGTCGGAAAGCTCGCCCCCTACATTTTCGGAAGTTTCGCCCACCCAACAGATCATTGAAAAACGAGTGAACGGGATATTATTTAATTACGTGTATTTCTAAACACTACTTATTAGTGTATAATATGTATGACATTGCTAAAATATAACGGCATGTGTGCTTGTTTTTATGCGTCTGTGTAGCCTATAGCCTAATTGTTCGATTTTTTTGGTTTGTTTGCCAGGTTTAAGGTATGAGTGAAGCTACATGTTCGTGGTTTAGGGTGTTTGTAATCTAGTAATTTGATTTTAATTGAACTTCCCGTATGCGTGCTTGTTTTGGTGCGTCTGTGTATTGTTCTATTTTTGGTTTGTTTGCAAGGTTTATATTATGAATGAAGCATATACCGGTATGTTCGGGGTTTTGAGGGTTCTAGTCAATTTTATTTTTGGTTTAATATGACTCGAGACTTTCCATTCAATAGGAAGCAGATTCATTCAGCTTTCGAATGCACCCATTACATCTATTCAAATAACCTCACATGTCCACATCCAACTCACAATCATAATACAGTACCTCTCAGTTCCTTATTCACCAAAGTCAATCAATCGGCTATACAGTATTTTCTATATTTTTCGAGGGGCGGAAATTAAACATATCTAAAAAGGAAGCCGATTCATTCAGCTTTCGAATGCACCCATTACATCCATTCAAATAACCTCACATGTCCACAACCGCCCCTCGAAAAGTATAGAAAATATAGCCGATTAATTGACTTTGGCTAATAAGGAAATGAGAGGTATTATAATTGTGAGTAGGTTGTTGTGGACATGCGAGGTTATTTGAATGGTTGTAATTGGTGCATTCGAAAGCTGAATAAATCAGCTTCCTTTTGAGATATGTTTCAATTCTGCCCCTCAAAAATATATAGAAGATACAGTTCCGAGAATGGTAAGGTGTGTCTTTTCGCCTCCAAAAGTTGAGAGTATTACGGTTGTAAGTCGGTTGTGGGCATGTTGTGAGGTTATTTGAATTACTGTAATAGGTTCATTAGAAAGCTGAATGAGTCACCTTCATTTTGAGAGATCTTTCGATTCCGCCCCTCGAAAAATATAGAAAATATAGCCGACTGATTAACTTTGGCGAATAAGGAACCGAGAGGTATTATGGTTGTGAGTCAGTTATGGACATGTTGTGAGGTTATTTGAATGCATTTAATGGGTGCATTCGAAAGCTGAATGTGTCGGCTTCAATTTGAGATAAGTTTCAATTCCGCCTTTGAAAAATATAGAAGACCTGGCGTTGCTCGGGTTTAAATTCTACTACCATAATCACCATCATCAATCACTATTACCACAATCATCACAATACTACTACATTACTACCATAATCACCGGCCTCGACCTCCCTGTGCCTCATTAAACGGCGACCTCGATTTCGGCCGCTAAATGACCTCCGATTTTGGATCTGACCTCATCCGTACCCCCATTTTGGGGAGCTGGGAACAACTTTCGTTCCATACACCTTTTCAATCGGAGGCCTCCTTCTGCCCCAAACGGCCATTTTTTTCGCTCCCGTATACTACATAAGTTCTGCCGAAAATTGTATTAAACAATAGTGTCTCTGATTTCCACTAAACTCGCCTAAAACCATCTCCAAAGCCTGGGCTTTCCAACGGTGCCCCACACTCCCACCTGGCACCAAAACTGTGGGAGGAGTTTAGTAACAAAGGTCGGGTAACTGACAAACAGATAAACATTGACCTTTATTTATTAAGATATAACCCAGAGTTTAGTTTCCAGGTTTAATTCTAGTTTCGCTTTCACAGCATACTCATAAATTTCTATGGCTACTTTAGAGTGGTCATATACCATACTTAATTCCTATATATGTCCAAAGCGGCGGAAATGCATTATAAGGAATTATACCTACTGTAAAAAAAAAAAAAAATTTCTCCCCATATGCGGCACCATAGCTATTACATAATACTAGGTTAGGTTAGGTAAGGTTGTTAGGTTAGGCTAATGTCATTAATGTAGTTTATTATCATTATATTACGTCTTTTACCCAGCAATTTCCCTGATCTTCATAGTTGGTCGGGAAGCTATGCCTTCACAACGGCGCCTCCCTTTTGTCGCTGTGTACGTGAAACTAGAATTTTACCAGTTTCCACGAATATGGAATAAGGAACCGGGAACCAAATTCAGGTGGGTTCAAGTCTGCCCAAATAATTGTAGATTCAGCCCTACGAACTCATCTTCCGTCATCAGTACCGATCACTGCTCTCCCCATGTCCTCGTCATTAGGAAGAGCTGCTAATGGTGATGGCTAATTATAGGGGCGATATTTTTTGGTGCTACCTAAAATAAATAGGAACTGTTATTGGGCGAATCTTCCTGTGGGCAAACTTTCTTAACCCGTACAGCCCCAGCGACGCGTCTGACGCGTCGGCGATGTATGTAACGCACAGGCCCAGAGACGCGCCTGACGCGTCACCCTAATTGCGCCGACCGTAACTTCAGGTGTAGCCACTCAAGAGGGCTCAGATTTGTATGGGAACTGTGTACGTATCCCACGCAACCGTGCCGATGGTTGAAAACTCTCAAAGTCCACGTGCGTGCGCAATAACCTGTTTTTTTTTGGGGTAATTGCCTTAAATTTTTTACTCTTGTAAAATACGTTTTCGGGGGCTCTGTAGGACCATTTTTTAAGCTTTTCGAGCGGTTTTTCGTGGTTTTTCCTTCATTCCTAACCCATTCGCTATTGTTTCTGGAATAAAACCATTTATTGAAAACCGGCCGGGTTCTGGTGAACAAACATTACAAAACTAGCCGGGGCTCCACGGGTTAAAGGTGGGGGCGCATGGGTTGAGGCAAACGTGGAAAAATAATCGCCAACCTGCATATAATTGTCTTGTAAAATGCAATGTCACTGAAATAATTATTAACAGTGGTCTAAAGGATTTTGCGGATCGTCTATACCGGGCCTGTGATGTCATAGTGACGTCACACCAGTATCCTTATCCTAGACTGGATGGTGGACTTACACTCTTGTGACGTCACAGGCCCGGTATAGACGATCCACAAAATCCTTTATACCATTGTTAATAATTATTTCAGTGCCATTGCATTTTGCAAGATAATTATGTACAGCTTGGCGATTATCATTCCATGTTTATCTCAACCCATGCGCCCTCACCTTTAACCCGGGAACTGCAGGGAGACTCTTAAGAGTTCCCCCGGCGGACTGCGGGAAGACTCTTAAGAGTTCCCCCGGCGGACTGCGGGAAGACTCTTAAGAGTCAGGGAAAAAAAAAATCCATTTAAAACACCCCCAATTTATTTATTTTTTGCCCCTGGGCCATGCCAAATATCACTCTTCCACCTCCCCTCCCCCAGTTATCATCTATTTTCCCTGTTATTCCCTTATTCTGTGGTCTATTTTCGTGCCAACATTAGCGAGTTGGTAGCAGGGCGTTGTCATCACTGTTACCAAGCGTGGGAAAGAGCGAGAGAGAGAGACTATTGCGTAACAGTGTCTCTCCAGACAAGGGGAGGGGAGGAGGGCAGGGAGGTTGCCTCAGCCATACATTATGTAACTCCCGGCCTGTATCGCCGATTTTGACCATCCAAACACTGTTTCCACTTGTTTTATTGTTGTAACAGGTTAATACCTTTATAATCAACCTATAATAGGCACATATGGATAAGTATTAATGCTATTTATGGTAAAATAACGATGTTAGTGATGGGAACAGCTCAAATACGTGCGCACAGGAGTGTGGCGTCTCATACCCCCCATGCGCACGTCTTAGGTTAAGGGCGAACCTTCTGGCATCCAGACCCTCAACCTATCTTGTAGGCTATCACACATTAGACTTATAACTAAAACCATGAAAACACTTATTTCTCAAAATCTGGAGAAAAAAACATGAAAAATAAGGGTGCGAGCCTTTTCCCTATAATTACCAATCTCTAATAAGTTTGTGGTGGTAGTCTACCTGAAAAATGCGCGCTAGGCTAGTAAAGTAAAATTGCACCGATAAAAGTAACCTTGTCCCCCCAAAAAGCTATTGCTCAGCTTGGCCTATAGGCCTAGCCTAACGCAATTGTGACAAGTTGAACACCGAGAAACTTTTTTATTAGCCTAGGCTAGGCTTAAAAAAAAAATCGGGAAATATGTTGTATCCGGGCGTACGGTCGTCATGTTTGTAGGCTAGGCTATTCCTACATATTTACTGAAATCCTAGCCTAATTATATACAACTTATTGCCTATTAAAGCCTAGCCTATTGTAGGCTAGAATATCCCCATAAACCTGTAGGCTAGGCCTAATATAAATTATAAATAATGTAATTAGCCTACCATAAAGCTCATTCATTAAAAATAATACAATTTAATTCTTAGTTTCATCACAGAAGTAACCAAGTAAGTAAGTAACCAAGTAGGCTAAATGGGAAGTTGAAGACAAATAATCGTCATTTCATCACTAAGGAAACGCAAGGAGTGCAAGTGATATTTTAGATTCGATAATAACGAGATTAATGTACATCTAAAGCACTACAAATGAACACCATCTTACCATAGTTGTAGTAGGGATATTATCAACACAGTAGTATCAGTATGCCCAGTTAGAATGACTAAAACAAAGTAAATTTGCTCACCATAATGCACCGCTTCCTAAATGTTGACACCTATGGCAAACTTCGACGTGGGAATGACTGTATTCAATGACAAATTGCAAATGTGGATGATTTGAAAGTGTATGAAACATTTATATTGTCATGGTAATTATGAAATATTTGTTTCTTGCTTTTAGTATGAATTAATGAAGCAAATATACTAATAATACTAGTTTTTATAATTTACAATGAAGTCGAAGTTTGGTGGCATCTTTCTGCTAGCGCATAGACCCCGCGAATTTTGAATTCCCGGGACGAACGTCGTAATTTTGTTTTATACTTCACTGAACTTTCTTGTATTTCTAACTGCATTTTATATACTTTTTCTTGTCAGTTTCTCTCTCTTATTGAATCTCTTTAAGATTATATCATTATAATACATGCTTATATTACACACAGCAAAAAAAAATTGTTTTATGTATGACAAGGCCGAGCCTCGAGTGCTCGAACCCTGCTGGCTGGCCCCGGGGGGTATTTAAGGGCTCTGATATCTTACTTTGACTATTAGTAACCAAACTGGGTTGGATACTGCTGACATATAGTTGAATCTAAAATGTCACCTCTGTCAAACTTATCATATACTACTGTACAAGACTTTGTACCCACTGTGTGACCTTATTGTATGGACATAAAAGTGTGGTTAACTTGGTTCTTGGTTCTTGGTGGCTTTTAAGGGCGAGCAGACAAAGAACTTTCGCCCGTTAATTGCCCTGTCTCCTGTGTTACAGTGTAGTCCTCATATGCAGTGCACCAGGCCGGTCGTTTGCAGATAGGCGCAGACCAGCCGGATGGCCTGCACTCTTACTCCTTCAGTGAGGCCTCTCCCTCCAAGGATGATCGGAAGCAGTAAGTCATGTACAGTATCTCCAGTCGACGAAGGCGTTCCTGGAGGAGCAGACGGTGGGAGTAAAAGCGCGGGCAGTGGGCGAGTACATGGATGATCGTCTCAGGCGGATTACACCATCTGCAATTAGGACTGCCGACCAGGCCCAGACAATGGAGATGAGCAGATAGTGCCGTGTGGCCAATTCAGATCCTCGTGAGGGCTATGTACGTCATATGGACGAAGGGGGTGTCGGGCCCATGGTTGATTCACTGAGTCCTCCCGATACGCACCGAGTGTTGTTGCCTGTAGTGCATGGTTGAGAGCTTCATCCCACAAGCTGCGGCAGGCGAGTCGTACAGCAGATGCTTGGGTGCGCAAGTCCTCCTGTAGGGGCTCCACCACGGCTGAGGAGTGTGCCATAGACTGCTTTGTCCGGCACAGTATTACCACTGATCCCTGTATGTGAAGATATCCACTGCAGTATCACCATCCAAGGAGGATCTAGACCACAGAGTAACAGGCCCTGAATCCGAAAGACCAGTGAAGTGTAGGAGGACGGTCGAGTTGAGTTGAGGAGTTGCAATGACGACAGCGAGTCTGTATATAGTACTACAGGCTGGGGCCGCAGGTTACTCATCACAAACACCAGAGCCCCATAGATCGCATACAATTCTGCCGCTATTATCGGATGGCGACCAGACAGCTTCCAGGTCTGGCAGAGTGACAGATCTTCGTAGAAAGCAGCTGCAGTAGCAGAAGGTGGGACGAGCGAACCATCCGTGTAGATGTTGAAATATCCGACATACATGGTGCCATTCATTTCTGCAAAGAGGGCCTGTGCCATCACTGAGTACCGGTCCTTCTTGAAATTGTCGGCGAAGGTAAGGCGTATGTGCGGCGAGAGGTCCATCCATGGAGGCACAGGCGATATCATGGGGATGAGGGACTGTAGTGTGGTTAACTTACAAGAACACGGTGGCTGATGCAGCGGCGAAGCTGGCGCACGCTTCGGTTGAGGTTGAATCAGTTGACGTGGATATGAGGACCCATGCCTGGATAGTCGGGCGGGATAGTCGCGGCCTTTGGGACAGGGAGCTACGGGTTCTATTGCAACAGACAACCATGGGAAGGTACAGATGGGACTCGGGCCCCCAGCCTTGGAGTCGACACCCCCTGCGGAAACTAGATGTCTCACTGGCCAGACTGCGTATTGGGCACACAGCGCTGTCAGCACACCTGTTCCGACTACGCATGACACGGTGCCCGGACTGTCGCTGGTGTGGACAGCCAGAAACCCCTGAGCATCTAGTGGAGTGTCCGCCGTTTTATAGTCAAAGGGTCAAACTTAGGGACTCGGTTCGCTGTTTGTCGTCTCAGGGGTTCAGCTTAAGGCTATTGTTGGGCCACGGTGTCCAAGATGCGAATGTATGTTATCTGCTATCCCGTGCTTTATGTGTCTTCCTCTTGGCGACACATATAGCTGACTTAGTTTGAGGTCCCACTGACAGTTAGTCTTCTAGGGCCAAGCAGGTGGCATCCACCCGAAGGCCCTTTAACAACAACAACAACTTACAAGAATAATTGACTACAAACCATTAATCAATCATATTAATTGATTACTAAATAAGAAAATATACTTATATTTCAGTCATACTAATTTTCCCTCTATACATAAAATCATGTGTATAAATTTATGTGAGCAAATGTACCTCACCATGAAGTTGACATTTCGGGTAAGTGACGTACCGTGCAGCCATATGTACCACTGGTGTTTATGTAGCATAGGGTCACATTAATTTATGAATCTTCAATGAGAAATGCTGCAGTATAATAAGAACCTTGACACACTCATCAGTAAGCCCTGGGTAAGACTACTGCTAATTCAGTCTTGTTTGGAAGATGTTTTTTTTTAAAGATTTCAATATACTGTACTGTATTATTTGCACCCTTCATATAAAACCAACAGTTAAGCATTTGATGATACAGTTTTTAACGCTGTGCACTCCCTTGAATTATTATGTTCTCTCCATCAACCAACTTTACTCCTAAACTCGATTAATGAAATTAACAAACACATGTGGCAGTCCGGGGATTCGAACCTAGGATGCTCACACCGAAAATCAACACACAGGGACTTAACTGGACATTTGCTATAAATTACTAGACCGAGCTGTCCAAATTCTTGACAATTTGACATCTATCAATGGCACGGCCTGGGATCGAATTGCCGACCCTTCAATCAGCAGCCAGACGTGCGCCGAACGTGGCAAGAGATAATTGTATAACTAAAGACCACACAAACCAATTTATCAGAAAGAGGTAAAGTAGTCTGGTCTTACATTAACATAAACACACCCACACTTTTCATAGAGCAAGCAGTTAAGATGTACACTCATGGATTTTAAGATATAACGATATATACACTAGAGTATACACCATCCCATGCTAAGAATGTATGGTCCCTTTCAACTTGGCCAAAATGTGTAACCTCATGACAACAGATTACCTTGAAAGCTCTGGCTTGTTTCCAATAATTCCTGATTTGTGCTCTGTACTTACAATCAGTGTTTTACAAAGTGGTACACAAAACTTTGAATCTAACTGAAGATTTGTTATAGTCTTATAATTATAAGCTCAGGATTTGATCCAAATAAAAATGTATCTGTTTTTTATTCAAATTTAGAATCACATTCTTTGACCCCAACCTTAGCCATTTCTGTCTGTCTCTTTTACTGTCCTACTTTTTCTTATGGGGAGGGGAGCTAGGAATTCTCCTCCCCTTGTAAAATTTACCTACTAGACGAGAAAGAGTAAGGGGCGAGGGAATGCGAGTGGTTCCGGACCCTAGGCTATGAATTGGAACTGTAAATGTTGTTTCTATTCAGGCTCTTTCTCGAGTAGGCCACCCCCAACTATGGGGATGTGTCTGGGTATAAATATTATACATACATACACACATACATTCTTTGAGCTTATATCATACTAACATTCCAAAAGCAATTTTGTATTTAAGTAAAATACTGTACAGAATAAATAGGAGTTTGAATCAAAGTGTAGTTGTGATTTTAATCCAAATAAATATGCAGGTTCAGTTATATTAATCTAAATGTAGATATTATAAGTTCACCTCTCACTTTCTCTACCACAACCACAAAAGGTAAATAACATACAACTGCTGAGGAAAATAAATGTTTATTACCCTACACATTGCAGATATTGATTCCACACACATGGTAGCCTCCTTCTCTCTCCCTCCGACGTGTGGTCCTAAAAAGTTTCTTAAGGCGGAGTCACACAAACACTTTTTCCCTTATCTTTGAGCTGGCAGCATCTGAAATATAGTTTTATAAGAATTTTGTAGCCTAAAGTCCTTTACCTTCAATGAATATCTCGTGAATATCAGTGCAAAATAGTCTTTTTGCATTGATGTCAGCAACTTGGCAATGTAGATCACCATAGCTGGCTGAAGTCTTGTGCAGCAGCTTCCAAAATCAAAGAAGACTACTACTACTACTACTATCAAAGATGCTGGAAAAAATGCTGGCAAGACTCAGCTTTTATGACTCGGTATGGCTCCCATGTAAATATACACCACAACTTCAACACTATCAACTCTGTTCACTACTTCCATATTCCAAGACTAGCAAAGTTGGTTGTCATTTAGTCTTGCTTAAGGGGGGTGACCGTTTTTTTATCTTTCTGGGTTGTATCCATTCATCCCCATTCAGCCTACTGTTTTAAGAAATTTATCCCCATCCAGGTGTCAATTTTTTCCTGGCGAGCAATAGTGAGCCAGCATTAAATAGAGAAATCCGGTTTTGCGGAGAAATTTTTCTAGTATAAAAAAAAAATGTACAAATTTAGCCAGCTGTCTAACTTATAGGTATAAATCAACACCTGGATAGGGATACATGTCTTGAAACAGTTGGCTGAATGGGGCCGAATGAATACAACCCAGAGGAAGAAAAACAAAAAAAGCAGGTCAGCCCCATTAAAAAACAAGACAGGCAAAACTTTTTATCAGTACAGTAATGCCTTTCTGACTTTTAGCTTGGCTATCGTTAGTAATTTATATTTAGCTTAGGAAGGAACTGTGGAAGTCAGAGGGCAAATTGTGTTTTTACCGATTTGATTCATAGGTCTTTCCCAAGATCTATATAAAATAATCTATGTTAACTAGTGCATCAATGATACTTTCCCCATGGTTGCAAGGTGAAGTTCTATTGATCATGCCTCCTGTACTTTCTTATAGCAAATGCCAGAACATTCTTTCACAGCTTAGAGTAAGTTAAAAACCAAAGCTGCCAGTCTTGAGTTAGGAAGTAGAGTATTTAATTAACAGAATTTGTGGTATTTTGTTAATCATATTTGACATTTTCTGCAGGATTGTTATATAACTGTTCTGTGTCCAGTACATTTCACCCACACAGTTTTCTATAAACCATTTTCTATGTGTGTTAAACCTTTCAGTAAGATATCTTTCTTCATTATATTCTGGCTATCATTAGACAATTTTGTTTAGATTTAGAAAGGATCTGTGGAAGTCAAAGGTCGAATTAATTATTATGTTTTTTACAACCAACTTCACATCTAAACTCAATTAATTAAATCCACAAATACATGTGGCACTCCGAGGACTCGAACCCAGGATACTCACATCGAAATTCCACGCACTATGCATTACGCTATCAAGACATTTGAAGAAATATGGACAAGCCTACGATTTATTATGCCGTTTCGAATCCTGCATATTAATCTGAGCATGTACATATATTCCAACTGCGCTATGGTAGCCTATGTATAGACGAATGGAAGGAGTAATTAATTTATAGTTCTTTAGGGGTTTGTGTTTGGCTGGTCCCAGAACGCAACCCCATTTACCCCATTAATCTTAGGGTTTGCTATACGATTTTTCTATTTAAGATCGGATTTTCAGGAACGTGACCCAATCTAAAATAGAGGGAGACCTGTATACCACTACCCATTTGATTCCTAGAGTTCAATCAAATAATTTATGTTAACCAAAATAAAATAAAATTATGCCATCGTACTGAAGGGGTTAGCTATACGGTATATATGAATTGCCTGTATATAATAACAAATGCCCTACAAATGACATAATTACACATTTTGCTCTTGAGTAATTAACTATTATCGTTCTTAACACTGTTGTATATTGGAATGGCTATACTTTTCGGTTTTATATACTGGCAGTTTACCATTCATCAAACACTATATAATAATATTCATAAAAAATTACAGTTGATAAAAAAAAAGGATGATTCAATATTTAGATTCCAAGTAAAATTATCCTTCAAAATTATTGATATATTATCTCTTGTAAAAGAATGCCTTTCTTTTTGTCACTTAATCGATTACTTTATTTCACCGTTTGACAGACTATATTATTCAGCTTTAAACAAATATCTCGCAGTCATAGGTTCAATAAAGTATATTCACCTTAAATAAGTAAAGTCTAGGTATTATGATGCACCCAGAAACTTTCTTTTATTTATAAATTATTATTTTACTTAAGCGTTGTTTCCACATAGCGAATTTGATTAGTTGTTTTGTCTTTTTACTGTGTTCGTATACGTTTTGGTTTGTTTATTTTATAATAGTAGACACGCTGATGAAATATTATGGAACACTGCCTTTAGCCAGTGTTTTTCAAAATCAATGTTCACTGTTTCAGGGTTTTGTTATACAGCGTGTATCAGCTACTTGTGCAGGCAGTTGTACATAATTATAGTTTGATTTGTTCTTATTAAATTTGGCAAATTGATAAAAAATCAACATTTCAGAGCACTCTTCATCTATCAAGTGTCAAATTCATAAGAGAAATTTCAGAGTATATAATAATAATAGTATGTGAACATTCAAATGACAAAGAAAGGAAGGAATGCATGAATGAATGAATTAATGAATGAAGGAATGAATGAATAAGAATGATTTATACATTTCTTATACTGTACACTGTAATTATCTAAATGTTGAATTCATACATGAAATATAAACATAATATACTGGATAAAGATGGTAGACAAGTTGGTAGAATCCAGAGCTACTGTTTCGGAGACGTATCAAGTTCTAGTGAATCAAAGATTTGTTTATGAATACAGTTTGAGTATCTAGTAACCCGTGGGGCCCAATCCGGGTTTCAATTTTTGCGGCTCCTCTCCTGGAGTAAATAAGTTTTTATTAAACTTTTATTATCTCCACACTAGAATGTTTTAGGTGGCATAAATACAATTTCTAAATGTAGCACAGACCTTCGTCTTGAGCATGTCAAAGACTAGAACCCTCTACGTCAAGGTTCATATAATATTTTGTAGGCTGTTTTCTAAAATTGCTTACAGGTACCTACCCGATAGCACTATCGTTAGTGAGTGCTGTACTGTATTTTATATATTATTTTGTAATACTATAGATATCTTATCAATATTTGTATTTTGTACTATTGTTAATGTCTTGTCATGTTGCAAATTTGATTTTAAATAATATTTTGACATTTAACATGTAGTTTCTTTATTCATGCAGAGTTTAGTAAAATTTACCAGAACATCCCGGACTTCCCAAATTTGACTAATTCCTTGAACGTGATGATAGTGCGTTGTTATGTGTGCGATTAGTTTGCTTGGGAAACAGATTAACTTGCTCATGTAGTAATGTACACCCTATGTGGTGGATTGTGTTCTTTTATTTAATAAATTTCATTTTAGTAAGCGTTGTTTCCACATAGCGATTTTAATAATTTAATTTGACTTTATATTGTCCTTGTCCCAATTTTAGTTTGCAAGTTTTACATTTTAATTGTAGGTTTGCTATAGCTTGCCTGGAAAAAGTGGATGCCTGAGTTGGGTGAAGCGTCTTATAATGGCCAAACCAAGGTGAAAGGTCTTAAAATGTCCAAACTAATGGAGTGTAACAGGGAGGATTAAAATAGACCAACCTCGTATATAAGAACGTGTTACTAGCCTGAACAACTATAACCTAACGTACCTATTGGCCTTGACTATGATGATGCAGTTGGTAACCCTTTCAGTAAGGTGACATCATTTGACAAATTTTCTGGTTATTATTAGATTTTCTTTAACTTGAATCTACCTCTAGGACTGAAAGGGACAAATTCGAACTCAAGAAACCAACTGAATAATGTAGATCCTTCTGAAACTGCATAAAATTGTCTTATGTTAGCCAGAATAAAAAGTATAATAGGCCTCAATCATCATCGTAACTCTTTCCAGTATTTGGAGATGCAGTTTTGCACATTATTTTGGTTATCATTAGATGATTTTATGCAATTTAGGAAAGATTTCTAGGAGTCAAAGGGGTAAAAAGTATCTCAACTAAGTCACTAGCTCCCATAACTCCTTCCCAAACTGAATAAAATAGTCTAACAATAGCCAGAATAAACGGTCAAAATGCACCACAATCCTCAAGTGGTTAAGGGATCCTATAGTCTGTTTATTTTCAACGGACGGTAAATTGCAAAGTTCCCATCAAGATTTCTCAGTTATTTTGAAGATTTTGGAGTGAAATATGGTTCTAATTATTTAAACTTGGTCTTCATAGGATGCAGATACATAGTAGTTTCACATTAAGTATTGAGAAATTAGCTGCTAAGAGGTTCAATTTATCATCAGTTGAAATGAAACAGAGTATAGTCTCATCCAAGCTGGGAAGGAAATTTTAGTTCTCGACTGCACACATCTGCCTAAAACACCAACCACAAAGCAAAGAACAGTACAGGTCTCCCTCACTATCCGATGCACTGATCTATGATATTATTTTAGGTTTTTAGGCGTTTGTGTTTTGGTTGGTCCGAGAACGCATCCCCATTTACTCTATTAAGTTTAGGGTTCGCTATACTATTTTTCTATTTAAGATTGGGTTTTCAGGAAGGTAACCCAATCGTATATCGAGGGAGACCTGTATATATGATTATTTCATCTGAGAGGTTGTACAGTAACTGTATTACTGATACAATGAACTAAATTTGCCTACCACACAGAAAGTAAACATCGTTATCACATCTATATATGGTATAAACATTCTACCAGTAATATAAATACTAAATAAAACACTTTGAGAACAAAGTCTGAGCATCAGCTAACTCTAAAAGACTAATTTTCATGAGTAAAAGAATTGAAGATACTTACAACAACTTATATTTTTTTGGGTGACCTAAGACGCTAAATTATAGGAAACAGATTAACCTGGTGGCGTAATTTTAATTTTCTTCTGGTTCACAATTGACATTTAATATACAGTCGACGCTCGATTTAACGGACCCCGATACAACGGATTTTGGATTTAACGGACTCTGTCCGTAGCCGGATAATGGACCCAGCAACGGACAAAGTCCGTTGCTCGAAAACAAATTGGAGCAAAGTCCGTTGCTCTATCTATTTATCTCTCTAATGCACCTACCTAAATCCCTTATACATGAACATAACTATGCCTTATTTGGACTTTTTGTAATCTTAGAATCATTTCTAATGTGATGGAATTGAAAAATATAATATCCTTCCAGCACATAGATAAATAATAAATAAGATAGTCAACAAAATATTTCAACACTCCCCTCCGTGCAAGCAGAGACGGAAGATTTACGTTTGATAGATTTTTGGTTTTGTTTTTTTCCCTCGATATACACTCTTTCTATCTCTCTATCTCTCTAATTCATATACCTAAAGCCATTATACATTAACATAACTATGTCTTATTTGGACTTTTTGTAATCTTTGAATCATTTCTAATGCGATGGAATTTGAAAAATATAATATCCTTCCAGCACATAGATAAACAATAAATAAGATAGTCAAAAAAATAGTTCACCCTCCCCTCCGTCTAGGCGCCGAGCTTCCGAGACGGGAGATTTACGTTTGATAGATTTTTTTTTTTTTTCCCCCACGGTATACACAAAATGATGGGGAAATATTATAACATGTTTTTAATTGACATTTGTGTCGTTTTTGCTGATTATGAGTTGGTGGAAAAAATGTCTTTAATTCTATCATATCGGAAATGATTCACAGATTATATAGAGACCAAATAACATACACTTTTAAGTGTGTTCAATAGTTTTGCATTATCAATAGGGTGTAGCACAAGGCTTATCAACATTATCACAGTAATGGGGTCGGGGTTGAGGCCGGGACGGCCTACAGCGGCGGGGATATCCTTCCCTTTTTTTTCCCCATGTGAAATTTATCATATCAATGACAAATACGACCTTTATTATGTTTTCAGGGACAGTACAGCACAACGTGTCCCTTAATCACAAAAAAATAAATAAAAAATAAAAAAAAATAAAAAAATCGAAATACGAAGGCAATTTTCCAGCTACGGACTTTTTCCAGCAACGGACTCGGTCTCCCCCCTATTAGTCCGTTAAATCGAGCGTCGACTGTAGTTAGGAAAATACAACTAGGAATCAGAGGGTAAAATATTAATGACCTCAAATTTGATAGCTAAATGAAAGTAGTAAATGGCCTCACCATATTGAAAGGATTAACTTAGACGATGTCTTTGTGTACTTATTCTGGCTATGCTATTATTCAGTTCAGGAAAGATCTGAAGATAATTTATTCGTCAAAATAATATGGTTTAATAGTGGGAATATCAGCGATGTTAGTCAGTTAACCCATAAAGCGCGATAGGCCTCACGGAAGGCACGGTATTTAAACAGGAGTAAAAAGAACCCTTCAAATACCGTGCCAGTGCCGGAAAATGTCTCAAAATTGGATAACGCATAGCTAGTAGTAGTATCTCCCTATACCACATCCTCCACTCCCCCCCCCCCCCTTTCCTCCCTCAACTTGACCTTTTAATTTGTCAATTTTTTAGCAGTCCATGGGATAAGGATTGATCTCATGGAGTCAATTAATTAGTCATATACAGTAATTTGGTCACACAGAGGGGATGTAGGAGCCGTAGTAAAGCTATGGTACAAATTTATTGGACAACTACAGTACTATTTTAGTGTTTTGTACAGTACCGGTATGTTAAAATTACTTTTAATTCTTCTATAATTCTCTTTTCGGTTGGTGGAGGTAACATAATAATTCAATTTATTCATGCTACCATTACACAATTGAATACAATATAGATGTTCAAACTTTAATCCTCTGGCTGCGGGCTTATTTGCGCTATTCAGGCACTTCTGAATGATTAATCAAGTATCTGCATTAAATTAACTGTATTCTGCCGAAAACTAGGCAAAAATAGCTTCAAAATTACACCAGAACGAGCTTTGTAGGTGGCGGGGTTCACCCGCAGCGTTGCCATAGACATTCGGGAAGACTCGCTAATTATTAGCTCTCGCTCGCTCAGCAACTGTCGAGACAGCCATGCGAGACCACAGTCTACCTCAATGAGCGGCTGGCTGCTCTGAGGGTCGGACGGAGGTCCCTCACGCTCCCGCCCAGTGACACTCGATTTCTACGGCTTTTACAGGCTTTCAAAGCCTGGGAAGTGCTCTAAATTGCCTATGCGTTCTGGAACGTCACCCGCAGCCAATGGGTTAATACCTCATAGCTAGGGGCAGGGTGTCAAACCGGAGCAATTTTGTGTGAAGACTAGAATGAATATGAGAATATATGGTATGATAATTAACATGAAATAGCATTGTTTTGGCCCTTTTATCACTTCCAAAAACAGTATTTTAAGTACCGTATAAACCATAATTTTATCTTTGCACATACAATATTAAAGATGAAAATTAATTAACTTGGCTTACGTTTGACACCCTGATTTGAGGCCAATAGTTACATTTTCAATTTCAAACCTCCCTACTTCTTCTCTCTTGCTGTTGTCTTAAGTTACTTGTCCAGCAAGTTACTAGTCACTTGTTTTGCTCCAGGCAATATTTACATTACTGCTTTGGGGTAGGATACTCAAATCCGTCACAATTTAAGATGTGGGGAGTCAAAACGAACTCCAATCATCACAAACTATTAATTGCTTAAAAGGCCTTAACTTCCCCATATATTTGGTAGCACTAGGCAAACTAAAGTTTTTATAATACAGTAGAACCTCGCTCTTTCGGAATTCTCAGACTTTCAGACTAGCATTTCAATTCGGACTCATGGTTCAGCCTTTCGGATTTGTCTGAAAGGCTGAGCAAATACTGTACCTCCATCCTTTTCGGACTACATTTAACTTCGGACTCATGCTGAATTTCGGATTTGTCTGAAAGGCCGAGAAAAATTAAATCGCATTCGGACCAAAGAGCCGAGTTTCGGACTTGTCTGGTTAGGTGAATGTGTATTCGGACTTATAAACTTCGGACTCATGCTTCAGCCTTTCGGATTTGTCTGAAAGGCTCAGAAAAATTATTTCGCATTCGGACCGAAGAGCCGAGTTTCGGACTTATAAACTTCGGACATTATTTCAGCCTTTCGGATTTGTCTGAAAGGCTGAAGTGTGAGTTCGGACTCAGCCCTTTCGAACAGGGGTCTCCCCCAATTAGTCCGAAAGAGCGAGGTTCTACTGTACTCCCAGTTATACTGTAATATGCTCTGAGTGATACAGTGATGTTGCAGTTGATGCAACATAGATAGTGGCTATCAAATGACCAAGGCATATCCGTGTAAAAAATGGAATAACCTTTTCAACCAATACGGACACAATTGACCACTTACGAGTTTCATGCTATAAGGAAGTTGAAAACGTGAACATCGATATTAAAGAGAAATTTAAAAATAATGTGGATTACCTGATGGATAAGAAGTATGATCAATTTGGTTATATGTATTTATATATGTATTATGACCGTATTCTAGCTGATAATTCTGCTAAATATTGATGGCCACAACTGCAACTTCCTTATACACCAAAACTTGCAAGTGGTCAATTAAACACTGGCTGACGGCTGTAAGATACGGTGGTCATATGGAGATGTGACATATTAAGTTCTCTGAGTATCCAGGCCATGTTCCCGAGAGCAGGATGACCATCAATCCCGGAGAACAATTCCAGTAGACCATTTCAACCAGTAGATCTAATACAGTGCAGTAAACCAGTACCTAATCTAACTTAACCATTTTAGTGCGGGTTTATTTCCGCTATAATAGGGCTAATTCAGGCACTCCTGATTGCTTAAGCAAGTGCCTGAATGAAAGTAAATGTTTACAGCAAAAAACTAGAAGAAAATAGCTTCAAAATGACACCAGAACGAGCTTTGTAGCGCGCGGAGTTCACCCGCAGCGCTACCACACACATCGGCAATATTTGCTAATTATTAGCAATGTCGCGCTACTATATCTCGCCAAAGATGGGGTGAGACTCTCAGTGCCGCGGCAGACGTGCTGCAGAGCGGACGGGGGCCTACTGCGCTCCGCTCACTCGCACTCATCTCCACAGGCTTTAAATTGCAGTAAATTGTCATGGCATTCCTGAAAGATTCCCGCAGTGAAAGGGTTAACCTAACCTAACAGTAGTGGAAGACCTGGCACTGGTTGAGAATATCTGGTTGAATTGGTCTACTGGTTTAGCTGCCAGGTTACTGATACCATCACTTCAGGATGACCAGGGTCCAGATTTACTAACCAATTTGACCTACGATATGATCAAAATTGACCACTAGTGCGAACTAATTATACCGTAATGTACCAATCCTTCCATACCTCCACCCCTTTGTGGTCACTTTTGTTTGTACAGTATATCGATCATAGTTTACATTGGTTAACAAATCTGGGCCCAGGATGGAGGAGCTATGAAAGGAATCATATCCAGTACCGGTACTGAATCTAACAAATGATAGATGTTGATATTGTTGCAGTCACCTACAGTTGCCAAGACATAAACCTCAGACAAATGCTGTGAATTAACATTTTTGACGTATGATGAAGCCGGGATTCTAACCCGGTGTAGCATAGCAGTCCAACACCAAACCGACTAGACCACAGAGACCGGATATAATTCAAGTTATTTTATAAGTCTACCGGTACCCTTTTGAATTAATGTTGTTATGGTGGGTAAGACTATTTCTGTCTTATAAATAAAAAATATACAGAATTAACTTATAATAGCTAATGATTTAGGTACAGCCAGCTCTCCACAACATTTGTCAAAGATTCACGTCTTGGTAATTGTACATTTATCTAAAAATCACTGTAGTGGCTTGGTTTAAGATGTCCAAAAATGCCTCACCATCACCCTCCGACTTAACGTGTACAGTTGCGGACACTTGAACGCATAGTCGCATACACTTACATCTTCACGACACACCAAAACTGTATCGAGCCCGAGCTAGTCACTACGACCTACTATATGGGCTCAATTGTTTGTTTTGGAGGTTAGAACTTTTGTGTGGGGACATATGGTAAGGTACTTGGGTGCACCTTCCACCAGTTCCTAACCACACTCTATGGTTATTTTGTATTTTTTGTTCTAGTCTTTTATCAGTTCTCCTTCTTCACTCTTATCTCTGGTTATCTCTTCATATAATTTATCGTTCGGCTTTTTTCTTTTATCGGTTTCCTTTCCTCTTCTTGTTCCCTTTTCTTTTTTTCTTAGTTTTCTCTTCTCCATTTCCATATAATTTTCATTCAGTTTTACTGCCTACATCTTTTATTCGACTCTGTTTACTCTCTACTCCAAACTTCCTAAATCATTATTCACAAACTTTGCAATACTCGTAAGGACACAAAAATACATATCTAGTATAAATAAGAGCTTATCCACAATTGTGATAAAAAATATACAAAACTAAACCTAGATACTGTACCTCCTACGGAACAGTGATTTCTTAATTTCTCTGGGTTATTCGACACTCCTGGTATGCCCACGCAGGCCTATTGAGTAGACTAGCTAATCCATAACCGGCGGTCCCATTAGTAGTATGGTAGGCTACGCAAAATCGATAAAAATATTAGCTACCCGGAAAATATTTTGTTAGATCAATACATTTAGCGACAAAATGTATAAATGTTTAGTACAGTTTGACACTAAATGCAAAAATGTAACAAAGCTTTTTTCTTGGGGGGGTGGGGGGAGGGCAGTATTTTGTATTGATTCTGCAAACTAATTGAATCACCAAGTATGAATTATCTAGCCTACCATTCACTAAACCTTAACACTTATCAGCTACATCTACAACTTTCTTCTTTCCTTTTCTATAAGGTGTTCCAATCCTGTACTCAAATAAATTGACAGGTCTAAGCACACTTATCACCTAGTCCTACAATGCCTTCTTTTATTTTCCTATAGGGCATTTTAATACCTGCCATAATAATGATAATAATCATCATCTCTGGTCTTCTACTGAATTATACGCCAGTTGTACCAAAGGAATTTACTAGACCTTGGAATACTTTGTTTACTTATTTCAAAATGTATTTATCTACAGTATTACAAAATTATATTGTGTTAAATCATTATTTCCAAATACAGTACCGGTAGTGATTTTGATAAATGGTTTTGTCTTTATATTGTGTCGGTCCAGTTTTGGTTTGTTTATTTTGCAAGTTTTACATTATAATAAATATCCTAAACAGGACGTCACAAGTATCCGATTACTCCAGGCTCATATTTACGTCTAGGTGAATAGATGTTGGGAGACCTGCCCATCAGTCTAGTCCTGCTTGGGAATCGAACCCAGGTCAATCTTGGTTGTGATCCGAGCGCGCTACCAATGAGCCACAAGATACACATAAACAGGTACAGGTAGGTATATAAACTAACCCCCTTTGCTAGGCGGGTGCCCAACCCCGAATGGGGTTGAAATTGGGGAGCTATCCCCCCGCCAAAGGTGGCTTTCTAGGGCCTTTCCTAGCTGATGCTGAGAGGATTGGGTTCTAGTCATGTGGTGAAGGGCTGGTCTATCGGAGTGAGAACTGAGCGATCTCTGCCATACCCATAGCTTACTCTGACTGTTCCTTTTACTTACCCGGTATATATTTTCTAGATCTCAAGTGACGGCATCTCTTCCGTGGATTGACCTCCCAATCTACCAAGATTGGAAGCCAAAGCGTCATATTTTTCCTTTGCCCCTCAACTTTGTTAGTGGTGAGCAGGGAGGATTTTGTGGGGGCGCTTGTTTATGGCCTTGGCCTTGCTCGAGACCTTGGGGCTGTTCGGCCAGACAGCCTGGGGAACAACAACCACCTATACAGTACCGGTGACATCATGTTCATTATAGTGTGGCAACTACTAAACAATTTTATTCAGATTAGAGAGGACTTCTAGCAATAATAAGGCTTCAAACTATCTCCACCAACCCTTTTAACTACCGCAGATCCTTCCTAAGCTGCATAATATTGTCTGAATATAGCTACAATAAATGATAACACACGTCGCTGGTATTCAAAGGGGGGTTAAGGTCTTCCACTACCAGCCGTCCCTCTCACTTGACTTTTATGTATCTTTATTGGTGTTTTATCCTCCTCACTTCATTTCACCTCAACTTCAATTGCTGCTACTTCTCCTCACTGCACCTTCAACTGGCGTCACTTCTTGCAATGAACTTCTTTCTCATCATTTCAGTTTCTGTTGGTGTCAATTCTCACTTTAGTTTTTATCGCTGTACCTCCTCACTTCAAATTTCATCGACATCGATGATTCTTCCCCTCACTAGAACTTCTATTTGTATCAATTTATAGAGCCACTTTAAATACATCCAGGGACAGCAGACGATCACATCAATGAACGCCGTAGTCCCGACCAGTATATAATATGTCTTAGAAATCGCCCCCGTCTGTTATACGAGGCTAGTAAAAATGTAAAAGGGTGCCTAGAGGAAATAGTCTGCTTGAGGCTTCTTGGCGGGGATGCCTCTGCTCTCCTGAGGGGCTGCCTCGAAGATGGTAAAGTTGCGTTTCAAATTCTCGTCTAATTCTAGAATGGCCGCCACGTTACCGCATCTGAAAGGAAGGAAGGTAATGTAAATATTGATCTTAATATTTAACCCTCCTGGCCCGGTTGTCATTTTAAAATGACACCACGAATTAAGGGCAGGAGTCCGGGTGTCATTTAAAAATCTGTAAGCTTGAAAGCCTATTCAGCTTGGTCTGAACGCCGTGCGTCCGACGCATGTAAACAAAGCCGATCGTTACGTCACCGCACCTCTGAAAACAAGAAAGAGAAGACTCGTTTGTTATTGTATGTCTGTATGTCGTTGTTTCAGTAGTGAAAAGATCGTCATATTGCTAACATCGCCTGCAAGTGCTCTCCACTGAAATCGTCATCACAACTGAACCAGTTGACATAGAGAGCTCTACTCAACGCCAGTCTACAGATTGGAAACCGCACTACATTTATAGATGCGTGGGAAATTTCTAGCAGTTAAACTAAAAAAAAATACGGTAGCCTAGGCCTAGACGTTATTTTCTTTCAACCTATCCCACCATTGACAGTAACAGATTAAAAGGGAGAGGCAGAAATGTCTAATATCCAATTCTCTACTGACCAATAGAGAACTTCATACAGTTAATACTTAACTTGGGTACCCATTTAACTGTTGGGCTAACATTGGCAATGATGTAAAGAGATCACCCATCTATCTGAAGTTCAGCCTGGGAATCAAACTCATAACCTTTTGGCAATGAAGCTAAAATCACTAAAAAAAAAAAAATTGGAGCACTCAAGCAAAATATTAGGAACGTTAAATATTTTCTGATTATACTACTGTACAGGTCTCCCTCACTATCCAATGCCTCAATTATACTACTGTACAGGTCTCCCTCACTATCCAATGCCTCAATTATACTACTGTACAGGTCTCCCTCACTATCCAATGCCTCAATTATACTACTGTACAGGTCTCCCTCACTATCCAATGCCTCAATTATACTACTGTACAGGTCTCCCTCACTATCCAATGCCTCAATTATACTACTGTACAGGTCTCCCTCACTATCCAATGCCTCAATTATACTACTGTACAGGTCTCCCTCACTATCCAATGCCTCAATTTACAATATTATTATAGGTTTTTAGGCATTTGTGTTTGAGGTTTGGCTGGTCCCAGAACGCATCCCTATTTACCCCAATGATTTTATGGTTCCCTATAAAAAAAAATCTATTTAAGAACCGGTTTTGTCAGGAACGTAACCAATCGTAAATCGAGGGAGACTTGTAATGGCCCTGAGAGACGTACCTGTAACAGTAGTTGGGTGCAGACCATACAGTGAGCACTGTGTTGTTAAAGTGCCACTTGTAGCCTTCCATAACCAGCTGATGAGCGCGGCAGATCATGTCGATACCGTTAGTGTCATTAAACTGGGCCACAACGTCCGAGCCAAACAGATACCCGGCACCTCGTGGACTCACACCCCAGCCTTGCGTATCTGTACAAGAAACCAACAAAATATTAAACTTATCTAGGGTGTGATTTCAAGGCAGCAAGTGGTTATAATCTATCCCTATAATTTGTTTTTATTGTTTATACAGTTGTTAATTTATACTTGTAGTAAAGAAGGCGAATTCAATCAAAATAAGGAATCTAACCAAGCTCTAATATCTAAAATGCACATTTAAATAAAAATAATAATAATTAAAAATACTGCAATAAATGTACCTTCTGGGTCCGACCATAATAAATCGCACATAGGTCCGTCGTGTGGCACCTCCTGCTTACGGTCAATGGTGCGAATTTGGTCCAAGGTCTGGATGCTTGGTGATAGTCCCCCGTGTACGCAGAATATCTGAAAACATTTAAAATTAAACGTCTTTTTCAACCAGAATTATCCAATAACGAAGATCATCGCAGTGGAATAAATAATATGACTCCATATCTCCTTTATCAATGAACAGATATAATTGTTGCTTGGTCTATATTTAATATATACAGAGAAGCAGCGACCCCACCGCCCGCCACTTTGGTGGTGCAGTCAACCTCTGTAGCAGTTACGGTGATTTCTTGTTACTGCCTTATTGTAGCACGGCTAAGGCTGGTGTGGTGCGATTTCGCCTGGTGCAAGTGCTTCAGGGGGACTTAATTGAGTCTTGCAGAGACACTGTTAGCGCTATACCAACATCGGCCACTGTGATGACATGATGGGTCTGTGTTGTGGCAAGTCTTTAATGTAGTATTGTAATACAGTAAAAAGACTAAACCCACGCTCTCTGTAGATGAATTGGTCTTTAAACTTGTATGTATGTACAGTATGTGTGTATGGGAAACTTGAGTAAGGAAATAATAAAGGATGTTAGGAATGCTTTGTAATACCAGTATACAGTATCTTATTACCGGTACATGCCAACATAATATCATGATATATTTTGTCTTGCATATTTTTGTGAACAGTCTAAAACAGTCTTTAAACTTGTATGTAGTATGTAATGACAAAAAAGAAACTAGGACTGTGTTTCAATATACAGTACTCTCGTTCGTGGCCACCTCTTCGGGGATCACGGCGTCCGGCGAGATAGATAGTTTGCCAGCCTACTCATATACTGGAGCTTAAACTAACCATATCCAACAAGATAAAACCTAACTTAATCAAACCCTTAGGACTGTAGCTGCTTATACCTGGTTCCCTTTCATCTACCCTCAAGACCCCAGTGACATCATTCAATTGCACAACATATATTTCCACCTATAATCGGTTTTATCATAAGCTAATTATCACTATCTTGTCAACCTAATCCTACACAGTAATGATAAGATAAGATTATGCATACTTATCAATATATTTTCAATGACTCAGGTGCGTATATAAACTTACATCACAAAAGCAATGCCTGATTTGCAAAAATGTCAAGTGTTAAGATGATTAAGAACAAGTTTCAATACATTTCCCACATCCTCATAAGCTAGTTGATTTTACTAGGAACCAGTATCATTATCTCCACCAATGAAGTTAGACGGAGGTTATGTTTTTGCCTCCATTTGTCTGTAGGCCTAAACAAGATATCTCGTTATGCAGTCTACCGAGTGCCCTTCTTGTTACAGACATTTTAGTTTTTTATCTTGTTTTTATATTATTTGATAAACACTGTCCTTCTTTGCCTAGAATGTATCTAATGTTATGTAAGGAATTACCATATACAAAAAATACTACTATGGTAATGATTACTGGAAAGGTAATATCGTGGTGGGCTGGATCTATCAGAGTGAGGGTTGGTGTCCTCTACTTCCCAGTCGTTTCTGACTGTACCTTTACCATCGTTCTTATTTCTAACTTTTTTCTTGAGAGTGGTGAAGGCAGTGGGGCCATAATGGTGTGCCCCATGGTTCCCTATTGTCTTACTCTCACAGCCCACTGGCACAAGTTGGTCTTTCTCTGGCGTCGGGATGTGGCGACCCCACCGCCCGCCACTTTGGTGGTGCAATCAGCTTCTGAAGCAGTGGACCACTGGTTCCTATCTTCAGAAAATTCCTGTGCTTGGTATGCTTCCAGCCAGGGCCCCACTGGGGTAAATAAAATAGCAAAACAGTGGTGGAACTGTCATCCGGGTGAGGGACTGCTCTGGGTCTGCTCCTTCAGTGTTCATGGTCATAATCTACTTAGTGGAAATGGCACTGTGGAGTGGACCGGTCGGGGCATGTCTGGGAGCCTGGAGGTAGTTTCTGCCATGGTCATCCCTTTTGGGGCGCTTCCTCTGGAAGCGTGGCGTCGGTTTTGATGATGATGATGTAAAATCGGCGCTCTGCAGACCCCCGTTTTCTTGTGTTGACCTCTGACCATTTTAGTGAGGTCGGTCCTCATGGTGTTAGTGAGCTGGGCCTATAATTGGATCTTATAATTAGGGTTGGGTGTGAGAGGGATTTGCCTAGTGTGGGACAATTGGCTTTCTGCAGACTCCCATTATGTTATGTTCTTATTACCGAGTGATACCCACAAGGTAGGGAGCTAAGGTTGTACAAGCACTATAAAGCCACAAAGGTTCCTACGTGGACATTCACCAAGGTTAAGGTCTTTCTTCAGCCAAGCTATACCTGTATCAGTAGTAAGACATATAGGCCAACCCAACCCGCAATCAAGTACTGTACTTAAAAGGGACAGACTTAGAAATTTACAGAGATGTATAAAAACTTTCAAACCTTAATTGAGGAGAGATCCTGGGACAACCAAGGTGAGACACTAAGATGACATACACTAGCGGAGTAGCGGGCCACTGATATTGCATGTAAAACAGATACTGTATACAGGTCTCCCTCACTATCCGATGCTCTGATTTGCGATATTACTATAAGATTTTAGGTGATTGGGTTTGGGATTTGGCCAGTCCGAGAACACATCTCCATTTTCCTCATTCATTTTAGTGTTTGCTATATGATTTTTCTATTCAAGATTGGGTTTTCAGGAACATAACTTAATCGTAAATTGAGGGAGACCTGTAGTGAAAGAGGAATCTCATAGTTGGTATATGTAATTCACTGACCTTGCCATCAATAATTGCAGATAAAGAGAGGTAATCAAATATCTCTGTGCAGTAGCGCCAGACTGTGATGGAGCCGTACTTTCTGAGACACTCGTCATAGAAGCCGTACACTTGTGTAATCTGTCGGGACTCATGGTTTCCGCGGATCAAGGTTATTCTGTCAGGATACCTCACCTGGGACGGATAAAGAGAAAATTACTATATTGGTACAGTACAGTCGACGCTCGATTTAACGGACCCCGATACAACGGACCCCGATACAACGGATTTCGGATTTAACGGACTCTGTCTGTAGCCGGACAATGGACCCAGCAACGGACAAAGTCCGATGCTCGAAAAAAAGTTGGAGCAAAGTCCGTTGCTCTATCTATTTATCTCTCTAATGCACCTACCTAAATCCCTTATACATTAACATAACTATGTCTTATTTGGACTTTTTGTAATCTTTGAATCATTTCTAATGTGATGGAATTGAAAAATATAATATCCTTCCAGCACATAGATAAATAATAAATAAGATAGTCAACAAAATATTTCAACTCTCCCCTCCTTGCGAGCAGAGACGGAAGATTTACGTTTGATAGATTTTTTTTGTTTTTTTCCCTCGATATACACTCTCTTTCTATCTATCTGTCTCTCTAATTCATCTACCTAAATCCCTTATACATTAACATAACTGTCTTATTTGGACTTTTTGTAATCTTTGAATCATTTCTAATGGGATGGAATTGAAAAACATAATATCCTTCCAGCACATAGATAAACAATAAATAAGATAGTCAAAAAAATAGTTCAACCCTCCCCTCCGTCTAGGCGCCGAGCTTCCGTGACGGGAGATTTACGTTTGATAGATTTTTGTGTTTTTTTTGTTCCCACGGTATACACAAAATGATGGGGAAATATTATAACATGTTTTTAATTGACATTTGTGTCGTTTTTGCTGATTATGAGTTGGTGGAAAAAAAAATCTTTAATTCTCTCATATCGGAAATGATTCACAGATTATATAGAGACCAAATAACATACACTTTTAAGTGTGTTCAATAGTTTTGCATTATCAATAGGGTGTAGCACAAGGCTTATCAACATTCACAGTAACGGGGTCGGGGTTGAGGCTGGGACGGGGAGGGGAGGGAGTAGGCCTACAGTGGATATACAGGGGATATCCTTCCTTTTTTTTTTTTTTTTTTCCCCATGTGAAATTTATCATATCAATGACAAATACGACCTTTATTATGTTTTCAGGGACAGTATAGCACAACGTGTCCCTCAATCACAAAAAAAACAAAAAAAACGAAGGCAATTTTCCAGCTACGGACTTTTTCCAGCAACGGACTCGGTCTCCCCCCTATTAGTCCGTTAAATCGAGCGTCGACTTATATATAATTACAGTACAGTACTGTATTTGCATTACTAAATTTGCTAGCATAGAATAAACATATTTTCCTCATAAATTCATTACCCAAAATATTTAAGCTTACTATGCTGAGAAAGCTACTAGTAATTTTTGGCAAGAATGTAGAGTTCGGGCGTACCACCCGACTTGTTTACACTACGTGGAGCGGCGGCGGACGCTTGTCATCCTGTTCCCGTCTATTTTGACTGCCGTTGGATACAATAATACGTTGAGAGGGGTCTTTGCCCCCTCACCACCCCATGACATATTGTCATCATCATATATATTGCCAGCATGTGGAAAAAAAAGAAGAAAAATCGCTGTCAAAAAAGACACGAACTTAACCGCGGCGATCGACCTATGTAAACATGACTACCGTATGCCCGGACACTACATCCATCCCTAATTTTTTTTGACATTGACAAATTTAGGGGAGTGTGTGCCTGAGTATATACATACAGTACATAGATAAAACAATTTACCCTATATCTGTTGTAATACTGTATATGCAAAAAAACAAAGCATAAAATTTGACCTTTAATGCCAGGAGGAGTAGGAAGGTTTCAACACTGTAGAAGCCTCGGTCCACAAAGTCTCCCATAAAGAGATAATTTGTGTCTGGCACATCTCCCCCGACCTTAAACAACTCTTTCAAGTCATAGAACTGTCCGTGGATGTCCCCACATACCTGACAAACAGAAAATTATGGGAATTAAAAAGGGTATATACAATTATTAAAATTCATAATTATTGACAAAATACAATTAAAATTATGTACAGTGGAATCTCCAATCTCGATCATAATTGGTTCCCACAAATACCGATCGAGATTCGAAATATCGAGATGCGAAGTTAACTTCTTATGGGGAAAAATACAATAGGGACCAGCGAATCGGCAAGTAACCCACATCAAATCTAACAATCACCACTTTTGACCCTGTAACTTGTACTTACGATTACCAATCAGCTGTATTATCCCCCTTTTTGCTCAATCTGGATCAATATGTGTATCTTATGACTCCCTAACCCTTCAGCTACAACTACATCTACAATATTCCATGTAATTGATCAATAAAACAAAGCATCTTCACTTGAACAAAAACCAAAGTCGACTGGTGATCAACATGTGTTGTATCGTGAAGCTACAAGTTGCTAAAATGGCCGCAAATCTACCGACTTCAATAAATTTTCCATGGTATAAAGTTTAATCAAGTTTTCTTTTGTCTTTACTATTATTATATATTAGATTTTCCTCATACAAATAATAATGTATATTAAAACATGGTAAAGTAATTTATATTACTACGTAAATGAAAGCGGCAGAGATGAGTCAGGTTAGACTACCGCCCGAAAACGATCGATACTAGCGGTACATTAGTATACAGGTGAACAAAACACAATGACTGTGAGGTTCACACATCGATTTGGTCAAGATTAACCGGTTTATATTAGTATATAAGCATCTAGCATCGATATTTAGCTATCGAGATTAACGTTTTTTTCATCGAGATTTGTGATTGGGGAGAGCTTGAAGGTGGCATCGAGATGCGAAATATCGAGATGAGATTGATCGAGATATGTGAGCCTACTGTATACAGGGTATATCCTATTTATTAACATTCTTCCTGTAGTACAGCAGAACATACTGGTATATATGCCAAGAATCATAATTATGATCTTAGTAAGACTTAAAAAAAATCACAAATTCATGGAGATAAAACAAATCTAAGGAGAAGCTCTTCATTGCAACTTCGAGTGTACTGTAGTGGCCTTACTGTGACGGGAGAGTCAACACGCTGGACGTTGCTCTCCTCGACCAGGATCTCCCTGGCCTTGGCACACAGTGCCTTGACCTCGGCCTCCTTGATAACCTCACACCGCCTCAGCTGCTCGATCTGACGGTCAAGGTCGCTACACTCCCCCATACTGCCCTCACCACAATCTGCAACACAAGAATTCACTTTAGTTTGGAAGGGGAGGGGGTGGTAGTTATACACTGAAAAGTGAAAAGAGGGGAAGTGAGTAGAGGAGAGTAGGGAGTAGTGGAGAGAGAGAGAGAGAGAGAGAGAGAGGAGAGAGAGAGAGAGAGAGAGAGAGAGAGAGAGAGAGAGAGAGAGAGAGAGAGAGAGAGAGAGAGAGAGAGAGAGAGAGAGAGAGAGAGTGGGGAGTAGTGGAGAGGGGGGAGTAGTGGAGAGGGGGGAGTAGTGGAGAGTAGTGGGGAGAGGGGGGAGTAGTGGAGAGTAGTGGGGAGAGGGGGGAGTAGTGGAGAGTAGTGGGGAGAGAGGGAGAGAGAGAGAGTGGAGAGTAGTGGGGCGAGAGAGAGAGAGTGGGGAGAGAGAGAGAATGGGGAGAGAGAGTGGGGAGTAGTGGAGAGAGAGAGTGGGGGGTAGTGGAGAGTGGGGGGTAGTGGAGAGTGGGTAGTAGTTGAGAGAGAGTGAAGAGTATTGGGGAGTAGTGGAGAGAGTGGGGAGTAGTGGAGAGAGAGTGGGTAGTAGTGGAGAGAGTGGGGAGGGGGAGAGTGGAGAGTAGTGGAGAGAGAGAGAAAGTGGGGAGTAGTGGAGAGAGAGTGGGGAGTAGTGGAGAGAGAGAGTGGGGAGTAGTAGGGAGAGAGAGTGGGGAGTAGTGGAGAGTGAGGAGTATTGGAGAGGGGGAGAGTGGGGAGGAGAGTAATGTAGGCTTAGCAGAGGAGAGGAGACGAGAGGAGGGGGGAAGGAGGAGAGGGGGGAAGAGAGGAGAAGGGGGAGAGAGGAGGGGAAGGAGAGAGGAGAGGGGGAAGGAGGAGAGAGGAGAGAGGAGAGGGGTGGGGAAAGAGAGAAGAGGGCTGGGGAAAGAGAGGAGAGGGCTGGGGAAAGAGAGGAGAGGGGGGAGGAGAGGAGAGTGGGAGAGAGGAGAGGAGAGGGGACGAGAGGAGAGGGGACGAGAGGAGAGTGGGAGAGAGGAGAGGAGAGGGGACGAGAGGAGAGGGGGGAAAGAGGAGAGAGAGAAAGGGGGAAAGAGGAGAGAGGGGGGGAGAGGAGAGGGGGGGGGAAGAGAGGAGAGGGGGGAGGAAGAGGGGGGAAGAGAGGAGAGGGGGGAAGAGAGGAGAGGGGGGAAGGGAAGAGAGGAGGAGGGGGAAGAGAGGAGAGGGGGGAAGAGAGGAGAGGGGGGAAAAAGAGAGGAGAGGGGGGAGAGAGAGGAGAGGGGGGAAAGAGGAGAGGGGGAAAAAGAGGAGAGGGGGGAAAAGGAGAGAGAGGGGGAAAGGGAGAGAGAGGGGAGAGGGGGAAAGAGAGAGGGGAGGGGGAAAGAGAGAGAGAGAGGGGGAAAGAGAGAAAGAGTAAAAAGAGAGAGAGAGGGGGAAAGAGAGAAGGGGAAAGAGAGAGAGAGGGGAAAGAGAGAGAGGAGGGGAAAGAGAGAGAGGGTGAGAAAGAGAGAAGGGGGAAAGAGAGAGAGAGGGGGGATAACTGGAAAGAGAGAGAGAGGGGGGATAACTGGAAAGAGAGAGAGAGGGGGGATAACTGGAAAGAGAGAGAGAGAGGGGGGAGGGAAAGAGAGAGAGAGGGGGGGAAAGAGAGAGAGGGGGAAAGAGAGAGAAAGGGGGAAAGAGAGAGAGGGGGAAAGAGAGAGAGGAGAGATGGGGAAAGAGAGAGAGGGGGACCCTTTGGGAATAAGGGGGTTTGGGTGGGGGAAACAAATTCAGGCCTAAATCCTATAAATACCGGTACCTCTACCTAAGGTTCTAGTATTTTTTACTTGCGGGTTGGTTTTAGATACAGGACGGGTCGAGTCACCCCCCCTGAATTATAATAATCGTCATATATGTTGACAGTAGAGGGTTTAATTATCCCATGGCCAGCTGTTACTTGCCCCCTACTGGCAACATATATGACGATTATTATAATTCACGGGGGGGGGGGGTTCCTGTATCCCACGGCCTATAACGCAAGTCTTTATAAAAAAATGTACCCAACAACTGGTTAGCTTAGCCATTTTAAGTCGACCGCCAAGGCGGGAAGTCACTCCGAGCGTAAAGTAAACAAAGCGACGCTACTTCCACGAATGCAACAGAGTTGTCTTTATATTTCGTCTCATATTATGGTCAATATACAGGACGCGCTACAATATTGGTAAAAAATTAAGCTCAATAGCATGTGATTAAGCAATTTTTTTCCAAATTTTTGATGTAGGTGTCATTCCCAGGAAACTAACATAATACATATTATATGGATATTTACATTTTAAGGCTTTGTTTACACTTCTTCTTTTTCTTCTTCTTCTGGGAGAGCTCTTTTGCGTGACTGTCAGTCAACAACTGAGACATCTGGTGGCGAATGCAATGAACTATACTGGTGGCGTCGTGGCGAAAGTAATCACCCTACCTAATTCATGCCAAGAGTACTCGAGTTCACTGACACGTGATGTCTATCGACCAATCAGGTGATGCCATGATTTGGAAGAGAGGTGGTCCGGGATATAACCCATCAATTTGACTTTGGCCAGCTTGTGTAGAGGGTGTGGGTAGCCGATCAAAGCTTTTTCCACCGTCTTTAAAAACAATGAGGCTGCTTAAGACATTTTTGCCTTCCAATAAGTGTAAACTGTCCAAAGTGCAATAACCAGTGTTCCAAATACAGCCGACGAGGACAGCTGGTTTTGAAATGCACATACAGTTTTTTGCCATGGAAAAATTCGAAACAAAAATCCACCAGCTGTTGACCAAGATGAGTGGTGATCGACCGGACGACCGGTAGCCACTCAAGCCAAGGACCCTCAACCCAGTACCTCCTCTGCTCATTGCAGGTTAGTTGGTTGGTTGGGACAATATAAAGGAGCCGGACCACAGCTAACTCTGGAATCTTAATGGGTGATCGCAAAGTAACAAAGTAAAAGATTTTTTCGCATAGGTTTAAACTTCCAGAAATTAATGGGTAATAAATACGATAATGGATTATAACTTACGTCCGCCGCCGCGCTAATGTTATTGTTAACCTCTCACTGCCGTCGGACGAATGTGGCAGAGAGCAAGGGCTAGTTTTGTATCACACGTACTGGGTACTATGAACACGCAGTAGCTGGCATGCAAGGGCTAGTTTTGTATGCCACGTACTGGGTACTTTGAACCCACAGTAGCTGGCATGCAAGGGCTAGTTTTGTATGCCACGTACTGGGTACTTTGAACCCACAGTAGCTGGCATGCAAGGGCTAGTTTTGTATGCCACGTACTAGGTACTTTGAACCCACAGTAGCTGGCATGCAAGGGCTAGTTTTGTATGCCACGTACTAGGTACTTTGAACCCACAGTAGCTGGCATGCAAGGGCTAGTTTTGTATGCCACGTACTGGGTACTTTGAACCCACAGTAGCTGGCATGCAAGGGCTAGTTTTGTATCCCACGTACTAGGTCTAGGTTAGGTTAGGCTAATGTTAACCCCATTCTTACTAGGTTAGGTTAGGTAAGGTTAGGCTAATGTTAACCCCATTCTTACTAGGTTAGGTTAGGTAAGGTTGTTAGGTTAGGCTAATGTTAACCCCATTCTTACTTAGTAAGGTTAGGCTAATGTTAACCCTATGAAAACCCCAACAAAGATTTTATTAGGGTTACTGTGTAATTTTAACATGAAAATTAGTACCATCCGAGCCAAGTTTCGTCAAAACTTGGCTCGTGTTTTCAAAATGTCGGGTTATATGGGTATGGAAATTTACAAAACCCGAGCCAACATTTGGTTAATATACAGGAGACGCAATAATATAGGTAGCACATTTAAAATGGTAGTTTTGGGTTCCTATCATCATATGCTTCATTTGGGTAGGATGTAGTGAGCGGGCGTACCGCCATCTTTGTTTACATTACGCGTAGTGGCGTCGGACCTTTCCCATCATGTTCCCGTCTATTTTAACCTAACCTAACCTAGTATTCATGTAGTAATGACAGGGGACAAATAGCAGAAAATATAGCGTCGAAATAGACGGGAACGTAAGTGCGACTGCGGCGATCGCCCATGTAAACAATGACGACCGTACGCCCGAACTCTACATCCATCCCCTTCATTTTTATATACTATTTATCCCTGGGAAAAAAAAAAAATCTTGGGATTTTTTTTTTGTCATTAACCTAACCAAACCTAATAGCCCCCAAATACATTTAGGTTTGGTTAGGTTAGGTTTTTTGGTTAAGGTAAAAAAAAAAAAAATAAAAAAAAAATAATAGGCCTAGGCCCTTTTTTGGGGGGGTAAGATTTTACGGTTTGACAGTTACAAGCCCCATCGATGTTTGTGTAGCCTATAGGTATGTTATATAATAGTCTTCAGTCCTATATATGTCCTTCCCGTCGCAAATGTATTATGCGGGAGATATAGGGTAAAACACAGTCTTGTCTGCATAATGACAAGTCCTGTTTTACGGGATTTCTGCTTTATAGATTTTTTTCCCCTCCTACCTTACAGTTGCGCAATCCAATGCTGCTTTGGTAATTGCAAACATTTTAGGTTAGTTTCTATCCACGTATTACTTTTAGGTTAGGTTAGGTTAGTACCGCATTTTCCTTTACCATCACTATCTCCGATAGACTGGAAATGGTGTCGTATTTCACACCCAAATGCCATAAAAGGGTGTCCAATATCAAGCCAACTCAACCCTGCTCTTCCACAGGGTCTAAACTCAACCCGATTCAGACTTTCGGAACTTGATAACAGTTTTAAGACTTTTTGTATATATCCATATAGCCTATAAATAATCGATTTGGATGTCATAATTATAAATGTACCTAGCTATATCGTCAGAATGTCCAAAAGAAGCGTCATAATCCTATAGAAGGCCGATAACCTACCGGAGTTATTATATATAATACCTCAAAGTAAGCGATTATATTATAGGATTGGTCATCACAATTTTTTACAAATTCAACTACAGGTAGATCAAAATAATATCGAAATTATGGATCATTAATTATTGATCTTGATATGTAGGCCTAAAGTGTTGTTTATAAACATTGGCCGCAGCCGCGGTGCCACTCCATTCGAGCCTAATCACGATTATATTTCGGTGTATTCTTACTTAAATGTATATCATTCGGGTTGATTAGGTTACACAATACAATATTACTAAGTAACGGTACACGCATATATATAAATATCATAACATTTGTGAAATATAGGTTCGACCGCGCTAAGCACCACGGCTGCGTGAGGGCCAGTAGGAACGTAGATATATCGAGGGGTGGGTGGGGCATCTAGCCTCGTGACCTTGAACAAGTTCAGAAAATCAGTGTTCGTCACGGTAATTAATCTGTCACTCCTCCTCAGAATTATTGAAATGTCTATGTATGCAAATATTTCTTGCTCTACTATTAACGAGTTTTTTATTTTTTCTTGGATTTTTTTTTTTTTTTTATTAACCTAACCAAAAAACCTAACCTAACTTAACCTAAATGTATTTGGGGGCTATTAGGTTAGGTTAACCCATAACTATCGGCGCGCAACATAAGTCGAGTATAATAAATCTGGACTATCTGGCGGCGCTCGACATAGGTCGTGTGGCAATTTCAGCACGTAATGTTGCTGAGAGAGAGAGACAAGTGGTGGCAGGAGAGTAGCGAGCGTATGACTGCTCCAGACCACCGCGGCGAACCTACTGACACGAATCCCACCTCCTCCCTCCCTCTCTCACTCGCTATATACGGAATTGTATGGGGAAAGTGCCGAATTACATGCTTTTTGCACTCGCGTTGCGCGGTTGTTGCAAGAAAACTAGCCATCATAAAAGGATCGTTATGGTGTCATTGAAAAGCTCTGTTTATGCCCTTTCAGGGATAGATACTTGTTTTACGCTCTGGGTCTTATTTAGGCATGAAAATGATCACGTAAACAGCCCTATTTTGGGTAAAAACACCCCGCTGGTGGCTACATATTATATACCGCCTAGGCCGCTCGTAAGGTGTTAATGACCAAAACAAAAAATCCCAAGAAAATAAATGAAAAATCCCAAGATTTTTTTTGTTTTTTCCCGGGGATAAAAAGTATATAGAAATGAAGCATATGATGATAGGAACCCAAAACTACCATTACAAATTTGCTACCTATATTGTAGCGCCTCCTGTATATTGACCCTACTTTTCGATACTTAACAACAACATACAGGCACACACGAACAAGCGACGCTCTCCTTCTTGTGGCCGGAGATGCGGGGCGTCGGTCCAGCCGGCTGTTGTTTACATGCGTCGGACCGACGCCTCGCACACCAAGCTCACAGGCTTTGAGCTCATGGGTGTTTCAGAGCCCTTCCGGGCAGCTCGTGTATGCTTTTTTATGGGCGTTCAAGAGCCCTTCCGGGAACAGAGGGTTAAACAAATAAATATGTTTTATAATTTCACCTAATATGTAATGTCACAACACATCTTAAATTGTATATACAGTAGGCCTATTCAAATTTATTGCCGATATGTTCTGTTGTCGATTATTCCAGTCCCTGACATACCTCATGATATTTGGTATATTACGCTATTTCTCTTTTATTTTGTCTTTATTTGCTTTGTAATAATTATTCTGCAATGCATATTTACTTTCATTCTTAAAAATAGTCAGGAAAGGTTGTCCATATAATGTATATATTTAAAAGTCTGGATCGCCCCTTGTCATTTTGTGCCACCACACTTTAATGAGTGGGTTATCAGACTTTGGGGTGACACAAAATGCAGCTTAGGTTAGGTTTCTTAGTTAGGTAAAACAACACTGTATATCAAAGAAAAAATGCAAAAAACAAAAACAAAAAACACATTCTAAAACTTGTGACTGTCACACCGTATCAATTTACCTTTTTTTTTTCCCCTGGGGATAAAAAGTATATAGAAATGAAGCATATGATGATAGGAACCCAAAACTACCATTAGAAATTTGCTACCTATATTGTTGCGTCTTCTGTATATTGACCCAATATTTTAATAAGGTTAATGTGTTATTTACATTTTTAAATTAGTTAAATCCGAGCCAAGTTTCGTCAAAACTTGGCTCAGGTTTTCAAAAAGTCGGGAAATTGACAAAACCCGAGCCAAATTTTGGTTACAAATGTGGGTAAACCTGACTTTTTGGACCGACAGAGATTTCGGTAAGTTTTATATTGTTTTTTTGAATTTTTCCTTCAGATATAGTGTTGTTTTATACTGAAGAGGAGCGGAAATTAGTATTTAGCCATTATCCAACAATCTAAAAACACGCCCCCTACTAGTGGGGAGGACTATGAATTTCATGGAAAATGAGGGGTTAAAAGAGTAAAAAAAGACATTAGCCTAACCTAACCTTACCTAACCTATCCTAGTATTATGTACTATAGCTTACCCCTTTGAAAGGACATTAGCCTAACCTAACAACCTTACCTAACCTATCCTAGGTGATGGGCTGGTCTATCAGAGTGAGAGCTGAGCAATCTCTGCCATACCCATAGCTTACTCTGACTGTTCCTTTAACTTATATATTTTCTAGATCTCAAGTGACGGCGTCTCTAACGTGGATTGACCTCCCAATCTACCAAGATTGGAAGCCAAAGCGTCACATTTTTCCCTTGCCCCTCAACTTTCTCTTCATAATTGCTGAGGGGCACAGGGCCCTGGGTGGGGCTTTGGTTTCCCGGGCGTTTCCGCACCCTCCTCAGCTCCCCGCCATGGAGTGGCTTCGGTCACCCAGGCTTTATTGTGGTCGGCGGGGAGGGTTCTGTGGGGGCGCTCGGTTACGGCCTTGGCCTTGCTCGGGGCCTTGGGGCTGTTCGGCCAGGCAGCTTGGGGAAAAACAACAACAACAACCTATCCTAGTATTATGGGTGGGGGCTGCTGCCCCCACACCCCCGCTGTTTTACATCAACTTACGTGTAAACACGAAGTACGCCCGGTAACACAACTCATTCAATAGGGGCTGCCGCCCCCACACCCCAGCTGGTTGGGTAACAGTGCAAAAAAACACAGTATTATGGGACATACCTTACTCCCTTTATTTTCTCCCTTATTATACATTTCAGCTCTTAATGACATATATAGCAATGATGTATATGCTCTACCGGACTTATTAGGCGTAAAAAGATCGATGGGCTAACTGTCGGTCCAAATCATCAGTATAACCCAAATGTGTATTATCGTGTTCTATACGCTTTTTACCCCTCAATTTGGCAAGAATGTAGTTACCGGGTGTACCCCATCATGTTCCCGTCTATTTTGACTGCCTTTGGATACAAAAATACATTACCCTAACCAAACCTAACCTAGTATTAGGCCTATAGATTTATAGGCCTAAGTATTTATTTTATTATAAGTATTTATAGATGATTTATGTTGTATGTCGGTAGTGGTACACCCGGTAACTACATCCTTCTCCTCAATTTCCTGGATCTTCATACAATTTAGACACCTAAATTCTCAAAAAAAATCACGGGGGGGCATGCACCCGGACCCCCCTAGAGCTCGCGCCTTCGCCGCTCCGTCGCGCTATAATGATAACAAAATAATAAACCATAATGATACACAATTCATATTTTGTGGATTGACACCCTGCTTCATAGCCCTCCCTACTATCGGGGGGCGTGTCTTTAGATTGATGGATAATGGGTAAATGCTTAATTCCCATTCAATTTCATCAGTAGATTCGACCAAAAAACAAAAAAACAAAAAAAAAAACACACGTTGTTGCGTCTCCTGTAGGCCTAGGCCTATATTAACCCATATTATTAATATTAAAGTGTCCTCATTGTTTTTATAGTGTTTCGACAGTTTCGTACACCAGAAAAGGGTGTAGCTTGGTGTTGGAATGCGTGGAAACCGAAAACAAATACTGTAGCCTAGGCTATGTATTAAATCGTTGGTGCCACTTGGTGGTACCTGTCAAATAGGTGGCAAGTTACTAAAATCGTACCAAAGTTAATTCCAATAGGGAATGAATTTATAAAAATCTACAAAAATATATATAGGCGATTAGGCTAAGCTAGCCTAGGCCTAGCCTATATATAAAACAAAGACAATAGTCTTATAGAGGGGACAGCTGAAAAGGTTTGTCTCCCCGAAAAAATACCACTTAGCCTAATTGGAACACTCGTCGACGGCAAAAATTGGAACACTCGTCGACTGTTAATTTTTACGGTCGACGTTGACGAGAACTCCGGTCGACGAGAGTTCCAGGTACCTACAATAATATATTGAGGGGGGGGCTTTGCCTCTTTATACTCTTTAGGTAATGGTTTAAAGGGCAGCTGCGACGAGCGTCACATCTAGTGACGGAGCGCGGCTGAGAAACTCCACACCAAGTAACAAGTAAGTAGGCCTATAGCCTAGGCCTAGGCTACTCCAGTTTTCAAAACTACTCTGCGAGTTAGGCTATGAATTAGTGACACAGGCATTAGGTAAGGGTTAAATACTGTACCCATCACTTAAATAATTTGTTTCAATTAGCCTACCCAAAAGATGTGTTTCCAATTCCATGGTTCAAAACTGGCAACTTACTAGGCTACTTAGGCTCTCAAGGTTTTTCTAAATATTCAGTTTTGGCGGCTAGGCCTAGCCTAGTAGCTTTTCACTCTTGCACTCTCAACAATAAATGTACAGAACTGAGCAGGTTTCAACCCCCGTGTATTTATATAACTTTACGTCCTGCTAACTAATGATGAATGAGCGTAAGATAGTGTGTGAACTGATGACTGAACACAGAGATAAGGAAGTGACTGCCACAAGGACATTAATCATTATTACGTAATCACAATTTCACCAATCCTCGTGTAAGCTTGTCCACACACTTTTGGAATATTGGTATACATCTTACCAATGCTAGAAGGAATACAATACACTCGGTAGATGAACCAACAGTAAAAATTGTATCCACCCGCAGTTTCCCTTCTCGCTTGGCAAGGCTGTTCTGTCAAAACACTAAATGAGAGACTATTAAATGTGATTCATGCAGTGCTATATATTATACCAGACAAAAAATAAGTAATAAAGGAATTAAAACTGTGTATGATAGTAATATAAGCCAATTTTATCGTTACAATATTATTTTAAAAGATATTTAGCTAACAAGCACCATGGGTTCTGTTTTGACATACTCTGTTTCGAAATTAAAGGAACGACTTCGTTGCAACATTTGTTTCGACAATATTATGACTAATTTATTAATAATCTGCACACTGATTGACGTAAGCGAACTTTTATTGCCTTAATATAATCCATTAACTACATAATACCGGATGTATTTACTTTAATTTATATGGATTATTTTGAACTTCAAAGATGACTGAATCTCTTTCATAAGGGATCGAACCGTGTATCAGGCGTAATCATCTGTAGGAAGTCTAAAAACTTTCTTACAGTAGCACCCTCTTGTATATTTTTTTGCCAACTGATGTCACTAATCTTGCTTGCACTGTTCCAGAAGATAGCACATTAAAAACAAAAAAATAAAAAAAGTGAAATGGAAGCAATAGGCCTATGTGATTTTAGGTGTCTCCTCACCACCGCATTATACAAGTAAAATATGTGCATATGGAGCAATAATTGCTCAAAAATTTGTCTGAATCTCGCATTGGCAGACCATTAAAAAACATGATCGACTTATTAATTTAGCTAAAATATAAAACTATGCGTAGTCTCCCGTGCTGATATGGGTTAACAATATGGTGGCTATATCAAACTTGATATATGATATTGTCTCGCCTCCGTCGCGGGTGGTCAACAGTTCTAGCGTTTATAGTTGCGTTAGACGAGGCGCCATTGCTTCTATGGTTCGGAGCTCCCTGAATAAAGCTCTCATTTCATGGCTTTTCAGGGGGTTTTGCGCGGTTTAGTCTCGTTAAAGTGGAAGTAGGATTGTCTTGTTTGCTGGGTGAGTGTAGGACAGAGGGAATATAAGGGTAAATATGGTTTATAAAGGGGTTTTGGTGAGAGTGTTTAGTGGTGTGTCGTGAAGCAGTTCGACATGGCACTCCCCCGCTGTCATAATGGTGTCTAGCGGCATGCACTAGCAGTCAATGATTGAGACTGTCGACTGTCATGCTGTCTCTTATAATGCTGCTGTTCAGTACATGATATTCTAGTTATCTTTTGAATACTGTAATACTGACAATTGAATAAATATTTGTTTTAGGCCTAACACTCAGGCTAGACCTTGGCATAGGCCTAGGGCTATTCATTTAGGCCTAGGCTATAGAGTAGAGTAGAGTAGACAAGACATAGGCTAGTCTAGCCAAGGCCTATTTGTAAAGGTAGCATTCAAGGAGACTACTGCAAGACTCTTCTTCTTACCGGGTATAGGCTATCCTAGTGTTTACTACCCTATACCCCTTTGAAAGGACATTAGCCTAACCTAACCTAGTATTATGGGTGGGGCTGCCGCCCCCACACCCCCGCTTTGACTTAGATTTTTGGTGTATTTGACTGTGAAGTGGGTATTTTTCAATTTGTTGATAACGAAAATCCTCCATGCGGACTATATGGAGAAAAATATGGCGAATCTATTGGTGCCTATTTTCCCTTATAAATTGTTTCTCATAACGTCGCACTAGTGTCCTTGAATATTATCTTTGTAAATTGTAGGCTATTAACTGTATGAAGAGGTTAATAAGTTGCAATGCTACTAGGCTATACCAGTATCAAATATTATAGGGTAGCCTATAGCCTACTCATGCCTAAATTTCTGTCCTTAATATTACAATTGATGGTAAGAGTTGTGTTGTTGTTGTTCCCCAGGCTGTCTGGCTGAACAGCCCCAAGGTCTCGAGCAAGGCCAAGGCCATAAACGAGCGCCCCCACAAAATCCTCCCTGCTTACCACTAACAAAGCCCGGGTGACCGAAGCCACTCCAAGGCAGGGAGCTGAGGAGGGTGCGGAAACGCTCGGGAAACCAAAGCCCCACCCAAGGCCCTGTGCCCCTCAGCAATTATGAAGGGAAAAATGTGACGCTTTGGCTCCCAATCTGCCAACTTCTAGGTTGGCAGTAGGGAGGTCAATCCACGGAAAAGACGCCGCCACTTGAGATCTAGAAGATATATAAGTAAAAGGAACAGTCAGAGTAAGCTATGGGTATGGCAGAGATCGCTCAGTTCTCACTCAGGTAGACCAGCCCATCACCACTGATAAGAGTTGTGTTATCGGGCATACCACTACCGACATACAGCATAACTTCTCTAAAACATTAACCTAACCTATCCAAGTATTCATGTAGGCCTAGTAATGAGAATACTAGGTTAGGTTAGGCTTTTTAGTTTGGTTAAGTATTTATAGATGATTTATGTTGTATGTCGGTAGTGGTACGCCCGATAACACAACTCTTACCCAATTGATTCTTGATTAGGCCTAAGCAAATAATAGCCTATCCTACTTTGTTTCAGACAATTATCCGAGTAGGCCTAGGCCTAATTCTGTAGATTAGGGCCATCCGTTGAGAGTGAACGCCGCCGCCTAGTGGGGATACTCTTGACATAACAAGCACCCACGTGACTCACTGTCACTCGCCTTGGGCTTGGCACCTCCTCCGATGAGTCCATCATTACTGTCGATGACATCATGACAATCAAACAATATTTTCATTACCGTAACCTGACAACCTGACCTAGCCTGGGGGCAGACCCCCGCTGCTGTTATAAATGATATAGAAGCCGTCAAATACTCAAATGACTAAAAACACTGTGGGAGAGTAAAAAATCCTTAGGGATCACACATCGTATCAATAGAAAACGTGGGTAGCGAGGCTGTGAGGGTAAACTAGTTCGCGAGATCATCAATGCCCATACGCAATATATCATAATTCATAAACTCGGCATTCCCATTCTGAATTTAAGTATTGAATGGTTCAATGGGACATGGGTCTCTAATGCCATTTCGTATTATCTGGAATAGATTTTAAAGCAAAAAAGTGGAAGACCCCAAGCCCTAGCCCCTATTCCTAGACAAATCCCATCATTGTAATTCGTCTTATGTTTGTCTGTCTTTCCTCTAACTCTAACATCTTCCTTTTGTTCTACAAGTTTTTGCTTTCATTCAAGCCGTTCTTAACTCCCAAAAAGCGGGCATGCTTGTTAACATGACCGTAGTGCTGGGCGGGTCTATTTTCCGAAAACGAGCTTCATTCCATGCTCTTTTTCAAGCATAAGCAAGAGCCAGAGCCGCAGAGCGTAATACAATTATATAACCATGAAAGGGCGATAACAGAGCTTTCCAATGCCACCTGAATCATCCTTGTACGACCACGGGTTCTCTTGCAACGATCGAGTAACCGGAGGTGAAAATACCCTAAAATGAGGCATTTTTCCCGGTTTTTTGTCCTTGTTGCGCGAGGTAGGGACGTGGTGAGGAGAGATAGTATGTGTCAGTGACAGCCCCAAGGTAGTGGCGAGCAGTCCGAGGCCAGCTATCGTCCTCCCAACGTGCGGTCTCTCTCATAGCTAATAATGTCCTCAAAATTGCACCCATCATATGAAGGGCGCCGCAGGGGTGGCCAATATTCTCTCTCCCGTCATATGACATGCACCATCGGTTGAGGGTTAAGAAGGGTTATCGCTTTCAACCCTCCAACTATCATCCAGTTGCTCTCATTTCTTACATCTCTTAAATTATTTGAATTTATTAATTCAAAATTCACAAGCATTTGCCTTTCCATAATCTACTTTCAGATTGCCAGTATGGTTTTCTTAACCCAAGAACTGCAACCTTCCTTACTAAAGGTTCGGTAGTTAAGCATTTGTAAAGAAAACCCTTCAAATATTGAGTCATATACATACAGTACTCAGTACGGTACTGTGAAGACTAAGTAGAATGAAGAAGAACCAAGAAGAAAGAAGAACAACCAAGATGAAAGAAGAAACTAAAAGCACAAAAATTCCGAACATAAAACAAAAGTAAAATGAGCACCACAAAAGGCCAAGCTTCCCGCCCAACAACTGAACTGAACTGAACTGTACAAGGTGTCAATCCTTAGCAATTTTGTTTGAAGACTTGAATAATTATGAGATGGAATACAGTACTGTACAGGAAAATATGAGATGGAATACAGTACTGTACAGGAAAATATGAGATGGAATACAGTACTGTACAGGAAAATATGAGATGGAATACAGTACTGTACAGGAAAATTGACATGTCACATGAAGTTGCATTGTTATTGACCATTTTATCATTTCCAAACATAAGTGTAAATAGAAGCGCATAATTAGTAATAAATACTAAAAAAAGACAGGAATAGGTTTCTCGTTGAGCCGTTTGACACCTTGGTACTGTACATACTGACATACCTGTATAAAGAGCACTTCATCCACAGAGTGTGATTACAGTCTCACATCCTAAATGGCGGCATTTCAGGCGACCCTGTCAACGGCTACCTCTGTTGTCGTGTTTTTTATTCTCAGATCGGACCGGAGTACCTGATCCTATGTCTTTCTAGGTCTACCCCTGCATGCAGCTCCCCCCACATTCACAGTCCGGCATTTCTTCATTCTGATCATCCATTCTCTCCATGTGTCCAAACCAACCAAGTTAGCTTGTGTCCTGCTGTGCATGACTTCACCAAGTTCACTGATACTCCTAATGCCCAGATGCCTTCTTAATTCCTCACTCGATACCTCATCCCTGAGGTTAGCCCCCCATATCCATTATCCATCTCACCATTCTCTTCTCATTCCGCTCCATTCTGTTGATGTCCTCCGCTTTAACCGGCCATGTCTCCGATGTATAGGTTATCGGACTCCTAAGCACACAAGGTATACACCTTCCAAAGTCCCTTGACAGAGCCTCCAGGACCAAAACAAACAGTAATGGGCTCAATAGTCAGCACTGAACCTCGACAAACTCCAACTTTCACTGACACTAGAAACTCTTCGCTCAGACCCCATTCACTCTAACTGCTGCCCGTGATCCCTCATACATTCTCATTATCACATGCACCAACCACTCCTCTACTCTGAGTTGTCACATAGCCCACTGCATTACTTCCCTTGGTACCCGGTCAAAGGGCTTCTCTAGGCCTACAAAAACTAGGTATAAATCCATCTCTTCAGTTGCCTAAGAATGAAGATAGCATCAGTTGTGCCATGTCCCGGCATAAATACAAACTGCATGTCGCTGATGGCAACACTTTTTCCTGATCATGCAGTCAAAGACCCTTTCACTGATTTTCTTGACTTCGTCGAGCATTTTCAAACCCCAATAATTTCCCCTGTCGTAAGGAATCACCCTTGCCTTTGTTGGCTATATATTTACTATCACACTTTTCTGCCATGCACAGTATAATTGGATGACAGTATAACAGAATGGTATTGTTGTTTCAGGGTATAGTGAGTGTGTGTCGTCGTGATGTGGTCAGGGGCACCACAATGGGCCTCCTGGGCCTTCCAGCCGCAACACTACCAGAACATGAAGCCAGAGGAAGGTTAGTACCTTACTGTACTGTATTCTTAACACAACTATAGGCCTAAGCCACATTTTAATATCTCTAACAATTAATTATGCACTTTAATTTATCTTATTATACAACTAAAAGGTCTATGTATGACACAAAGTACAGTCGGGTCCCGAATTGAACGAGTCTCCAATTACGCGAGCACCAAAATATTAAATTGAAAATACCGAATTGATTTTTTTTTTGTCAAGTTAAGCGAATGCCATATCAAAAGCAAGGAAATTCAAGGAGAAAATGAGATAAGCGAGGTTCGCTCCAATTGCGAGAATCCGCAGTGACGCAGTTTAGCCGACCTTGCTCTGCCTTGGGGCCCCCACCTCTTAAATAACAGACCCAATCATCATAGGATTAAGGTTAGTACACAGTCAAGCTATTGTTATAATTTTATTACCATTTTGTACTGTTGAATTATAATTTGTTAGGTATAGGGTTGGGATAGGGATCTGCTATGTGTGGGCCAGTCGGCTCTCTGCAGACTCCGGTTTTCTAATGTTCTTATAAGAAGTCTTGTGTGGTAAAGTCTGGGTCGGCCATCCACCAAATTCCGTTTTCCCCATTGCCCGCATTGTTCGAATAACGCAAATTCCAATTAAGCGACGCCGTTCGTCCACTAAATTCTTGCTTATTTCGGGACCCAACTGTAGGCCTGTATAATACTATATTGCTAAAAATTGTGAGAAATGTTACTAATGAACAGGTTACTAATGTATAGTAAGTTTGGATGTCTACTTTGGTACTTTCCTTTGAGATAGTTGCAGTTAAGTTATACCCATACTTAACAAATTTTAATATTGATGACATGAAGAGCATACTGAAGCTTAACATAAACCCTTTTTCCCCATGCAGCCTCCGCGGTGGATTGGGCAGCGCTGGCCAAGCAATGGATCCAGATGAAAGAGACTGTGCCCCCACCAGAGCCCCCCCAACTACCCCCACAGCACCACCACCCTCACCAGCCTCCCCCTCCCCCCTCTGGCCCGGCCCCAGTGCCCCCGCAGCCCCCAGATGAGGTGACAGCGGGAGGAGGGGAGATGGACATGGAGATTGAAGATGACAAGGGACCACCACCACCCCCACCCCCACCACCACCCCCACCACCATCTCTTGATCACCAGAATGGTAAGTGCTAGTTACAGTAGAATCTTTAATCTATTTTGATAAGATACTGGTAGTTTGATCCATTGTTTATAATTGAAATATAATTGAACTTTATGATTGCTTCTCGAATATACCGGTATACTGCAGAAATGTATACAGTACTCGGTTTGTTTCATGCAAATTGGCATGCATTATTTTTATTATTATAGTACCGTACTTATATTACTTTCCAGGCGAGGGTTGGGGCGGTTGGAGTGGAGATTGGAACAACGGCCAGGGCGGGGGTGGGGGTGTAGGATGGGGTTGGGGTTGGGCCGTGGATGGGTACGGGGGCCCCCATCACCACCCCCAACAACCGGACGGGGCCCAACAGCACCACCATCACCACCACCACCAGTATCCGGGCAAAGACGTAAGCCAAGCGAGATACTCCATGTTGGGTAGTCAGTTTACAGCTATGACCACCCAGGTGTGTGTCACTTTTGTCTCCTACACCGATGATTCTCCTTTTATATACCATCTACTGTATATGTGTTGCTCAGAATTCATATTCCATACTGTTACACCAATGAATTCCCTTTACCCATCTATAATTTATCTATTGCTCATAATTAATGGCCAGCCCTATAAGAGTTGCGTTCTGTAGCTCAGTGGTCTGGTTAAACTACGATTAAAAAAAAAAAAAAAAATACTATTCACCATTGATTTACCTTGACCATCTATTCTCTCTATCTATATCTTTATATATCTCTCTCTCTACATATACTGTACATGTATTTATATATACTATAATATATACAGTATATACTATTCCTCTACAGTCTGTTTTGTTTAGGCCACTTCTAATTAGTGTATGGTAGCTTTTATCGGTATATATATTGCTCTTATCTCTTACAGAAAGCTTTAGTAAACTGTCTCCTATGAAACAGATTAACTTGCTCATGTAGTAATGTACACCCTATGTGGTGGATTGTGTTCTTTTATTTAATAATTTTCATTTTAGTAAGCGTTGTTTCCACATAGCGATTTTGATAATTTAATTTGACTTTATATTGTCCTTGTCCCAATTTTGGTTTGTTTAGTTTGCAAGTTTTACATTTTAATTTAAATTTATGAAAAGGTATTATTCGTATAATTTTGATTTCCTAATACCATCTATTTATTATTTCTAGATATATTAATCATGTCCTATGCACTAATAAGTTTCCCCTAACGCCTCTTATTCAGTCTAGGACAGGTGTAATGATATGTAGGTTGAGTCAAGATTTACAGTCTTAACCAATTCAGTATGGGTGATGTCTTTTGATATAGATTTTTGTTAATAGATGATTTAATCAAGCTGAGGAAGGTCTTCTAGCAATTAAAAGGCTACAAACTCGCGGTGAAGCCTTATAGCTATCGCAGAACCTTTCAAAGCTTTATAAAATAAATATAGCTAGAATATATTTTAAAAGATATCTGTATTGAAGGGATTAATGCTATACCCCATGTCAGCAAGTTTTACATTTTAATTTACTATTTGATTAATGTGACATCAGAGTATTTCCCAGAACAAAACCATGGTAGCGAGATGTGTGTGGGGGGGGGATCTTCAATTGTCAATATGGATGGTGCAGGATTTAGTCACATTTTTAACGGAGATTAAAAAGGGAGAATATAGACGATATCAGTTAACGCCCTCCCCTGCTACCTATTTCACTTGTAGTAAATGGAGGCCTCTTAACCCTTTCATGTACTGTATGTACTGGGGGTTGCCATTTAGTAGTCCTATTCAGAAATATAATTATCGTAATCTCGTAATTGATGCAGTTTTTACCACCATGTGTTCCCTGCTCAAGAGCGGAGCTAGGATGGGTGCCCTGCTGTTTTAGGGAGTTTAGTGAACAGTTGCCACAGATTGTTAGACCGCTTCCCCAAAATTATTTTTCTGACCACAGCTTGCTCAAAGACAACTGCAGAGCTTGAAGCAACTAAACTAAATATTTCTAAACACCCCTGATGGTCACAAAGGCTTTTAAGTTTCCCAGAAAGGTTGCAACTCACGTCCTTGTGCGCAAAAGGGTTAATCAGTACAGATATATAGCAATTCTTGCCTAATCCTTTAGGCCAGCCCAATGTAAATGGAGGCTTCCTTCATCATTTCTATGTTTTGGGATGAATGGGTGGCCAATAATGGGTAGCAACGTATAATATGATGTGGATGTATAAGATGTTATAATGTAAAACTTGCAAAATAAACAAACCAAAACTTATAAAAACATAGTAAAAAGACAAAACAACTAATCAAAATCGCTATGTGGAAAGAACGCATTAAGTAAAATAATAATTGATAAATAAAAGAACACAATCCACCACATAGGGTGTACATTACTACTATAATAATGTTCCAGGGTGGTGAGTATGGTTGGCCAATGGTGGGTAGTGGTGGTGGTGCTGGTGGTGACTACAATACCAGTGGACCAGGAGGGGACCCACGAGGGCGTATGGGAGGGCCCCGAGACCACCCCCATGCAGTCGCCCCGGACCACAATGACCACCGATCCATTGCTAATAAAGAGGCGGACTTCCAGCTGGACGCGGCACAGAGGAAGAAGCTGCCCGCGTGGATCAGGGAAGGCCTCGAGAAAATGGAAAGAGAGAAACAGAGAAAGGTATCGTAATGTGCTCAGGATGTTTTATTTATTATTTTAATTTTATGCTCTTTGTTTCTCTCACTTGTATCAGAGAAACTTAAAAACAAATACTGTACTAATTGTCTTAACAGTTTGAGAAGTAGCATCAGATGAGAGAGGAGGAAGAGGTGGTGGTTTGTCACAAGAATTACAGATTAGCTATAAGATCTATGTAGGTATAATCTTGGGTGAGGGCTGGTCCTATCCAGAGTGAGGTTTGGCATCCTCTACCCAACCTTAGCTGTTTCTGTCTGTCTCTTTTACTGTCCTACTTTTCCTTCTGGGGGCAGGGAGCTAGGTATCTTCCTCCCCTTATTGACGAGACAGAGAAATGGGCGAGAGAATGCGAAAGTGGTCCCGGACCCTGAGAATAGGAAATTTAAATGTTGTTACTGTTCGGGCTCTGTCTCGTGTCGGCCACCCCCAGCAATGGGGTGTGTGCCTGAGTATATACATACATACACAATCTCTCTCTCAGTCCTAACCTATTATTTCCATAACACCAATAAAACAAACTTTTAAACTGAAATTAATCCATTCATTATCGTATTTCAGCTAGAGAAGGAGCGTCAGATGAGTGAGAAAGAAGAGGTGATGCGTCGTAAGAGAGAGGATGAGGCTCGGGCACGCCGCATATTGGAGGAAGACCTGGCCAACGATGGCAGACCTCGCGTTCCCAGGAGGAGCAAGTTTGTAAGTCACTACACCACTTTCCCACAGTTTTGTACATCATATTATACTCAGTCTATCTAAAAACTATTTGCTTACTGCTTATTCTAATACCTGTACCTTGTTTTTAAAAAAATTGTGACCTCTCCGGGTGGTCGGGGGAGCGCTGGAGGGACCTTGGTGACCCTGGTCTCTGGGTCTTCTCCTGGATGACCTAGATGTGTGTGAATTTGTAATTTGTTTTTGTGTGTTTTGTGTTATCCCTATTATTGCTCTGTCTTGAGTCTGCCCCCCCCCCCCCCCCAAAAAAAAAAGGAACAGTGGGGATTGGGCCTGAGTAAATAGATAGGGTATGATTTTGGAGTCCGTAACTCAAAATTGTCCCCAGGTTGGGTTGTGGAAGCTTTTTCATATCAGTACAAGTTCTTCTATCTCTTGAGGAAGGGGACGTGGGAGTTTGGTTAGCCTAATGGTACTACTGTTGATGTACGCATAGCTTGACAGACTCAAAGCCTTGGCCTGGGTGATTACCTACTCGGGAACCTTCAGGGCTTTAGTACCAATGCATCCTTAGTATGGTACTCTCTCTTGTGGGCACTAGTCAGTAAAGACCTTCAACCGCTGCTGTACCAGCGACGGTAGGGAGCCGTCAGTAGATAAATCACTCCCCCAGTCCCAGCGACGGCAGGGAGCCGTCAGTAATGTACTTTCCTTGTAACTGCCAGTATCAGGCAGTGCCTGGTACCACGACCGTTTGAGCACTGCTCTAGAGTTGGCAACACTTCTCAGCTTCTATCCAAGCCTCTGAAGGCTGGGAGAGCCAGTATTCCTTCATCTGTTGAGGTGGGAGGTTGTTCTATCTTGCCATTTTGGCCACATTACTTGGGACTGGGAGGGACTTATTACTGTACCCTATGGTACAGTAGGGGTTAAGCTGTTATATACAGTATATGATATGATCTAACAACTAGTTTAAATATTTAATTAATATTTATTATAATCTAATTAATAAATTTAACTCCCAACACCAAACACCTCCCAATGAAATTAATGAAAGCATGGGCTCTGTCTCGAGTCGGCCATCCCCAGCGTTAAAAAAATAAACATAAATTATTATGTTCTCGCCACCAACCAACTTTACTCCTAAACTCGATTAATTAAATTAACAAACACATGTGGCAGTCCGGGGATTCGAACCCAGGACGCTCACACCGAAAATCAACACACTTATGCATTGCACCACGAAGACAGTTAAAGAATAAAATAATAGGCCATGTGCGTGAGTATATAGATAGATAGATAGATAGATGGGATTCGAACCTGGGATACCACATACCGTATAGATCTTAGACACTCTAACCATTACCTATAGTAGCATCATGAAGTAAATTAACATTGAATGTTATCTTTACAGGATAGTGAAAGTGAAGGAGATTCGGAGCACAGTCGTTCAGTGAGCCCCGATACTGCCACCTCTACCACCACTACTACAGCCACACCCAGTCTTATATCCAGGAAGAGACGGTCCAGGTTTGAGCCTCAGGGGGATAATATGTCACACCCGGTATGTAGTGTTTGTATTCCATCTACTACAAATACTGTCTTTTATGTCACACACACTAAGTAGTTTTTTCCTTTATCTATTGTGTAGACTAACCCTAATGTCAGATACAGTACATAACATTTATACTCTTGTCTACTCAAATACTATAAATTAGTATTTTTTATGTTACTATTTTCTAGAAGATTGAACAAATTTAGTTTTATTATACTGTAGTAGCATGATTCTCTATAGCATAATATTGGTATTCATGCTTTTATTGTTTCCTCAGGACTCACGGATGGCAGGAGAGGAGCCTCAGGAGGGAGGGGAAAGTCTAGAGGATGAGGAAGAGGGAGGTGGTGGAGGGGAGGAGGAGAGGAAGATCAGAGATGTAGCATCACCTGAACCACTTAAGTCAGAGGAGGAAAAGTTGCAGGATATGGTTAGTGTCCCACAAGAATCTTCCATTGTACAGTACTTAAGTATTTTATATAAATTTGCTGCAATGCTAATTATTACAATAATGAGTAAAAATGCAAATATTTTACAGTAAGGTTTTTAAAAGCATAAATCTAGTAACTTAAACCTATTCAAAAGAACCTTAAGATGTTTTAGAATAAAACCAATAACAATAATAGCTGAAAGACGTATATATGTGCCTATGCCTTTATATAATAGTACAAATATAAATGTTACTCGTTTATAGATGATAAAGCTGCGGCGATGGATGACGGAGATATTACTAGACGTGACGACAGATATGATGGAAGAGGTGGCCGGGGAGGTGGTGTCTCGCGCTCGCACTAAAGGTACCTCCTCCTCCTCCTCTCCCTTACCCTCCTCCTCCTCCACCTCCACAACCTTTAACAACTTTACCCTCCACTCCTGTCACTGGGTGGAAGCGGTTCACTACATGTTGATGTTAACCAATATGTCTATTGCTCTTCAATTGCATCATTTTGTAACATTGTCCCCAAAATGGGGATTGGGCCTGAGCATATAGATTAGGGAGGTTATTAACCTTATTATCTACTCTTCATTTACATTCTTTTATAACAAATTGTATTAGGGAGTTTATGCAAATCTGTTCACTGCTGCTAATCATTATACTTTCCTGTTGATATAATTTGAGAACACTATTAGAGAGGTTATCAAAGCCTACTCATTGCTGCTTATAATGTTATTTATCATTTATATACTTTGATAACATAGTGTATAAAGGTATTGCCATAATTGGTTCATATTTTAATGTATATCTTGATTTCTGTAGACTTATAAAAGTAAACCATATAACTTTGAAAATTAAACTTTTTCTAACTCGCATTTCCTTGTAATACTCAAGACATATAAGTAATTGTAAGATATAATTTATTTTGTTTAGACTTTAGATGTAAGTCTTCAATATTATAGAATCAAATTTCATATTTGTTTGTTAATGAAATAATTCCCTAAGTTACAGTATTGTTGGGAAGAGGTTTCAGAGGTCCACCTTACTGCAGCACTTGTTGCCACACCACTACTGTAGTGAACTGTGATGCTAGAGCTGCTACACTCTACTTCAAAGTCAAACACTATCAAGCTTGTCTTGTATATACAGCAAGAGGGGTTCATAGCACATTTAACTAAACTGAGCATCAACCAAAACTTAATACACAACAAATAAGAACATATAAGTGACAAATATCAGATGGCTCCATTCAATTAATTTATTGAGGGATTCAAATAACAATTAAATGTGCAACTTCGTAAGGGATAAACAAACAAAACAAGAAAGGCAAGTTAAGTATCTTATCTTACTAACTCTTGGTCATCCTCCTTTCGGGACTTCGGTGAGACTTTTTCTATTGCACTAGACATATCGAAAGCCTTCGATAGAGTCTGGCATAAATCTTTAATTTCTAAACTACCCTCCTTCGGTTTCTATCCCTCCATCTGTGCCTTTGTCTCTAATTTCCTTTCCGGCCGTTCCATAGCCGCGGTTGTGGACGGCCATTGTTCACTTCCTCACCCTATAAACTCCGGTGTTCCTCAGGGCTCTGTCCTATCTCCTGTTCTCTTTCTAATTTTTATAAATTATCTCCTTAACTGTACCTTAATTCCCATCCATTCATACACAGACGACTCAACCTTACACTACTCCATTAGTTTTTCAGAACGCCCCAGCCAGCAATCCCTCAATGACAAACGTAATGAAGCCATAGAACTCTTAAATTCTGATCTAAATACTATTTCCAATTGGGGCAGAGAAAACCTTGTTAACTTTAATGCTTCCAAAACCCAATTTCTCCATCTATCTACCCGTCAGGATCTCCCAGCGGACTATCCCTTATTCTTCAACAATACAAAAATCAACCCTTCATCTTCTCTCAATATTCTTGGTGTCTCTTTTTCTTCTGCTCTCATTTGGAAGGACCATATTACCAGTCTTGCTAAGGCAGCCTCCCAGAAGCTGGGTGTTCTCAATCGCCTTAGGGGGTTCTTTTCCCCTGCACAGCTTCTTGCTCTGTACAGGGGCATAGTGCGCCCTTGTATTGAGTATTGTTCACATGTGTGGGGAGGTTCCTCTCACACCGCTCTCCTAGACAAAGCTGAAAGGAAGGCCTTTCGTATCATTAACTCCCGTCCACTCACCAACTCTCTGCAATCTCTCTCTCTCTCCGCCGCAATGTTGCATCTCTCTCGCTATTCTATAGCTACTATAATAATCAGTGTTCCTCAGAGCTATCCCAGTGCATACCACCTCCTTTACGTAGGGCACGTGGTACCCATCTTGCAACTCAATCCCACCCCTACTCTGTGCAACTCCAACCCAAGAGTGAAACGTTACTCTCAAACTTTCTTCTACTCAACAGCTGAGCTCTGGAACTCTCTCCCAGAATCAGTCTTTCCCTCTTCCTATGACTTAAATTGCTTCAAACTCCGTGTGTCCAGGCATTTTGGCTCGAACGTCCCTTGATTTTGGCCCTGTCACTCTTTCAACTATGGGGGAGGCACTCGCTATAGGCAGTTATGCCTTTTGCCTCCCTCAATCACATAGGAAAAAAAAAAATATGTTTGATAAAACTTTTGATTTTTTCATTTAAACAAACTAAAACAAGTGGAGTTCAAATGACAATTAACTATCAACATATGTTTTAAAGAAAACGCAAACAAGGTTTTAAGTGATAAATTGATAACTGGGATCACTGGGTTAAAGTGATGGAAATTAAGTTAACAAATCCCTCAGTATTGGTAAGAATGGCTCTTGGTGGGAGGGCGTGAGGTAATGTCTTTGTGAGGTTGTTCTTTTGTGGTGACCTCTTCCCTCTCAATAAACGGCTAATTCCCTTATAGAGGAGGTGAGGTTAGTGGTGGGGTTGGTTAAGGCTGGTAAGACGGTCTGCCGGACACCTACCGCAGAACACCACACACTAAAACTTCCTGTGTTTGTCTAAAGCCCCGCCAGTTCAGGTCAAGAAGAGCTCGGCCCTTGCCTCTTTGTCGGGCGGCATTGGTAAGTCACCCGCTGTTTGTTTATATATACAGTATGTATTCTTATGTTTTTGCTTCTCTTGGTAATTTTTTCTTTTAGTCGATAGGCCATAGTGAAAAATGTATTATCTGAGAGGGCTTGTTATAGTAATTCCTAGTGAGGCCTTCCATTGTGGTTATGTGCCCTGTCAATTACCCCTTCCATTTGTCTAATTATTAGGCTACCATAGTGTAGTTGGGTATATGTACAAACTCAGATTAATATTTAGTATTCGAGAATGAATAATATGTCGTAGGCTTTTGCATAAACCTTTAACTGTCTTGGTAGTGTAATACTTAGTGCGCCAAATTTCGGTGTGAGTATCCTAGGTTCGAGTCCTTGGAGTATCACATGTATTCATTAGTTTAATTAGTTTCATTTGATTTAATTAATTAGGTTTATTTGTAAGTTAGTTGGTGATTAAATAAGAAATTATAGGTGTCAATGCAGTTCCCAATACTCTAACATGGATCCTAGAGGTAGCAAGGTGGTACTGGAGCTGGGGGCTTCTATATAACTGCTGTGTTGCAGTTGGAGGTTCCCCTCTCTGTTTCCACTACCAGTAATGCTACCTTTGGGTCACTGCTAACGTGCATACATGTCTATAATGCAGGCTTCTATCTAAGCCTTTACATTAGTATCTTACTTTGGAAATGAACCTTATGTGGATTACATTTATGGCTGGGATTGTATTACAATTGTAAAAGAGCTTCTTACTTATATGATTTCATAATTATTGATAAGTATCTTGATCACTCGGTATACGTTTATCAAAGTTTATGCCAACAAGTTTTCCACCTCAGATGGTATGGGTTTATGAAATTTCGGGAGCTGGCCTATGGACTATTTTGCTTGATTTTTGTTTAGAAAGAAATTCCTTGAGGTGTGCTTGAGATATGTTTGCCGCTACTTGCAGCCTTGTTGTCATGGAAGCTTCAACCTTATTGGCTTATGCGAGTCTTGATCCCCCCTCTTCTCATTCCTTCGTTAATGTGTCAGGAATCTTAAAAGCTATATTTAAGGAAGGTACCTAGTTGTGTCAAGGAGAGAATGCTGAATCCTTGCCAAAGTAGTATACATTTTAAGTTTATTCTTAAGGTTCTCCTTAACCCGTGGAGCCCCGGCTAGTTTTGTAATGTTTGTTCACCAGAACCCGGCCGGTTTTCAAAAAATTGTTTTATTCCAGAAACAATAGCGAATGGGTTAGGAATGAAGGAAAAACCACGAAAAAACGCTCAAAAAGCTTAAAAAATGGTCCTACAGAGCCCCCGAAAACGGATTTTACAAGAGTAAAAAATTGAAGGCAATTACCCCAAAAAACCAGGTTATTGCGCGCTCGCGCGCGCGCACGTGGACTTTGAGAGTTTTCAACCATCGGCACGGTTGCGTGGGATACGTACACAGTTCCCATACAAATCTGAGCCCTCTTGAGTGGCTACACCTGAGGTTACGGTCGGCGCAATTAGGGTGACACGTCAGGCGCGTCTCTGGGGCTGTGCGTTACATACATCGCCGACGCGTCAGACGCGTCGCTGGGGCTGTACGGGTTAAACTAGTCTATGTTTTATTTGTTTGAGATATTACCACTAAATTTAAAGATAGTATTTTCTGTTGATGTTAATTTGAAAATATAGTAGTACTGTACTGTATGTGTTAAAGTCAAAATATCACTGCAAGGATGAGCACATACTGTTAAGCTTCATTACCCTCCAAAAGTTCAATCTATTTTATTCAATAGCTTCACCAAATCACCGGAGGTCCCCCAATTGACCAGTTGCAAGTTTCGAGCTACAAGAAAGGTTGAGCTGTAGATTCCAATATTTAGCAGAACTACGAGTTAACTGTCTGTAGTGCACATATAAATTAGAATGTAAAACTTGCAAAACAAACAACAAAAGAGGAACCACACAATATAAAGACAAAATAACTTATTAAAATCACTGTGGAAATATCGCATTGAAGGTTAAGCAAAACAATACTATGAAATACAAAATACAAAACAATCATTAAATAAAATTCAACACAAATTTCACTGATCATAAGATCGTATTGTGATTTTGATAAGTTCTTGTTTTTATATTGTGCAGTTCCTGTTTTGGTTTGTTTGTTTTGCATGTTTTACATTTTAAATTACTATATTTCTGCTAAATATTGATGTCTACATGATGTACTTCCTTATAGCCCAAAACAGGCAAACTTCTAGTCAATCCCTTGAATATAAAACCTTCACTTCGCTGTTAAGACGTGGCGTAGTCTGCAGACACTTGGTAGTAATGAGACTGGACACATTTTAATGCCTCATTAGACAATGTTTAGTACATATCCTAATGTAAGAAAATAATTAGACATTTTATCTGCTAGCTCTTTATACAGAGATTTCTCTATTTATCCAGAATATTGGTTCTCATATCATCGTGTATGTGATTCATAAAAAATTAAATTCCTTAAATTTTTTTTTAAAGTATATGATTTTTGTTTAATCAGATAATTTGCAGTATTTATCTGAGTCTGCTGTTAAGAGAGTGAGACATGTCTCTGTGTGTGTTGTTCAGTCTAACCTTACTTAAGTGGCTGTAGTTTAGGTTAAGCCGGAGTCATACAAGCAATTTTATTGCAGATTTATAAAAGCTTACTACAAGTTACCAAATATTTTTTAAAGATTTAGGCCTATGTAATTTATTCATGTATTTCAATTAGCTATTCAAGATTACAAACTTCAAGATGCAATATACCAGTAATGTCAAATTAGATGTTAAAATTGTTAGGTACTAGACTATGTTAGTGTACTTTTTACAGATATATCTGCCGCTAAAAGCGTTAGTTTGACTTCGTCTTAAAAGCACTGTGGGTGTGTATGTGTAGGCAAGTGTACATGGTATGTGTTGGTGTTGTGGTAACGGTGTGTGTGTTGCAGGGCTGGGCATCTACAGTGACAGCGAAAGTGAGGGAGAGGCGTCGGGGGACGAGGGTGGCGGTCAGAGCGGTGGAGACACGGACAGTGACGAGGAACTGCGCCAGACCATCCGCCGTAAGAGGAAGGACTTCCAGGCCACTGAGAGGGATATTCTACTTAAACTCCAGGCCGAGGAAATGGCCGAACGAAAGGCCCAAGGAGAGGCAGAATCAGAGGAAGAGGAAGGCAGCACACAGGCAGATGAGGCTCAGGAGGAAGAGGAGAATGAGAGAAGTGGAGCCTCACATCAGGCTTCAGATGAGGAGAGTAGTCAACCACATCCTGGTCTGGGTAAGTTCAATATAGTATGGTGCTATGTAGTTTCCTAGTTTATGAAATTGGGATGTAACAATTAGATTTCACTGTATGGTACAGTTATATTTATCAAGGACATGAATATAGGACATCTATAAAGTGTCACGCATTTATAATAATAGTTCTTAAAGCTAGCGCATGCTAAGCCAGCTAAGGATAGCCCAATAAGGCCGATTAGGCGTATTTCCATTGGGGTCCTGTACTACTACCCCATCCCCTTGCTCATGAGGGATGGTAATGACTCCGTGCTTGTGAAAAATCTTTAATGCGCCGAGCGTGGGCGTGATCCTGGGCCTTCTGGGTGGAAGTCCAAGATGCTAGTTACTACACCAGCGAGCCACTTAAGTGTACAATTATATTAATCAAGGACATGAATATAGTATATTTATAAACTCAGTGAAACAAATGAGAGCGGGAAAAGCAGAAGGTTTGGATGATATTGCTGTGGAGTGTATAAAGAAGGGTGGAGATGTGATAATAGATTGGTTGGTGAGACTTTTCAATGTGTGCTTTGCTGTGTCAATGGTACCAATAGACTGGAGGAGTGCATGTATTGTGCCGGTGTACAAGGGGGAGGGAGATGGGCAGGAGTGTTCAAGTTATAGAGGTATTAGTTTACTATCAGTGGTTGGAAAGCTGTATGGCAGGGTGTTGATAGAGAAGATAATAAAGTGTACGGAAGTTGCAATAGGAGAAGAACTGCGGTTTTAGGAGGGGAAGAGGGTGCGTGGATCAGATTTTTAAAGTGAGACAGTTATGCAAGAAATATTTAGAGAAGCATAAGGAGATATTTTGGGTTTTTATGGATTTGGAAAAAGCGTATGATCGTGTGGATTGTGAAGCAATGTGGAAGGTGTTAAGGATTTATTAAATTGGAGGAAATTTTTTAAAAGCAGTTAAGAGTTTTTATGAAGGGAGCAGAGCGTGTGTTAGAGTAGGAAATGGTGAGTTGAGTGAATGGTTTGAGGGGCTGGCGACTGGGGCTTGATGGGGGAGGCTTAGGGTTATTTCCCTCCCTCTCCCCTCGAACTTTTGTCATCAGCTTGACTAATTTTGAGTATATTTTGTATTCCTCTTTCTATTCTTATTCTGTCCCATTCAATTGTTCTCGGGCAACCTATATCACATACCTCTCTGGCCTGGCTAGGTATTAGGCTCCAGACCTGATTTCTCTCTTTCGCTGCTGCGACCGAGCTGATTCAATTCCCCTCAGTAGTGCATTTCTCTCTTTCGCTGCTGCGACCGAGCTGATTCAATTCCCCTCAGTAGTGCATTTCTCTCTTTCGCTGCTGCGACCGAGTTGATTCAATTCCCCTCAGTAGTGCATTTCTCTCTTTCGGTGCTGCGACCGAGTTGATTCAATTCCCCTCAGTAGTGCATTTCTCTCTTTCGGTGCTGCGACCGAGTTGATTCAATTCCCCTCAGTAGTGCATTTCTCTCTTTCGGTGCTGCGACCGAGTTGATTCAATTCCCCTCAGTAGTGCATTTCTCTCTTTCGCTGCTGCGACCGAGCTGATTCAATTCCCCTCAGTAGTGCATTTCTCTCTTTCACTACTGCGACCGAGCTGATTCAATTCCCCTCAGTAGTGCATTTCTCTCTTTTGGTGCTGCGACCTAGTTGATTCAATTCCCCTCAGTAGTGCATTTCTCTCTTTCGCTGCTGTGACCGAGCTGATTCAATTCCCCTCAGTAGTGCATTTCTCTCTTTCGCTGCTGCGACCGAGTTGATTCAATTCCCCTCAGTAGTGCATTTCTCTCTTTCGGTGCTGCGACCGAGTTGATTCAATTCCCCTCAGTGCATTTCTCTTTCAGTGCTGCGACCGAGTTGATTCAATTCCCCTCAGTAGTGCATTTCTCTCTTTCGCTGCTGCGACCGAGTTGATTCAATTCCCCTCAGTAGTGCATTTCTCTCTTCCGCTGCTGCGACCGACCTGATTCAATTCCCCTCGGTAGTGCATTTTTATTTGGCATCTCACTGTGATTTTTTTCTACCTTCGACCTGATCTCTCATTCTTCGCCCTGATCACTTCTTAGTTGGTGCTGCAGTGTAGCAGTTTTTGCCTCATCCTTCGGCCCTGCCCTATAAGAGCTCTGCTGTGGAGCTCATACGGTCCAGCTGAACTGGTACAATGGCAAGAAATGTCTGCGTGTCTTCACCTTCCTAGATTTGTTCCCCTCCTGCCCTTCCCTATCTATCTTGACTGGATTAGATATACATCTTGATCAAATCCTTCGGGCCAGCCCTATGAGAGTTATTTTGTGGAGCTCAGTGATAAACTCACAATTTGATAATTAAGTTTAACTCTTCTTGCCCGGGCAGTATTTCTAAATGTTAATAGTCTTACCCGGGCGATATGGCCTAAAAACTTATGTAAACATAGGCCTATTTTTGTTAATTTAATAGCTAGAGAATTCACACAAATCTCAAAAATGTAGCCCTTACTTGTATCTGTAGACTGGCGTTAAGTAGAGCTCTCTAGGTTAACTGGTTCAGGTGCAATAACGATTTCCGTGGAGAGATATTTTCCGCGTATTTAGCAATATCAGACACTGGAAGACTAATTTTCGCTATAACTGGCAATGGCGGACAAGGTCGAACTTCTTCTTCTTGTTGAGGCTTGGGGGCGCTCTGATCGACCTTGTTTACAAACGTTTCGCCGAGTGGCTTTCAAAGCACGCTTAGGACGCTTTTAACCCTTCCTACCCGGTCTGCCTTAGGTAAGGACAGCTCGAAAGAAGGGCCGCTACCCGGTATGCCTTACCTAAGGCAGCAGCTTAATAGCCTAATTAAGCTTGGTCTGAACGCCGTGCGTACGACGTATGTCAACAAACCCAAGCGTTGCGTCACCGCACCTCCGAAAACAAGAAGGAGAAGACTCTTCAATGTTATTGTTCTGACGTCAGACGAAATTAGTGTCTGAAAAGCCCCCATATTGGCAACATCTCTGCAATATTTGCTCCACTGAAATCGTCATCACAACTGAACCAGTTGACTTACAGAGCTCTACTCAACGCCAAAATACAGATTGAAAACCGCACTACGATTATAGATGAGTGGGGAAGTTCTAGCAGTGAAAATAAACATAAATACGGTAGCCTAGGCCTAGACGTTTTTCAGCCATTTCGCCCGGGTAGGGGCGACCGTCATTGGGTAAGACAGCCCGGGTAGGAAGGGTTAAGCATACAGATTTAAAAATGCCAACCGGGCTCCTGGCTTTCGCAATTTGCGGCATTTTAAAATGCTGCCTGGGCAGGAAGGGTTAAAGCAAGTATATAATATACAATGATGTTATTAGGCAATGTTAAGATACCACATTTGTACATTTAGTTTTGAGCTGTTTGTAATTATCTGTTTCTTTACCATAGGTCATGTAAAAGCCATGAAGTTTGTATCGCCTCAAGATCCTGAAGTGGACTCAACACAGCCCGACGGCAACACTCGTGATGGCTCTGAAAAGGGGGACAATGACTCTAAGGACTCGGTAGAAAGTTTAGACTCTGAGGAAGACTCAAAATCTTCTCTGAGTGAGCGATCACATTCTAGTGAAGATAGGAAAAGGAAAAGAAGAAAATCTAAAAAGGAGAAAAAGAGGAAAGAGGGGAGGAAAAGAAGTAGATCAGGTAGTAGGGGGAGGGAGGAAAGAAGGGATCACAAGAAGAAAAAGAAAAGAAAGGAGATTAGCCGCAGTAGGAGTAAGAGTTCGGGGGAATATAGTAGATACCGAAGTAGGAGTAAGAGCAGGGATAGTTTCCGAAGGAGAGACACTAGTAGGAGTCCCAGTGAGAGCAGGTCATCATACAGACGCTACAGTAGAGACAGGTCAAAGTCAAGGGGTCGGGATAGGTCCAGGTCGAGGGGTCGGGACAGGTCACGCGGGAGGAACGGACGGGGATGGTCAAGAGATAGATCCAGGGACAGAAACCGAAGTAGGTCAAGGGGACGCAAATCCAGAGACAAAAAGAGACGAGACCGCAGCAGTAGATCGAGGCGGGACAGTAGGGACCACAGGCGCACTAGCTATAGGGACGGTAGTGAGGAGAGTAGGTCAGGTAGGAGCAGCCGGCGGCATTCTCGATCCTACAGCAGAAGCCGGAGTGGGAGCCCCAGAGACTACCGCAAGAAGGATCGCTATGCTTCCCGGTCGCGCTCTAGGACGCCCAAGAGATCCAAGAAGAGGCGAAGGTCCCGGTCGCTCGACTCGCCCTATTCACTCCACAAAAAAACCCGAAGATCGCGTTCGTCCTCGTAGGCAAGTGAAGGTCATCTAGTGAGTGCTGTGGTAAGACTTCTCCTAGGTAAGTCGTCGTCGTCTTTGTTCTAACATTCCATACTGTCTTCTTTACTTTTTTTTTTTTTTTTTTTTGCTTAGGTTTCAGATCAACATCCAATGCTTGTCCAAGGCAATATTTTCTTCAGCATTTACAGGGTGTCATTCTGTAAGGTTAAAACAAAATCTCAGCTATTTAAAATAACCTTTTCTCAGTAGTAAATTCGTAGCATTGAAAAAATGAAGACTGTAATATGCTTCTTGCTTGCATATACGTACAGTTTTGTAAAATTTTGGTGCATTACATGTAAAATATTGTTTATGATTCATTTTCTCTTGCAGCAACAGCGCAGCAGCAGTAGTTTGGCACAGCACAACATGCATCTTGCAGCTCATGACATGTCATATAAAAGACTGGATATACCTGTACAGATTTCATACAATGCGATATATTGTAGATTATATAATTTTAATTGTCTCTTGTTGCAGGTTTAACCTGTTTACTTCTGAACATGAGTTAGGACTGTATGAGACTTATAATACCGTAGTGTAAGATTAGTTGAAACATTGCCAAATAATTCTCCTACACCCTATGACTCATCTTCACAAGTTAGGTGTACTCTTTACTTTTCAGGTCAAAACATTTATAAGCTTGGTCATGTACAGTAGTTGACATATAAACTATAAGATAATGGATGTAGTTGTTTGACTTGAACCCCTGAAAGAGGTATCACATGAGAGCTTTTATTGTCAATTATCAATGGCTAATATTATTCTTGTAACATTCCTGGAGTCTTTTCCTCAGGTGTCGGAAACTAAATGTTTTAGGTAACTGAAACAGTTTGACCAGGGGTGCATTCATTGGAGCGATCAGTGATTTGTGTTAGTCTCATCTTTAGTCAGCCACCTCCTATAGCTGTTACATATGGCGGAGGTCTCTGCGGGAGTGTTGATCGCAATTATAATGTAAAACATGCAAAATAAACAAACCTAAACAGGAATGGCACAATATAAAGACAAAACTTATCAAAATCACTGGAAATAAAGATTCAGCAAAATATAATTTTGAAATATAAGAACAAAACCAGTTAATTTAGGTATGCTGGGAATAGTGGAGAATATTATTGTAAATATCATTAACTGCATCAATATTCAGTATATGGGCTGTAAATTAATTAATTAGGGTTGCCATAGCGCAGTTGGTAGAGCACTCGCCTGCAAACCGTGAGGTAGAGGGTTCGAGTCTCGGGCCAGCTTGTGTGCTAGACAATCTGTGGCAACTGTTCACTGAAGTCCCGGGTCATCAGGGCACCCACCTTAGCCCAGCTATTGAGCAGGGAGTGCATGGTGGTAAAAACAAAAACACTTGGTACAGGGCCAAGAGACCTAATTGAGTTTGTTTATAGTTTTGATGAACCACCAGTTTACTTGCTAGTCGCCTCCTAGGCTCAATCACTCTGATAATAATCAATTACCCATTCCCTTTTTTTTTTAATTTTTTTTTTATTTTTTTATTTTTTTTTTTTATTTTTTTAAACCAGACCACCGAGTTCTACAAATAACTCTCATAGGGCTGTCCCGAAGGATTCGATCAAGATATATTACTCAACGAGTCAAGATAGATAGGGAAGGGCATTAGAGGAACAAATCGAGGAAGGTGAAGACACGCAGACATTTCTCGCCAATTCATCAGTTCAGCCGGACCACATGAGCTCCACATCAGAGCTCCTATAGGGCAGGGCCGAAGGATGAGGCAAGAACTGCTACACCGCAACGCCAACCAAGAAGTGATCAGGGCGAAGAATGAAAGATCAGGTCGAAGGTAGAAAAAATCACATCGAGAAGCAAAAACTGCATTACCGAAGGGAATCTCTAGTGCTACCGCGGCTTGAATACTGTAGCGTATTAACATCCCCATACAAAGCAGGTGAAATAAATGACGTAGAGAGTGTACAAACAAATTTCACTTCGCATATAAGTTCGATAAAACATCTACACTATTGGGAGCGTTTAAGAGCACTGAATCTGTACTCACTGGAATGTAGAAGAGAACGTTACCTAATAATATATACATGGAAAATCGCAGAGGGTTTAGTACCAAACCTACATACTCCGATAGTCATGAAATTCAGTGATAGGAGAGGCTGGGAATGCGAAATCCCCCGGATGAATAACAGGGGTGCTATGGGCTCTCTGCGAGAGGGCTGGTTATCACACAGAGGCCCACGTCTCTTCAACAAACTCCCACGGCGAGTAAGAGACATGAGGGACATCTCGTTAGACAACTTCAAGAGAGCCCTAGATGTCGAACTGCAAAAAGTGCCAGACGAGCCCATCCTCGCAAGGGAGCGAGCTGTCGCTTCAAACAGTCTACTGCACCAAATCACCACCCATAACGAGGGGCGTCGCGCTCCTTGGTGCCGCTAGAGGAGCGGCGAACACATCCAAAGGTAAAGGTAATCAAGTTAGTCCGGCCACATCAGCAACCGAAGAGACAAACGGGCCAGGAGTCAATCACCTAGCCAGGCCAGGGAGACATGAGATATAGGCTGCCCAAGGACAGCCAAATGGGACAGAATAAGAATAGAAGGAGAAAAACATAGAATGAGGAATGAAAAACTACTCAAAATTAGTCAAGCTAAGGACGAAAGCTCGAGGGGAGATAGGAAGGGAATTGACCACATCCATCCCCCCATCAAGCCCCAACCGCGGAAAGGAGAGTAGTATCAGGGGGGTACCCATTCTGTAGCAATCTCTTTTACTAAAGCTATCACTCTTGTCAATGCACCCCTGAATGGCTGAACAAAATCTTAAAGATGAAGATCTTGCGTGATACCGACCTTACTCGTAAAATAAAATATTTTTAGTGGTAAATAATTAACTGTTCACAGGAAGATGTTACAGCAATTTTATTAAAACAATGATTTAGTATATTGCACAAATATTTGATTACAGAAAGTTAACATTTATATAAACAGGATTATGCAAACTAAACCAAACACCAAAAATAGACTGATGAATCTGAATGCATAGCCTCCGATAGTGCAGTTGGAATGAATGTACATGCTAAGATTGGTATGCAGGATTCAAAACTGCATAATAAATCGTAGGCTTGTGCATCATTCTTTAACTGTCTTCGTGGCGCAATGCATAAGTGTTGATTTTCGGTGTGAGCGTCCTGCCACATGTGTTTGTTAATTTCATTAATCGAGTTAGGAGTTAAGTTGGTTGGTGGAGAGAATATAATAAATAATTCTGAAAATAGAATGAACTAGTTTGATGTCAATATAAATGTGATAGCTGCATATACTACAATGGTGTTGAACCACCTGTAAATAAATAAATAATTGTTTAGCTGAAGATCCCTTCCATTTCATATAATTTAGTATGGTTAATGAGTGCTTTTTAACAATTGGTGATCAATGCAAATGGTAATTATTTAAACAGTACATATAATATAGTTTCTGTTTAAATACCCCCAGCCGGAATCGAACCTCCGACATTAATTTTTTTGTTTTTTTTTTTTTTTAACCCACTATACCACGGCGTGATATCCCGACTGGGGGTATTTAAAAATGTATTTGCGAGATGTACTTTATATTATCATGTTTGATATTTTTCATTAACATTTTAACTCCTTTTCTATAACTTACTGTAGTTTTCATGTGCTCAACTTGAGAACAAATCCTTGGAGTTTGGGTTTCCACAAAGAAATAAACTAGAAAATACAAACCATACTAGATATTTCATGAAAAATATACCAGTACTTGATAAAGTATGAGGTTACATAAATACAAAATGGTACAGCTTTCTATAATATACAGTATACTATATTTCATATAGAAGTGAATTAGATATTACGGTACCATATACAATACTTTGATCAGACTAGGCATACCTATTTTTGTTTTTCTCTTGAGTTATATATTTTAGATAGTTTAAGGTTGCATGTAGTTTAAAACTTGATTAGCCTAATACAAACTAAAAACAGGATAAAGGTATTTTCTATCATGCACATATAGCTGGAGACTATAGCCATTTTAAATGCCAACAAAATGCTGCAATGCACTACCACAGCTGAAATACTTCAGAGTATTACCAGTAGGCTACTCTCAACATATCGGAGCCTTGTAGAAGTAGCAACAATATTGTTAGCAACTGGACTTGTTGGGTAAAGTTACATAGGATCATTTCTGTATTACCCTAAAAAATCTACTACTACTGAAGATAACAAATTATAACCTGGTCTGCCTATTCTGATAACATTGAAAATGCTTTTAAGGTTTTAAAACAAAGTACAGGTATGTCCACAATATTCTGTATTAAGTTGTTTCAAACAATCAATATAGTTTATGAAAATTGATTTCCAAAGTTTTCTATATGTCTAGGGTAAGACGGGGTAATTTCGCCGAAAATTGCAGTTTTTGACTAATAGGAACTGCCACAAATGGAATTTTGCATTTTGAATTTTGTTAACTATACATTCAGCTTTTCTGCTATAGAGGCCCATAAAACAAAAACAAATATATAATGTTTTAGTCATGCTGCCTATTTTTTTTAAAGGGTTACTTTCGCGGCGAAATTACCCCGCCGGGCGGGGTAATTTCGCAGCGACCTATTTTACGCATTATCTAGCTAGTAAACTAGATAACATTATATGATTAATGGCCAGACAATACACTAGCGCGCAGGTAAAAGCAATGAAAACTCACAAACCCAAACTGCCACTAAACATGCCAATAGAAAAACGTCACACACACGCACACATAACTGAACAGGGCGGGCAGAGATGCAGGTGTGTCACACGTGTACGCCACTGTGTCTAGTGCAGTTGTGGATGTATTTATTAGGCCTATGGGTGTGGAAATATTTAGTGTGGGTGTGAACGTGTCTCGTGTGGGTGCGGCGTGTAGGGTGCTAGTGCAAAGTACCAGGCAGCAGCTGACGGCTACTGCCAACAGTGTCACACACACCACCACAGTGTACGCACCCACATACACCCGACCAAACCTTCAGGACACGCCGCTAGCCCCGGCGCCAGGCCCTGCGAAACTGCAACACAACCTAAGCCAAACTAGCTCTACAAGCTAAACCAGACTAGCTATACAATCTAAGCCAAACTAGCTCCACAACCTAAGCCAAAACTGCTCTACAACTACGTCAAACTGCAGCCGAATCCATGCAATAGTTTCGGAGATATCGGCGTTTGAATGCAAATTATTAGCGTCGTGGCGAAATTACCCCGTCTTGCCCTACTAAAATTACAGTGTGAAAGAAGCACTGTATTTAGTCAATAATAATGCCAGTTTTCGTTAGTGGTACTCGGTGATAAGATGTGAACTATACCCCGTTTCTTTTCAACTGACTGTAAATTGCGAAGTTCCCATCAAGATTTCTCGGATATTTTGAAGATTTTGGAGTGACGTATGGTGATAATTATTAAAACTTGGTCTTCATATGATGCAGATGGTGGTTTTATATTTTCCCATTAAGTATAGAGAAATTAGCTTCTAAGGTATTCAATTTACCGTCAGATGAAATGTAACAAAGTATAGACAGTCACAAATGCACTTTTTCTAGCTGTTTTTACACACCTTTTTTTCTGGTAACATTTCTAAATTCAGCATTGGCAACTGCAATTAGGCATAAATCATGTAATATTAAGGTTATACAGTCGAGTTTTGAAGTTGACACCAGTGAAAGTTGAGTTCAGACGCTGCTTGACCAGAATTGGCAGAATAATTACTTGTGTGACTGTGCCTTAACTAACTCGACACTCATAACTCCAAGGTGGACAAACGGCCTTCTATATAAGGCGATAGTTTTGGGTGACAAGTATATGGCTTGGTCATTAGAGCTTGTGCTACTATTAGTCTCAACTTACAATAAACTACATCTTATGCAAATGATAACTAAAATAACAGGCACCTGTAGCTGCTGGAAATATGAAATTTTGCCAAGATAAATTAATTAATAAAAAACAAATTATAAATAATTTCATATAATGGTGTGTTGATGTCCCAATGATATTACTGTAGATGTACAGTCAAGAGCATAAATGGCGATACACCAATTTGAATCGGTATCGAATCACAGACGAGACAATACAAATGCTTCAGAACTTTGCTTTAAAGACTCAAAGATTCAAATAAGTGTAACCATATGTATGTTCCTGACTGTAGCCTACCTATCATACAAACCTTAGTAAGGGTAACATTATTTCAGAGCATATTTACCATCAAGGAACCAAGAGCAGGCGAGTTTATCTCCACAATCTTTCACCTAACGTACCACAAGAGCGGATTATCAAGTTGATTATATCCGTCTTTCACAAAACAAGGTGGGGAACTTTGGCGAGTCATTTGGTTAAAGAGGTTAGGTGGGTTGAGCAAAATTAGTACTGTAGCTCGGTGAGGTTGTGAGCAAGACTATAAAGAACACTGCTACCTAAATAAATATTAGTAAATAGTCTAAATAAATACAATGACTTGTTTTGACGAGAGCTTATTGCACACATCTACAGTATTTTATGGAGTACAGTAAATTGAAAGTAAACAAAAAGAAAAGTCATACGAGTCGAACGGTACACTTCACTAAACAATAATTATACATAATAATTTTCTCACTGGGTCACATTCAAGGCCTTACACATCACAGAAAAGAAAGGTCAAGTAGGCTATTTAGATCCATAGAGCTTTATCACACTAGACAAATTTCCACATGGGTTTATTATCCTGCAACTTTCGATCTACTGTACAATTATATTTTGGCAACATTTAAGACTTTATTTTGCTAAATCATCATTTGCACACAGTGATTATGATAAGTTTGTTTGTCTTTATATTGTGCTGTTCCTGTTTTGGTTTGTTTATTTTGCGAGTTTAACATTATAATATATATTTGTTTTTAAATTGAATCAATATTCACATTTCTTATTCTGTCAAATATGTCCAGAGCTATCACATCTTGCTGAAAGTCACCAACACAGTAAGTCAAGGGTCCGTGTTTAAAGTCAGTGAAAATTGGTTATCCTAACCTGAACAAGATGTTGAAATACACTTAGACTACCAGGATAAGTGAGGTACCTTTATTAGTCTTATGGTAACGTGTCTGCCTCGTAACCCAAGGGTCCCGGGTTCGATTCCCGCCCTGGGTGCAAACTTTCGGGAGGCAGTTTCCACATCTAACAAAGTTTAGGTGTGTTGGTAAAATTGTCAAGATGGTTGAAAGTAAGATCGGAGCTCCATAACCCTCCTTACGAGCATGGTATAAAACCCTAAAATCCTACACATGGTTCACTTCTCTCCCTACAGTATAGTGGGGTGTAACTTGTTGTAACTGACCAAAGAATATAATGACGTCAAGCTAATAATGATATAATTACACCTATCATCAAATGATTCTATTCAGATTAGGAAGTAACTCCTAGTCACTGAGCTAAATACTGTATCCATATTTATCGTTTTCATTGAAAGGTAACTTTTTCTATTTCAGCTACTTGGAGACAATAATAGGAAACACCTCTCATAGTTAACTACTTTAGCACGATGACTTACTTTTCATCATATTCTGGTTACCATTAGACAATTTTCTTTAGGCTATAGTCTACCTCTACGATTCAAAGGGGCAAATACTATCTCCATAAGCCCTCTGAATAACACAGTACCTTCTTAAATCACATAAAATAGTCTAATTCTAGCCAGAAAACAAGGTGCCAAGGCATCATCATGGTAAAGAGATCAAGGGATCATATAAACCGGTCCGCAGAAATATACCAGTTATACCAGCAATATACCGCAGTTATACATATAATTTTATGTATGTATAACCAACTACACAACAATAATAATTATACACCAAGACACCAACATAATGTAAAATTCTGTATGCGTATACAGTGCAAGTAGAACAATTAGTAAATACATTAAAATAACAAAATAATATATGAGGCTGTTACAGCAAGTACTTCCTGCACTTGCATTTACAAAACTAAAGGTAATTTGATTATATTTAATATATATATATATATATATATATATATATATATATATATATAGTAGTAAATTTGCTGGTTATCCATATACACTGTAAAGTACAATAGGTCAATTTGGTTGTGGATAAAATAATTGTTAAGAGGGTATCACAAGAGGTTTTATCGTCTATATTCGACGGCCAACATAACTGGGATCTTTTACATTGGTATTGGAAGCTGGACTAATGATTGATAGATTTAACACCTGTGGGGTGGGTAGTTTGGCCTGAAATTACATTCAATCCCTGCTCATTTTCATGCATGAGCTAGAGCGTAATACAATGATGTATCCGTGAAAGAACAGTAATAGAGCTTTCCAATGACACCTGAATCATATCTGTATGACGTCTGGTTTTCTTGCAACGATCTTGCAAAGGGAGGACAAAATCGCTAAAAAATTAGCGGTTTTCGCTATGTGTAACACTGCAGTGTGTGAGGGAACTCTCTCACGGTTCAGTATGAGCCCAGACACCTTGGGCTGCTTGCAACAGCTTGCCTCGCTCCCAGGCCACATAATATCCGAAAATCGGTTGACGGGCGCCGTCAGGAATTCTTATAAAAAGTTTTATTCCTAAGTTGCCACACTGATGACGGTAAAAATTGAGGGAAAAACCCATGTACTAATCATTGTTATAGTATTTTTGGATGGCATAATAAATATATACAGTATTATCTATCTATCACTATGTTTCTCCTCACCACAGCCAGCTATGTGATTAATCTCTCAGGTACACATTCAATCTTTACTAGCATAAATATTTTTAACTTCTTACTTCCTTTCATTACAAAAATTACCGCATTTATTATTAATTCTGAATAATTTTGAGAACAAAACAGGACTTAACATTGATTATTGTCATTTCAACTTACATCCTGATACTGTAGTGGTTTGAAGACATCCACTACTAAACATAACTTCTTCAAAACAAAGGATGTCTTCCACAATTACTCCCATAAATAAAAGTTACGCGGGCGAACTCTACAACACATAGAATAAGGCGGGTGCACAACCCCGAAATGGGTTGAAATAGGGGAGCTATCCCCCCGCCAACGGCGGCTTTCTAGGGCCTTTCCTAGCTGATGCTGAGAGGAATGGGTTCTAGTCATGTGGTGATGGGCTGGTCTACCAGAGTGAGAGTTGAGCATTCTCTGCTGTACCCATTGCTTACTCTGACTGTTCCTTTCGCTTATATATTTTCTAGATCTCAAGTGGCGGCGCCAAAGTGTCACACTTTTTCCTTTGCCTCTCAACTTTCCCTTCATAATTGTTAAGGGGTACAGGGCCCTGGGTGGGGCTTGGGTGTCCCGGGCATTTCCGCACCCTCCTCGGCCCCTTACCTGGGAGCGGCTTCGGTCACCTGGGCTTTCTTAGTGGTAAAGCTGGGAGGGCTCTGTGGGGGAGCTTGGTTATGGCCTTAGCCTTGCTCGGGACCTTGGGGCTGTTCGGTCAGACAGCCTGGGGAACAACAACAACAGATAGAATAGATACAGAATGTCTTCCCATCGTAGCCACTGTTGATCCAGCAGATTAGTAATATCCATATTTGTTTTCACTAACTCACCAATTAATTTACAAATAAACCTAACTAATGAAATCCATGAAAGTAATGAATACATGTGGTACTCCAAGGACTCCAACCTAGGATACTCACACCAAAATTCCGCACACTAAGCCTAGCACATGCCTACGATATATTATGCATTCAATACTGCATATTAATCTAAGTCTGTACATATATATACTGTATACCTTCCAGGTATTTGTGTAAGCTTTGATAAAATGTTTTAAGTGTCTTTCATATTAGCTGAAATTGTACACATAATATAAATTTTCTGAAGTTAACTGTAAAGGGGGGGGGGGGTTACACAGGGGCTTTTATTGTAACCTTAACACTATCTGGTCCAACATCTTGGGGGGTCACTATCATATTTTGATTAACCTTTTCAGTACCGGTGGCTACTATTATACAATAATATTCAGTTTAAAAAGGTCCTCCAGCAATTAACAGGCTTGGAAATATCTCGCTTAACCCTTTTGACTACCTCAGATCCTTCTTAAACTGCACAAAATCCTCTAATTACAGCTAGAATAAAAATATAATGATGTTGGTGGTACAGAAGGGGTTAATAACACCACCATCGGCCATGACTGTACCGGGAGCGCTGGAGTTGTCTTCTGGTGAGCTAAGAGTCGGAGGCACAAGAATTGCAATAGTTTTAAGCCTAAATATGCTTACCTATGAACACAAAATAGGCACTTTTAATGTAGCAGAAAATATAACATCTAGTGATCCATTTTATATATATACAGTACTTTATATTTAGCATCTACAGTAAGTAAATTATCATGCATATGTACAATCGCGCTAATCAGTCATGTCTCGGCACCAAGTATGTTTTGATCAATAATTGGTATCAGCAATATCCAAGCTTCATTTCTTCATATCGAGTGAAATATACAAACATGTTCCTACACTTACCCACCCTATTCAACATCTGACAGACATTAATACAGCACAGAGCAAGCCAAACGTAATGACAGCTGGGACATGACTTATTAGCGCCACCGTACAACTTTCATTCTTCAAAATTAATATGGTTAGTAATTTTAGTCATTCTTTAAAAGGTCTATAATTTAAAGTTAAATGTTCAGCTATAGTCTATTCACTGTAAGTAGGCGAGAAATCATGACCTCTATCCTCTGTAACTCAAAAAGGGCTAGAGCAAATGAGATGTAAATTTATACACATATTCCCCTGCCAAGTCTTCCCATTTGGTAGAAATATTAGCTCGATTACTCTAGTGGTTTTTTAGTTACAGAGGTTAGAGGTCATGATTTCTCACCTACTTACAGCAAATAGGTTATGGTAACTATACAAATGAATAAAGTTGACTGATGATGATGATGGAGTTGTTAATGTTATGCACTCCCTGGATTGACAGGGTTAGGGGGGGGGGGCTCTTGTTGCAGGGACTTAAGGGGGGAGGGTTCACTTTTTACTAGATTTTTTTATTTATTTATTATTTTCTTTAGTTTCCTCCCTAGACCTCCATCAAACTTAAAAAAACATCCATCAGATCCCTCTTCTAGATTAATTTGTACATTTTTCAGTAGAAAAATGTCCCGGCCAAAGGCCGATTACTCTTAAGATTACAGGCTCGCTATCGCTCACCAGGAGAAAATCGACACCTAAATGGCACGAAAGCTCTTAAAATTGATAACGTAATGGGGCAAATGGTATTAAAATCTCCAAACTAATGGGCCGAACATCATAAAATCTGAAAACTATCGGGGGTAAGCATGAGGAAGAAGGGTGACCAGAAAAACAGCCTATGTCCCCTTAACTGGACATTAGCCACGAATCACTAGACCGAGCTGCCCAAACTCTTGCCGTCAACCAATGGCACGTCGTGGGATCGAACTGCAGACCCTTGAATCAACAGTCAAACGTTCTACCGACCATGCCATATTTAAAAGGATAATCTTCTTTCTCTACATACTGTACCCATGACATTCAAAACATTAAATTTTCCTCATCTTGCAAAATACGGGTTAATATATACCTGTACTGTATATATAAATATACAGTTTAAAAAATAAATATATATATATATATAAATGCTTTTCTGTAGCCAACCCACATGTAAAGATGTATTTGAAAGTAAATGCTAGACAGCCAATTACAGTACAGTACACTCCATAAACTATCACTCCCTAACAGTACAGTAGTTTAGTTAACCATCCCTACGTTGGGTGGCCTGTAGCGACATTGGTAGAGCGCTCGGTTTCTAACCAGGAGGACCGAGTTCGATTCTCGGCAGGTGGAGATGTTTGGGCAATCTCCTCACACCCCTTGCCCCTGTATCGCCTGACAGTATAATAGGTTATGCGCCAGGGTGAAAAGGGGTCTTCGGATCCTCCGGCCCTTCAACCCAATAACCCACACAGTACCAGGGGCGTCCTTTACATCCTATTCTGGCAACTATTAGATGATTTAATTCAGCTTAGGAAGGACCTTTAACAATAATAAGGCTTCAAACTATCTCAACCAACCCTTTTAACTTTTACAGATCCTTCCTAAGCTGTGTAATATCGTCTAAATATAGCTAGAATACAATATGGCACACGTCGCTGGTACTAAAAAACACACACACACACACACACACACACACACACACACACACACACACACACACCCTTCACTGTAAATATGTAAATATGTATATATATATATATTTGTTTGTAGAAAAATGGCCTTTGGCCTGTTTTTCCTAAATTGCAGGCTCATTATTGCTCGTCCATAAATAAAAAAATTACACCTGAATGGGGTGAAGCATCTTATACTATAATTGCCATACTAATGAGGTGAAACATCTTAAAATCTCCTAATCTGAAACAGGGATGGCTGGAGAAGACCCACCTGGCACCAGACAGGGTTAAACTGTTGCTACACTTAGTATAGACTGTTTGAGCTGGCCACATTAGTAAGAGCTCTGAGCACGGATATTAAAGGCGTTCATAAAGTAAGACTGTGGTGAGAAACTTAGGATTTAAAAAAAATATATACTGTACTGTATATAAATAATAATAATACAATACTCTACAGTAATAATAGTGTCCAGTCTGCCACCCCCAATAAAAAAAAAAAAAAACTAAAAAAAAAAAAAAAAAAAAAACTAAAAAAACTAAAAAAAAAAAAAAAAAAAAATAATAATAATAATAATAAAAAGGGGTATGTGCCAGAGTATATAGATACAATAATAATAATAAAATAAACCAAATATTAAAATACAAAAATCATCATACGTATCCATACCTAAAATATTCAAGCCTTCGTAAGCTACTGCACTAAGATATGACACGTTTTGAGTATTGCTTACGAGAATTATGATGTCAGCTGTCAGAATCTGACGGTCGTAGGGAGATACAAAGACGTACAGTACAGGTCTCCCAGTATCCCCATATGTGAAAGCGTACTGCATTAACCCCTTCTGTACCGGCGACGTCTTTTAACTTTATTCTGGCTACTATTAGACGATTTAATTCAGTTTAAAAAGGACCTCCAACCATTAACAAGCTTCAAACTATCTCATTTACCACTTTTTACTACCACAGATCCTTCTTAAACTGCACAAAATCCTCTAGATATAACTAGAATAGTATTAACCCCTTATTAGCGGGGCCTGAATTAAGTCCGTATAGAGAACACCTGCCCAAAGAGCGGGGCCCGACTTTAGTCCGTGTGCAATTTTGGAGCAATATTGCCTCTGAGAGAGAGACGAGCGGTGGGCGGAGCGTAGGTCGGGCTCTGACCGTTCGCCACGGTTCCCACGGGCCTACTGACGTTTACTCCACACACATCCACCCTCCCTCCCTCACTACACAGGGTATTATGTCAAGAAATTACCGTATTTTAGGGATTTTTCCTTTGTCTGGCACGATCGTTGCAAGATAATGCGTGGTCGTAGGAGGATGGTTCTGGTGTCAATGGAAAGCTGAATTAACGCCCTTTCAGGGATACATAATTGTATTACGCTCTGGCTCTTGTTTATGCATGAAAAAGAGCACGGAAACAAGGCCATTTAGGGTAAAACCACCCGCTTGGCGGGTAGTAGAAATTCCTTACGGGCCCGCTCGTAAGGCGTTAAAGAGATGTCGCCGGTAAATAAGGGGTTAAAGTGAATGACTGGTGAGTGTACCCACGGCAATATGCTACTGTACTGTATTGTCAAAATTGCAGTTAAGTGCACTGAAAATTTGACTTCCATACACCGGTAATGTGCCGGTAATTAATATTTTGTTTTACAGTAAGGTTTGTCCTATACTACAGTATATACATTTAGAACAAAAAGAAGAACTTACTTTCATAAATAAATATTAGGGTGAAAATGCTACAATACTTGGTAACAGTTACGGTTTCCATCAGTTGTCCAGAAAATTATGTCCGTATCCTATAAATCTATAAAATTATGAGTTAACCCGCTGAGTGCCAGGTCCGTATATATACGGACTAGGGTCTTGTCACGCCCAGTGCCAGGTCCGTATATGTACGGACTCGCCAAAACAAAATCGTAGCAGCGAAACGACTGCACCTATGGCTTTCATATTTCTACCACATGTACCTTACCCTTCTGGCTTCTTGCCACCACCAACACAACCCCCTCCCCCCAACCATTCGCTGACTATCGGTCGCCTCACAAGGAAAAAAAAGGAAAATCTGTGGCGGCAAAACGACTGCACCAATCGGTTCCATATTTGTGTGACAAGTCCCTTACCCTTCTGCCTTCCCCCCACCACCCACTTCCAGCGTATCCGTACGAAGAAATGGAAAAAAAGGAAAATCCGTGGTGGCGAAACTACCTCACCAATCGGCTTCATATTTGTAACACAGTCAATTACGCTTCTACCTTCCCCCCACCATCCCCCAAACCACCGTCCTACCTATACGTTCCGATACCATAAAAGTCGATGATTTACTCTGAAAATTTCAGCTACATTCGGGACCATCTGGGACCTGATTTCTGGCGAAAATGGACAAGGGGAGTGTTTTTTTTACCATTATCCTTCCTTTCTCACCCAACTTGATAGATTTAGCCAAAAAAATAAAAATAAAAAATCTTCTAGCACTGGCAGATGCATAGGGTCAATAATTGTCTGGCACTCTGCGGGTTAACTTACACATAATTAGTAATACTAAATAAATGCTTTCCTCACTGTCCAACTAAATGAAAATATAATGTAAAACTTGCAAAATAAACAAAACAAAACTGGGACGACACAAGATAAAGGCAAAAGAACTTATCATAATCGCTATGTGGAAATAACGCTTAATGAGACATACCGGTACTCTATAATTATGTAATCATAAACCGAAAGACTGGTCAATAATATTATGTGGACAGGATAGGTTAGTCATTTTTTGTTTGTATTATTTGAACTAAGTAACAGCACTTGAGGTTGTATTCAAATGATTCTACAACAGGAGTCCCACATATCAACACCGATTAACCCCTTCAGGACGATGACGTAATCTTCACCATATTCTGAGTACTATTAGACGATTTTCTTGAGCTTATAATCTACCTCTAGGACTCATAGGGGTACATCCGATCTCAATAACCCCTCTGAATAACATTGGTCCTTCTTGAACTGCATAAAATTGTCGAAATTTAGCCAGATTAAAAGGCAAAAAGGTGTGATCGTGGTGAAGGGGTTAATAAAGTTTATTTGTTTTAGAAGTTTTACATTCTAATTAACTAATAAACTGTAGCAATAATATAACGTAGACATTTAGTGGTTAGTTTATAAAGTGTGAGGTCTATTTAATAAACAAAAACTGAGATGTAATTTGACTTTACAGTATTTCATGGACGAGAAAATATAAAACTGTAAATTTGTCCTGATACTTTAAGGTGGTGTTCCTCAGGAGCCAGGCATCTCCTCACCAAACTTATGGAGGTGGGCCGCTCTCTTGGCCTCCATCAGAACCTGTGGGGATAACAAAGACAATCGTTATACATACACATACTCTACATACAATTTATTAAAACAATTTAGTTATAGCTCCTCGTCAACTTTTTACAATCTCAGCCATAAATGTAATCCTTGCCACTTGCATTGGTAATTTTCCAAGGCAAGAGACTATCCTGTACCTCCTAAGTTAAGACACACTTGTGGGTTTTGGGATAAAAGAGCTTGGGGACATACAGAGGACTCCTTAGGGCAGCATAATATGCAAGGTTGTGTGGGAAGCTAAGGGTTAATAGGAAGAACGAGTTTGAGTCTAGACTTAGGCTACAGTATTTTGTGTGAATGAAGAGTGTGTGATGCCGAATGATGCATTTCATACCATCTACGTGTATTACTTGATGACGTCTACAGGCCAAGGCCTCATGGTCGTGATTCTCCACAATCACCTACCGATTGCTCTTCAGACTTCAGTATCATTCAGGTATCAATCTAACAGGCTATAAGCCATGTGTGGAGGATTTAGATAAATACCCAGTACCTATACTCTGTTTCTTTTCAGATGACGGTAAATTGAATCCCATAGCAGCTAATTTTGCGATACTTTATGGAAAAATATGAAACCACTATGTCTCTGCATCCTATGAAGACCAAGTTTATATAATTAGCACCATATTTCACTACAAAATCTTCAAACTAAACTGAGAAATCTTGATGGGAACTATGCATTTCACTGTCAGTTGAAAAGAAACATACTATAGTTAGTGGGTAAAGTACTGTATATATAAAAACCAAAAGGTATAGTTACTGGGTTGTGGAGGTAAGTGTCGCAGCCATAGCACCAGACGGAGAGGTCGGAGAAGCTCAGCACAATGTAATGTTCCTCACTCACACCGTGCATCATCATATGCTCGTTCACAAACCGGCCACACATAACCTGTAAAGATTCACAGAAAAATAAAAAAGTATATAGGCTATATTATATACAGTATATACCCTTTAACTATGGGGCCTTCTATAAGGAAGGCTATGCCATTGCAGGGTGTTTGTGGCTAATTGGTTTTCTATATAACTCGCCCTACCGCAAAAACTATCGAAACAACCAAAACAAGATAATGCCTATTAAAAAATTCAAGTCAGAATCTCCCTATAAATGTCTAGTTCATTCATTCATATCGCCCATGGCCTTGAAAGGTGGTGGTGGCAGTTGTATGTTTAGCCGGACAGTCTGAGCATATTATTCCAACTGTTTTTGTCTTTTTTCACTCAACGACAACTCAATGAATAAACACTAAACTTAGTAACTATGGTGTTTGTTAGACAGTACAGTACAAGTTTTGGCCTGTAATATGAAACAAACCTTACATTCGTACCTGGTATGTAGCTCTCACAAATACACATGGAAGTGGACCTCTTATGTTGAATTTCAACTTCCAAATCACCTCTGGCTTGGACACACACCCTCTTACTACCGAGGCTTGTAACATACTGATATTGCAAAGGGAATGAAGCCTAGTCGTATCTTTCGTCTGGCAACAAGCGGAGTGGCTCAGTACTACCAAATTTAGTCGGTAATTTTTTTACATCTGATATACCAGGATGTTCGCCGCAGCCAAAAAGTTAAGCTTTTAAGATAATCATTTAACAAAGATGGCATTTAACAAACCAGAAAAAAAATATATAATCTTAAACTAACTTTCACTTTTTAGGGGTAATAACACAAATTCTAGCAAAAGTGGTAGGTAAATTTCCCAAGACCTGTGTGATATAATGAGTGTATAATGAGAGTCTGGACTCTGTGGGTATGGTATGTAGCATGTAATAGAAAAAAAGAGGAGGTTACTTTACATACACATGCATATATATATATATATACAGTATATATTTAAAGACCAAGTGCTCCACACAAAGTGCGGTTTCGGTCTCATGTCCTAATGTTGGTGCTCCAGGCAGCTCTGTTTAGAGATGCCACACTTGTCACTTTTTTTGGTCTGCCCCTTGGTGCAGCTCCCCACACTTTCACGGACTTGCATTTTTTCACCCAACTTAGTTCCACATCCACTCCACATGTCCAAACCATCCAAGCCTGTTAGTACCCATCTCATCACTAATACTCTTGATACCTAACTAGTGGGGGTGCTCGGTTATGGCCTTGCTCGGGGCATTGGGGCTGTTCGGCCAGGCAGCTTGGGGAACAACAACAACAACAACATACCTAACTAGTCAGGGTGGTGATATAAAATATCTAGAAACATGTGAGATAAGTACATTCCTCGGAAGCATCTTGATATTGTAGGCAGTGTATGGATGTGTTGATGGCTTGGTTCATATGAATTAAGGAATTTTGTGTTTGGATAATTAGAGATAACTAAAACAAGTGTGAGTTTACAATACCTTATAGCAGATGAGACAGATCCAGTTTTCAGAAACATCTTGACATTCTATGCATGGAGCGGATGTGTCGATGACGGTGTTGGGTAGAGGACGCACCTGCTCCAAATGCGGGCACCACTCAGCTGGCTCCACTGCGTACAGTTGCTGAGCCATCGCCAACTCCATGAGCAGTGTATTACCACCACCACCACCAGCACCTTCAGCTCCACCACAGGCACCCATCTCTTCCTCCTTCTTCTCCCCCTCCTCCCCACAGCCTCTAGCCATCCCACAGCCTTCTTCCTTCTGTGTCGTTGCAGTATCACCCAGCACGACACGCTCCATACTCGCTGTCAGTGCCGACATATCTGATGAAGAGGCACAGTTGGGGGTCAACAACAAAAGGACCAACCCACCATACCGTATCACTACTGTAGGTTGCCACATTAAAAGACTCAATTGGATGGGCAGAGATTGGAGAGTGGGTAGGAGTATCTCATGTGTCGATAACCATGTACACTTGGTCAAAAATTTATCTGCATCCCTACACTGAGCATCAAGTAGTGTCTGTGTGTCTCTGTCTCTCTCTCTCTCTGTCTCTCTCTGTCTCTCTCTCTCTCTCTCTCTCTCTCTCACTACAAAGTAATCACACTCAAGCTGTGAGGAAATACGTTCCTTATTATGTGTCAGAGATGATCCTCGTCTTCGATAGATATAGCTGCAGGCAGAGGTGCCAACCCTACCGAGCTGTACACACCAGATGATCATCGTAAGGGTGCAAATAATTCTTTGACCAAGTTTACAGTAAAGTAAAAATATGGGGATTAGGCTAAGCTGCGGTTGACAGCGGCACTCATATCCGTATCATTGCCTTTTGGATCTCGTGGCAGGTAACTTGGGTGAGTTATCCAGCCTGGTACAAATGGGCTACTGCACATCACTAAGGTTACCACAGATAAAACAACACAAATATCCACTAATTTCAGATTTCTATTTACTGCTAGGTGAACTAAGGTATCAAGTTTTAGGAGACTCGCCCTGCCTGGGAATCAAATCCTGGTCCTCTCGGCTGAGATACAGGATATTCCATGGCTACACAATATAAAGATGCTGGGACCAATGAGCTATTTGTAAGCACTGAAGAGTATAAGTCTAATGTCTTAACCGTGCAGATGACCATGTATTGGATCCCTCTTTAGTGAATATTACATTACAGTACTACAATAGGGTCTATCTATCTATGTACTCAGGCACATTCCCCATTTTTTTTTTTAAATTTACGTTTTTTTTCCCCCTGGGGGTGGCCGACTCGAGACAGAGAACATAGGGTAAATACATAAATTAACTCTGAAACTACTGCATAAAATACCCTGTCTATCTATCTATCTATCTATATACTCAGGCGGCCAGACCTATGAGAGTTCCGTATGGAGCTCAGTGGTCTGGTTAATCTGCTCTACATAACTAACTATATACTCAGGCCAAATCCCCACTTTTCCGATTTTTTTTTTTTTTTTTAGGGTGGGGGGGGGGGGACTCAAGACAGATGTGTGTGAATTTGTATTTTGTTTTTATGTGTTCATTGTTTTCTGTTGTGTTGTCCCCTATATACCCTGTGAGTGCATTACATCTCCTCAATCTTTTACAGTACAGTCGGGCTAATAAGTGATGTCTCGGCACCAAGTACTGTATATTTCGATCAATAATTGGTATCAGCAATATCCAAAACCTGATTTATTTGTTTCGAGTGAGATATACAAACATGTTCCTACACTTACCCACCCTATTCAACATCTGACAGACATCAACACAGCACAGAGCGAGCCAAACGTAATGACAGCTGGGACATGACTTATTAGCGCGACCGTAGATGTCCCAGATTCATGCCTTATCAAATATACATACAGTACAGCACTATAGACCTTACCATCAGAAGGTTGATGAGAGGCTGGTTGACTCCCAGTGGCTGGTTGACTCCCAGTCTTACTGGATGGTCCAACACACACTCCAGACACACCTCCTTCACTCTGTACACAAAAACAATAACATTATGTACTATTCTGTCCATTGAGTATACTGTCTATCTATCTACTGTATATATTCAGGAACATACCCTATTTTATTTTATTTATTTTTTAATTAATTTATTTATTTATTTTCTAGCTGGGGGTGGCCGACTCGAGACAGAGTACACTGTAGTTACTTAAAATGTTCAGCTTTGTTTATTTTGCAAGTATAATTATGTAAGTTAATATCTGACACTAATTCAACTTTTCAACTGTAGTAAACACTTGAGAATATTTTCTCTTTCAACCTGAATATAATTTATCTCGAGGGATGCTGAATGTCTCCTTTACAAATTAAAATTGGTATGCAGTATCTTGAGGGGCTTGGGTCAGAGATTTGGTGTCCTCGAGTTTCCACAAGGTGCGTTGTGAACTACCGGTAATCTATTGGTCAAATGCTCTTCCTGCAATTAACTTGAATACTGAAGTACCGGGTATAGTACAGTAGTTTGGAATTGTCATGCGAGGACAAAGAAGGCTGGAGGCATTTCTGCTATGGCTATCCTTTGCGGGGATTTTATAGAAGGAAATAAAGCATTGGAGATGATGATGATGATGATAATGTATGTATGTATGTATATACTACGGCACAATTTTTAATATCCCATAGCTGGGGGTGGCCGACTTGAAACAGAGCAACATTCAAAGTTCCAATTCTTAGGGTCCGGGACCACTTTCACGTTCCCTCGCCCCTTTTTCTGTCTCGTCTAGTAGGTGAATTTTACAAGGGGAGGAGGATTCCTAGCCTCCTGCCCCCAAATGATGATAATAAGTCAGTCAGTCAGTCAGTAGCTACCCCTTCTCCCACAAGGGGTAGGGAGGATCAGCAAAAGATAATAAGTCAGTCAGTCAGTCAGTAGCCAGCCTTTACTCTAACAATGGGTAGGGAGGATCAGCAAAAGACTCGAGAAAGGAAAAAGAGGTGACAGGAGAAGAACACATAATAATAAGCTTACCTTTAATTTGAGGGCAGGCCAAAACTTGGACTGTACATCTATGACCTGTTCCAGACTGTCCATGGCACTGTGGCAGGGCGGTAGTGCGGTGTGTAGGGGTGGCAGGGGGTCGTCCAACAGAGCCTTGGTACACAGAGCCATACAGTACCCTAGAGAGGATAAGTTGTAGCCTCCCTCCATCACCACCACCACCCGACCTCCAGCCAGGCTCGTTAGTAGGCGAGTCATATGGCCGTAACATTCGGGCGTCACATTACACCCTGGGGAGCAGAAATGTATATATAAGCACCACATTTAACCATAACTTGTCAATAAAGTGCTCCACCTCATATTGTGCTTATATTCATGCTGTCAAATGTTCAGTTATTTTAACATAGCCTACAGTAACTTGTAGCCTTAAGCGGTCATCACACTGGGCCAAATTCTCATCAATCTCCAATCTCCAGTCTCCGTTTCCAGCCAGTAGCGCCAGCAAATTCTATCACACACGCCAAGCGTCCTGGCTGCGTGAGTCTCTGACACAACAATAACAACGTCCGACCTTAGCCTATATTGGTCCGTTTCACCTATACTGTAATGTATAGTAATATGGATTTACATCTACAATTATAATGCAATATGACTCAATCTACACGTTAGTGTAATTTTTTTTTAAATTTGAAGCTTATATGAGGAAATTTATATTTTGAACTTTTTTGATTCATACCAATCGCCGTGGCGTAGGCTATAGAACAGTGGTTTCACTTAAACTGTAAAATAATATGGATTGATATTGACAAACTTTGTGTAATAGGACCCAATCTATACGTTAATGTTGCTATGTTTTGCGTGTGAAGCTTATATAAGTAGCTATGAGGAAGTTTTTCGCAAAATATAGGCTATAGCCTGACGGAGCCCCTGTCGTTACCTTGGCACTAAACGATCGTTTATATTGTGCGGTTTCACCAATAATTTAGAGTAATATGGATTTATATCGACACTTATATTTCAATATGACTCAATCTACAAGTTTGCGTGATTATATTTTATATTTGGAGCATATATGAGGAAATATTTTGAACTTTTCGGAGGTTGTAGGCATAATCCTGTGTATGCGGGTAGACCTGTATTTATCTCAATAATTTGGTAATGTTACAATATATTTTTACATTTTACATTCATAAATAGTCCACTAATATATTAGGTTAGGTTAGGCTAGGTTAAATATATTGTTCAATGATTCTTAGTAAATAGGCATCTGAAAAACAGTTCCTCCTGCTACACAACCGAATGTTTTCGTTTCATACCAATCGCCGTAGCGTAGGTATAGGAAGTGGTTATTTAGCTGCAAGTGGTGTAGCTATTTTAGCATTAATTCACTTAGTTTATGTCTATCCGCAGCCCTTCTCACAATCAAAACACACAATTATGTAGCAAAATATATATTTCGACGTCATATACTTGAGATATCAATGAGATTAAATGCGAGCTGTAAAGAGGATGACAATCTACCTCCATCAAAAACTGGAGCTTCCCACCCAGTGAGGGAAGCATCCTCGCTCCATCAAAGGGTGAGATTTGTGCTGGAGATTGACGGTAGCTCCACTTTTTGCTGAAGAGTGACGAGAATTGGCCCAGTGTGATAACCCCTTTAGCAACCGTGTATCAGATTACATCGCCTCCACTTTTACTCATAAATATTATGTTCTTTTCACTATAAGGTTTCTTTCCTTCATTTAATTTTTGTTAATGCTGTCATTCGGAAATGTTATTCACTTTAAACAAAAATATCTCAGTTACCCCCTAGAGGATCCCCGACAGCAGCATCAAACCCAGCCGACACCAATACCAACTCCGGGCGGAAACTGTGGGCGATGGGCAGCACCACTGACAACATTGCTGCCATGTACTCCCCGTCTCCCATACCACGCTGCCAACAACAGAAAGGAAGGATTAAGCCCTTCTGTACTGGCGACAGGTTTTATATTTAATTTTAGCTATAAATTAATTAGACACATTTTTGACAGTTTAAGAAGGATCTGTGGTAGTCAAAAGAGTTAAGTGAGATAGATCGAAGCCTGTTAATTGCTGTAGGCCTCTTTCATACTGAATAAAAATGTTGAATAGTAGCCAAAGTAAATTTAAAAGGACGATACTGGTAATGAATGGGTTAAATGTTTACTGCCATTTGGATATATTTTTAGTACCATATTTTACTGGCATATACGACTCCCTTTCATGATGGAAGATGCACTCACAAAATTGACTGGAAAATATATATAAAAATTGGCATTATTGCTTATTCTTGAGAAATAATATCCAGAGAAACATATGGTAATATTTTGCTTTTTAATTGTTCACTCTGGCAACACTACTTACAGTAGTCCGGTCATTCTAGGTTGGGCAGAAATTGTGACCTCTAACCTCTGTAACTCAAAAAAGACTAGAGTAATCAAGCTAATATTTCTACCAAATAGGAGTGGTGATGGGCTGGTCTATCAGAGTGAGAACTGAGCGATCTCTGCCATACCCATAGCTTACTCTGACTGTTCCTTTTACTTATATATTTTCTAGATCTCAAGTGACGGCGTCTCTTGCGTGGATTGACCTCCTAATCTACCAAGATTGGAAGCCAAAGCGTCACATCTTTCCTTTGCCCCTCAACTTTCTCTTCATAATTGCTGAGGGGCACAGGGCCCTGGGTGGGGCTTTGGTTTCCCGGGCGTTTCCGCACCCTCCTCAGATCCCCGCCATGGAGTGGCTTCGGTCACCCAGGCTTTGTGGTCGGCAGGGAGGGTTCTGTGGGGCACTCGGTTATGGCCTTGGCCTTGCTCAGGGCCTTGGGGCTGTTCGGCCAGGCAGCTTGGGGAAAAACAACAACAACAACCAAATAGGAAGAATTGGCTAAGGAATAGGTGTGGAAATTGACAGCTCATTTGCTCTAGCCCTTTTTGAGATACAGAGGTTAGAGGTTACGATTTCTGCCCAACCTAGAATGAACAGACTATACCAAATTACCAACATCGCTGTCATGTTCTCCCTTTCTCCTATACCACTAAAACATAAAAGAAGGTTTAAATATTGACTAGCTAATTAAATATATTTTGGCCTAGGGTCCAAAGGAGTGTTGTTTTATTGCATTTCATCTAAATATTGTTATCTGCAGGATGAACTTGCTCATAACCCCAACACACCTTATTCCAGGGTATATTAATGTTGTAGCCTCGACCGGAGCCTTCTCCTACTTGATCATAGTTGGCATCAGTAGAGCCAGGGAAGAATTTAGCATAGTCATAGCGATGTATAGAGACGTACAGCACTCGCGGGTCACTGTAGAAGGAGTGCTGCGTCCCGTTGCCATGGTGTACGTCCCAGTCAAGAATCAGAACTCTGGGGGGGTAGTGAATGAAAGGAAGGATTAATATACGTTTGGTAAAATGGTAAATTTATAAAGAAATGGTGTGGTATTAGTAAGAGAAATATAGTTGTTAAAATGTAAAACTTGCAAACAAAGTCAAACCAAAACTGGGACAAAGACAATATAAAGTCAAAACAACATATCAAAATCACTATGTGGAAACAACTTAGAACGTATCATGTGTCCAAAAGCTAGTGTTGCCAATTTAGCTACTTTTCCGCTAGATCTAGAGGTATTCGGTCATGAGGCAAATCTTCCCATCTAGCTACATGAATTCTAACGATTTTCTGGAGAATTGAGCCATTGACAAGAAATATTGTAAAGGTTGTGGCAGTATTCTATCGATTTTCGGTTTTTATTTACTAGGGTATCTAGCGGACTTGATTTGGTAACCCTGCCAATCGCTTTCACAAACTATGTTTTAATTATAATGTAAAACTTGCAAAATAATTCAGAATCAGGATTCATGAAAGGGAAGAATTTAGCGTGGTTGTAGCAATGTACATGAATCGCGCAACTCTATAGAAGCTGCGCTGTGTCCCGTTATTATGGTGAACATCCCAGTCAAGAATCAGGAGTCAGGGCTAGTGTACAACAAAGTGAAGGTAAGGAGTTAACAATTTAAGTACAGTTGTGTCTGGCTTACGCGGATAGCCATTTACGCGTCACCTTTCAAATTATCTATATTTTATCGCGGCAACATTATGTAATTTTCACGGCTTCCAGCTAGCAGCCATGTTAAACGTAAGAAAATTATGAAGGACATAACATATGCCAACAAGTACAAGAACAGGCTGACCTAGTACGACGATGCATTGAATGGCTGACTGCAGATTTTAAAGAGGCAGCATGAGGTAAACATTTTTAACATTGGATTGTAAGGAGTCTGCCAGTATGGCCCACCCACCCACGGTCGGCAGCCTCGGGAGGTGGACCCACGACGAAGACGCCGCCACTCCAGGTCCTCAACAGTACAGTACAGTATATCATATACAGCGGGTGAAGAAAAACTGATGGGCTATACTGTATATTGTAAATCACCCAAACATTGCCAAACATTTACCAGGAATGCCATAGAGAACGGGACCTAAGTAGCATATTTATACTAACCTTAAATATTTAATAGTAAAACTGACCTTTGTAGCTTGTAGATCTCCAGAGCGTGTTTAGCAGCAACGGCTACATTGTTATAAAAACAGAATCCACAAGGCTCATTAGTCTCTGCGTGGTGTCCCGGAGGTCGCACCACAGCCACACCTCGCTCACTTTCTCCTTTCAACACATTCTCCACAACCTAATACACAAAAATATAGATTAGCTTTATCTTTATCATATTAACTGGTTGAGGTAAACAGGGCTGATTTAGGGTACAGAAGGTATCATTGCATTTATCTAGATGATCTACTTGACTAATTACCCCCAAGGTTAAAACAGTACTATTCATGTACTGTACCAGTACCTAAATTTACAGAACTGTGGCTATGCAGCCATTATACATACTGTATATAGTTATTGGTTACCTATAATAAAATATTAATAATAATGAATGTATGTATGTACAGTATGTATATACTCAGGCACATCCGACTTGAGATATTATAGGTTAATAATAATAATAATACAGTAATATTAATATAATACTAACAGCCAAGGTACAGCCAGCAGCAAGGGCAGCAGCATGGTGTGTGCGTCGGGTGAGATAAACACTCTCATACTTCTCCTCCAGTCTCCGCAACTCTCCCGGTTTTCTAGACTTGAGGCTCTGCATGAACTTAAGGTGCCGCGCTGTGTGCACACGACTCAACTCACCACTACCAGCAAGGGGCGACTCCTGAAAAGGATTTATACAGTGAGCATCATCATAAATATTTTAGAAATACATAGCTACATAGCTAATACACAGCTACATGAATGCATTGCAAGACTAGGCTATGTTCTATGCCTGTCAAGTTAATTTTTTGGAAACAGGAATAATATGGTACCAGTACATAATTACATACCGTACTGTATATTATATCTCCTTGCTTTCGAACCCCCAAGTTTCTAGAAAACTTTTAAGACTAGGTATATGGTCCGAGCTTTACCTCTCTTTTAGACAAAGTCTGGCTGCCTGGCCGAACAGCCCTGAGTCCCTAAGGAAGTCCATGGCCAAGATCGGGCTTTCCCACAGGGCTCTCAAGGAGTGTAGATATTGTATACAAGCATGTAATCAATACCTGTATTTTGTGGCAGCGTGAGGTAAGGCCAAACTGGTTGAGTTGTAGAGTGACGGCTGCTAGTCTTTGTGGTCGCTCTGGATGACTATGGTCCGCCGGGCTCCAGTGTTCCCCTGTTGCTTCCTCCCACCCCAGACATACACGGTGATCACAACGTTTCAACAACCTGCCATCTGAAGCAAGGTTACATATAAAATTACCACAAGCAGTCTTTAAACTAATCATTAACCCCTCCGACATCTTACTGAAACATATTTATCTGTGGACAGTAGCCACACTATTTGGCACTATTTGGGTGGACTGTTATTTGTGGTACTGCCTGGCTCGGTAGGAAGATGCAAACTAGCTCCGCATTTAGTGTTGCCCTTCACCGAGCACCTGTTAAAATTGCACGCGATTATATACGCGATCGCATATATAATAACTTGTTAACCCACTGAGCCCCAGCGACGCAGGGTTTGCGTCCACAATGTATGTAACGCTAAACCCCAGCGACGCATGGTTTGCGTCCTGGCCGGTCCGGTCCCAATTACTCCGGTCCTATGGCACCTAGAGGGCTCAGATTTGTATGGGAACTGTGTAAGTATCCCACGCACCCATGCCGATGGTTGAAAGCTCTGAAAGTCCAACCGCGTGCGCGTGAGCGCGCAAAAACATGTTTTTTGGGGGAAATTGCCTTAAATTTTTTACTCTTTTGGGGGCTCTGTAGGACCATTTTTTGAGCTTTTTGATTGGTTTTTCGTGGTTTTTCCTTCATTCCTAACCCATTCGCTATTGTTTCTGGAATAAAAAAAAAAAATCAGAATCAGCCGGTCCTGGGTGGTACATTTATAAATATTTAGCTGGTACTCAGCGGGTTAACACTAAGTTTCTCAATTTATACACATGATCTGCATGTAAATTGGTGTTTGGTCCAAACCACTTAGGCCTATATACGCGATTGCGTGTTAACTGTCTGAGGGGGTTAATTTAATTATTAAATTTGTAAACACTAGCAAATATACTGTATATATATTATTATTTATAAGGAAAAATACCTACCGTACCACCAGGTTAACATATATCATTAGATTCTTTCAGTATAGATATAATTGGACGATTATATATAGTTTAATTAAGATGAACCTGTGGGAATCTGACGGTTAAATGAGATAGTTTCTCCCTACGTGAATCCATGAGCTACTTCCTAATCTGAATATTATCATATAATATTAATTGTCACCACATATTTAGGAGGTTAATAAACAAATGAATGTTCTCACTTACCTAGCAATGATTGTGGAGTGGTGGATGTTGGTGTCTGATGTGGTGGATGACTGATGGAGGTTGTGTTGGTGATGGAGGGTGATGGATAAGTGCTGGTGGAGGTGATGTGGTGTAGTTGAGCTAAGTGCCGGAGACTGTTCCACCTGCCTCCTCCCTCACTTGCCAACAACTCCACCACAGCTGCCTGGACATGGGGTGAGGGTGGCGGGGACGGAGTAGGGGCAGATGGAGATGGCGGAGTAGGGGGTGTGTGTGCCAGTGGCCGGTCTACCAGGCGGGCTAACGTGGCTAGCACACCCTCAACCACATTTTGACTAACACTATCTTCACCAACCTCTACAACCACAGTCACGTGGCCCTGTGCTAGGGGCGTCAGCAGGCCCATCAGGTACCAGTGTGTGGCTGGGTGCAGGTTTGAAGCATGACGGGATAGCAAGGATGAACCAGAAACAACCACCAACTCGGGACTAAACTCATAAGCCACAGGTAGCACCACCTGTAGGAATACTAAGTTCAAGTCCTCACTGGTCAGCATACAGTCACTCAGGTTAATGTTAAGGTGTTGGTGGCTCTTCTTCTCCAGCTTCTTAGACTCGGACCCCAGGTGGAGGGATATAACCAAGACACCGAGGTCTTCTTTAAAGCTGTCCTGGGTGCTGTTACTATTACTTACGGTCTCATCTACCCACTCTACCACCAGGACCCTACTGATATCACACTCGGTCATGACGGTCTTGATGGGGATGACCACACTGTTCAGGCAGCCACTGGAGGGATTACTACTGGTCTGGGTGATAGCCAGGCCATTCTGGTTTGAACCTTTACTCATCACTACCTCCCTTAACAAAGTAAGGACATTACAGGTTGCTGCAAGATTATGTTGGGGAGCACTAATTAAATCCTTTTTCATTTTAGATTCTATAACTTCCATGAGAGATTGCTGTTCGTCTGTGCTACAGGAAAAGTGGCTACATTCCTGCCATAATCCCAGTTCCCTACACTGTTCCTCCACAGCTCTCACATTGTCACCATACACAAAACACTGATCCTTCATACCCTCTTCCTTTTTCGCATCTGCCATATTTCCCTCACTCTGGCTACACACAATAATGGTTTTGCCTCTCACTTGTTTTGAGGTGGCTGCGGCAACACTCAATGCGGCCTTTAGTCTCCCCCCTCCCTCCTCGCCACCACCGCTCCCTTCCTGCCGCCCCGATCTCCGTCGACCCTTCTTCTTTGAACCGGAGTGGGGGGTGTCCTGATTTGTTCCAGTAAAAGGTGAGCTCCGTTGATTCCCTGCTGAAAATGGTGAATCCTTTTGTCCTACTAAAGATGGTGTAACATTTTGGCCTACTGGCAACGTGTTTGAAGGAACTTTAGCGTTTGGGTGAGCCTCAATAATCTCCCCCTTAGCTATACTCTCAGAAGGCCTGGTTCGTTCCCTCACCGACCTATCACAACTCACCAACTCAACTTCCATCTCCATATTCTCTCCAGTAGCCAACTCACCGCAGTCCATCTTCTGAGGTGAGGAGGGGGCAGAGACATACGGTGAAGAGGGGGCGGTGGAAGGGGAGGAGTCAGGGGAAGGGAATGCAGGGAGGTTGAGTTGTTTCATGGGTGACGAGGTGAGGGAAGGTTTGGGGAGAGAAGAGTCCGGAGAGTCGCTGGGTACTGACGATAGCGAGTAGAACAAGGAGGGGTTGTTAGGGGAAGAAGGGTTCGAGTACAAGGGACTAGGGTATATAGGGGTAGAGGGATTGGGGTACGATAATAAGGGATTGGGGTACAAAGAAGAGGGATTGGGGCATAAGGGGGAAGGGTTAGAGGGTGAGGAGGAGGAAGGGTTAGAGGGTGAGGAGGAGGAAGGATTAGGTGGTGAGGATCCGGGCGTGGTGGTGTTAGAAGAGGTGGAGACGTCTGAACCGGACACCCCCGAGTCTACCGGCAGTGCTCCCCCACCAAGACCCTGAGACAACACATCCTCCAGGGGAAGATCAACCTATAGATACATGAGGTTTTATCATTAATTACAAGAGTATAGGCCTACAGGAACTGTATACTATTAATTCACCAGAATATTAATGAGTTAAACAAGAGTACATTATTATTAGGCATATTTAGCAAGTTTTACATTATAACATATATATTTTCAGAGTACTATATTTCATTAGTTACATGAGAGTAATGTACACCATTAGGCACAGAGCATACAATTATACTCTATTTTTATCCAGCTGATCGTAAATTGAATCTCTTATTAGCTGATTTCTCGATACTTAATGGAAATATATGAAACTACTATGGCTGTGTCATATTAATGCCAAATTTTCAGAATAACCATCTTTCGCTACAAAATCTAACTTATAGCTGAGTAACAAAGATAGAAACATGACAATTAAGGCTCAGCTGGAGAAAACTAGACTATAGTCACACCAGATTTGTTTACTAATTACACATGTGGAGTAAATTACATGACAGGGAAGGTATTGGAGACAATGATGATAAATAGAATAATAATAACATTCTCCCTCACCTGGAAGCACAGAGCAGACCAATATTTCTTGTGTGTCTGTATGACGTCGTTAATACTCTGTATAGCACTCTTGTTGGGTGTGGTCGGGAGGAGAGCGGGCAGCGGGTCACCTAGTAGAGCCTTGGTACAGAGAGTGAGGCTGTGAGAGGTGGCAGAGAGACTGTAGCCTCCCTCTAGTGCCAGAACCACCCGACCACCAGCCAGGCTCATCAGGAGTCGAGTCATATGACCGTAGCACTCGGGAGTCACTCGGCAACCTAGTCATAAAAAAGGAATACCTGTATAGTAAATAAAGAAGAAGAAATCAGTGCACACAGTAGTAACAGTCCTTTCTTATGGAATAGTCGGGAGTAGACCCAGTTCGAAAGTGCAATCTTTCTGTAAAACGTGATCATTCAAATCAATTATCGGGCGTTCAGACATTTACCTCGGTCTTTCAGAATTTGTCTGAGAGAGATAAGTAAAGTCCTGACCAGATATTATAATGTAAAACTTGCAAAATAAACAAACCCAAACTGGTACGACACAAGATAAACGCAAAAGAACTAATCAAAATCGCTATGTGGAAATAACGTCAACCCCATGCTCTACTGTAGATGAAGCCAAAAGAGCAGGGGGTTGCTGTAAGGCCGTAGTGTAGTGCTGTAGTGTAGATCTACAGTATACAGTACCCTTGGGTATTGCAGGATCACTGGCCAACCATGATAGATACCATGCCTCAGCTTCCATGTTTTTCAGGGGGCAGAGTCACTGCTCTGAAGGATGGAGTCAGTGCATTGACAGCCTGGAGATGTCATGAGGCAGGATTTGGGGTGGTCAACTGTAGTGTGCTATTACTGTACATACACCAGGTGCTGTAAGGTTATTTGACCCCAACAGCCCAAAATTTAATTTGAAGCTTCTTTGCTTTAGATGAGTAGCATGCCAAGGGTAAATGAATTCCATCCACTGACCCTATTGGGTATTTAATCAACAGTTGTCAGGAGTCACACAAGACGCTTGTTTTTACCTCTGTGAAAACTAGAGGCCCTCTATCCAAATAGCATAAATATGATACAAAGCTAAGTACAGTACAGTACAGTAAAACCCCTTTCTTGCAGACTAAAAAAGAGGACACCATGTCTGAACATTCTGGAAGTATGAAAAAACTTGGTCTTTCAGACTTTTACCTCAGTATACCAGATTATGTTTGAATAACTAAGGCAATAGGCCAGACTGGATATCAGTGTACAGTACTGTATGAATATTTATTTCTCTCTTTCAGACAAAGTCTTCTGGACTTTGTTTGAAAGATAAAAGTGCAGTCCACACGGGATGCAAGGGGTTTTACTGTAGTGACAAAATACTGGTTATAGTGTACCTCCAAGTGGGTCTCCCCGAGCAGCATCGAACCCAGCTGAGACCAGGACCAGTTGTGGGTCAAACTGGTAGGCCACCGGCAACACCACCTGCAGCATGGCTGACACATACTCTGCATCACCCATACCACTCTGAGGAAACACACCATCATTTAATATTTGCACCTTGGATTACATTTCTTCAGGGGAGCTTCATGCTAGTATAGTATTTACATAACCAGGGCTTTTCTGAACAGTGTGACATATCTTTCAAACTATTCAATAGGCAACACAGCCTAAAAAAGAAATGGTGTACAATAGGGGATATTAAGTATTGTCATAGATTCCAGTGGTTTTCGCTCAACAAGTGTTATTGGTATCTTTATAGTTACTGGGAGAAGCGCTTATCCCTCAAGAGTATTAGTCAGTGTCCGAAACTTTGTGAAATATCTGACAACACGTATTAACCTCGACCGTATATCTTCCAATTTCTCAAGGTATATATAATGTAAATCACACAGTTCATAAAAGCTCCTTCTTACAGTATAAACCATTAGTAAAAAAAAAAGTGTTATCAATCTCAAAACCTCCCAAGTTAATGAATGGTTACTTATTTGATCAATTCATTAGCACAGGTGGTCCAGTACTGACTTAACCCATACAGTACCAGGGACGTACTTTTCATTATATTCTGGCAACTATTAGACAAATTTATTCAGCTTAGGAAGGACCTCTAGCAATAATAAGGCTTCAAACTATCTCAACCAACCCTTTTAACTACCACAGATCCTTCCTAAGCTGCACAATATCGTCTAAATATAGCTAGAATAAAATATAACGCACGTCGCTGGTACTCAAAGGGTTAAACTGTTGTGATTCGTTTAATTACCAATGATACAGAAACAGCCAATGAATGTCTTAGTACAAACTGCTCAAGGCCAAACTTTGACATTTTATCTTAATAGCGCAACGCTTAGTGTGCGTAATTTCGGTGTAAGTATCCTAGGTTCGATTCCTTGGACTACCACATGTATTCATTACTTACATTGATTTCAGTCGTTAGGTTTATTTGTAAATTAATTGGTGGGTTGGTGAAAACAAATCTGAATTATGTTGTAGACAGTTAGATTTACTTTGCTGATGCCTTTCTCCCACCTGGAAATTACCTCGCAGATAGTTAGCATTAAAGATAATATCTCTATTGTCTTATTTAAGAATGAGACCTTTCTGCTATAAATAAAAACAACCTTATTGGCTGTGACTGTATTTAAAGGAGGGAACTGGGAAAATAGTCTCTAAGGGAAGATAAGAGTTGTAAGAAATAAATTAATACAAATATAATTGGATTGAAGAAGTTTTTGAGTTTGAGCCTATGAGTATCCCTAATGAGTTAAGGAAAGCTATCAATCAAATCATTCAACTACTGTACTTTCTCTTCATAATTGCTGAGGGGCACAGGGCCCTGGGTGGGGCTTTGTTTTCCCGGGCGTTTCCGCACCCTCCTCGGCTCCCCGCCATGGAGTGGCTTCGGTCACCCAGGCTTTATTGTGGTAGGCAGGGAGGGTTCTGTGGGGGTGCTCAGTTATGGCCTTGGCCTTGCTCGGGACCTTGGGGCTGTTCGGCCAGGCAGCTTGGGGAACAACAACAACAACAACTACTGTACTAAGTTTTGAATTTAGGCTAAAGGGTACTTATTAACTGTACAACATTACTGCATTCAGGTTTATGGAGAGGGCATTGTGGTATTTTAGATCTCTAATCTAATGTTTACATACTTTGTATAACCAATAGATGCTGTATCCATATATAGTATATCTTCTACATGTCAAGAGAGATTAACCCTTTCGCGCACTGCAAGACCCGATTGTGTCCTTACAGGGATACTTTAATTAAACCTTTGTGACCATCAGGGGTGTTTAGAAACCTTGTTTAATTACTTCAACCTCTGCAGTTGTGTTTGAGCGAGTTGTGGGCAGAAAACTAATTTTGGAGAGGTAATTATGAGATTAAGAGAATTCTATTTACTGTATGAATGCTAAACGGCAATCCCCGGACCTGAAAGAGTTAATTCTAGGTCGAGATGCGTCAATTACCATATTCCAATTACACCTAACGCCATCTGGGTCCCGTGGTGGTAACAAGAACAAGAACAAGCGCACTCGACCAACGTAAACATAACTATACAGTACTGTACTTGGTTTTATTTCAGCTGACGGTAAATTGAATCCTTTAGCAACTGATTTTTCAATAACCGCACGGAAAATATTAAACTACCATGACTCTGCTTCATATTAGTGCCAAGTATTAATTATTAACAACAAATTTTGCAACAAAATCTGCATAATAGCGGAGTAACCAAGCTGAAGACATAGCAATTTACCGTCAGCTGGAAAAAACAGAGTATGGTATATAGTGATCATCATTTATACAACTAATTAAAATGAATTACACTATAAAACTTGCAAACTAAACAAACAAAAAACTAGCACAAAAAAAAAAAAAAAAAAAAAAAAAATTTAACAGAAAACTAGCAAAATAAGAACAATCACATACAGTATTTAACATAATAAAACGAGCACAAATTACGACTGAAAACGTGCACAATTTTCAACTTAGTACGAGCACAATCAAATTGGATTCCTGCGCTCATACAGAATTCATCCAACCCTTCAACATAATGGCATAATTTCCATGTTATTTTGGCTAAAACAGATGATTTTACTCAGTTTAGGAAAAACCGCTAGGAATCAAATGGGAACAAGGTATCTCAATGGGCGACCTCACACTGAGCACATGTCCACAATTTTAGGTTCGATTGGTTTGATAATGACTAGATATGGGCCCTAGCGGACACTCCAAATATCTTGCCAAGGCCCATTAATTTTAATGTCAATACAAATCTTTAAGTATTTCTACCTATTGATTTTGGATGATATAATTGAGCAAATATAAGCTTCTGAATGAGGTCAACAGAAACCTAAGCCACATTAATTTAAAGTCACTTATCACATGACTCGACACAAGATCCGCCTGTGTGAGATCGCTCATTAATCCCCTGGCTCTCACAGATTTTTCCTAAGCTGAATAAATAGTCTGTTGTTAGCCAAACTTCAATGAACATAATGCCACGGTACTGGAAGGGTTAAAGCGGAGCCTCGTAGAGCGACTCAATGCACGTACAGTACACAGCAAAAGTTAAGCTTCAGCCAACGCCACTAAAAACTCGCTACTCACCCGCATTCTCTCCCCTTTATGTACCTTGGGGTGGAAATACACCAAGTTATGAGTTACACAATTCTCTCTGTATTCTGTTCTGTACTGTACATATTCATGGAAGAAATTCAGGCTACAAAGGTGATTATTACTACTATAACTGGAAGAGAAAATCCTACATTACATTAATTGCTCTACAATGTAAATTAATGGTATCAAAAGATTAGCTCACGATTCCATTTAATATTTCTTACGAGACTCCAGAAAACAAAATATAGTAATACAAAGCTCTACATTATATACAAATCTCCCAGGCCAATTGAAATAATTTACAACATTCAACTTACAGATCTAGTCAAAAATATACAATTTCAATTCCCCCAAAACTAAAATAATACTTCCCCCGCCACTTTCTCACCTTATTCCAGGGTATATTAATGTTGAACCCTTCACCCGTCCCCTCACCAACACGATCGAAGTTTGCATCCTCCGAGGACGGGAAGAATATGGCGTGGTCGTAGCGATGGATAGAGACGTACAGCACCCGCTTGTCTTGGTAGAAGGAGTGTTGTGTACCATTGCCGTGGTGGACGTCCCAGTCCAGGATTAGAACTCTGGGGGGAACAGGGGACATAAGACGGAGAGGTTAAGGTGGAGAATTTACCAGAACATCCTAAACTTCCCAGATTGACTATTGTAATTCTTTGAACATGACGAGTCATATAGCATGTAAGAGGAATCTGACATGCACTAATTAATTCCCCCTCCCCTCCAAAAAAAAAAAAATTATAGTCTTTTCATTATATTATGACAATGGCTAATTAAATTCTATACAAAATGTCTAAAGTGTCCTTCACTATCCAAACTGACCCTGTTTTACGATATGTCATCTAAATTAACATATTCTTCATTCTAATTTCTAATACAACTGCAAAAGATCCAGAAATATTGCTGGAAATATGTTGACCATCAAAAGTTGATGATAAAAACTCTCGTGTGATACCCTCTTTAGCCTCGGACCATGGCTAGCTTTAGCTAAATTTTAAAATCCAAAATTACTCAAAAACTTGTTTTGTTCGCCAGCTGTTAATTTTCGAGTGCCTAAAATACCAAGACAAAAAGAAGCTGGCTCTGGAATGACTCCTCAAAAATGTCTCACTTTAAGTACAGCAACTCTCTTTTCACTTTCACCGCAGTATGTGAAACCTCATGCATCTTTATCATCGCAAACGAATAATAAATAGGAATAAAAAAACAAGAGAAAACTAAACAGCAGCAAACAATGTCTCACCTTTGTAGGTTGTGTGTGTGGATGGCATACTGAGCAGCGACGGCCACATTATTGTAGAAGCAGAACCCATGTGGTGTGTGTGGCTCTGCGTGATGTCCAGGAGGTCTGACCACAGCCACACCACATCCAGCATTACCACCACATACACCATCCACAACCTGAGGCACACATCAAACATATATTAACCCTTACTGTACCGGCCACGGCTTTTAAATTATATTCTACTGTAGCTATATATAGACGATTATATACAGACTAGAGGAGTGTGCTTTGGGCATTAATTGTGGGGTGATAGAGTGGATAAAGATAAATGTATTGAGATGGTACGGTCATGTTCAGAGAATGGATGAAAACAGAATGCCAAGAAAGATACATGAGAGTCAGGTGAATGGTGCAACTGGTAGCGGTAGACCACATATGGTATGGCAGAACTTGCCGCAGAAGAAAATGGAAAAGTATTTTGAAGAAAAACTTCCACGTACTGGAAGCGGCATTGTGGCGCGGGCGAAGGAAGCATGTCTTGACAAAATAGCCTGGAGACGTTTCTGCCATGGCCATTCTCTAGCGGGGGCTTCACAGGGGGAAGCAAGGCGTCGGAGATGATGATGATGATGATATGCAGTTTAACCTTTTCTGTACTGGCGACAGCTTTATTATTATATTCTAGCTATATTTCGACAATTATACACAGTTTAAGAAGGATTTGTGGTAGTAAAAATGCTTACGTGAGATACAGTACTGCAGTTTAAAGCCTGTTAAGCCTGTTGCTGGGGGCCCTTTTTAACCTGAATAAAATCATCTAATAGTTGCCAGAATATAATGGAAAGGATGTCACCAGTGCCGAATGTGTTAAGGATCTATCTGTACATTGGCGTTGTGTGTGTGTGTAAGTGTGAGAGTCCGAGTGTAGGGGGTGAGACAGTGAAGCACGGGAACGAGGTGGCTTCAGAGATGGGGTCGTTTCGGGCCATGAGTGAGCACCGTGCCTCATGTGAAGGCAAGATGGCAGGTGCTCGTTGTACTCTACGTGCTTCACATGTCTCACTCCCTAGACTGGAACAAGACCTCACAGGCTTCACTGTTCATTGTAAAGCGGTGAATGTTAAGGCTCTCAGCCTATGCCCGAGAGGAAGTAAGTTGGAATATAGAGGGGAAAAAAAAAAAAAAAAAAAAAAAAAAAAAAAAAAAAAAAAAACATGACCATGGGGAACCACATATAGTACTGTACTCTAGCAGTATATTATAGCTACCAAATATACAATACAGTACAGTAAATACCATCAAAGGCTCTGATGGAAGAATATGCAGTAAATAAGAACATAAGATACACACACATTATAAAAAAAAAAAAAAAAAAAAAAAAAAAAAAAAAAAAAAATGTAGTGTATGTAGCCTATATACTCAGCCATATAGGCCTATCCCACTGCTGGGGGTGGCCGACTTGAGACAGAGCCCGAAAAGAAACTATATTCAAAGTTCCAATTCTTAGGAGTCCTGGACCACTTTCGCGTTCCCTCCCTGGCTAAAAAAAAAATTAAAACAAATAAACGAAAGCTACGACAGTCCTACTGGTCCACATGAGGTAACGATGTCATTGGTGGAAGTGTAAAGGTAGACAGACTATAGTCCGTTCATTCTAGGTTGGGCAGAAATGGTAACCTCTAACCTCTGTAACTCAAAAAGGGCTAGAGCAAATGAGTTTTCAATTTCCAGTTTCCACACATATCCTGGCCAAGTCTTCCTATTTGGTAGAAATGTTAGCTCGATTACTCTAGTCTTTTTTGAATTATGAGAGGTTACAATTTCTGCCCAACCTAGAATGAACGGACTATAGTGACCCTCTTGTACTGTATAACCTGTAGATTTGCCTCACTGGTAGTTGCTATATCTCTCTCTTTCATACCATACTTAATCTTTCCCTCCATCACTCTCATACTCTCTCTTAAACTCATTTGCTCTTTTCGTTTAGTATTCATAAATAGAATTATCTTTATCATATAGTTAACTCTCCAAAATTAGTTTTCTGCCAAACGACTCGTTTAAATACAACTGCAGAATTTGAAGTAACTAAACTAAAGGTTTATAAACACCCCTGATGGTCACAAAGCTTTTAAAGTATCCCAGAAAAAACACCATTGCGTTCTGGTGCACGAAAAGGTTAATTCTCTCTCTCACCTTTACATTCATTCGTCTTTCACTCTTACTCTTATCTTCTGTATAACTCTTTCATTCTCTTTCTCACCTGTAAGAGTGAACCAGCTGCCAATAGAGCACAGTCGTTAGTGGTGGTATGGAGGTAGACAGACTTGTAGCCTTCCTGTACCACCTGTAGTTCTCCCTCGCTAGTGGACTCTAAGGTGTTGAGGAAGTCTATGTGGGCGGGAGTGTGCACCAACTCCACCTCCTCACGGGTGGCTCGCCGGGACTGGTGAGAAAAATGGAGGAAGCAATATTATAATGTAAAACTTGCAAAACAAACAAACCAAAACAGGGACGACACAATATAGAGATAAAAGAAATTATCAAAATCATATATTTATATAGATTTTTAACCTAATTTGGTGGTGTTATCACCTTTATGAACCCAGAGCCATTGGGGAACGTGCTTTTGCTGCTAGATCCTTCTCTTATGTTGCCCCACGTCTATTCAATCGACTTCCAGTGTCACTTAAGCAGTTGAATTGTGTTGACGCTTTTAAGAAACAACTGAAGTCGCGCATATTTCTGAGGGCTTATGATACTGGGGAGCATAGAGTTACTGATGACTATAAGCTTTAATATTTGTTTATTTTTGTTTTTTTAAATGGACAAATTTAAGTTGTTGTTGTTGTTGTTCCCCAGGCTGCCTGGCCGAACAGCCCCAAGGTCCTGAGCAAGGCCAAGGCCATAAACGAGCGCCTTCACAAAACCCTCTCTGCTTACCACTAATAAAGCCTGGCTGACCGAAGCCACTCCAAGGCAGGGAGCCGAGGAGGGCGCGGAAACGCCCGGGAAACCAAAGCTTCACCCAAAGCCCTGTGCCCCTCAGCAATTATGAAGGGAAAGTTGAGGGGCAAGGGAAAAGTGTGACGCTTTGGCTCCCAATCTGCCAACTTTTAGGTTGGCAGTAGGGAGGTCAATCCACGGAAAAGACGCCGTCACTTGAGATCTAGAAGATATATAAGTAAAAGGAACAGTCAGAGTAAGCTATGGGTATGGCAGAGATCGCTCAGCTCTCACTCTGATAGACCAGCCCATCACCACATGACTAGAACCCAATCCTCTCAGCATCAGCTAGGAAAGGCCCTAGAAAGCCGCCTTTGGCGGGGGGATAGCTCCCCTATTTCAACTCCTTTCGGAGTTGGGCACCCGCCCTCAAATTTATAAACAAATTTAAGTTAATGCGAGTGCTCGTGAATGCACTTGGAGAATTGGAGCTCGAACAAATAAAATACCAGCATATTATTATCATTATCATCATTATGGATAGTGTGTTTAAAGTCTGTATGTGGTATCCCAGGTTCGAATCCCGGTAGGATCACATGCTTTCATTAATTTCATTGGGAGGTGTTTGGTGTTGGGATTGAAATTAATCAATTAGATTATTATTTGTTCACACATGCACATACCCACATATTTTGTTACACCTCTACATGATAATATTTTAAGACATTTTATTATTATTCTTTCACACTGGTATACTGTATATGAATGAATAAACTCAGGCACATGAACCAGTCATGTCGGCCGAGTAGCCGACTCGAGAAAGAGCCCAAACAGAAACACCATTTAAAGTTCCTCCAATTCTTAGGGTTCGGGACCACTTTCGCGTTCCCTCTCCCTTTTCTCTGTTTCGTGACACTTATTCAACAAATTGATAAAGAGATTAAGATTCTTTAATAACACCTTCAGTGCATAGATAAACTACCATAGGAATTCATGTTTTTAGTCCAAGTTATAATGTATTTTGATCATCACTTGTGCTGCAATTACAATCTCAATTTTCATGATATGATAAGTCACAGAGATACGATATCATAAAAGCTTACCTTAAGAATGTGCACCTGTGGTCTGTCCAGGATGCCGTACTGTTGTAGACATTCCCACACTCGCTCCACACGCTCTGGACGCTCCGGGTGTTCTCTGAAGGGGCATTAACATCTCTAACATACTGTATTGCTGTGATCACATAAATATATTTTAAATTAAAGTAATAATTCTGAAGTGCATATAAGAATTTGCTACAGTACATTATAGGGAATGTTTCTTTGGACAAATGCTAGGGGAGAGCTCCAAATGATAAAGTTCTGCTGCCTTGCAGGCAATGCTCCTTCTGAGCAATGGCTAGACCTACTGCCAATAACTGTGGATAAGGCCAGCAAGGGCCATGGCCCATGACATGGTTCCTGGGTCTATTTTTGGCCCACTAGGAGTATACCTGGCCTACAGGATCCAGAGGGAACAGGACACAGAGTCTTTCCAGTCTGGCACTTTCCACCTATTAGTACAAGGGCCTCAACCTGGTGGTAGTGAACCAGGAAGATACCCTATCAGCCGGTGTATAATATTAGACTAGCCGTAGTGATATGTATGGTGCTGTACAGTACATACAACGGGTGCCTTCATGTGGCTGGTTCTGCCGGGGTATTTCCAGGTCCCTGGTCATAAACATTAACAGATTCTTAGGTATGGTCAATGGGAACAACATTTTGGCATTGTTACCGTTGTTTGGAGCCAGTGACTTGGGAATGGTAATCTATACTTGCTGGATCTAACTTACCAAATAAGAACTACCGAAAAGTATCTTAGTTCAGAAGGTTGTTGTTGTTGTTGTTGTTGTTCCCCAAGCTGCCTGGCCGAACAGCCCCAAGGCCCCGAGCAAGGCCAAGGCTATAACCGAGCGCCCCTACAGAACCCTCCCTGCCGACCACAATAAAGCCTGGGTGACCGAAGCTTACATGCTCAAGTTATTGACAGGAAATTATAATCCTTATCAAAAGAGAGAGTTTAAACATTATTGGTGTATTTTACCCTGCTGCATTAGAGAGAGAGAGAGAAAGAGAGAGAGAGAGAGAGAGAGAGAGAGAGAGAGAGAGAGAGAGAGAGAGAGAGAGAGAGAGAGAGAGAGAGTGTGTGTGAGAGTGAGTGAGTGAGTGAGTGAGTGAGTGAGTGAGTGTGAGTGTGTGAGTGTGAGAGTGTGAGTGAGTGAGAGAGTGAGAGAGAGAGAGAGTGAGAGTGAGAGAGAGTGAGTGAGACAACAACAAAGCTAACCTACCCCTCAGTCAAGCTGCGGTGTCGAGTCATGAGCGGGTCGTAGGTGATACACAAGCGATGGGCCGGTAACACACCAACACACTCTGGAGGAAACGGAAGACATAACATTAAGGGAGCCCACCTCGCTTTTTTTCTCTTTCTCTCCCTCTCTTTTTGGCTTGTATCTATTCGGCCCCATTCAGCCTACTGTTTTTTCAAGAAGTTTACCCTCATCCAGGTGTCGATATTTCCTGGCGAGCGGTAGCGAGCCAGCATATCTATATAATTTTGTTTTAAAAACAGCAAGCTAAATTTGTACATTTTTCGATAGAAAAATGTCTCCGGTGAAGCCGGATTTCTCCATACAATGTTGGCTCGCTATTGCTCACCAGGAAGAAATCGACACCTGGATGGGGATAAACGTCTTAAAACAATTGGCTGAATGGGGCCGAATGGATACAAGCCAGGGAAAGAGAGACAAGGAGAGAAAGATATAAAAAAGCCAGTGACCCCCCTTAACAACCTGTATGTATTCTTAACCCCTAAAGGTCAGCAAGATTGGGATTTTAACTCATTCAGTACATGTGACATAATTTTCATTATAATCTGGCAATTATTAGATAATTGTATTCAGCTTACGAAGGACGTCTTTAATAATATTGTAAAACTTGCAAAATTTACAAACCAAACCAAACCAGGGACGAGACAATATAAAGGCAAAAGAACTGATCAAAATTGCTATGTGAAAATAAAGCTAAATATAATATAATTTTGAAATAAGATAACTCAATCCACCAAATAGGGTGTACATCACTATTATAGACCCAATGTAAAACTTGCAAAATATACAAACCAAAACTGGGACGAACACAGTATAGACAAAAGAACTTATCAAAATTGCTATGTAGAAACAACTATTTAAAGATTGTAATATGTTCAGCTATCCAATTTATTTGTAGCGACAAGAATACAAGTCTCCCTCACTATCCGATGTCCCAATTTACGTTATTATTATTATAGATTTTTAGGTACTTGGGTTTGGGTTTTGGCTGGTCCATGAATGCATCCCCATTTACCCCATTCATTTTAGGGTTCGCTATACGATTTCTCTATTTAAGATCGGGTTTTCAGGAACGTAACCCAATCCTATATCGAGGGAGACCTGTAATCTACAAAGTAACCGAACGAACCTTTCTTCCTGAGCAATGCCAGCTTCTCCATCATGAGTGCCAGTGCATGCGGGTCCTCAGGGGGGTTGTTGAGGCCTCTGGTGGGGTAGCGGAGAGGAGGGGCACCACTCAACCCTCGTAACACTATCGTCGGTGTGTGTCTCCTTCTAGCCCCATCCCCTCTCTCGCTTCCCGCCGCTCCCTCCCCATCTCTGCTAGTGTGTGTGGATAGTTTTGATTCCCCGACTTTGTTTAACACTCCTGGTGCTGAAAAGGAGCCCTGGTACTGGAAGCATTTCCAATATGCTCGATGGACATAAATCACGTTCAGGATTGATTCTTGCATGCTGGAAGAAACAACAAAGACAAATTTAATAAGTGGTATGTGTTATATTTGTTGCACTATTGTTGCACTATTGTTGCACATTGTTTAGTGTGTTTTTGTTTCGATAGTTTTAAATTTTAATGAGTTTGTTATATTAATTTGAATAGCAACTTTTGAGTTCGTTTTCAAGTTTTATATTTTAATTCATATAAGCTTCAGAGCAATAATACAATCAAAACAACCACAATGATTATGATCTGCACTTTGAAAGGAGAAAGTTCTAGAAAGTACAGTAACTTGATCAGTCATTCCACAATTAAGTACTGCACGAGTACGAGATGCATTTCCCAAGTTTAATAAAATACAAGAAAACAGTGTTATCATATCAATTAAAGGAGTTACTCAAGATTTTTTTCCGAAACAGAACAATATTTCTTAATGTTATACTGTTAGTCAAAATACATGTAATATAAACATTACGTCATCATACTAGAAGGGGCTAAACCGAAAATACTCTGAAGATCGGATATATTTTAATATAAATTAGTAGTCCTATACCTGAGAGAAGGCTGAGTGATGGGGTCCATGAGGGGAGGGCAGGGGTCCCCAAGGAGAGCTCTCAGAGTCATGGCTGCTCCCTCCGACAGTGACTCCAAGCAATACCCTCCCTGCAAACAGAGAAAGATATATATATATATACGGTATATATACAAGTACTATATATTTTCAATTGCATAAAATATATATGAAACTGTACTAATGTCAAATGATTTAAGTTTAGTAATTCGCGGAAAATATTCCAGTTCAGTCCTTGTAAGGACACGCCCTAGCTCTGTCAATCAAGGGAGTGCATGCCATTAAAAACTGCACCATATAGTATAGAAGGCAATTGTAGAAATATAGTGGGTAAACTAACCTCCAGTATGGCGAGGACCTTCCCCCCAGCCAGGGTCATAAGGGCAGAGGTCAGGTGGGAGTATAACCCAGGCGACACCTTCATCTCTCCCTGTACAGTAGTGTAAACAAAATTTCAATTATGAAAAGTAATACAGTTATCTATACAGTATATGCATTTTTATTCTAAAAGATTCCCAGGTCCCAGATCCCCCGGTGAGGCTCCGATTTCTGCAGGCAGACCCGCAGCGAAGCCCCACCACCATGCTTCCAGGCGCACCTTTCATTACCACCGGCTCCCTGGGCCAGGCGCCTGACAGACTATTATCTAGTCCAACTGGTGCATAACCCTCTCTCCCAAACGGCCGCATTTACACTTATCTATTCACTAGCATTTTCCATTAATTTCTATATATTACCATTTCCCTTGCCTGATCTATAGTCATTTCTCTATCATCCAACGCTTGTCTTACAGTCTCTCCATCTCAATGGTGGTCTTCCTGCCCCTCTATCTCCCCATGTATCTGACTCACATATTCTCTTTGTAAGCCTTTCATCTTCCATTCGTTCAACATGACCATACCAGCTCAGCACCCTTAGACTGTCCACTCTGGCTGACAAATTTTCCTGCTGCCCCACTCTCCTACGTATTTCTTCATTCCTCAATCTGTCTCTACGGGTCATTCCACACAAACTCTGCATACACTGCATCAAAAATTACAGAAATGGGACAATCAAGCATAAAGTACTTAAAATTAGTAACAGTTAACCAAGCACAGGTAAAAAGCTTGTTGCATATAGTCGGTTTCATTTCATCTGACACCAAATTGAATCTCTTATCAACTGTTTCCATGATAATTATTGGAACTATATGCAACTAATATACTCCTGCATCATATAAATACCAAGTTTTCATAATTATCTACATACTTTTTTTTATACTTTTCGTATTAGTTGAGTAATTGATATAAGAACATTGAAATTTAGCGTCAGATGAAATGAAGCCGAGTATAGTAAGCACGATGACAGACAACTATATTTACTCATGCACTAAAATTATTCAGCTTGAAGGGGGTCTGTTTATTTTGTATTAACCCCTTGAAGCTCTGACGCATTTCAGCATTCTATTTTGGTTATCATTAGACGGTGTTGTACAGCTTAGGAAGGATCTGTGGGTATTTAACGGGTAAAGACTATCTCGATCAACCCTCTGACGGGTGCCCAACCCCGAAAGGAGTTGAAATAGGGGAGCTATCCCCCCGCCAAAGGCGGCTTTCTAGGGCCTTTCCTAGCTGATGCTGAGAGGATTGGGTTCTAGTCATGTGGTGATGGGCTGGTCTATCAGAGTGAGAGCTGAGCGATCTCTGCCATACCCATAGCTTACTCTGACTGTTCCTTTTACTTATATATCTTCTAGATCTCAAGTGACGGCGTCTTTTCCGTGGATTGACCTCCCTACTGCCAACCTAGAAGTTGGCAGATTGGGAGCCAAAGCGTCACATTTTTCCCTTGCCCCTCAACTTTCCCTTCATAATTGCTGAGGGGCACAGGGCCTTGGGTGGGGCTTTGGTTTCCCGGGCGTTTCCGCACCCTCCTCAGCTCCCTGCCTTGGAGTGGCTTCGGTCACCCGGGCTTTGTTAGTGGTAAGCAAAGAGGGTTTTGTGGGGGCGCTCGTTTATGGCCTTGGCCTTGCTCGAGACCTTGGGGCTGTTCGGCCAGACAGCCTGGGGAACAACAACAACCCTCTGATTTCCATATACCCTTGCTAATCTGAATAAAATTGTCTAATAATTACCAGAAAGCGGAAAAGAAATGCGTTGGATCTTGAAAGGGTTAAACTGAAGGATTTCTAGGGAGGCTTTTGCATTTCTTAGTCTGGGGGGGGGGGGGAGGGGGGAAACTAATAATACATTCCTCTAACATGGCTGGATCAATCAAAACCCTTAACCCCTAATGAACCGACGATGTCTCTTAAACTTTATTCTAGCTATATTTAAACAATTGTGTGCAGCTTAAGAAGGATTTGTGGCAGTAAAAAGGGTTTATGTGAGATAGTTCAAAGCCTTTTAATTCCTAGAGACCCTTTATAAACTGAAGAAAATCGTCCAAAAGTAGCCATAATATAGTTACAAGGACGTCGCCGGTACAGAGGGGATTAATAATAATACAGTAATTGAACACAATCCTAATAATCCCCAAAGCGTTGCACCAGAAAGGGTTAAGGGGAGATTTCCACTTGAGGGATTTTGCTTTTCTTGACCCCTTTCTCCCTCATGTTTAGCCCCATTGCTATTGAAATTTTAAGACATTCGCCCCATTACTTTGGCAATTGAACTTTCGCCCCATTTCTTTGGCAATTGAACTTTCGCCCCATTTCTAATATTTTTAAGACCTTTCATGCCATTAAGGTGTCGATTTTTTCCTGGCAAGCGATAGCGAGCCTGTTATTTAAGAGGAACCGGCCTTCGGCCCGAGACATTTTTCTACCCAAAAATGTAAACATTTATCTTGAACTGGGGTCAAGGGGGTGTAATTTTAAGCTTGATGGAGGCCTAGGGAGGAAACTAAAAAAAAAATAAAAAAAAACAAAAAAACATAAATGAGCAAATAAATACGGCCATCCTCCCTAAGGTACAGTCGAGTTTAATAAGTGTTGCCAGATATTTCACAAAGTTTCGGACACTGCCTAATACTCTGAAGGATAAGCACTTTTCCCAGTAACTATAAAGATACCAATAACACTTGTTGAGCGAAAACCACTGGAATCTATGACAACACTTAATACCCCCGATTGTACCTAATGAATACTATATACTGTATACAGCACATAACTTGCCTTCCTATCACCCAACGCAGAGTCATAGCCGGCAGAAACTAACACTAGGTCGGGTGCAAACTAAAAAAAAAAGAATAGGAAGAATAAACAGTGTGCCGGCAATTGACCACTTGCGAATTTCAAGCTATGAGGAAGTTGGAGCCGTAAACACCAAATTAGAACGAAAATGTAATACTAATGAAGGTTTGTGAAGGATTGAAAGTAGATTGAATTTGATTTGATGTATTTATAGATGCAGTACAGTTGTATTTGATGTATTTATAGATGCAGTACAGTTGTATTTGATGTACAGTATTTATAGATGCAGTACAGTTGTATTTGATGTATTTATAGATGCAGTACAGTTGTATTTGATGTATTTATAGATGCAGTACAGTTGTATTTGATGTATTTATAGATGCAGTACAGTTGTTGTTGTTGTTGTTGTTCCCTAAGCTGCCTGGCCGAACAGCCCCGAGTCCCTGAGAAAGGCCATGGCCACGATCGGGCTTTCCCACAGAGCTCTCATTGAGTGTAGATTGTGTTGTTGGCGTAAGTGGTTGTGTGAAATGCAGTCTTCTATGATGTGTTTAATGGTATGGGGTGCTGTGTTACATCCCGGGCAGGTGTCGACAACGGAGTCATCCAGTCTCTTCTGATAGCTCAGGAGAGCTGGATGGTGTCCGCATCTCAGCCTGGCCAGGTGGACTCTGTCCTCGCGAGGAAGGGAGGATTCGGAAGGATGGATTTCGGGAGGTCGTGCATGCAGCTGCGTGTTCTCTGTGAGTGAGTGGATGGATCGGTGAGAGATATGATAATGGATGTGCTTCTGGAAGTTGGTTCGGGGTGGGCAGGGAGGGAGAGAGGACAATAATTGTGTGTGATACCGTGTGCTGGGTGTTGTTTTGATATTTCTTGGTGTCTGTGGGTGTGTTGCCATGTAGTTTAGTGGGTGGTCTTGGTTCGTGGAGGCTGCTGCCAGGAATTGAGTGCCTCTCATGTCCAGATGGTCTTTGACTTTGAGGATTTTGGTTTCTTGAGGTAGGTGATCTGTGGGTGCAGTAGCTGTGCAGCCTGTAATGATCTTCAGGGCTTTGTTTTGAATAGTCTGTAAGGTCTTATGATGTGTTTCAGCTAGGTTAGAAGCCCAGGCTGGGCTTGCATATTCCATCACTGATCTTATGTATTGTTTATATACTGTGGTGGTAGTTTCTTTGTTGTGTCCAGTTGTACAGTTGTATTTGATGTATTTATAGATGCAGTACAGTTGTATTTGATGTATTTATAGATGCAGTACAGTTGTATTTGATGTATTTATAGATGCAGTACAGTTGTATTTGATGTATTTATAGATGCAGTACAGTTGTATTTGATGTATTTATAGATGCAGTAGTTGTATTTTATCCGATATTACTGTTCAATATCGATGTCTACGGCTCCAACTTCCTTATAGCCTGAAACTCGCAAGTGGTCAGTAGGTGCTCAAACTTGCATAAATCGTTAAAATAAGTACAGGAACTCCTCATTTAACCCCTTCACCGCCATTAATTTGACTTTATATTGTCCTTGTCCCAATTTTGGTTTGTTTAGTTTGCAAGTTTTACATTTTAATTTTCCATCATACTGTATTTTGGGTACCATTAGACGACTTTCTTTAGTTTATAATCTTCCTCTACGACTCAAATGGGTAAATATGATCTCGATAAACCCTCGGATTAACATGGGTCCTTCTTAAGCTCCACAGAATCGTCTAATTTATCTTTAATTATTATTTTATTATTATTTTATTAAGCGTTATTTCCACATAGCGATTTTGATTAGTTCTTTTGCATTTATCTTGTATCGTCCCAGTTTTGGTTTGTTTATTTTGCAAGTTTTACATTATAATTTAGCCATAATCAAGGGTAAAAATGGGTCATGGGGCTGAAGGGGTTAAGTTGTTTCAATATTACACTGTTCATTAATTAGGGAACAAAATTCACATAGTAATTTGTTTTGTCTTTATACAGAGCAGCTCTTGTTTTGGTTTGTTTTGCAAGCTTTACATTTTAATTCAGTTGTATGGTTTTGTGTTCTTTTATTTCAAAGTTTCATTTGATTAAAGCGTTGTTTCCACATAGCGATCTTGATTACTTCTTTTGCCTTTACAGTGTCTTGTCCTCTTTTTGGTTTGTTTATTTTGTAAATTTTAGATTATTATATATCCGATAAAAATGGTCCAAAATCATAATAAATATGGCATAATTACTTCACTGAAATTTGTTCAATATAAAGTCTCTATCCTCAGGGACGTAAATAAAACTTTAAATGAGGAATTACTGTACATGTGCACTAATATAATATAGAAAGCAAGCATAAATATCTTTAATATAGATGACCACATACTCCATCTGGAAGAGAAGTGACACCTTGAGGATAAAGAAAGAAAGAGACAAAGAATACAATGCAAGCTACAAATTACAGCAAGAATGTAGAGTTCGGGCGTAACGCCCGCCCGTAGTGACGCGGAGCGGTGGCGGACACTTGCCATTATGTTCCCGTCTATTTTGACTGCCGTTGGATACAATATGTTGCCCCCCCCCCCCCATGACATATTGTCATCATCATATATATTGCCAGCAGGGGTCAAATAACCGAAAAAATCGCTGTCAAAATAGACGCGAACTTAACCGCGGCGATCGACCTATGTAAACATGACGACCGTACACCCGGATACTACATCCATCCCCAAATTACTATACAGAATACAAAAACTGGTACACACTAAATAGATTTACCTTTTTATATTAGATTTTAGTAATCTAAAATCTAATATAAAAAGGTAAATCTATTTAGTGTGTACCAGTTTTTATCCACTATATTCATAGTATCCACTATGAATTATCAAATAATTTGGGGAGCTTTGTGCTATTAATAATAAAATGTGATTATTCAAGATTAAAGGCTACCAAAATAAAAATTCCGACATAAGATCATTGATATCAGAATGGGGGCAAGTTACCACACAAACTCGTCATGATACAGACTTCCAGCTATACATTGTAAGCTACAGTGTGTACAGCGTCATGCGGCTCATGCCATATTGTGCAAGTACGTTACTCTGACCTCAGTACATCCGAGAGCTGCGTCGAAACCTGCTGATACCAACACCAGCTCCGGGTTGAACTGAAAGGCAAGTAGTATTAATATTTTTGTGACGTGACACAGCCAGGGTTCGAACCCAGGCCAGTAGTGCAGCACTCCAGCACCTTAACCACTAGTGTGAGAATATCCCCGTATTCTTAAACATACCCAACATGAAATCAACTTCTTAACCCCTTGAGTACGGTACCAGCGAAGCATGTTATGCGTCGCCTATGTATGTAACCCTAAACCCCAGCGACGCAATGGTTGCGTTCACCTTAATTACTCTTGTCCTATGGCACCTAGAGGGGTCAGATTTGTATGGGAACTACTTTAGGATCCCACGGAACAATACCGATAGTTGGCAACCCTCCAAGTCCGACCGTGTGCGTGGGCGCACGCACGGGAGTGATTTTCCAGTATATTGCCTATCCATCACTCCATGTTAATTGTGACTTCACCCAAGAGTGTAACAAGAGTCAACACGAGTCATGAAGAGTTATGCAGAGTTCAACAAGAGTCAACACGAGTCTACACGTATGTCCTTTGGATTCGAGAATTTCATGCATGTACTGTATGACATTTTTGGGCCACGTGGCGAGTAACCAGGACACACCCCGATACACGGAGAGTATGCACGAGTGTTGCAGAGTTTTGACGAGTCATTGCCGAATAGCAAAATTTCATCACTCGTGTTGGACTCGGGCACCGACTCGTCTATGTGTGAACCATGCTTAACCCTTCCTACCCGGTCTGCCTTAGGTAAGGACAGCACGAAAGAAGGGCCGCTACCCGGTATGCCTTATCTAAGGCATGAGCTTAATAGCCTAATTAAGCTTGGTCTGAACGCCGTGCGTGCGACGTATGTCAACAAACCCAAGCGTTCGTCACCGCACCTCCGAAAACAAGAAGGAGAAGACTCCTCAATGTTATTGTTATGACGTCATGACGAAATTAGTGTCTGAAAAGCCCCCATATTGGCAACATCTCTGCAATATTGGCTCCACTGAAATCGTCATCACAACCGAACCAGTTGACTTACAGAGCTCTACTCAATGCCAAAATACAGATTGAAAACCGCACTACGATTATAGATGAGTGGGAAAGTTCTAGCAGTGAAAATAAACATAAATACGGTAGCCTAGGCCTAGACGTTTTTCAGCCATTTCGCCCGGGTAGGGGCGACCGTCATTGGGTAAGACAGCCCGGGTAGGAAGGGTTAAGCATTACGAGTTTTCAGATATCAAAACCACAGAGAACATGTTACAATAGCCCACCTCATAAGCCACCGGCATAAGGATCTGGTGGAAGACGGCGAGGTAGTCCGCGTTGGTCATGCCCGTGGAGTTGAGGGGCAGGTTGATAGTGAAGCCTCGACCGCCACCCGAGCCCGCGTAGTCGTAGTTGCTCTCTCTCAGGTTCGGCCAGAAGCTGCCGTTCTCGTACCGGTGGATGGAGAAGTATAACACTCTGGTGGTAAGAGGGAGAGAAATAAATGAAAGTCACCGGAGATATTCTATTTTTATTTTAATATCACTCCAACACCAAACACCTCCTAAAGAAATTAATGAAAGTAAGCATGTGATCCACCAAGAATCGAACCTGGGTTACCACATAGATTTTAAACACATTAACCCTTACACCAGCAAGGCAGTGGAACATAATGGAAATATAAATGTTATTGTGTATTTATTTATTTCCCAATATTATTTTGCTACATAATGGAAATAGAAATGTTGTGTTGTTTATTTATTTCATAATATTGCTTTGCTTATAACATCTGAGGTGAAACCAATGATTTTGTGGGCTGATGACTGATTGGTGCTTCTGAATACTTGTGTGCTTGCTTTTTGTCTGATAATAATATTGTAAATCGGGGAATCGGATAGTGAGGGAGACCTGTATCCATCTCACCATCCTCATTCCAGTTTGCTCCATCCTATCTATAAATAATGGGGGGAGTCCTTACCTTGGGTCTGAGTAAAATGCCCTCTGAGTGCCCTGGCCGTGGTGAACATCCCAATCCACCACCAGGATGCGGCTCAGGCTGTGACGGTCCAGGGCACGCTTGGCTGCCAGCGTCGCGTTATTCAAGAAACAGAAGCCGCAAAACTCGTTCTCCATCGCATGGTGCCCAGGGGGTCTGTGTGGCAAGAATGACAGTGGAAAGAAAGATGAAAAAAATAATATATATATTATAGTATAATGCATCAGTGAAGCAAACAGATGATATGGTATGTGCCCCATAAATATTCTTTCCTCTCACTTAAAAAGTAGGCTACCATAGCGCGGTTGGGAATATGAACATGATTAGATTAATATCCAGTATTCGAGAATGGATAACAAGTCGTAAGCGTGTGCATAAACCTTTGACTGTCTTGGTGGTGTAATGGTTAGTGTTTAAAAATCTGTGTGTGATAACCCAGGTTTGAATCCCAATGGATCACATATATGCTTTCATTAATTTCAGTGGAGGTGTTTGGTGTTGTGGTGAAATGAATAAAATATATTATATATGAAGGGTACGCCTGGATGCGTGGTGGTACAGCTTCGTAGTATGTTTGCCTGCTGAGACCGGAAGCTCTCCGGGAGGTCTGGGACCTGGGAATCTTGCTGGGAACCCCAAATGAGCCTGGGTATCTAGGTCTTCTCCTGGGCAACCTAGATGTGTGTGAATTTGTCTTTTGTGTTTGTGTGGGTTTTTGTCTTCCGTGTTGTGTCGTCCCTGTTCCGGCTGTCTCGATTCGGCCACCCCCAGCTATGGGGTATGTGCCTGAGTATATGTATGTATGTATGTATATACTCAGGCCCAATCCCCACTTTTCTTTCTTTTTTTCCTTTCTTTTCTTTTCTTTTTTTTTCGGGGGGAATCAAGACAGAGCCAGAATAGGGACAATATAACAGAAAACAATGAACACACAAAAACAAAATATAAATTCACACACATCTAGGTCATCCAGAAGACCCAGGGTCACCAAGGTCCCTCCAGCACTCCCCCGGCCCCGGACCACCCGGAGAGGTTCTGATCTCAGCAGGCAGACATGCAGCGAAGCCCTAAAACCACAAGCCCGCCCGCCTGAGTATATACAGTAGATAGATAAATTTATTCAGGAACAATATTCACCCAAAGTTGCTATGCTTCATTATTAACACCCTACGAGCGGCCCAGGCGGCAATTTATATGTACCGCCCAGCGGGGGGTTTTGGCCATAAATGGGGTTGTTTCCGTGCTCTTTTTCATGCATAAACAAGACCCAGAGCGTAATACAAGTATGTATCCCTGAAAGGGCATAAATTGAGCTTTCCAATGACACCCGAACCATCCTTCTACGATCACTGGTTGTCTTGCAACGATTGTGCAACCGAAGGGCAAAATGGCTAAAATACGGTCATTTTCTTACATTATTACGTGTGTAGCGAGTGAGAGAGGGTGGGGGAGGGTGCAATAAATCTCAGTTGGTCCACGGCGGCCGTGGCGAGCGGTCAGGCGGTAACCTATGCTCCTCCCATAGCTCCGCTCTCTCTCAGACCACATTACGTGCTCAAAATTGCACTCGACAATAGCCGGGTGCCGCCACATAGGCCATATTTATTTCACTCGACTATAGTCGTGTGCCGCCAGTTATGGGTTAAGATGTAAATCAGACAAAAATGGTCCAAATTCACAATAAAAAACAGAATAAACGTAATTCACTTTTTTAATTTAATGTCCCGATTTTTAGGAACGTAACTAGTACTACAACCTTAAATGAGGAATTTCTGAACCGGCATACATAACAACAAGAAGCATGGCTGCTACGTGATAGCATAGTTAAGGGGTAGAATAATGAAAATTGGTTGATACTGGGTAGTTTTGAGTAGGAATCTTGGGAAGGATTAAGTATCTGGGCGTATGGTTGTCATGTTTACATAGGTCATGCGCTTGCGGTTACGTTCCCGTCTATTTTGATTTTTTTTTGTTTCTGTTATTTGCCCCCTTTTGGCAATGTACTGTATATGATGATGACAATTAGTCAGAGGGGAGGCCCTCAACCTATTATTGCATCCCATGGCAGTCAAAATAGATGGGAACGTGATCGCGAGCGTGCAAATAGTGTAAACAAGGCGGGTGATGCGCCCCGAATACTACATATTTACCAGAATCTTTGTTCATGAGTGTACCTAAAGCTGGTATCACACGAGCACTTTTATCCTTAACACTGATCTGGCAGCTTATGAGGTAAATATTTAGATTATTTTGGTTACCTAAATTCATCTACCATCAATCTAGTTTCCGATACCAGGGCAAAATACTCCAGAAAAGGTTGCCAGAAAAATGTTGATAATCGAATGTTGACTATAAAAGCTCTCGTGTGATAACGGCTTAAGGTTGATACTGGGTAGCTTTGAGTAGGAATCTTTATCCATAAGTGTACTAATAATCAATGTGCAGTACTGTACAGTTCTCCCTTGATTTATGATTGGGTTACGTTCCTGAAAATCCGATCTTAAAAGGAAAAATTGTACAGCATAGAAAACCCTAAAATTTATGGGATAAATGGGGATGCGTTCTGGGACCAGCCCAAACCTATAATAATATCGTAAATTGGGGCATCGGATAATGAGGGAGTCCTGTATAGAAGATTCCCCGAAGAGAAAAATTTGAGCCACTGTAGCCTACCTGACTAGTGCGAAGGCGTTCTGCAGCTTCCCAGTAAGGACCCCGTCTAGCAGGTCCAGGGTTGAGCCGGCTGCCAGCAGGGCAGCCTCCTGGGTTGACTGTGGAAGCAGAGAACACAGTGTTAACACTTGGGTTCTTAAGGGGAGATGGGTCGTTTTTCTAGATCCCCTTCTCCCTCATGTTTAGCCCCATTATTTTTCAGATTCTAAGATGTTTGCCCCATTAGTTTGTTGATTTTATGACCTTACGCCTCATTTCTTTGTCAATATTAAGACCTTTAGTGCTATTTAGCTATCGATATTTTTCCTGGCGAATGATAGTGAGCCTGTAATTTTGTAAGAACCGGCCTTTGGCCGGGAGATTTTTCTACTGAAAAATGTACAAATAAATCTAGATGGGGGATATAATGGATGTTTTTTTTAAAGTGTGATGGAGATCTACAGTCCTTCCACCTCGCTCTCGTACACCCTCTTAGTCATTCTCTCGCTTCCCATAAGTTCGGCCATATGGAACGTATGGGAAGTGAGAGAATGACTAAGAGGGTGTAAGAGAGCGAGGTGGAAGGACAGAGAGGGAGAGGTAAACCGGAAGAGAGGTGGAAGGATGGAGTGAAGAAGTATATGGATGAAGGCGGTGCTGGTTGGGAGGAGTGGCGTCGACTGACTGGGGACAGAGGTGCATGGGGGCGTTTCGTTCGTGGCCACCCCTTCGGTCCCTTTCAGGGATCACGGCGTCGGGCAATAGATAGATAGATAGATAGATAGATAGATAGATAGATAGATAGATAGATAGATAGATAGATAGGGAGGAAACTAGAAAATTAATAAAAATATATGCAAATGAGCAAATAAAAAAGGCCATCCCCCCTTAATGTCTCTTTCATTTTGTGCCAAGTTACTAACATTATTTAATTCAGCTTTGGATAGACATCTGCTAGTGAAGGGATTTAATAATAAAACTGCAATGTGGTATTGTTATTATGAAGGTAACATAAAGGCCTTACAGGAGGTGTGGCTCAGTGGTCACAGTACTGGACTTAGGTTCTATTCTCAGAAATATATTTAGAAGTTCATTCATGCCATACTTAAATCTGGGCTAAACAACCTAACCCAAATTTGAACAAACTTAATGTAATTATTGTAAGTTTCATAAGCCCAACAACATGCAATATAAATACCTTTGCTACTGCTAAAAGACTGTAATTATGTACATACAATTTATTCCCAAAAACTCAATAAATGCAGTTGGCATCACAACAAGTCTTCACCAGCAATATGTTATGTGAATGAAAACAATGTTAGTGAATGTGGCATCTATAGGAAGCTATGGTGGCAACAGACAACCTTTCAGCGCCATCTGTCAATAGCCCTTCACGTTTTGTTGTCTGCCAGGAATTGGAAGCACAAGTTAAATGATGTCTGAAGAGTTAACAAATGAATAAATAAAATAAGATGTAAAACTTGCAAAATAAACAAACCAAAACAGGGATGACACAATTAAAATGTAAAACTTGCAAACTAAACAAACCAAAATTGGGACAAGGACAATATAAAGTCAAATTAAATTATCAAAATCGCTATCGACAAAAGAACTTCTCAAAAAAGAAGAACTTGACAATAATCTTGACCCCTAACTTCTTATAACTCGAAAATAATAAAAGCAATCGGGCTGCCGTTTCTATCATTTGGGAAGAGTCCACCAGGAAATAGGTGTGGATATTTACAGCCCATTTCTATCATTTGGGAAAAGTCCACCAGGAAATAGGTGTGGATATTTACAGCCAGTTTGCTCTAGGCTCTTTTGAGTTACAGTGAGGTCAGGGATCAAGATTATTGTCAAGTTCATTGGCTCTGTTATGTACTATATATACTGTACTCTGGCACCTACCCCAGTTTTCCTCTTTTTATTTTTTTGTTTGTATGGGGGTGGCTGACTCGAGACAGAACTCGAACAGGGACATCACAACACATCAGAAAAACAAAGCACACGCTACCTATACTAAACTAACCGGATGGAGGTAGACAGAGTCAAAATGTGCGGCGATGTCCTCAAGCTGCATAGGGTCGGAGACATAGCGGGAGGCTGCCAGGAGACTGAGGAGGGTACGGGTGTGGTGGGTTTGTACCTCCTCTTCCGTCGCCTCACGGGCCGCTACCACTTCACAACGTTCACACAAACCCTCTTCTTTACATCTGACAAAAACAGAGTGTGATATTATCATGTAAAACTTGCAAAATAAACAAACTAAAACTGGGACGATACAAGATAAATGCAAAAGAACAGATCAAAATCGCTATGTGGAAACATAGTATTATATTCATAAGAATTGGGAGATAACTAGATAGCCTAACTCAACTAGTCTGTTTCTTTTCAACTGACGGTAAATTGCAAATTTCCCATCAAGATTTCTCAGTTATTTTTGAAGATTTTGTTGCGTATGATGGTGTTATTTTCTTAAGCCTGGTATTTATATGATGCAGAGACATAGTTGTTTAATATTTTTCCATTAAGTATCGAGTAATCAGTTGCTAAGGGATTGAATTTGTCGTCAGCTGAAAAGAAACCGAGTACAGGTACCGGTATAGTAGATTATTTCAACCGGTAGATCGTTTAGACCCCTACCACCTCAACTAATACTTGTAGATCAACCGGTAGATCGTTTAGACCCCTACCACCTCAACTAATACTTGTAGATCAAGCTATTTTTGTTTGTATGTATGTATATACTCGGCCCAATCCCCACTTTTCCATTTTTTTTTAGGGGGCGGGGGGAATCAAGATAGGGGATGCGGGGAAACCTGAAGACTGAAAGCGTTGTGTGGGTAGCTAATACGGTTTTAAAGTAATTTATGAATAGACAGTTTTCAATGCTGCGGCCAAACTATTCTTTTGGTACCAAAAAGTTCGGAGTTGCGAGCCTCACCCAACTACGCAAACATGGCTTTGATCATCCGCGTAGTTTTCAAGATGTGTTTTTTTAGTGTTTTCGAGGTTTTATCAAGATTGCCGAAAAAAAACCCACGTGCAAATCAAAACCTTTTTCATAACATTTGTGGAGCATTAGTAGTGGAGTCCATATGCCAAAGCCCAATCATTTCCTATAAGTGGGAGAGACAGTATTTAGGTTTCAAATTTTTCGGGAAATGGGCTGCCACGGACCTGCTTGGCCGCCATTTCGGATGTTTAGCATATCAAAAGTTGCCCAATACAAAAACGCACCTTGTGGGAAAGTTTGATCCCAAACCAAAAAGCGGTTCTGGAGTTAATGCGTAAAAACTGGCGTAGAAAAATAATTTGGAAGAATAAGAAGATTTAATGATTACAATAGGGGTTCCCCGCAGGGCTCGAACCCCTAATAATAATAATAATAATAATAATAATAATAATAATACAGTAATAACAATAAATATACTGTACACTAGATTGGCAGATTCAAAAAATATAGAACCCACCTGTCCAGCACTGCGGCGAGTCGATCGGGACACTCGGGGTACTTGTCGTCCCACAGACAGCGATGGGCGATCATCCTCTCGTCACACACCACCCCCGTCCTCCCTCGTATCGCACTCATGCTCCCGTGGGCCTGTACAGTATATATAATAATAATAATAATAATAATAATAATAATAATAATAATAATAATAATAATCTGGTCTTTTATTTCTCACAAGCATACAGTAATTATAATGTAAAACTTGCAAAATAAACATACCAAAACTGGGGCGACACAAGATAAACGCAAAGGAACTAATCAAAATCGCTACGGTATGTGGAAACAACGCTTAATAAAATAACATTTGAAATAGTAAAAACAATCTGCAAGAGTTATGGGGATGGGGGATATTTTTTGATCGGTTTATTTATTTATTTATTATTTTATTAGTTCCCTCGCTAGACCTCCATCAAACTTAAAAAACACCCTAGAACCCCCTTCAAGATATATTTGTACATTTTTCGGTAGAAAAATGTCCCGCCCAAAGGCTGGTTCCTCCTAAAATTACAGACTCGCTATCGCTCGCCAGAAAAAAATTGACACCTAAATGGCACAAAAGGTCCTAATATTGAGAAATGGGGTGAAATGTTTTAGAATGATCAAACTAATAGTGCGAACGTCTTACAATCTCAAAACAAATGGGGCTAAACATGAGGGAGAAGGAGGGTTCTTGAAAAGCGCCCTACAGTATCTCCCCTTAACTCACAAAATCCGGGGGGCCTCATATGATCCCGATCGCTGTGTCCGGGGCCCTTTATGTACAGGCAAACTTCATAATTCAGTAACTACTGATTAAGACCACCTAGAGCAGTCCATTTTTTGAAAACTGTAGAACTTTTTGTTGTCTGTAGAATGCCGTTGAGATGACATCGATACGATGCGTGGTTGCCGTGTTATGACGATTTTAGCAGCGCATTTTGCCTTATATGAGGCCTCCCGGATTCCGAGGGTTAAGCCATAGTATGAATAGGTGAATTCACAGAAGCTATTTGTGCAATTTTGTTGATTGATAGCTAGATATGGATCATAGCAAATATCCAATATCTTTTATAATTCTTTATCCTATCTGTTAATCATAGATGGCCTCATTCAGCAAGTGTAGCCTTATGTGAACTGATGAAATGGCGAGTAATGTCTGCGTGTCTTCACCTTTCTAGATTTGTTCACCTCCTGCCCTTCCCTATATATCTTGACTGTTTCCCGGACATCTCAACCAGTGCCAAATCAACCAAACCAGTGCCAAAATACAGTACAGTACTAACCTAACCTAACCGTATTGGTTGAAATGGTCTACTGGTTGAGTTGTCCGGTCACCATCTTGACTTGATTAGTTATCCTTCGGGCCAGCCCTATAGGAGTTCTTTTGTGAAACCCAGTGGTCTGGTTAAACTAAAAAAAAAAAAAAAAAAAAAAATTGTCAGCACTTTTTTTTTTTTTTAAAATCCCTCAAGGGCCATCAAAATTACCAGTCAAACTAGGATTTTCTTTTTATGTAATGAAGGAGACAAAAGGCAAAACTGCATGTAACATGTGTCCCCCTCAAGGTTGAAAGAGTGATAGAGAGCCAAAATCAAGGTACGTTACAGGCAATTTAGGTGTGTTGGAAATGCGTATGGTGTGCTTGTTAAGTGTAGTGAAATGAATTGGAGGAGGAGGTGTTTGTGAAAGTTAGCTGGATTACTCTCTGTGTACAGTATTTACACTTACAAAAATTCACAGAAAGGAAAACAAAACTTGTGAGAGCAACTGTAAATAGAATGATAAATTAAACACCAGGGTGATGGTGGTGAATCTCTTATGTAATGTACACCCTATGTGGTGGATTGTGTTCTTTTATTTAATAATTTTAATTTTTAGCAAGCGTTGTTTCCACATAGCGATTTTGATAATTTAATTTGACTTTATATTGTTCTTGTCCCAATTTTGGTTTGCTTAGTTTGCAAGTTTTACATTTTAATTCTAAAAATAATTACTGGTCAGCTAACTTGTCCATAAAAGCTAATTTTAAAGTAACCACAAAGGGAAGGCAAGCATAGACAAGAACTCCTATGGTACAAGAGGTCGGCTATTCTTTCTTTGGACGTCTTTTTGGTAACATAATTATTTAATAGCAGGTTTTGGTTTGGACATGTGGAGAGAATATGATCAGAACTGGGTGAAGAAATGCCGGACTGTGAACGTGGGGGGAGCTGACGTGGGCTCGGCTACTCCGGTCCGATCTCAAAGTAAAGTACTTGACGACAGAGGCAGCCCTCGACAGGGCCGCCTGGAAAGCCGCCATTTAGAACGTGAGACTGTAACCACATTTTCTGTTGACAAAACGGTCTTTAAACTTGTATGTTGTATGTAGCAGAGATGAAATAAGAACTCTGGGGCGATATTACCGATAAACAATATTATGAAGTGAGATACTTTCATAAACAAATAATTCCAAGTAATACAGTTTATTTTTTTTATTTATTGGTCAAAATTTGTTTTCCAAGAATATAATTAATGAAATAGGAGTGCGTTTAAGCCATTGGTGCATCTAACAGGTTGAAATTATGGTACGGGTAGCTACATAATACGAGGCGGAAAAGCAAATGAAGAATTGGAAAGACAGAGTTTTTTACAAGGAGGAAAAGTTCTGACCTTAGCAAGCGGGTCAAAAATGGGGTCAGCTTCCTCTTGAGTCTGTGATGCCTGGCGACGGTACACACTGCGCAGTTCCTCGATGGAGATGCGTGGCCTAATACTAACCAGACGCTTGGTCCTCCCACTTGTCTCTCCTGCCAAGGTACAACAGTTAACAAAAGAGGGGCTTACACCAAAAGATAAAAATATATGACATTGAATAAGTGGCTATGGGCATTCTATTGGGAAAAAAAAAAAAAAAACACAAAAAAAAAACACACACTTAGGATAGCTATGTATGTTACTGGTATTATGCTAGCTCATATAATAATACCGGGTGGATGGGACTCGTTATCCATGGTCGGAAACCCATCTAGGGGAGACAACCTTATTCAAATCCGGGTGGATGGGACTCGTCAGCCTTGGTCGGCAACCTGTCTAAGGAAGTAAACCTGATACAAATCCGTACTGCTTACCTAAGGGTAAGGCAGGTTAGTGGATGGACTAGCCGAACACCACTGTAGAAAAATAGTGCTAACAAGATAGACAGAGGGCCTCGGAGTTGGACAGAACCTAAATTGAATGGTCAATCCTGTAAGTTTTTCAGTAAACTGGCTCGGGTTGTCCCTCTTACAGGGAATAGGTCCGCTTGGGGGCATTCTGTGTATGGCCACCCTCATTAAGGGGAGTAAGGCATTCGGCAATACTGTAGATAGATAGATAGATAGATATAATAATTTATCTACTGTACAGGTATAAACTGTATTCGTAGGCAACTATTATGATCTATTTATCTATCTATGCCCAGACATCTTAATCTCCAAGGGGTTGGCCACGAATGAACCACCTTCATATGACAAGGCAACACATTTGATTATCGAGCTTGTTCCTTTTCACGGGGGAGGATCTCTTAACCCACTGAGCCCCAGCGACGCAGGGTTTGCGTCCACAATGTATGTAACGCTAAACCCCAGCGACGCAAACCATGCGTCCTGGCCGGTCCGGTCCCAATTACTCCGGTCCTATGGCACCTAGAGGGCTCAGATATGTATGGGAACTGTGTAAGTATCCCACGCAACCATGCCAATGGTTGAAAACTCTCAAAGTAAAAAAACGGTATTTTGGGTGTTATTGCCTTCAATTTTTTACTCTTGTAAAATCGACTTTCGGGGGCTCCGTAGGACCAATTTTTTACCTTTTTGATAATTTTTTTTTGTGGTTTTTCCTTCATTCCTAACCCATTCGCTATTGTTTCTGGAAAAAAACAAAAAATCAGAAACAGCCAGTCCCTGGTGGTACATTTATTATAAACTAGCTGGGGCTCAGTGGGTTAAGCCCAACTGCCCATCGGTGTGTGGGGCCCGGGGGTCCATGTGGAATTGGAATGGCTGTGGATGTGAGTGTTGTCTGTAACCAGTGTAATCAGCTCACCCATGCTTGTGTACATGCAACACTGGTCTAACACACCTATAATATCCACCATTGCAGTGAGTAGTGTGGAAGTCCATGCCCTCAGGTTAAAAACCTTTTGGGCGGTGCGGGGAGCCAAACTCCGGAATTCCCACAGGGATACACTCTAGTTGGACGTGTTATAAATAAATAAATAGAGAAGTAAAAAAATAAATATAATACAGGAATACTGTATAGTATAGGCATGTGCGAAGATTTGAAGCCTGTTTGTCCCAGCCCTTCCTTAAATACAAGAGGTTAGGGCCTTAGGGGTAACAATGTACAGCCTATATACTGTACTTGTAATAATAAATACCGGTAGTCTATAATATTGATTACTAACCTGCTTCCCCATCACCTGTTGACCCCACAGAGCTCTGCCTCAGCATCTTGGGGTTCCTACCGGAGGTTTTCTTCACGGGGGGCCGATTGCTTTTGTCTGCCATTATCTCTGTAACATGGAAATATGTATTATCATTTACTTGATGAAATGTTAAGGCACTTAAGGGGGCACACTTTGTTCTTGTTTTCTCTCTCTCTCTCTCTCTCTGGGTTGTATCCATTTGGCCTCATTCAGCCTACTGTTTAAAGACGTTCATCTCCATCCAGGTATTGATTTCTTCCTGGCAAGCGATAGGGAGCCAGCATTGTATGGAGAAATCCGGCTTTGCCGGAGATATTTTTCTAATAATTTTTTTACAAATTTAGGTAAGATTAGGAGTAGTGGGCGTACCACTACCAACATACAGCATAACTCATCTATAAAACATTAACCTAACCAAACAACCTAACCTAACCTAACCTAACCTAACCTAATATATTCATGTAGTACTAGGTTAGGTTAGGTTAATGTTTTATAGATGATTTATGCTGTATGTCGGTAGTGGTACGCCCACTACTCCTAATCTTACCCAAATTAGCCTGCTGTCAAAAACATAAACAAAAATATGCTGGCTCACCAGGAAAAAAAATTGACACCTGGATGGGGATAGACGTCTTAAAACAGTAAGCTGAAAGGGGCTGAATGGATACAACCCATAGAAAGAGAGAGAAAACAAAAATTAAGTGGGCCCCTTTAAAAGCAAAACCCAACAAATAAATAATATACCATTACCTTTTACTGACGCAATAGGCCTATTTTACCGTATTTTTCTTTTACATATACAATAAATACAGTATAGTCAATCGGGTTAAAAAAAAACATAGGGGTAGTTGGGGTAAAAACAAACAGGTCATCATATGTTAATTTGTTTAATACATTTTTTTCTTATTTTTTTACAGATTGCCCACAATATAAGCAACATTTTATGCAAACGTTTTTTTTCTATAAAAATGTGTGGGACGTATATATCGCTACGCGACAGATTTTTTTTTTTTTTTTTGTCCGTTCAACTTTATTATTATTTTTTGTTAATGTTCAATACCTGGAATGGTTTGCATGCAGCGCTTTTTTTCTCTGCTTTAAGGTGTTATACTATAGTTGGTTTCTTCACTCCCCTGCAGTGATTCTCCTGTCAACTCCAGTATCCAACACACAGGTATGTTTTTTTTACCCCGACTATTGACATGCAATGGGGGTAATAAAAAACAACTCCAGCATAGATGTATATATGATTTTTTTTTACCCCGACTATTAACATGCAGTTGGGGTAATAAAAAATAATCCGCACTGAGATTGAACAGAATACAATTATCACACAATTGAATGATGTGTGCCACAATAGGTCACCCATTCTCTGCAGAGGAGCAGTAGTTATATCTCTGTTTTCATTTACTTCCATTTTTTTGCTATGTTTTTTTTTACCCCATACGTGATTCGTTTTTACCCCTTTGGCCGGGGTAATAAAAAATCTGTTTATTCTGGAATACCTGGTTATTCTTATGTGCTAGGCTATATTTACTGCTGCCAGTAAAGGCCTCATATGTACCCTATTCTATGATATATGTAGTTTCTCCCTAGTATTAATGATGCCTGAGGCACAGCAAACTTAAGACAAACATTTGTTTTTTACCCCGATTGACTTATACATAAAATAATGGGTAAAAATTGCTCAATGTTCCCGTTTTCCTATCCTCAAGTAACCTATTAAGAACTGGTCAGGGGACTGGTTAGAACTTGGAGGATGTTTAATTGAAGTGCGGAAATCAGAATTTACTGAGAAATAACAGTCTTAAAATGCGCTATGTTTTACGGGAGGGTCTGTACGCCGCCACATACCTTACCCCCTGCACATGCGCGGCCCCGCCCACTGCCCAAAATGTACAAATATTATATTATATTAGATTAGATTAGATTAACCTAACCTAACCTAACCCTAATATAATATAACATAATATAATATAATATAACATAACATAACATTTTTGCCTGAACTAGTCATTGTTTACCTCAGGGGAAAGAGAGGGCAGGGACCCTGGGTGACCCATAGCGCATTTTAAGACTGTTATTTCTCAGTAAATACTGATTTCCGCACTTCAATTAAACATCCTACAAGTTCTAACCAGTCCCCTGAACAGTTTTTAATAGGTTACTTGAGGATATTTTAACGGGACCATAGGTAAACATTTATCAAATATATAATGGATAAATCTACAGTTATACTACCCCTGTTTTGTCGCTATTATGTTGGTACTAATGGGATTAATATTATTAGTAGTAGACTTAGTATGGTTTGATGATGCGCGGAAATGTATATTTGACTTGAAATACTGTAGATACATTGAAGTATTACAAACCTTCACGAACCCATAAACAGGGAACGTGAGCTGGGTTTAGACCGTCTCGCACCCATAAACAGGGAACGTGAGCTGGGTTTAGACCGTCGCAGAGACAGGTTAAATTTTCGGTTAGGTTAGGTCCTCGGTATTAAACAACACTGTTTATCAAATAAAAAATAAAAAACAATAACAAATTACCTGAAAAACTCTTATCTGGTTGGTGATAAATTTGCATCAAAATAAGTTTTTTCCAGTTTCCGCATCTGCTGAACCATCCAAAAACACGCTAAATGGCGTATTTTGAAGGGGGGAGGTGGTGGGGGGTAGTGGGGGAGGGGTAGTATAACTGTAGATTTACCAAATAATGGACTCTGCTCTCGTTTGACACCCTGCCGCTTGCGTAATTTAGGCTATTGGGTGACTCGAGCATGCCACATCGCGGTATCCTACAGAACAAGAAGGAGAAGTAGGTCAACTTGGGAAAATATCAAGGAAACCGGCCACAAATTTTCCTGGAAATTTGGAAGTCACCCATCGAATGAACATAACCTAGGCCTATACATCATATTACACTTACACTTTGTTACACTTTGTTGTATTCCGTCCGTTAGTGACACAGTTGAGCTGGGGCTCCACTGCGACCAGGCAGCTCCCTTTCTTCCACTCTCCATTCCAGAAGTCGGTTGGAGTTGGTGCTGGGGTATCCTGGTGTTGGTGGCCGGTCCGGTATTTTGGCCAGCCACATGTCCAAGTGTTTCTTGAAGGTGTCTGGAGACACCCCGGTCATGTTCCTGAGAGGGGCTGGTATACAGTTGAACAGTCTGGTTCCATTGTATGTAAAGCTGTGATGGATCAGGGATTTGATTTTTTGTGTTGATCCCGGCGTAGTCCTCACATAGCACAGCCTCCCTCGCCTTTGGTGTTGAGTCTCTTGGATGTTTGGATTTGGTACCTTTATTTCCAAAATCTTCCAGACGTAGATGATGATGTATCTCTCCCTACGTCTTTGAAGTGAGTACAGCTGCAGCTCCTGGAGTCTCTCCCAGTAGTTAAAGTGTTGAAACCCATGGATTTTACTGGTGAATGTCCTCTGGGTGGCTTCAATTTCTGTTATTTCTCCTACTTTTTGGGGAGACCAGAGCTGAGAGCAGTACTCCAGTCGTGGTAGGACCAGTGACTTCCACAATGTTAACATACACCTCTCATTTCTTGTGTGGAAGGTTCTCAGGATCCAGCCTGCTATTTGTTTTGCTGTTGTTGTGGCTTTGGTAATATGCTGGGAAAAAGTGGCGTCACTGCTCATATTTACTCCCAAGTCCTTCACTGTGTCCTTGGCGGTAATTTCTTGCTGTCCACTTTTGTAGTTGGTGTCGTTTTGTAGTGCTCTCTTGTTCCCGTACCTTAGAAGCTCGAACTTGTCTCCGTTTAGGGCCATGTTGTTTTCTTCTGCCCACTTCAGGATTTTGTCCAAGTCTTGTTGTAGTAGCTGTGCATCATGTTGTGAGGTGATTTTCTTCATGAGTCTGGTGTCGTCTGCAAACGATGAGGCTGTTGAGTGTTCCAGGTCCCTGTCGATGTCTCCTATCATGATGAGGAATAGGAGAGGTCCCAGTACTGATCCTTGTGGTACTCCGCTGATGACCCCACCTGCTTCTGATAGGCTTCCTTGAACCGTGACTCTTTGTTTTCTGTTGGTGATGAAGCTGTGGAGCCATCTTCCAAGGTCTCCCCCTATTCCCAGTGATTTGAGTTTATGTAGAAGGATCCCATGGTCCACCTTGTCAAAAGCTTTGGCGAAATCTAGATATATGACGTCTACATTTTCTCCGTCTTGAATATCCTGTAGGATTTTGTCGTAGTGTGATAGTAGTTGTGAAAGGCAGGAGCGGCCTTGTCTAAAGCCATGTTGACCCTCGTTGAATGCCTCGTTATCTTCCAGGTAGCTGACCATCTTAGCTCGTATTGTTCTTTCTATGATTTTAATAAGATGTGACGTCAGCACCACTGGTCTGTAATTTTTGGCTATGCCTTTACTACCCCCTTTGTGTATTGGTGTGACAGTACCTTCTTTTAGGGATTGTGGTACATATCCAGTTTGGAGGGACTTGCTCCACAGCAGTTTTAGAGGCAAGGCTAGCTGATGTTTGCAGTTTTTTAGCAGTTGGGCATGAAAGCCGTCTGGTCCTGCCGCAGAGTTTGGTCCAATCTTGTCGATGGCTGCTATTATGTCCTCTGTTGATACTGTTACCGAGGAGAGTTGATGTGGTGTCCCTGGAGCGTTGTCAAAGAAGGTTGTTGCATTATCGATTTTCTTGTCTTCATTTGGCGGGCTGAAGACACTTTCGTACTGCTGTTTGAGTATCTTGGCCATTTCGGTTGGGTCACTCTCAAGTTCGCCCGTAGAGAGTGACCCAACCAAAATATATGTTTCAACTTTCGGAAAAAACGTTTTCCCCATTATCCAATAATTTTAAGATACGGCCCCCGATAGTGGGGACGGCTATGAAGTACAGGGAAATTGAGGGGTAAAAGACAAAAATAAGGGGTAATATTAGCCTAACCTAACAACCTTACCTAACCTAACCTAGTATATTAGGTGGGGGCTGCTGCCCCCACACCCCCGCTGGTTTGGTATGTAATTAATAAAAGGTTGACGGTCGCCAAAAAAACTTGAATGAAGTCTACGGTATTTACTCCGCAATCTTCAGTTTTGGCTGTGGATAACAGGAGCTAAATATTAACTTTTTCAAAGTAATTGAAAACGTTTTTTCCGAAAGTTGAAATTATATTAACTCCCTCCGACATATTATGTTCCAATAAGTCCGAGGAGGCGGGAGCCCCAGGATCATTGCCACTGCCTCGCACTACACTCACAACAACACTGTGGCCGTTAGAATTATCGGAGGAGGCTGAGGTTGCCACCAACGGTTTTATCGTATGGTAACTTATCGGACTTACTGAGCTCATATGACGCACAATCGCGTCATAAACTTATTGGAGAGGTATGGAGATAAGTCCATATGACGCGATTGCGTCATATGAGTTTTTGGTTCACTAGTCCATATGACGCGATCGCGTCATATGAGTTTTTGGTTCACTAGTCCATATGACGCGATCGCGTCATATATGTCTGGGGGAGTTAATATGATGTATAGGCCTAGGCTAGGTTATGTTCATTCGATGGGTGACTTCCAAATTTCCAGGAAAATTCGTGGCCGGTTTCCTTGATAAATACCGTCAACTTGTCAAGTCAAAGAATTCATTGGACGGAATGCTTAGTTTATGGTCGAGCATGATTAGGCCTATTTTTGGTGTTATTATTCGGTGAAATCGGGTTTTTTCAAGTTGTCGATAAGGAAATTCCTCCATGCGGACTATAGCCCAATGAGAAAGATATGGCGATTCTAGGCTATTTGGTCCCTAGCCTAATAATAGCCTAATAAATTGTTTCTAATAGTGCTGCAGTAGCCTAGCATTGTTGAAGATTATCCAAATGCATAGGCCTAGGCTAGCCTAGGCCTAACTCTAAATAGTTTACACAATGAACATAAACTGGGTAATTGTTTAGTGTATGGCCTCCTCCTAAAGAAAATGGATTTTTGAGCACAGACTAAACCAAATGTTCCCTACTGTATTTACATAGCTGGTCACTAACCTAACCTAACCTAACCAGGGCGGGTGCTCAACCCCGAAAAGGGTTGAAATAGGGGAGCTATCCCCCCGCCAAAGGCGGCTTTCTAGGGCCTTTCCTAGCTGATGCTGAGAGGATTGGGTTCTAGTCATGTGGTGATGGGCTGGTCTATCAGAGTGAGAACTGAGCAATCTCTGCCATACCCATAGCTTACTCTGACTGTTCCTTTTACTTATATATTTTCTAGATCTCAAGTGACGGCGTCTCTAACGTGGATTGACCTCCCAATCTACCAAGATTGGAAGCCAAAGCGTCACATTTTTCCCTTGCCCCTCAACTTTCTCTTCATAATTGCTGAGGGGCACAGGGCCCTGGGTGGGGCTTTGGTTTCCCGGGCGTTTCTGCACCCTCCTCAAGCTCCCTGCCATGGAGTGGCTTCGGTCACCCAGGCTTTATTGTGGTCGGCGGGGAGGGTTCTGTGGGGGCGCTCGGTTATGGCCTTGGCCTTGCTCGGGGCCTTGGGGCTGTTCGGCCAGGCAGCTTGGGGGAACAACAACAACAACAACAACAACCTAACCTAACCTAACCTAAGGTAACCTGGGCATCCTGGGGGCTGCTGCCCCCAGACCCCCGCTGATCTTGGGTTGAAAAGTGATAAAAAAACACATATCTCTTACCTCATTATTCAAAGTTTTGTATTTGGTTTAATATATACTTCCCAGGTCATTTGAACAGTTCTATTGCTTCTATATATCATATAATACAACATAGCCTAGAATACGTTTTTAATAACTAGAAAAAGAGGACTTCGATTAAACAATTACAAAAACTGTTCAATTTACTAATAGGCCTAGCAGTCAAATATTACCGGGATTAGATTGTCTCCAAAATTGATTCACAAGAAGGTTGCTACTGAGTAACCGACTCATCTAAAATGTCGTAGTTCACCCCTTCAGAACACATGAATGACCATATTCACACAATGGCAGCAAGTATAACTAACTACTGTACATTTTCTCACTTGTTTGTGGATGCAATCAAGGCAGCATAACACCGTAGAAGGTAATAAATAAGCCAGGTGGTTGAAATTCCTCAACTCCGCCTTTACGTTTGTTTTGGGTAGAAGCTTTTATGAGGAGAATTGGCCAACGTGGGTTTTCTTAGACGCCATGTTGCATACTTCACTCTGAATACTGCCTTTTAAAGTTTTAATGTATTTTAAAGTTGTTCTTAAATCACACAATTGACAAAACTTATACATCACGTACATATTGATTTAATAAATGTCTAACATACAATGTATTTCAAAATATAATACATATCAACACGGCATACTATAATGCTAGGTATTGTCGTAAATTAAAAGATAGCTTCATGCTTCCCATAGAAGGCTCAGTTTCTGACAAGTCGTCGCCCTCACTAAAATCTCGACTTTGAATTACACATTTATTTTAACATTTAGCTCTTATATACTATATTTGTAGGTATACAAATAATCCCTTGAAACTATTGTTAATACATATTTTTAACATAATCAACATAACTAATCATAAGCCTAGCTATTTAAATTGTACCCGCCTCCCAGATTGTATATTTTTCAATGTTCAATGATTTTGCCGTTGCAAACTTGCAATTTGCAATGCACCGTAATGTGCGAAACGGTCGACTAATGACTTGTGGTTATGGAGTCGGATGAGGAAAGACTCATTCGTAATTGTTTAATCGAAGTCCTCTTTTTCTAGTTATTAAAAACGTATTCTATGATGTATTATATGATATATAGAAGCAATATAGTTCAAATGACCTGGGAAGTGTATATTAAACCAAATACAAAACTTTGAATAATGAGGTAAGAGATATGTGTTTTTTATCACTTTTCAACCCAAGACCATCGGGGGTCTGGGGGCAGCAGCCCCCAGGATGCCCAGGTTACCTTAGGTTAGGTTAGGTTAATGACCAGCTATGTAAATACAGTAGTGAACATTTGGTTCAGTCTGTGCTCAAAAATAAATTTTCTTTAGGAGGAGGCCATACACTAAACAATTACCGACTCATTTATAATAAATGTGGAAAATTCGGCCTACATCCTCAGTTACCTTAGACCTAAGCAAACCTATTGTTGGATAATGGGTAAATACTCACTTCCGACCATCCTCAGTATATAAATCCACTGTGTATAAACAATAATCACACAGAAGAGTAGAAAACATACAAAATCGTTGCCAAAATCAATTGATAACGTCGTGAGTTCTAGGAGAACTCATGACGTAGTGTGGATCAAGAATAAGATGACCATCTGCGTATATGAGGGTGCATATGATCCGGATCGTCTGTCTTGGTCCTCTCTTCGGTGCGCCTGTCCCACATCTAGGCTAGCGCCCTGTGGCTAAAGAAGAAGAAGGCTGTGACCAGAGGTATATTAACTCTAAGGGCCTGTGACACCTTGCAGCTGCTGTGGTAGGGCGTCAAGCAACAGGTGACCTTCATGATCTTCATCTGCAGCGCCCTTCAAGAATCAAGAAACTTTTAGACCAAGACATGGAAGAAATTCAGCAGTTATTTCAGCATTTGATAACAAATTTTGATGCTTTTCTCTCTCAGGTGGGAATATTTAATTTGGCAAGGATGTAGTATTCAGGCGTACCGCCCGCTTTGTTTACACTACTCGCACCCTCGCGATCATATTCCCGTCTATTTTGACTGCCGTGGGATACAATAATAGGTTGAGGAGAGGGCTTTGCCCCTCTCACCCTCTTAGCCAATCACTTTTTATCTACATCATATTGCCAGCAGGCCCTGAGCAGGGGGGGGGGGGGGGGGGGGAAGTAACCGCGGAGCACACAAGCTATTTAAACATGACCGTGCGCCCGGATATTACATCCTTCCCTTCAATTTGTTCTAGCAAATTAATTGACATAACATTTTAGGAAAAAAATCTAGGACAGGATGGATACAAGTTTTAGCCTATAGGTTATTTATATATAGGCTATTTGTTATCTTTGTCATAGGCCTACCGGTACATTGTTGTAAAAAATAGTATTTTTGTGCAGTTTAAATCAGGAAAAAATAGGTAGCCTAGATTTTCAGAAGTGGTGTCCACCATGAATAATTTTCGGTAAAATTGAAGACAACCCGGACAGCTGGGATCTCATTTCTAATGGTAGTTTTGGGTTCCTATCATGTTAGGCTTCATTGCTAGGCCTATATACTTTTTATCCACCGTTTTTTGTTTTCTTGGCTTTAGGCCTTTTTTTTTTTTTTTTTTTTTTTTTTTTTTTTTATTAGCATTAACCTAACCAAAAAACCTAACCTAACCTAAATGTATTTGGGGGCTATTAGGTTAGGTTAGGTTAGGCTAGGTTAGGTTAGGTTAGGTTTGGTTAGGTTAATACTAAAAAAAATGAATAGGCCTAAAGCCAAGAAAAAAAAAATCTGGTGGATAAAAAGTATAGCCTATAGCAATGAAGCATAACATGATAGGAACCCAAAACTACCATTATAAATGAGATCCCACCTGTCCGGGTTGTCTTCAATTTTTACCTAATTTTCCCCTCAAGATATGTTATTCATAGTACAGTACTGTACGTGATTTAGCATTGCGCGAGGTTGGGCGTCGCCCAAATAGACATGTATTACGAGGATGAACTGTACCGTACTGTTTTCTCTTCTCGGCTTTCGGTGAGTAGTCAATGACTGGAGATGACTCATATCCGATGGTATTGAAAGCCCTACTCTCAATATATTTAGGGTAAGGTAACCAATAGGTACACACTTGGCATTTAAAACCTTTCCACAGGATATGACAACACTTGGGCATTTAAATTTGGTCTCATCTTAAAGCTTAACCATTATGCCTTTATGTCATCGGGTATCAATAGTTTAGTTTGGTATGATTGAAGAGGTGCAGCAACAAAAAGAAGTAAAAGTCAGAAGTGGCTGGGGAAAGTTTAGAGAGCTGTTGCCACTCCTGACCATGAGAGGGCTCCCACCCCACCTTAAAGGGAAGGTGTATTACCTCGTGTGTTAGGAGCGCGATGACCTATGCCTCTGAGACGTGGCCGGTTAAAGCGGAGGATGTCAATAGAATGGAACGGAATGAGAAGAGAATGGCGAGATGGATGGGTAATCTTAGGGACAGGGTATCGAGTGAGGAATTGAGAAGGCGTCTGGGCATTAGGAGTATCAGTGAAGTGATGCGCACAAGCCGACTTGGTTGGTTTGGACATGTGGAGAGAATGGATGATCAGAACTGGGTGAAGAAATGCTGGACTGTAAACTTGGGGGGGGGGGGGAGCTGCGCGTAGGTGTGGGCCTAGAATGACGTGGGCTCGGGTACTCCGGTCCGATCTCAAAATAAAGAACTTGACAACACAGGCGGCCCTTGACAGGACTGCCTAGAAAGCTGCCATTTAGGACGTGAGACTGTAACCACAGCTTCTGTGAACAAACGGTCTTTAAAATTGTATGTATGTATGTATGTAAAAGTGTAAAAAACACTTTTCTTACGAAAATCTAAGGGTTGCACTTTTTTTAGTGACTCATTTTCAAATTGAAAATCATATTTTTTTTTCTATTTGCAGGTACATTCTGTAGTGTATAAGAAAAATGCATCAGGACTGCTCAGAAACAAAAGATAAAGCCAAGGCTGGGTGCATACCTATTGGACAAAGCCCACATACCAAAAACCAATAGGTACCGTACGCATTTTTTCAAGAGAGTCTTAAGCCACATTACATGACATTCTAAAACCACCTCTACTACAAAGATGAATAAGAGTCACTTTCCGCTGAAACTGTCCGAATACCGTACAATTCAATTTACCCCAAGGTGGTCCAGAAAGTACGCGCGTTTCTATCGGGCATTAAGCACTGCGAACCTATTGGTTTTCACAACAAATTTTCCCTCCTCAGATGATGTAGCCTACGTCTTTTATCTTTTTCTAATTGAAAAATACAACATTTCTGGTGTAAGTTATCCACTTCCTTAAATAAAATGTCATTTGATAAATGCGTTTGATAATTAAAATGGAAAACTTGCAAACTAAACAAACCAAAATTTGGACAAAGACAATATAAAGTCAAAATAACTAATCAAAATCGCTATGTGGAAACAACGCTTACTAAAATAAAATGTATGAAATAAAAGAACACAATCCCGTGTCCACCACATTGGGCAGGGGTCGGCAACCTGCGGCTCTTTCAGGACATTTGTGTGGCTCCAGAAGCTTCAGAAATAATAATTCTTCCTTCAAAATGAAGGCATCATATAACACATTCAAGGCAACATCAATTTTGTTTTATTCAACTTCGAAAAGATGTATAGGTATCAATCGTTATGAATCTAGAAATGTGACACATGTCTTTCCTAAGCTTGTGCATACCAGTACAGTATATTGAACAATATCACTATAATTTGTTTAGTTCAAAAGTAAGGGATATTCTCTTATTTCTGAAGTACTGTAGATTTCGGTTGATGAGACCATTGTTTTGTATTGCGGCTCCGACAATACAAATATTTGATGAAATTTAAAAAAAATGGCTCTTCTAGCTTTAAGGGTTGCTAGGGTGTACATTACTACTGTACATGAGCAAGTTAATCTGTTTCCCAAGCAAACTAATCGCACACATAACAACGCAATAGGTACGCAACTAGCCCTGGTTATATCTTGTGTTTCTGAGCAGTCCTGATGCATTTTTCTTATAAACTCAAGCTCTCATTTAGATTAACCCTTTTTACTAACACATATCCTTCTCAAACTGCATAAAATTGTCTAAATATAGCTAAAATAAAATTTTATAGAAGTTGTTCGTACAGAAGGGGTTGAGGATAGATAGATACTGTAGGTTTATTATGCTGGTAAAGTATATACTGTACAATTTTTATGCTCAATTGCACAGTTCAGAGGTACCGGTACGTGAAAATCCTGATTTGGGCCTCATAACTTGTAATTGTAACCTCATACATTGTTGATCGAGTGAGAGAGAGAGAATGTGTGTTTGGGTGTGATAAAGTAGATAATACGTGGGAAACATGTACACATTGTTATATTGAGAGAGAGAGAGAGAGATCCTGGTAGGTGTACCTCTGTTTTTCTAAAAAAATAAAAACAAATTTTTTTTTTTTTTTTTGCCCTACTAGGAGGTGTGATTTGTTGAGGTTTACAAGCCTTCCTATGCTGATTTTTTAATGTAATCATATGTAACAAGGTTATATCTTATGTTTCAGACCACACTAAAAGTCTTATACACTTACACAAATGATAATATAGCAGGAGAAAAAAATCCCAAATATTATGTTTCGTTGAAAAAGCTTGAAAAATATCCCTGTTGTGGCTGTCGACTTTCAATGATACTTATAGCTGAGTAGAGTAATGAATGACATACATCATATGTACAGAGGAACAACCCTGCTTTTATAGTGTTCGAGTTAAAGGGCCATTAGTACATATTGGACCAGCCGCGTACGTTTAGGGCGCCGAGGAATAATAGGTACGCACTAACTTTCAGCCTATTTTTCTCAACAATGAATAGGAATATTCACAAACACTTTGTGTCACATTAAACTACCTGTACAACCATTCCTGCATAATAGGAGACTAAATAGGATATACTTCTGAAATTTGGGAGACGGGTACAGTCATCGAAAGGAAATTATCCATGATTTTTGCATACGGTACCTATCGGTTACCGGTACCTTACCCTAAGACCAAGGTAGATAATCAGTGGCAGAAGCTGAGAAGCAAGATATATTTTGCTATAAAGAGACCACAACATGTATTAACTAGGCCCAGTGTTTTTTATATATATTTTTTTTTAACCTAATAATATATACCTGTATGTGTGTGTATACTTGTAGACCAAGCTACTGTACCTTGCAAAAATGAACCACAACGAAATGTTCTAAGTATGCCAAATCATGTTGAAAAGACCTGAACTATAGACATGCTTGACTATTATATATTTAGTATCGGTATCTTTTATATATGTTTGTATTTCCCCAGGCCCAGGCAACCGGGAGGATAGAGAAATATGTGTTTGATGTGGTGGTGTCGGTGGGAGGTTGGGACGAGGCACCCACCACACCCTCCCAACAGCATGTTCTGTGTTCTGCTCTTTCTACACTGCTACAAACACTACAGGTACAGTATGCAGTCACGCAGTCACACACTCTCTCTCTCTCTCTCTCTCTCTCTCTCTCTCTCTCTCTCTCTCTCCTCCTTGATGTCGAGATCAATGATTACATCTCCAAATTTGCCTAAGCGAAGAAGATTGTAGAAACTTGCAAGCAGATCTTCAAAGTATTGAAGATTGGTCTGTCACATGGCAAGTGCCATTCAATGTTGATAAGTGCCAATTAACCCCTTCTATACCGGTGACGTTTTTATTACTTTGTTCTGGCTACTATTACACAATTTTATTCAGCTAAAAAAGGGCCTCCACTCCTCCAGCAAACGACAGGCTTTGAACTAACTCACTTGACCATTTTTACAGCCACAGAACCTTCTTAAGCTTAACAAAATTGTCTAAATATAACTAAAACAAACTTAAAAGGACATTGTCGGTACAGAAGGGGTTATTTCAATGTGGCAACCACAACAAAAAATTTGATTACAACCTTTGTGGCCAGATAATAATAAAGTTACAAAGACCAAAGATCTCGTATTATCATAACAGACATCCTTAAATCTTCAGAACAGTGCGCTGTAGTAAGTAATTAGGCCAATAGAATGCTTGGTTACATTAAGAGAAACTTTAAATATAGGAGCGAAGATATAATGCTACCATTTTACACCTTGAGTATGGTGTACAGTTCTGATTGCCATATCTAAAAGGAGACATTAACAAGATGGAGAGAGTACAGAGGAGAGTGACAAAACTTATCCCAGCATTAAAAAACAAATCATACGACAAAACACTTTAAAAATTTAACTTGTTTTCACTTAAGAGAAGAATGAGGAGACAACTCAGCAAATGTTTTAAAAAAAAAATCCGGAACGCCATGGCAATTTACAGGCCTTTAATTAAAGCCTGTAGAATCGAGTGAGCGGGAGCGCGGCAGGCCACCCATCCTCTCTCCAGCCAGCCAGCCGGGGCACTGAGGACTGAGGAGTATGAGCCATACTCTTCGCTCGATATACAGCGCTGCCAAAGGCATATGTAGTGCGACATTAGGGATAATTGCTCAGTACAGTATTAGCGAATGTCTATGGAAGCGCTGCGGGTGAAGCCCGCGCGCTACGAAGCTCGTTTTGGTGTCATTTTGAAGCTATTTTCTTCTAGTTTTTTTTTTTTGTCCAAAGACATTTTATTTTATTCAGACACTTGCTTAATCAATCAGAAGTTCCTGAATGAGCCCTAATATGGCGGAAATATGCCCGCAGTGTAAGTGTTAGTAATAGTATGAAACTACTAACCAAAGGGCAAATCTAGACATCACCAAAAGCTTCTTTAACTATTATACAATAAATGAAGGAACAAGCTGCCAAATATGTGGTAGCTTGTGCATGTATCTATCTATCTATTATCTGATGCCGTGATCCCCGAAGGGGTGGCCACGAACGAACCGCCCCCATGCACCTCTGTCCCCAGTCAGTCTACGCCCCTCCCCCCAACCAGCACCGCCTTCGTTCATGTACTTCCTCACTCCATCCTTCCACCTCTCATTCGGTCTACCTCTCCCTCTCTGTCCCTCCACCTCGCTCTCGTACACCCTCTTAGTCTATCAATATGTTTAAAAATTTACTTGATTCACACTTAAATAATTAAATATACCCTTAACCGGGCAGTCTGGAGGCTCTGTAAGGTTCCTGAGAGTCGTCATGGAGCCTTCAGCCATGGGCCTGCCGTACTGTTATGGTCCGTAGGTCAATGGTAAATCACTTTCCTTGGTTTACTGTATGTATACCAGTATACAGTATTATTGTTTTATAGGCAACAAGTTACCAATAAGTCTTATTGTTGCAATGCACATGCAGCACTATCGAACACACTCACACCTCAATATGATAGGTTTTTATATTTACAGTCTTGATAGCGTAATGCATAAATGCGCGGAATTTTGATGCGAGTATCCTAGGTTCGAGTCCTTGGAGTGCCACATGTATTTGTTGTTTTCATTAATTGAGTTTAGAAGTAAAGTTGGTTGGTGAAAAAATATAATAATAGATCAAGGTTATAAGATTACTGGAAAAATAATGTCATTATTAATGAATGTGGCAACTGTGTTGCCACAAACTGGTTTATCTACTTCTCTAAACCTAAGTGCTGTGAATATTTTGCAGTGCACTATTATTGAATTGTATATTATTCTTTCTCTTTGAATTTCAGCAAGTTGTAAATTGCTGTTGCTCAGATGGGTTGAAGAAACACCAGTCCAGAAACAGCCCCAAACCACCTCCTGCCAACACACTAGAACAGTTTAGTGATAAGCAGTCCAGCCTCCTTAAACAAGATAAAAAACTCAGAATGAATGAGAACTGTACTGGGAATAAACTAGGTGACGAAGGGGAAGGGGGTTTTACTTCCATACCTAAAATCCATCACTGCCACAGTTCGATCATAGCTCACCTCTCGCCCCCACAGCACCCAACCACCAAAGAAGCGGAAGCGGCTAATGTGCTCATGAACCTCTCAGGGAAAGCTGGTGAGAGACTAAGTCAGTCTGGATTAGATCCAGGAGTCATGTGTTTGTCTTCCACACCACCTCACGTACCTCACCCATCTTCTAGACCCTTACCTGTTCCTAGAGAATTGGGCTCTACGAACCTTTCGGGGAAAGCTAGTGAGATATTAAGTCAGCCAGGGTTGGTTACAGAGGTCAAGCACGTGTCTTCCCTACCAACTAGAAACTTGGCCTCATCTAATGACAGTTCTGGAACTAAGGATAAGAGGGCATCAGGCAATCTTAGCCATAGAGACCTAACCGCATGTACGAACTCAACTGAAAGTTCCAACACATCTTCCGCCAAGGACCTAAAAATTCTGACTTACCGTGGACCACACGGTTTATCCGCCACCCAGACATACCGGGGCCCAGACGTGACCCTGAAGTCGGAGATGTATTCTTGTTCTGATGAGGTGCCACAGATCAATGAGAAAGACCTGCGCACCCTAGCCACCCGAGTCCTATGTCAGATGTGTGGTCGGCAGTGCGAGGATCTGGTGGAGTTACACGAGCATGTTTTAGCCTCCCACCACCCCTCGGACACTATTGTCAATCCTATCATCTCTCCTACCAACTCTACCATCAACCTTATTGACAGTGCTACCGACTCGAATCACCCTGGACAAAATCATACTAATTCTACCATAAACCTAAGTGACCCTGTTACTATCTCGACTCGCCCTGTTAACAAACCTACAAACCCTACCATCAACCATTCTCTCTCTACTACTGATTCTATTCATGTTGTTGAAAATCCCACTGATTCTACCGCAAACTCTAATCTCCCTGTCAAAAATCCTACCAACCCTACCACTAACCCGACCAACCCTGTAATAAATAGTTCAGAATGTACCATCAATCTATCAGTCCTTGGTATCGGCCTCAATAATAACAACAACTCTTCTGACCCGGCCATTGCTGATTCAGCCAAGAAACATTCTAATCCTATCATCAATACTTCTGACTCTATGACCATCAATTCTTCTACTAACGTAAATTCCTACCCGGCGTTTTGCCTTGCCACAGATTCTGCCAGTATCACCACAAATAGTATAATAACTTCCCCCAACTCTGCCTTCAATCCTTGTGTGAGCCTTGGTGATCCTACCCACACCACTAAAGCCCTTTCTAACTCTTCCTCAACAGCTACCACCATAAACTCCATCATCACCCCTCTGAATTTCCCCATCAGTAGTGCCAGTCCCATTTTCAATACGATAAATCAGTCTAAAAACACTATAAGACATTGTGATACTTCTAACTATGATTATCCTTCCTGTGACATACCTACCAATTTAGAGGAACAGTTCATTTCTATACCTTCCTGTGGGAGTGTTGTATCCCAGAACAGAAACGAAGACGACCTTAGGAAACTGGATTCTGATAACAGTGATAATAAGTCGGCTTCAAAGTTGCCAATAAAGGATAACCAGAGGTCCAGTGCAAGGAAGAGGAAAAGTCGATCCAAAAAAATAAAGAGTGGTAGCAAGGCTGTTAATAGATCTAAGAAAGAAAAAGTACAAAAGAGAGTGGCAAGCAACTCAAATGACAGTGATGAGGACAAGGAAGAGCCTATCGGATCAGGAGATCCGTCATACACACTCAACTCGGCACCACCCAGTCACCCTCCCATGGTAAAAACGAATGTCCTGTGCTCCAGTAATAAGGATTGGCTAAAGTTTCATGCAACAAAACCTGTGATAAATCTCATGGCAGCCGGCAGCGAACCGTTAGTTCCTGAACATGACCCTCCTCCTCCTGCCACCAGCGATGCCCTAGCCCTTGCCATAGAGGCGTCAAAGATCATAGCCACAGAGACTGAAGTGATCATCAGCGTGTGTGTAGAGTGCAGTCATGGGTTCACCGAGAATAAAGATGCCAGTGAACATGAGTGTCTGGCTGATCGTCCGCTAATCAAACGCCATCAGGACGGCTCTGTAACTCTCTCAGCCTCCCCCATCCACCAAGAAGGACAGGAGTGGTGTTATCAGTTCCCGGAGTTTGTGCTGCGGCAATCCCAGCAGCACGAGAGAAGCCTGGTGGTTCAGAGCAAGTCTGTCCATACCCTTCTCCTCAACACCACACTCGATCCGACCTACCTCGCTGAGCAGATCATTGCATTCAGGTCTGTCATTCCTGTTTTTTTTGTTTTTTGTTTTTGTTTTTTCTTTCAAGTTTTAAATTTAATTTCTTTGATGAATAGGTGTCTGCTGTACGAGAGTAAGTGGAATGGAGATGTTCTGGAAGGAGATAAGTAGAGTAAGGAAAGGAGGACAAAAGAGGGAAGAGTCAGTGAAAGATGCAAATGGAGAATTACTAGTGGAAGGAGTTGAAGTGAGGAAAAGATATGCCGAGTATTTTGAATCTTTGCTAAATGCAAGAGATAGAAGAGAAGCAGTGGTTGATGGAAATAGGTTACCCAGGCCACCCAGGTGGCAGGGAATGAATGAAAGGATTGAAGAAAATTAGGTGAAAGAAGCGGTGAAACAAATGAGAGCGGGAAAAGCAGAAGGTTTGGATGGTATTGCTGTGGAGTGTATAAAGAAGGGTGGAGATGTGATAATAGATTGGTTGGTGAGACTTTTCAATGTGTGCTTTGTTGTGTCAATGGTACCAATAGACTGGAGGAGTGCATGTATTGTGCCGGTGTACAAGGGGAAGGGAGATGGGCAGGAGTGTTCAAGTTGTTGAGGTATTAGTTTATTATCAGTGGTTGGAAAGCTGTATGGCAGGGTGTTGATAGAGAGGATAATAAAGTGTACGGAAGTTGCAATAGAAGAACTGCGGTTTTAGGAGGGGAAGAGGGTGCGTGGATCAGATTTTTGCAGTAAGACAGTTATGCAAGAAGTATTTAGAGAAGCATAAGGAGATATTTTGGGGTTATATGGATTTGGAAAAAGCGTATGATCGTGTGGATCGTGAAGCAATGTGGAAGGTGTTAAGGATTTATGAAATTAGAGGAAATTTGTTAGAAGCAGTTAAGAGTTTTTATGAAGGGAGCAGAGCGTGTGTTAGAGTAGGAAATGGTGAGTTGAGTGAATGGTTTGAGGTAAATGTAGGTTTGCGACAGGGTTGTGTAATGTCACCATGTCTGTTTAATATGTTTATGGATGGTGTGGTGAGGGAGGTGAAAATGAGAACTATGGGAAGAGGATTGGGTTTAGTAGGAAAGAATGGTAGAGATTGGGATTTGAATCAGTTGCTGCTCGCTGATGACACAGCGTTGGTGGCAGATTTTGAGGAGAAACTGCAGCGAGTAGTCAGAGATTGGTGTGGTTTGTGGGAGGAGGAAACTGAAGGTGAATGTCAATAAAAGTAAAGTAATGGTGTGTAATAAGGGTGAATGTAGATGTGAGGCTGGATGGGGAAATATTGGAACAAGTAGAGTGTTTTAAATATCTAGGAGGAATGATAAGCAGGAGTGGAGGTATGGAAATGGAGGTAAAACAGAGAGTGTGTGAAGGAAGGAAGGTTTTCGGAGCAATGGAAAGTATGTGGAAGATGAGAAATCTCAGAATGAAAGTAAAAAGTGCAATGTAACAAGGAATTGTTGTGCCAACAGTGATGTATGGGGCTGAGACATGGGCTCTGAAGGAAAAGGAGAGAAGAAAGCTGGATGTGATGGAGATGAGCTGCTTGAGAAGTATGTGTGGCGTTACTTGTAGAGACAGATTGAGGAATGAAGAGATACGTAGGAGAGTGGGGCAGCAGGAATATTTCTCAGCCAGAGTGGACAGAAGGGTGCCGAGCTGGTATCGTCATGTTGAACGAATGGAAGATGAAAAGCTTACAAAGAGAATAGTGAGTCAGATACAAGGGGAGATAGAAGGGCAGGAAGACCCCCATTGAGATGGAGAGACTGTGTAAGACAAGCGTTGGATGATAGAGGAATGACTATACAGTACTGTAGATTAGGCAAGGGAAGTGGTAATAAGCAGGAATGAATGGAGAATGCTTGTGAATAGATGCGTGAACACCTGGTCATTTGGGAGAAGGGGTCGGGCGCAAGTTTGACTAGATAATAGTCTATCAGGCGCCTGGCCCGGGGAGACGGTTTATATGAAGGGTGCGCCTGGAAGTGTGGTGGTAGGGCTTCGCTGCATGTCTGTCTGTCGAGATCGGAACTTCTCCGGGTGGTCGGGGGCCGGGGAGTGCTGGAGGGACCTTGGTGACCCTGGTGACCCTGGTCTCTGAGTCTTTTCCTGGATGACCTAGATGTGTGTGAATTTGTATTTTGTTTTTTGTTTTTGTGTGTTCATTGTTTTCTGTTGTGTTGTCCCTGTTCTGGCTCTGTCTTGAGTCCCCCCCCCCCCTCCCAAAAAACAGTACAGTACAGTACTGTACTGTATAATACAAATCCAGTAAAAATAAGTAAATTAATAAAAATAGATCCTAGTCTTGATCAAATTAATAGCCAGATGAGAATGAAGAAATGCTGTTAATAGTTGTCTACTGTATATTGTCTCCTGCAGGTGTCTTCTGTGCAAGAGTGAGCATAGCGGTCTACAACAGTTCCTAGACCACCTGTGTTCCGGACCATGTCTATACCGGTGTGCAGACTGTACCATAGCTTACACCGTACCCACCAAGCTCATAACGCACAGATCCATGCATCACCCGACACTGCAGGTACAATCCCCCTAATAAGTTATGTCTCGGCACCAATTATGTTTTGATCAATAATTGGTATCAGCAATATTTACACCTGGTTTCCTCTTTTTGAGTGAGATATACCAACATGTTCCTACACTTACCCACCCTATTCAACATCTGACAGACATTAATACAGCAGAGAGCGAACCAAACATAATGAGAGCTGAGACATGACTTATTAGCGCCACCGTATACAATAAATTTAAATTTTTTTTAGCATTACAGCTCTCCCTCACTATCCAATACCCCGATTTACGATATTATTATAGGTTTTTAGGTGTTGTACCCCATTAATTTTAGGGTTTGATATGGGATTTATCTATTTATGATCGGGTTTTCAGGAACGTAACCCAATCATAAATCGAGAGAGACCTGTAGTCTAAGTTTGTTTACAGAATCCTGTGAGGTACCGGTATTGGTAGTGCACTGGCGGACAACCGAGAGGACCCTGGATTAAGGGGAGATAGGTCGCTTTTCTAGACCCCCTTCTCCCTCATGTTTAGCCCCCATTAGTTTTCAGATTTGATTATGTTTGCCTCATTAGTTTGTTACCGTAAGTTTAAAACCTTTCGTCCCATTTCTTTTGTCAAAATTAAGACCTTTCGTGCTATTTAGGTGTCAATTTTTTTTCCCTGGCGAACGATAGTGAGCCTGTAATGTTGGAAGAACCGGCCTTCGGCCAGGCGAAAAATTTACAATTTAATCTAGAAGGGGGATCTAATTCTCCCTACCAACAAATGCCAAAAGTGGCAGACAGAGGCGCTGAACGCAATATTTACCGCGGTGCATCATGGGAAACTGTATGCATCGCGGATCTCTGCACCCTCTCTCTCTTTCAACAATTCTTTATTATAAGCGGTCTGTCGAAATACCTGTAGCTGACACATACTATAGCCTATGAATACTGTTGTTTATTATATTTTAAAGTCACCCGTACCCATATATAATGTATATTTACAATACAAAATCAGCAAGCATTTTCGCGCCTTTTTGTAATGATTATTAATCAGCTTATAATTATGTTTGTAATTATTATCAGCTGCATATGGACATTCCCATGACTACTATACTTTATAAGGATTTAGTGTAGTCATATACTGTATAATATAAGAAACTATAATCACAAGAAATCATGATAAACTGTGCATAAAGTGTTAAGTATTGTTGATGTCGACAGTCGTACCTCTGGCGCTAGTTCAGAAGCGTCCACCAGAGGTCTCAAGTTTACATTATAATAATAATTGGTTACATAATATATAATACTAATACATAATATAAATAATTACTGGTTTCATTATAATAATAACTACTCGCTGCAGTTTCTCCTCAGAATCCGCCACCAGTGTTGTGTGTATCTAATTAACAGTGTGTTGGAAACTATACCCGGTTTCTCTTCATCTGACGGTAAATTGCAAAGTTCCCATCAAGATTTCTCAGTTATTATGAAGAATTTGTAGTGAAATATGGTGGTTATTATATAAACTTGGTCTTAATATAATGCAGAGACAGTGGATTCATAATTTTCCCATTAAGTATTGAGAAATTAGCTACTAAGGGATTCAATTTACCGTCAGATGAAATAAAACGGAGTCTAGGATTGTACATACCCTGTGTGCCAGGTAGTGTTTGAAAAGTGATACCAGAAGAACTAATTGCTAGACCAAGTGCTCCAAGCCACTGGTCAGAGTGTGTATGTTTATATTTATGTATGTATTTGAAGTACAGTAGTAGATGTCGAACTGCAAAAAGTGCCAGACGAGCCCATCTTCGCAGGGGAGCGTGCTGGCCCTTCGAACAGTCTGCTGCACCAAATCACCACCCAAAACGAGGGGCAGCGCGCTCCTCGGTGCCGCTAGAAGTATGGCGAACTCATCACAAGGTATCACAAGGTATGTTGGTACAGTACTAAGCTAGGTATATAAAGGCTGGTACGTTCTTTGGGTGTGTAGAACAGGGTGTCAAACTCAAGCAATTTTGTTTGAAGTCTTGAATGAGTATGAAAAGGAATACAAGAAAATTATAATGAAATAGCATTGGTTTGGCCATTTTATCACTTCCAAAAACATAACATGAACTATACACCACATTTTGATTTTTACATATACAATAACAAAGACAACGATAGGGGACTTGCTATTCGTTTGACACCCTGATGTAGGATGTGTAGGCCTATCTATGTTTATGTACAGCTACTGACAAATGTTTGTGAGCTCTTGCAATTTTCTTTAAGCAAATATATCCATTTAGATTAATATTCAGATCAAATCTGCAATATATTAATAAATACATGTTATGCATTAATTAACCCTTTAACGTTTTTATGACGCAGAGGTTGCCAGATCAGCAATAATAAATAGATTTCTCTCACTCCTATAATTACCTCCAAAATTAGTTTTCTGCCCACAGCTAACTCAAAGACAACTGCAGAGGTTGAAGTAACTAAACTAAAGGTTTCTAAATACCCCTGCTGGTAACAAAGGCTTTTAAGTATCCCTAATAGGCCCAAAATTGCGTAAAAAACGTGAGAGGGTTAACATACAGCTGATTTGGCCTGAACATCAATCTAAATAGATATGTTTACTGTATATATAGAAAATCGCAAGAACTCACAAACATTTGTCAGTACACGTATTTGTATAGAGTATTAGTTAGTTAGTTATGTAGAGCAGATTAACCAGACCACTGCGCTCCATACGGAACTCTCATAGGTCTGGTATTAGGCTATGTAGGGACACTAACATTCTGTGTGTGTTTAAATATAGGATCGTACGTGCCCGGTGTGTCAGGCGGTGTTTGAGAAGCGATACCAGAGGAACAAACACGTAAAGACCAAGTGCTCCAAGGAACTGGTCTGTGTTGTCTGCCACCGCACCCTCAAGAACCAGTACAGCCTCAACATACACATGCAATCACACCAGGTACAGTAGTGGCAGTAACATATGGTTGTTATTGTTGTAGTGGTAGCAGCAGTAGTACAGGTCTCCCTCAATTTGCGATTAGTTTACGTTCCTGAAAACCCGATCTTAAATAGAAAAATCGTATAGCGAACCCTAAAATGAATGGGGTAATTGGGGATGTGTTCTGGGACCAGCCAAAACCCAAACCCAAACACCTAAAAACCTATAATAACATAGTAAATCGGGGCATCGGATAGTGAGGGAGACCTGTAGTTGTTGTATTAGTGTTAGTAAATCATAGTTGTAAAAATAGCATAGTCTGTTTCTTTTCACCTTACGATGAATTGAACTTCTTAGTCCGGTAGCTAATGTCTCTATACTTAATGGAAATATATGAAACTTCTATGTTTCAGCATCATATGAAGACCAACTCTCCAACCCAAGGGTGAAACGTTACTCTCAGACTTTCTTCTATTCAACAGCTGAGCTCTAGAACTCTCTCCCAGAATCAGTCTTTCCCTCTTCCTATGACTTAAATTGCTTCAAACTCAGTGTGTCCAGGCATTTTGGCTCGAACGTCCCTTGATTTTGGCCCTGCCACTCTTTCAACTCTGGGGGAGGCAATTACTACAGGCAGTTCTGCCTTTTGCTTCCCTCACTCACATAGCAAATTTTTTTTTTTTTTTTTTTTTTTTTTTTTTTTTTTTATATATATATATATTTAGCACCATGTTTCACTACAAAATCTTCAAAATAACTGAAAAATCTTGAGGGGAACATTTCAATTTACTGTCAGTTGAAAAGAAACAGTATAGTCACCCTCAAGAACCAGTATGTCAACTTACACATTCATTCACATGAGATACTGGTAGTAGCGATTGTTGTAGTAGTTCAGCAGGCTCCCTTGGGCCCTAAATTTATTTTACAGTACTGTACTCTATTCACACTGTAAATCTGGAAACCCAAGGCTCTTTTACTAGGTATCAGCTTCATACTATACCTCCCTCTTTCAAATATACATATAAAAGATCAAGATAAATGTCTGAACAATGGTATTCAGTCCGGATATCTACCTCTCACTTTCGGATGGTCTTGAAAACTAAGGTGAATACTGTATCTGAAAGATTGAGGTGTTTCACACTTTCAGACAAAGTCTAAACAACAGAGGTAAATAAAAATGTCATTCCAAGTAGCAAATTAAGCAATTTCTCATTGGTTGCATGTCACAATGATCCTACCATTTCATGTGATATAAGAAAAAATAGGGATTAATATTTATAGATTGAATTAAGCCTCCATTCCTAATGCATTTGTGTACTCGCAGGAGCGGAGTTACAAATGTGTGGAGTGCGGCGACGCGTTCCACCGCCGCACCGTGTTGGCCCGTCACATGATGCGTCACAATGGCTACAAACCCCACAGCTGCCACCTCTGTACCTCCCGCTTCTACACCCGTCAGCACCTTAACACGCACCTCAACCGCCACAAGCGCTACGCAACACACACATCAAACACTACAAAAGAACCTCAACCGATAGTAGAACCACAAGAGCTTCCCCTGTGATGCCTACACCAAGCACAAGTGGGAAATACATCAGGTCAAATAGCATACTCATCTGCCACTAGAAAACCAGAAATATACAGTAGATTCTCTATTATTTGCATACAAAGCATAGATGTATGTATGTATATACTCAGTACATACCCCATTGCTGGGGATGGTCAACTCGAGACAGAGTCCGAACAGTGACAACACAACAAACAAAAACAAAATCTAAATCTAAATTCACACACATCTAGGTCACCCAGAAGACCCAAAGATCAAGGATCACTAGGGCCTCCAGCACTCCCCAGTCCACCGGCCTCCAACCACCCGAAGCATGGATACCAAGATAATTTTATACTTCATAAAATTCTCATACTCAACTAGACAAGAGAAAGGGGCAAGGGAACACGTAAGTGGTCCCGGACCCTAAGAATTGGAACTTTAAAGGTTTTTGTTCGGGCTCTTTCTCGAGTCAGCCACCCCCAGGAATGGGGTATGTGCCTGAGTATATACATCATCATTCATCATCATCTCAAACGCCCTACCCCTGGGAAACCCCCGCTAAAGGATGGTCATGACAGAAACGTCTCCAGGCTACTTTGTCAAGACATGCTTTCTTTGCCCGTGCCACAATGCCTCTTCCACTATGTGGAAGTTTTTCCTCGATGTATTTTTTCACTTTCTTTTCCCATACCTGATGGTACAGTAAAGAAGATACTGTACTTAGTATCCCAATTAGCCTTATTCCAACACCCCATCAAAGACGAAACAAAATGAAGAGCAGGTGATTTTGGCAGCCTTAATATTTCGCATTAACAACTCCATATGCATGTAAATTTCCAGGAATTATTACACTCCCAACTACAAATCTAATACTGTAATTTATACAAATATATTAAAAATACTTATTAATTTCAGATAACATGAGCTGAAATTGTGCTTATGCGATCTAAATCTACAGAATGAGTTAATTTTAGATAGATTAATTCTCACATTCCAAATTATATTTGCTTGCAGCGTATATACTGTATTGTACATACATATGTATGTATGTATATGATCAGGCACATACCCCATAGCTGGGGGTGATCAACTCGAGACGGAACCCGAACATGTAATTTAGGGCGTTTTTTTTTTTTTTTACCGATAAATTTACACATTTATCTTGAAGGGGTTCTTGGGAGTATTTTATTAAGCTGATAGAGGTCTAGGGAACAAACTACTGTATAAGCCTCCCCTTAGGTATTTGACAGTGATTCTGCAGGGAACTGTGTAGCATGAAGAGCCACGGCGATGACATGATGGGGCAGTGTTATGGCAGGAAGTTATGTTATACTCCAACTATTATTTAGATATTAAATTAGGTTGGTTATGTATAGTTGCTGTCAGATTCTCTGAACACTTCTAATATTGTGCATAAACCTTTAACACAATCACTGCAGCAATTGTCATATGACAATTGCTTGGTCATCACTGTACCATACAGGGGTTTTGGACTAAAAGTGACCTTCATTCCCTGCACATTTTCATGTATAAACAAGAACTAGAATGTATTTCAATTATATATGCCTGAAAGTAGAGGAATAGACCTTTCCAATGACACCTGAATTATGTCTGTAAGACCACTGGTTGCCGTGCAACGATATTGCACATGCGAGGCTAAATCGGTAAAAATTCGTGATTTTCAGCGGTTTTCGCTATTCCCAAGTCTATAGGGGACTTGGAGGTGTCTTCCAGGTACACTAGTGTTCGCCCAGACACGGCTGGCGATTGATGAGACGGACCCGCGCTGCTTAGACTGGCTTGCCTGCCTCTCAGGCCTTGTACTTGGCAGATATTCGGCAATTGCCACAGTGATGTCCATATTTTTTTATATAGTAGCCCGCAGTCATTGAGTTAACTCTCTTGATAGCGTAATACTTATTGCGCCGAATTTTGGTGTGAGTATCCTAGGTTCGAGTCCTTGGAGTTAGTTAGTTAGTTATGTAGAGCAGATTAACCAGACCACTGAGCTCCATACGGAACTCTCATAGGTCTGGCCCGAAGGATTAGATCAGATTACTGAAAGGAGCTTAAGGTGACGCAAAAAACGGACGATGGGGGGGAAGGAAAAGGACGGAGAATCGGATAGAAGGTCAGCGAATGATTTAGTACCAAAACAAGCCGTACGCAGACGGGCAGTATCTGGGCAGTCAAAGACGTGGCGAACAGTTAGAGGGGAATGACAGGAGGAGCAGGTAGGGGGCGGAGTGCGGGGAGTGGACATTAAATAACCGTGAGCCAGCCGGGAATGGCATATCCTAAGTCTAGTTAATAAAACTTCCTCACACCTGTGAGACCTGGAAGACGAGGGCCAAGGACGGATAGAAAGTTTGATCGCACAGAGTTTATTATTGCAGGGTAGAGCATCCCAATGAGATTGCCACATGCAAAGAATAGAAGGCTTGAGTAAGGACAGCCAATCACCTAACGGAAGGTGGGGCTGGCGAGGGATCATTAAAATAGCATCATTAGCCGCAGCATCGGTGTCTTCATTGCCACGGACACCGATGTGAGCAGGAATCCAACATAACTGGACCTGGAATCCACGTAGGCTCATCTCGTGGAGAGCGTGTTTTATGGCCAAAACTATTACGTGGGAGGACGAATAAGCACGGAGCGCTTCGAGTGCAGTGTTGAGGGGTGTCACGTATAATGTCAATAGTGGACTGGATAGCTAAAAGTTCAGCAGTAAAGATAGAGGCTTGGCACGGGAGAGAAAACTGAAGGAGCTTAGTAGAGGACACAGCAGCAAGGCCCACCCCAGAGTCAGTCTTAGACCCGTCAGTGAAGATGGCAAAATGGGGGCCTTTACGACGTATGTGTTCGAGTGTGTGTTGGCAGTGATGGCTAGGGTCAAAAGGATATTTCTTAGAGAGGAAGGAGAGGTGAGTGCAAACATTGGGGAGAGAGATAACCCATGGGGGGAAAGGGGAGACAACAGGCGGCGAAACAGCAATGTGAAAGTCAAGAGAGTTGAGGAGAATAGTAGCACGAATCGGGAAGGAGGGGAAAGAGGGACACAGATCGGGAATGAAGATATCACTGAAAAGGGAATTAATGGGAGAGTCGCTATGTTTAATTTTTAATGCACGGCGCATAGTAACTAAATCGCGATGGAGGGAGAGCGGGTCTCGCCATTCTCCGCTAAGACGGAGGTATTTGGGGAGGAACGGAAAGCTCCAGTACAGAGACGCATACCCTGCGTATGAACAGGGTTTCAATTATTTAATTTATTATGTTTATTTGTAAGTTAATTGGTGGTTTGGTGAATAAATATGAATTATGGAGTATGTAAGCAAACCTGTGAAACTTTGAAGCCTTAGTTAAAAGGTTTGGTATTTGGCTTGCATTCAATGAGTTTTCAAACGTCTCTAGGGAATTTTAGAGGCAACTGTATTTCTGTAAGTAATATATTCCTTTGAAGAATATTATAATATGAATAATGTGTAACATACTGCATTTTTATTTCATTCATTATAGTATGTATTAACCTGTATACTGTGAGGTGATCAGACTCATTAAAGTACTGTATCTTGAATTTTACTATACAGTATACTGTATTATTTTTATGGCCCATATATACTGTATTCTCATATTTAGTGTATAGTTGTCAACCATATTATTAGGTTACACCCATGTGAATCTTTGAAACTTTGCTACCAAGGTTTTGCACCCTAATGCTTAGTATGTAGAATTTTTGTGTGAGTATCCTAGGTTCCAGTCCTCGGCCATAAAACTGTGTTTAACTCTTTCACGCACTGCAGGAGGCGATCGCATCCTTACAGGGATACTTTAAACCTTTTTGACCATCAGTGGTGTTTAGCAACCTTTAGTTTAATTACTTCAACCTCTACAGTTGTCTTTGAGCGAGGTGTAGGCAGAAAACTAATGTTGGAGAGGTAATTATAAGATTAAGATCATTCTATTTATGAATACTAAACGGCAACCCCTTGACCTGAAAGGGTTAAGGCACGGCTCGCCCGGGCTCGCTAAAATTAGACCGCACGCGCTTACTAAGGGGGATTGGCGGATTTGGCCAGTTTTTCGCTCTCGATTCTTGCATTAGATTTACCTCTTGCGCAATCAAGGTTTTGGGTTATTTTCGACCTCCTCCTCGCGTATTAGAGTTTTCGCGTACTGGGAACTCGCGTATTGGGCGACCTGACTGTACCACATGTATTCATTACTTTCATTGATTTCACTAGTTAGATTTATTTGTAAATTAATTGGTGGATTGATGAAAATAAATATGAATATAATAAGCATTGCAGTCTCATTTGGCACTTCGCTGTTATGGGCCACGACAGTTGCTTACATTTGTAGGGTTGAATGGACACACAGAAGAGTGTACAGCATATGCAATACCTACATTATGGGTTTATGTCTTCACATACCATCGGTAGTTCCCGAACATCTTGCAAGTAAACACAATCCAGTATACCACGAGCAGTTTTTTTCCCTCATTTTGAACTTCATTTCTGATCTGTTGACTGGTCATCACTTTCTGTCTGCGCCAATGGTCTCGCAGATATTCAGCTTTACAAAGCGTTCGTTTATATTTCACTCGGAGGAAAGGTGAAGAAATTTTGACTTTTGGTCTGGGTTAACTGTAAGATCAGGCATAACATAGTAGCTCTGAATCAGGCTGGCAAAAAGGCACTGTTCTAACTCAGTCCTAAAATTGTCTCTTCTTTCTAGTCATTGTCATTGAAGATACTGTACTAAGTTATGCTGTTATACTAAGTTAAAATTATGCTTCACAGTACTGTACTGTATGTCATTGGAATCCTAAAATGTCCAAAACAATACAATGTTTTGTCCACAGAGAGTGTGGTTACAGTCACATCCTAAATGACAGCTTTCCAGGCAAACCTGTCAAGGGCTGCCTCTGTTGTCAAGTTCATTATTTGAGATCAGACTGGAGTGCCTGATGCCAGATACCAAGGTATATGAATGTGTTGGGTCAGGTGGAAGTGATGTAACACTACACTTAAGGTACTGTCATCATCTCAGCCTCCCAGTTGTTCGCTCAGATTTATGCCTTGCATCTTTACTGTTCGCTCGTAGTCTTCGCTACTTGGACTATAAATTGATGTAATACCAGTGAAAGTGTAGCAAAAGCTTAAACAAAAGAAAAAAATCTGAAAAACACTTGAGGCACCAGTCCAAGTAGGGTACAGTACATTTCTTGGTCTTGTGATAGAGTGCTTTCCTTGTAATTGTGGTGCCCAGGATAGCTTCACAAAAAAGAAAGAAACAAATTGGAAGGGGATTTCCACATCTTGATGAAGTTTGGCTGCTAAGGTAAAATTGTAAATACAGTAGTAGATTTATAAATAATAGTGAGTTTAAATCAATCCTGTTCTGCCCCTTATACAGGTATTTTGAGAGTTGCATACACAGGAAGGGAATCCAACCCCTCACTTCATAGAAGGAACTTTACAATGCTCCACTTGCAGCAGGTAGGCTAAAGTTGGCCATATTTCTGAAATATTTCATAGATACTCTATGCTATTTTATTTTATTGCAAGTATATTAAGACATGCACAATTGCAGCCTTTAACCTATATGAAGTGCTTAAGAATTTGTACATGTTTTCTATTTCTAAAAATCTGATTCCCTATGAACAAGCACATCAAAGCATTTACATTTACATGTACTGTACTTGTACTGTAATTGACCACTTGCAAGTTGCCTTAACCTATATGAAGTGCTCAATACTTTGTACATACAGTATTTTCTATTTCTAAAAACCTGATTCCCTATGAACAAACACATCAAAGAATTTGCATATACATGTACTGTACTTGTACTGTAATTGACCACTTGCAAATTTCGTTTTATATGGAAGTTGAAGTTTTAAGTATCGATATTTTGCCAAATTTACACCTACGGTTGTAGTGCATATAATATAAAATTATATATTTCAACAAACTTTTATTCATCATGCACTCAATTATCATTGTTTATAGTTTGAAACTTGCAAGTGGCCGTGGTACTTTGGTGGTGTAATCAGCTTCTGCCGCAGTGGACCACTGGTTCTTATTTTCAGAACACTCCTGTGCTTGGTATGCTTCTGCCAGGGCCCCCGAAATAGCAAAATAGTGGTGGACCTGCCATATCCAGATGAAGGACTGCTCTGGGTCTTCTCCTTCCGTGCTAATATTCTTAATCCACGTAGTGAAATTGGCACTGTGGAGTGGGGGTCAGCATCTGCCTTAGTCATCCTTTTTGAGTTAATTGTTTCCTTTGGAAGAAAGGCATCAGATTTATGTACAGTATACACATACATACATACATAAAATTTTAAGACTGAGTGTTCCACACATAAGTGCAGTTTCAGTCTCATGTCCTAATGGCGGCGTTCCAGGCAACCCTGTTAAGGGCTGCTTCACTTGTCAAGTTCTTGGATTTGAGATCGGCGCGTATAGTCCGATCCCAGGTCTTCCTCGGTCCACCCCTTGGTGCAGCTCCCTCCACAATCACAGACCTGCATTTTTTCACCCAATTTTGTTCATCCATTCTCTCCACATGTCCATACCATCCCAGTCTACTTGTACGCATCACCTCGCTAATACTCTTTATACCTAAACGTCTTCTCAGCTCAACATTTGTTATTCTATCCTGTAGCCTGGCCCCACACATCCATCTCACCATTCTCATCTCATTACGCTCCATTCTGTTGACATCCTCTACTTTAACGGCCCATGTTTCTGAGGCATACGTCATTGCACTTCTAACACATGAGGCATACACCTTTCCCTTCAGGGGAAGAGGCATTCTTTTCATGGTCAGGATTGGCATCAATTCTCTGAACTTCCCCCAGCCACACCTAATTCTAGCAACAGTGGCAGCCTCGGCCCCACCACCGGCAGATATGTATTTGAAGACAAGAGCTCGATCTATGAGCCAACCAAACATTTTAACATTACTGTATTTCATACAGGGGCATGCTCAACTTCGTAAAGAACAAAAATCTGAGGGATAAGAACCCATGGAGCCGATTGAGCATATAAGAACATAAGAAAATGGGAGTCTTCAGAAAGCCGATTGGACCACACAGACGGATCCCTCTCACACCCAACCCTAATTATAAGGCCTAATTATAGGCCCAACTCACTAACACCATGACGACCGACATCACCAAAACGGTCAGAGGTCTACATATAAGAAAATGGGGGTCTGCAGAGCGTCGATTGGCCCAAACCCGGCAGATCCCCCTCACACCCAACCCACCTACAAACTTCTGGGAAACTTAGTTAGCAGTATATGGGATGGGATTATTTCACAAAAAGTCAGAAGAAATAAATACAGCAAAGGAGGAATGGGTCATTCATTTATCTGTTGATAGCTACATGAAGAAATTCAAATAAAAGAATATTGTAGGATGAAGGCGATTTATTCGTGATCTACGCGGCTAATCCTCGGAGATAAAGACACTGGCAATAGATTGAAAATTTTTCCTATGCCATATTCATATACAGTACAGTACTAACAATTCAAACTATGCTTGTTATGCAATAGCCTACTTGTAGCATAGTTTATGATCGATCAGAAATTAACTTAACATTTTGTGGAGCTTACAAGGGGACATAGTAAAAAGATTTATAAGGAAACGCACACTCATGATATAAAGTTTAGCTACCTAGAATGAACAGTTTGACAAGCAAAGATCATTATGAACTCTGGATGTGGTAAACCAAAGTTCTTTTAAGTAATGTGGTTGAATGTTCTATAAGCATAATGATAAAGTTCAGAGCCCTCATTATTTGTCTGGTCTTAAAGTCTCTTAAGATTGCAAGTAATGTTTCTCTGACAAAGTCTTTGGTTGTGTACTGTTTATTCTGGGTTGCATGCATTCTCAGTGCATTTCAAACTTAACCTCCATAGCCCATGCTTGTCATGAGCTCTATTAACCCTTTTGGTACTGTCACTATCTGGCTAGCATCAGATGATTTTAATCAGCTTAGAAAGTACCTCTTTCCTAAGCTGACTAAAAATCTTCTGAGGCTAGCCAGAATAAATAGTGAATGTACTGAAAGGGTTAATTGAGCCTATGACAAGACTGGCTATGTGAGGTTAGGTTTGAAATGCACAGAGTTGCTGGGCCAATCCTGGTTGGTCAAGCAGAACCTATCTCTACAAATTGCCAGCAAGAATCTTGAGATAGAAAAGTTTTTGCGGTGCGAAATGTTTGGGTTTCACCCCATAGACTTTTGACTGATTTCCCCCAGAATTTTGCTAAGTCCAGCCTCTGAGGCTGGACTTAGCAAATTTCTGGGGGTGACTGAAATTTTTCAAATTCCAGTGGAACTTAGCAAAATTTCAGTGGTGTAAACTTTGGAACATTTCACAAGTCTAGTTCTGATCATAATCAGACTGGACTTGTGAAATTTTCCCAAGTTTACAAAACTGAAATTTTTTAAGGTTCCACTTTGACAAATTTTGCCGAACATATCTGAACTGAATTTTCCAAAGTCCAAACCAATAAAAAAAAATCCTGAGTCCAGTCTATGACTGGACTTTGAATAAATTTGGTGGTTTGGACTTTGGAAAATTTTGCATGTCCACAGTTCCATGTTTGGAGCTCTGACTGGCAAAATTTTGCAAAGTGACAAAGCTAACTGAATTCTAAATTCCATTCATTGTTTTGACAATTTTTTTAATTTGATTTTTTTTTTTTTTTTTTACTTCAATCTTACTTTACTGAATGGGATTTAAATATTCAGAGTCCAGCCTTTGGTATGAACCAGCCTAAGGTGAACTGTATCTTATTACATGTATTATAATAACTAAAGATATTATGGTATTCAAAACTTTTACTGCATTTCCAAATATTACATGACTGTTAATGTGATAGAATTCCTCAAGTCTTCAAGCACCTTTCAATGGACTTTACTTATATTTCACTTAATGTACTTATAGTAACTACTAGTTCCATCACCTACAAACATTAGGCTTTGGGATTATCAACAACTATAGTCTGCTGTTTTAAATAGATGACATTTGATAACTTTCAATACTTTAGTAAGATCACAACAATTATAGATTTTTAAAGCATCGGTGACAATGATATACTTTCAATTGATTACTATACAACTCAATCATAACTTTATAAAGCAGCAAAGTCATTGGACATGACAAATTAAAATTTAAAACTTCCAAAGACGATAAGGGCAAAATAACTTCGGAAACTGAAGTTACTAAAAGGTTGTACAGTACTGTAATTTCTTTGGGTACTGGATATTTTGTATGTGACTATGTATGTTTTATGAATGATTATTATAATGAACAACTATTATAAACTTTATTGTTATTTCTGTAATAAAATTGACCTGGTATACTTGTTTCTCAATAAACCTTGTATAATGTAAAACTTGCAAAATAAAACTTGGACTACACAAGATCGACTCAAAGGAACTAATCAAAATGGCTATGGAAATAACTTAATACAATTCCAAAGTTCATGGATGCAATGGACAACTGGTTCAAGTGACTGATTCATATAATCATGGACTTAACAAGAATATACATTTCTGAGTGGCTTAGAGACTATGGCATCAGAGTGTACATGTACCAATAATATGGAGTCCCTCATATTAAACTGAGTAAAGATTAATAAAAGTATAACTAAATATAAGTGAATGTGCCTGAGCATATACTGATAGTTAATTATATAAATAAAAGAAGTCTTCAATTATTGGTACTGAGAAATACAACATAGTAAGGTCCTAAGTAAATATGCCATACCTATTATTGCTAAGCAATGTTTCACCAATAAATTAAAATTTCAAACCAAAACTGGGACAAAGGCAAAATTGCTATGTGGAAACATAAATTATATAGCCTATCATTCATCAGACAAATATTACCATAATCAAAAGCAATTATTATAATGTAAAACTTGCACAATAAATAAACAAACAAACTATATAAAGACAAAAGAACTTATCAACATTGTGGAAACTATGCTTGAGCAACAAAATTAAAGGAAAATCAAGCATCAACAAGTATCTAATGACTGGATGCTCAAGAGAACTAAAGTAAAATTATAATAGGCTCTCATTTCTACACAAATTAATATAATTAAAAACTGATTCAGCGTGAGGATTCCAAAAGTATCCCCACATGTCCAAATCTATTTTTTCCAAAAAAGTTGTTCTATTTTAACTTGTGACCATATCGTTGGAATCCTCTCGAAGCGGAGAGTTCCCAAAAATTAATTCAGGTGATTCCGACCTATTATAACCCCACAAAACACATTTTTTGAAAATCTTAAAACGGCTCTCAAGGCCGCAAAAATGGATGGAATTAATATCGGTTGGCGCCATTGGATTCAGCGCGTCGAGAGGATTCAGAATAGTGTCCTAACTCATTTTTTTTTTGGCCAAAATCCGTTCATAAATAACTCGTCTATGGAGTTTTTAAACTTTAAATTAGGCCTAGGGGGCCTAAAAATAGGTAAAAATTAAAACAATATTATACCGTTGAATCCGCAACGGCGAGACGAATCCAAATATGTAATAATATTGACAAGTCAAAATTCGACCAAAATCACCGATTATCACCGATCTAATGGATGTTTTTTTTTAATTCGATGGAGGTCTAGGGATGAAACTAGAAGAATAATGAATACATGCAAAAATCGGCCAAAAAGTGAACCATCCCCCTTAAGTCAACAGGGTAACCGAAATCCGCGCCCCCTCCCTGTACAGTGTAATACCAGCTGTGACTGTCCTTAAGGGAGCCCACCTCGCGTTTTGTTCTCTTTCTCTCCCTCTCTCTTTGGCTTGTATCCATTCGGCCCCATTCAGCCTACTGTTTTAAGATGTTTACCCCCATCCAGGTGTCAATTACTTCCTGGCGAGCGGTAGCGAGCCAGCATTTATATATTTTTGTTTTGACAGCAAGCTAATATTGTAAATTTTTCGATAGTTTTTCCATACAATGCCGGCTCGCTATCGCTCGCCAGGAAGAAATAGACACCTGGATGAGGATAAACGTCTTAAAACAGTTGGCTGAATGGGGTCGAATGGATACAAGCCAGGGAAAAAGAGAAAAGGAGAAAGATAAAAAAGCCGGTGACCCCTCTTATGGCAGGTGGATGTCAGGATGTGCCAGCTGTCATTGTAGGTGCCAGCTGTCAGTAGGGAGCGTGAGGCAGGTCTGTCATTGGCTGTCTGCCTGTCTGTATCTTGTCATTGTCTGTTTGTGTGTCTGTCTCGGTCTGTCTGTCATTGGCTGTGTGTGTGTCTGTCTGTCATTGGCTGTGTGTCTGTCTCTGTCTGTCTGTCATTGGTTGTGTGTCTGTTTCTGTCTGTCTGTCATTGGCTGTGTGTCTGTCTGTCATTGGCTGTGTGTCTGTCTCTGTCTGTCTGTCTCTGTCTGTCTGTCTCATTGGCTGTGTGTCTGTCTGTCTGTCATTGGCTGTGTGTCTGTCTGTCATTGGCTGTGTGTCTGTCTCTGTCTGTCTGTCATTGGCTGTGTGTCTGTCTGTCATTGGCTGTGTGTCTGTCTCTGTCTGTCTGTCATTGGCTGTGTGTCTGTCTGGCTGTCTGTCATTGGCTGTGTGTCTGTCTGTCATTGGCTGTGTGTCTGTCTGTCATTGGCTGTGTGTCTGTCTGTCATTGGCTGTGTGTCTGTCTGTGTGTCATTGGCTGTGTGTCTGTCTCTGTCTGTCATTGGCTGTGTGGCTGTCTGCCATTGGCTGTGTGTCTGTCTGGCTGTCTGTCATTGGCTGTGTGTCTGTCATTGGCTGTGTGTCTGTCTGTCATTGGCTATGGGTCTGTCTCTGTCTGTCTGTCATTGGCTGTGTGTCTGTCTGTCATTGGCTGTGTGTCTGTCTGTCATTGGCTGTGTGTCTGTCTCTGTCTGTCTGGCATTGGCTGTGTGTCTGTCTCTGTATGTCTGTCATTGGCTGTCTGTCTGTCTGTCTGTTCACCTGGTTGTATCTTTTAATGTTCTGTCTGCCTGTCCATCTGTCTGTATCTTGTAATTGTCTGTCTGTCCATGTGGTTTTATCTCACTGGCAGCTGATCGTATATGTTTTCTGGCTACTATTAGACGATTTTATTCACACTAGGAAGGGTTTCTGTAAGCCAGAGGGTTAATTGAGATAGTCTTCACCCTTATAATTCCCACAGATCCTTGCTAAATTGTAGAAAATCGTCTAATGATAGCCAGAGAAAAATTGTATGTGTGTGGGCAGCTCTGCTCTCCATAATGACTTGACCTTAGTGTTCTCCTTTACTTCCCTCCCTAATTGCTGCTAAAGTAACTAGAGTTCGTAGAAGGTCTCTCTCTGCCTCCCCCCCCCCTCTCTCTCTCTCTCTCTCTCTCTCAGGTGAGGTATGACTAGTGACAATCTAATTCTCTTGCGATATTCTCTTCCCAGTAAACGTCTTATGAATCACTCCCCCCCCCCCCTTCTCTCTCTCACACACACACACACACACACACACACACACACACACACACACACACACTCTCTCTCTCTTAGGTGAGGTATGCCAGGTGACAGTCTAGTTCTCTTGCGATATTCTCTGCACAGTAGAATAAAAGTCTTATGAATTACCCCTCCCCCCCTCCCTCTCTCTCTCTCAGGTAAGGTATGACAGGTGACACTCTTGTTCTCCTGTGATATGCTCTTCCCAGTAACCGTCATGTAAATTACTCTGTCGCCAGAAAGCGATGAAGGTCAGTGGGCAGTGGACAGAGACAAGGTTTAAGTCTATGTTTTTGTTGTGGCGCTTACATGTGAGAAACCAGCCTCACACCTATACTGGCTCCAGAGTGGTTCGAACCTCTGCTGCACCTTAGACCGACCTTCGCCGAGACACTGCACAGAGCCTTAAGGGGAGATTTCCACCTGAGGGATTGTTTTATTTCTGAACCACCTTCTGCCTCATGTTTAGCCCTATTAGTTTTGAGACGTTCCCTCTATTATGACCTTTTGCAACCAATTCTGTCAATTGTAAGACCTTTCGTGCCAATTAGGTGTCGATTTTTTTTTTTTTGGGGGGGGGGGGGGGCGAGCAATAGCTCGCTTTATCTTCAAAGGGGGTCTAGTGGGTGTAATTTAAAGCTTAATGGAGGTCTATAGGAAACAAACTAAAAACCTCCCCTTAACCCATGGAGGTAATATTACTTACAAGCTTAATCCACTCCACCAGCTAGCAACCCCCCCCCCCCCTCTCTCCCTTTCTCTCTCACTCACTCACACACTCTCTCTCTTTCATTTCATCAATAGGCCCAGGTTTCATAAAAGCTTCCATTATTACTTCTTCCTTCCTTTGATCTCCATTTTTCATTATTCTTTAGTTATCCCTTATTAATACTTTGATCTCCATTTTCATTATTCTTTAGTTATCCCTTATTAATACTTTGATCTCCATTTTCATTATTCTTTAGTTATCCCTTATTAATACTTTGATCTCCATTTTCATTATTCTTTAGTTATCCCTTATTAATACTTTGATCTCCATTTTTCATTATTCTTTAGTTATCCCTTATTAATACGTTAATCTCCATTTTCATTATTCTTTAGTTATCCCTTATTAATACTTTGATCTCCATTTTCATTATTCTTTAGTTATCCCTTATTAATACTTTGATCTCCATTTTCATTATTCTTTAGTTATCCCTTATTAATACTTTGATCTCCATTTTCATTATTCTTTAGTTATCCCTTATTAATACTTTGATCTCCATTTTCATTATTCTTTAGTTATCCCTTATTAATACTTTGATCTCCATTTTCACTATTCTTTAGTTATCCCTTATTAATACTTTGATCTCCATTTTTCATTATTCTTTAGTTATCCCTTATTAATACTTTAATCTCCATTTTCATTATTCTGTAGTTATCCCTTATTAATACTTTGATCTCCATATTCATTATTCTGTAGTTATCCCTTATTAATACTTTGATCTCCATTTTCATTATTCTTCAGTTATCCCTTATTAATACTGTAATCTCCATTTTCATTATTCTTTAGTTATCCCTTATTAATACTTTGATCTCCATTTTCATTATTCTTTAGTTATCCCTTATTAATACTTTGATCTCCATTTTCATTATTCTTTAGTTATCCCTTATTAATATCTACGTCCTGGTTTATGCTGGCCTTTCGAAGCTTTATTTCTTTTCATATATACAACATATTTAATATTTATCTCTTACTCTATCCACAACACGCATATACACACACATTTTCATACTCAAAACACACACACACACACACACACACACACACACACACACACACACACACACGCATACACATTCACATACTCAAACACTTGCACACACACACACATTCACATACTCAAACACTTGCACACACACATACTCACACACACATTCACATGCACATTCACATACTCAAACACTTACACACACACACTCATTCACATACTCAAACACTTACACACACACTCATTCACATACTCAAACACTTACACACACACACACTCATTCACATACTCAAACACTTACACACACACACACATTCACATACTCAAACACTTACACACAACCACATACTCAAACACTTACACACACACACTCATTCACATACTCAAACACTTACACACACACACTCATTCACATACTCAAACACTTACACACACACACTCATTCACATCCTCAAACACTTACATACACACACTCATTCACATACTCAAACACTTACTCTCTCTCCCTAGCTCTCTCACACACTCACTCTCGTAAATTACCCTTTACTCTTCTCCCACTCTCTCTCTCTCTCTCTCTCTTATATTGGCAATCCAGTAGGCTTGAGGTTCTTAGAATCTCTCTCTCTCTCTCTCTCTCAGTACATATAAACACCCATTCACATACACAAAAACAAACACATAATTATCAACGCACATACACAAACAAGCACACATTCTTCTACACTCACACACACTCTCTCACTCATTCACACACACACTCGCTCTCTCTCTCCTCTACTGTTTCTCTTGTTACCTACCCCTTGCCTATTAAGGGGAGATGTTTCATGTTTTTTTTTTTTTTTTTTTTTTTTTTTTTTTTTTTTTAGTTTCCTCCCTAGACCTCCATCAAACTTAGAGAAAACTTCCATTAGATCCCCCTTCTAGATTAATTTGTACATTTTTCGGTAGAAAAATGTCTCGGCCGAAGGCCGGTTCTTCCAAAATTACAGGCTCACTATCGTTCGCCAGGAAAAAAATCGACACCTAGTTAGCACGAAAGGTCTTAATATTGACAAAGAAATGGGGCGAAAGGCCTTAAAATCGACAAACTAATGAGCCGAACGTTATATAATCTGAAGACTAATGGGGCTAAACATGAGGAAGGTGGGGGGACCAGAAAAACGGCCCATCTCCCCTTAGTGGTTATTTACACACACACAAACGCACACACACACACTCTCTCCTTCGCCAAGTCTAGTTACCCCTTTCATTTGCACTCTTCCAACCCTTTATCGTTGGTAAAGTGGGCTCCAGGTCTCTCTCTCTCTCTCTCATAAATTACCCTTTACTTGTCTCTCACTCACACACAAAGACATACACACAAACACACACTAAAAAAAAAAAAAAAAAAAAAAAAAAAAAAAAAAAAAAAACACTCACACTTCCTTTTTCCTCCTTCAATATTTACTTGTTGATTCAGTAGGTCCTGGGGTTTCCTAAAAGGATGATCTCATTTCCCACTTCTAGCATTTACATTTGATATTTTGTTTAATGTATATCTTAAGAGAGGGGGGGGTTCTCTCTCTCTCTCTCTCTCTCTCTCTCTCTCTCTCTCTCTCTCTCTCTCTCTCTCTCTCTCTCTCTCTCTCTCTCTCTCTCTCTCTCTCTCTCTCGTTCTCTCATGCTCTCTCTCGTCCTCTCTCTCTCTCTCTCTCTCTCTCTCTCTCTCTCTCTCTCTCTCTCTCTCTCTCTCTCTCTCTCTCTCAAGGCAGCCAGGATTCCTCCAGAGAATCTCGGGAAGGTGGAGAACACAAAAGACCGGTCGGAACACTGTCTAATTGTAGTCTCTCTCTCTCTCTCTCTCTCTCTTTACCTCTCTCTCTCTCTCTCGTTTGGATCGTAAGGTCTGTGTGGCCAGTGTATATATGTAAATCTATATGTAAATCTCTCTCACAAACACACACTCTCTCTTTTTCATTCTGACACCCCCCTTCTCTCTCACTCTCTCTCTGGGTATATATATACATGTGTGTGTGTGTGTGTGTGTGTGTGTATACGGAAACTTCATTGACATTAAGTGCCAGTCAGAGTAAGACAAAGTGCCAATAAATACCACCAGAGGGCCGGATAGACAGAGGGAGGAACGTAAAAGTAAACCCGGTATCACACGAACGCTTTTTCCCTCAACACTGGTCTGGCAGCTTATGAGAAAAACATGTACAATATTTGCTTTGCCTAAATTCATATATCATCAGTCTAGTTTCCGATACCAGGGCAAAATATTCCAGAAATGTTGCCAGAATTTTTTTGACTATAAAAGCTCTCGTGTGATAGCGGCTTAAGTGACGGACTGCAACCTTCAATGTCTATAGTCTTTATGTACATTGTATAGACAGGTTTATTTCACCTATTGACAAATTGAATCCCTAACCAACTGATTTCTGGATACTTCAAGGGGACGTTATGCCATTTTTGGGGTTTATCTATAATCTATCATACATTGGTTTCAGTTTCCTCGCTTTCGTTAGAAAAACGTTCGAGCCGAAGGTTGATTTCTCTCAATAATACAGGCTCGCTACCTCTCGCCAGGAAAACAAATTTGAACCCTAAATCGCACGAAAGGTCTTAACCCAGGAAAGGCGCCGAGATTCTTAAGAGGTTTTACTGGGCGAAGGTGCCGGGACTCTTAAGAGGTTAGGCATAACAAATTTCTTTCAAAACACCCCACTGGTTCGCAAAACAAAGCAATATGTGATTAGATAGATAGGCAGATAGATATAGATAGATAGATAGATAAGAGAGAGAGAGCACGAGAGAAAGATAAGTAGGTAGGTAGGTAGATAGATAGATAGTTAGAGAGAGAGAGAGAGAGAGAGATAGATAGATAGGCAGATAGATAGAGAGAGATAGGTAGATAGATAGATAGGCAGATAGATAGATAGAGAGAGAGGGAGAGAGATAGGTAGATGGATAGATAGGCAGATAGATAGATATAGATAGAGAGAGAAAGAGAGGTAGAGATAGATAGATAGAGAGAGAGAGCCCACGCAAACACCCACCCACACCCCCCCATTCCCACTCACTCTCTCTTACTATCTCTCACCCCCACCCCCTCTCTCTCTCTCTCTCTCTCTCTCTCTCTCTCTCTCACACACCTCCCCCCCCCCTCTCTCTCTTGGCTCAGCTACAGAAAGCAAAGAGTAGTCATAAACGGTAAGGCATCTAAATGGACCAATGTAAGTAGCGGGGTACCCCAGGGATCGGTACTAGGACCAATTCTCTTTCTAATTTACATCAACGACATAGCTGAGGGTCTCACCTGTACAATCTCAAAATTTGCTGAAGATACAAAAATTGCAAATAGCGTATTCTCAAAAGAACAAGTTGACGATATGCAACACAATCTAGATAAATTGTCATGTTGGGTCCAAATTTGGCAAATGACTTTCAATGCTGATAAATGTAAAGTACTACATATCGGATACCTAAATGAGAAAGCAAACTATTCGATGAATGGCACTCAGCTTAAGAATGTAAACAGAGAAACCGATCTGGGAGTAACAATATCGAGTAACCTAAAACCGAGTCAACAATGTTCAGAAAGTTGTTTAAGAAGGCAAACAAAAATAATTGGCTTTATAGCAGATCATTTGAGCATAAATCCAAAGAAGTTATCCTAACCCTTTACAATTCCTTAGTCCGCCCTCTTCTGGAATACTGCATTCAATCCTGGTGCCCTTATTACCAAAAAGATATAAACAAGCTAGAACGAGTTCAACGTAGAGTTAACAAAATGATACCTAGCCTAAAGAACAAACCATACGAAGAGCGTCTTAGAGAATTAAATCTATTTCCTTTAACCCAGCGCAGATTAAGAGGTGACTTAATTCAAGTGTTCAAAATCATCAAAGGCATCGACAATATGAACTGTAGTAAGTACTTCACTATCGACCAATCTAATTACACGCGGGGAAAACGGTTGCAAAATTATTGGTAAATCTTTTAACTCACACGAATCTAAGAATTCTTCTTCAATCGAGTTGTCGACTTGTGGAATGGGCTTTCCCCGAGACGTTATAGACTGCAGCACCGTTGATTCATTTAAACCCGCCCTAGACAAATATCTCGCATCAAACCCGCGACTGACTGCGTTTGTAAATGAATAACTTTATTTTATCCCCCCCTCAGTTACTAACCCATCTGTCCCCTACTAACTTCCTAATCCTGCCACGGACATTAGTTCCAGGGCAGTAATTCCCTTTCCAATGTTCCCTTACCCACTCTAAACCACTGTTTGGACACTTGATCCTCAGTGTTTTGGAGGACAAGCAACCCTAGAAGGGTCACTAGATCTGTTGTTGCTTGATTTCCTTTGTACTCCTTTGTACTCTCTCTCTTTCACCTCCACCCCCCTCTCTCTCTCTCTCAAACACACACACACACACACACCCTCTCTCTCTCACCTTCCCCTCCTCTCTCTCTTTCTCACACCTCCCCCCCCTCTCTCTCTCTCTCTCTCTCTCTCTCAAACACACACACACACACACACACTCTCTCTCTCTCTGTGTGAAGATATTTATGCCTTTAAAGTCCAGTGCTATTTCTTACCACCTGCCATTTTTGTTACTCTCATTCCTGCATTGATTTGTTGATGTTGTTGTTGTTGGTGTGGGTGTCTTTGTTGTTGTTGTTGGTGTGGGTGGTGGTGTTGTTGTTGTTGTTGTTGTTGTTGGGGCTTTTATTGTTGGTGTTGGTGTGGGTATCTTTGTTGTTGTTGTTGCTGGTGTTGTTGTTGGTGTAGGTGCTTTTGTTGTTGATGTTGGTGTGGGAGTGGGTGTCTTTGTTGTTGGTGTAGGTGTTTCTGCTGGATTTTTCCATACAATGCTGGCTCGCTATCGCTCGCCAGGAAGAAATTGACAACTGAATGGGGATAAACGTCTTAAAACAGTAGGCTGAATGGGGCCGAATAGATACAAGCCAAAGAAAGAGAGAAAAGGGGAGAAAGAAAACAAAAAAAAGCCTGTGACCCCCCCTTAATTCCAGGATAATATAATTCTTAAGCGGAATAAAGTCGTAAAATGGAAGCAACAATAAAGAGGAAGAGGCTAGCATCACAAACGTATATGAAGTTCCTTGTTATACGTTCTTCGAAGCAGCGAGCCGTAAAGACAGTGAAAACATGCGCGCGGATCCCGTAGTTTTCTGGGAATGTGGCTTTTGGCTTGGGTGGGTGGGTGGGTAGGTGGGTGGGTGGGAGGGTGGGTAGGTAGGTGGGTGGGTGGGTAGGTAGGTGGGTGGGAGGGTAGGTGGGTGGGTGGGTAGGTGGGGGCCGGGGGTAGGCGGGTGCCGGGGGTGGGGGCCCTAGCTACCGGTAAAATAATAAATATGTCTGTAGCACTCCGGTATTTCCGAAGATTTAGATTATAATGCGGAAACAAACACACGCGCGCGCGCACACACACACACACACACACACACACACACACACACACACACACACACACACACACGTTTTTTCTCTCACAAAATTCTTTCGTCTACACAACTCAAACTTTCTCTCTAATATATATATATATATATATATATATATATATATATATATATATATATATATATATATATATATATATACTGTATATCTCACACACAGTATATAGGTATGGAAGAAACACCGATCCTATATATTAAACATGATCTCATACTGCTGTTAGCCACATATCATTCAGTTATCTATTGATTATATAAATGTATGATGCATAATGTATTAAAAGAGTGATTTACGAGGCTTGGAAGGCGGTTAACCAGGTAAATAAAGCTTACACACCTCAGACTTCAGATAACTAGCCACAATAATTCATACGTAAATATACAATATATACCGACTACAAACAATTACTTCCAATACAACTTCAAATTCTACCACTTAATTCTACCACTCAATTCTACCACTTATTTCTACCACTTAATTCTACCACTTAATTCTACCACTTATTTCTACCATTTAATTCTACCACTTCATTATGTATACTAAATGAGAAACACACTGCATGCATTATAAACAGTATATTTGTCTCCAATAACAATGTCATGGATACAACACAACATACATACATACATACATACAAACAGCAACACAAACACATGTATATATTATAATGTATCTAATCAAAATATGACATGGACCAAACGCAGTGTTGCCAATTTAGCTCCTTTCCCGCTAGATCTAGAGCTATTTACTTTGATCTAGAGCTATTTACTTTGATCTAGAGCTATTTACTTTGATCTAGAGCTATTTACTTTGATCTAGAGCTATTTACTTTGATCTAGAGCTATTTACTTTGATCTAGAGCTATTTACTTTGATCTAGAGGCTATTATTTCCATCTAGCGACGTGATTAAGGGGAGATTTCCACTTGAGGGATTTTTTTCTTTACTCCTTTCTCCCTTATGTTTAGCCCCATTGCTTTTGAAGTTTTAAGACGTTCGCCCCATTAGTTTGGCGATTTTAAGAAGTTTCACCACATTTATGTCACTTTTAAGACCTTTCGTCCCATTTAGGTGTCGGTTATTTCCTGGCGAGCGATAGCGAGCCTGTAATTTAAGAGGAACCGGCCTTTGGCCGGGAAATTTTTCTACCGAAAAATGTACAAATTTATCTTGAAAGGGGGTCAAGGGGGGTGTAATTTCAAGCTTGATGGAAGTCTAGGAAACACACTAAAAACCTCCCCTTAATAGGGATACTCCGGAAATTAGAGCCATTTTAGAGCGATATTGTAGAGATTGTGACATTATTCTAGCGATTATCAGCATTTATTTGCTATCTAGCGGACTTGAGTTGGTAACCCTGGCCAATAACATACATATCAAAGCCACTCCAACAGCTTCCTCTCTCTCCAACACCCCTTTCCCCTCTCTACACCCTTCAGAAATTAGGAACAGTAGAAAGTAGCTACGAGGTGCCGTTGTAAAGGCTTATCCCTCAATACCTTTACCTGACCTGACCAAACGCGATGCAATCCATACCTTCACCTGACTTGACCTGACCTGACTACTCAACCGGAATCCATACCTTCACCTGACTTGACCTGACCTGACTACTCAACCGGAAGTCGCTGGCATCCACATAGAAAATGGGACGGGAGGAAAAATACGAAATCATGTCGAAACGATTGGTGTCATCCCCACCAAAATCTCGGCGAGACTCGGGGGCGGCCGTCAGTCGGGCTACGGCCATCGTGGGAAGAGGTTGTATACTGCCGTTCTCCCTGGCCCCTCATAGCCTCGCCCTGAACCGAGTGACTGAATCTTAGCGCGATTTTTCGTAATTTTCGTGTTTTGTTAATCTGACGGATGAAGAATATTTATATTATCCTGGGATATCCACTCTTTATCCTGAAATAAGGTAAGCTAGATCATTTAAAATATATTCAACTTTGTCGAAGTAGATAAGATACTACCGGTACTGGATTTTTTTCCGAGATAAATTGTATCTATAATTTCATAATTATTTTGAAATTTATTATTATAATCCCACTCAATAGTGTCTTAATGTCAAACCCATAATGCTATTATTTATATCGACTATTATATTTCATCAAATTAAGACTGAACTTATATTTACGTGCGGAGTAATTAATATTTCTGCATTAATATTAAAGTTTCTAGTATATATTGGACAAGGATTAAGGGAGGTGACTTGCATTTTGTCATTTCTGTCCTTTTCTCTCTTTCTCTGGCTTGTATCCATTCGGCCCCATTCAGCCAACTATTTTAAGACGTTTATCCCCATCTAGGTGTCGATTTCTTCCTGGCGAGCGATAGCGAGCCAGCATTATATGAAGAAATCCGGCTTCGCCGGAGACATTTTTCTATCGAAAAATGTACAAATTTAGCCTGCTGTCAAAACAAAATAAAAATATGCTGGCTCGCTACCGCTCACCAGTAAAAAATTGACACCTGGATGGGGACAGTAGGCTGAATGGGGCCAAATGGATACAAGCCAGAGAAAGAGAGAAAAGGACAGCAATAACCAAAAGCAGGTCACCCCCCCTTAATAGTGACTCTCCCGATATACAGTCATTACACCAACACTGTGTTACGCCCAACCTTCCATTAAGGGGAGGTTTTTAGTTTGGTCCCTAGATATCCTTCAAGCTTAAGATTACACCCCCCTTGAGCCCCTTTCAAGATAAATTTGTACATTTTTCCGGCTGAAAGCCGGTTCCTCTTAAATTACAGGCTCGCTATCGCTCGCCAGGATAAAATCGACACCTAAATGGCACGATAGGTTTTAAAATTGACAGAAATGGGTTGAAAGTTCTTAAAATAGTCAAAATAATGGGGCGAACGTCTTAAAAATTAGAAAAACAATGGGGCTAAACATGAGGGAGAAAGGAGAGGGAGTCAGTGGACATATCCCCTTAATGTGTATATATTTTCTAACTTATAAATTGGACAAACTAGACAATCTTGAATAACGACGATTTTCCACTTTTCTAAACAATTCGAGCCAATCCGACACGATAATTTGTTTTTTTCAACTTTGGAAAAAAATATTGTAAAATTCATCCTTAAACCCACGTTCTTAAGGGGAGATTTCCACTTGAGCGGTAGCGAGCCAGCATATATATATTTTGGTTTTGACAGCAAGCTAAATTTGTAATTTTTTTGATAGAAACATTTCTCCGGCGAAGCCGGATCTCTCCATATAATGCTGGCTCGCTATCGCTCGCCAGGAAAAAATCGACACTTGGATGGGGATAAACGTCTTAAAACAGTTGGCTGAATGGGGCCGAATGGATACAAGCTACGGAAAGAGAGACAAGGAGAGAAAGATAAACAAAAAATCGGTGACCCCCCCTTAAGGAAATCGATCGTCGCCTGATAGAAAGAGTTAAATGTATATAATTTAAACGTAAACATATAATTAAATTAATCGTCGTCTGATAGAAGGGGTTAAATGTATACAACGAGTTAAATGTATACAACGAGTTAAATGTATACAATGAATTAAATGTATACAATGAGTTAAATGTATACAATGAGTTAAATGTATACAATGAGTTAAATGTATACAACGAGTTAAATGTATACAATGAGTTAAATGTATACAATGAGTTAAATGTATACAATGAGTTAAATGTATACAATGAGTTAAATGTATACAACGAGTTAAATGTATACAACGAGTTAAATGTATACAACGAGTTAAATGTATACAACGAGTTAAATGTATACAATGAATTAAATGTATACAATGAGTTAAATGTATACAATGAGTTAAATGTATACAACGAGTTAAATGTATACAATGAATTAAATGTATACAATGAGTTAAATGTATACAATGAGCTTAAATGTATACAATGAGATTATAATTTTATACAGATCGAGTTAAATGTATAACAACGAGTTAAATGTATACCAACGAGTTAAAGGTATACAATGAGTTTAAATGTAAACAACGAGGTTAAATGTTACAAT
>CM064564.1:5204289-5222037 GCA_032716605.1 Paralithodes platypus | reverse complement strand
AAGAGTGAGAGGAAAGAGCCAGTTAGCTAATCATCAGCATCAACTAGTAAACAGGACCTAACCCATAGGAAAGGGAGGATATAAATAGACGTAGAGGGGGGAGGGGGGGGGGGGGGATAAGGGAAGAAAGAAAAGAAAGAAAAAAGAACAAGTAGAAGAGAAGAAACAGAAACAGATGACAAAAAGATCCATACATACTTCCCAAGCTTCATAAAATGGTCTAAATGATGGTGAAAGATACCATACATAGGCCTACTTCCCAAGCTTCATAAAATCGTCTAAATGATGCTGAAAGCTACCATTACTTCCTAAGCTTCATAAAATTGTCTAAATGATGCTGAAAGCTACCATACATACTTCCCAAGCTTCATAAAATCGTCTAAATTAAGCTGAAATCAAGTAAAAACGACGTCGCCGATACAGAAGGGGTTAATTGAGATAGTCATATAATTCCCACAGTTCATAATTATATAAACTGCATAAAATCGTCTAATGATAACCAGAATATACTGTCAAATGCGCGCCACAATCTGCAAAGGGTTACAATGCCAATCTATATATTCAGCAGCAATATTAAAATAAGAATGAAATAGAAAATAACAATACAAATAGGAAAAATGGGGATTGGGCCTGAGCATATAGATAGATAGATAGATAGATAGATAGTATTGCTGATGGTTTATTAGGAGTATGAATATAAATACATTGCGTGTTAACCCTTTGAGTACAATCGCGCTAATAAGTCATGTCTCGGCACCAAGTATGTTTTGATCAATAATTGGTACCTTTATCAGCAATATCTAAGCTTCATTTCTTCATAACGAGTGAAATATAAATACACGTTCCTACACTTACCCACCCTATCCAACATCTGACAGACATCAATACAGCACAGAACAAGCCAAACGTAATGACAGCTGGGACATGACTTATTAGCGCGACCGTACCAGCGACGTGTGGTATATTTTATTCTAGCTATAGCAAGACGATAGTATGCAGCTTAAGAAGGATCTGTGGTAGTCAAATGGGTTAGTTGAGATAGTTTGAAGCCCTATTATTGCTAGAGGTCCTTCCTAAGCAGCATCAAATCGTCTAACCATTGCCAGAAATTCCAGATAAACAAAGAACGTCACCGGTACTGAGCGTGTTCAGGGGGGATGGTTCACTTTTTGGTCCATTTTTTCAGTTATTAATTATTTTCTAGTTTCCTCCCTAGACCTCCATCAAACTTAAAAAACATCCATTAGATCCCCCTTGTAGATTAATTTGTATATTTTTTGGTATGTCCCGGTCCTTCACCGGCGGGCACGCCGTCCCGCCCCCACCCCCGCCCCCCCCGCCGGCTTCTTCGGCCGGTTCTGTCTTGCGGTTCTCCTTTTTCCTTTCGTTGTTCTTTTCTTCTTTTACCCTCTTTTTTCTCTTTGCTTTCAAAAATTTCAGGCTCACTATCGTTCGCCAGGAAAAAAAATTGACACCTAAATTGCACGAAAGGTCTAACTATTAACAAAGAAATGGGGCGAAAGGTCTTAAAATCGAAAAACTAATGGGGCTAAACATGAGGGAGAAAGGGAGCCAGAAAAAAAGTATCACCTCCCCTTAAGAAGCGAGACTACTGACACCAGTGGCACCAAAATGGCGGAGGTTGACCGATCTCTGGTACTGGAGGGTCTCTAGGGGTGAGGGTGCTTACATTCGGGTTTGTTTGTCCTTATTTACTATTATTCAAAACACGTTGCTTTTATCACCACTATTTTACATAACCTATTTTTGTTTTTGTTTTGTTTTTGTAAATGCGGCAGCGATATGTATACATAATATGGTAGGCCTACATTAATATGTATATGTGTGTGTGTGTGTGTGTGTGTGTGTGTGTGTGTGTGTGTGTGTGTGTGTGTGTGTGTGTGTGTGCCTGTAAGCTATTCATCACTGTTCTTGGCTAACCTGCATTATCTGATAACACCTAATCTCCATGAATCTAATTAAAAGATTACAATGATTATCAGTTACATCAATGTTTATCTAAGCCAAGTACCCTGGTGTGTTCCCCTAGCTGGCTTAACTCATAGCTTGTTGTTATAGGTGTGAGAGAGAGAGAGAGAGAGAGGGGAGGGAGTAGAGAGATGAGAGGAGAGAGAGAGATGGGAGAGAGGGACTGAGAGAGAGAGATAATTTGATTTTGATTTTTTGCCCCGAGGAGAGCGAGTGAGAGAGAGAGAGAGAGAGAGAGAGAGAGAGAGAGTGTGTGTGTGTGTGTGTGTGTATTCGGTACTCAATGTGTATGCAATCAATGTGTATGTGTGTACCGGTAAATACGTTACATGAGTGAGAGAGAGTGAGTGAGTGAGTGATTGTATGTGTGTGAAGGAGAGAGAGAGAGAGAGAGAGAGAGAGTGTGCGTGTCAAGGACTGTATGTAAAGTGTCAACATAGTTAGTGAGGACAGACAGCAAGATGCAATAGACAAGGGGAATATTAAAATACAGGCTGGCAAACGAGAAACTTCCTATTCAGCGTCACAACTAAGTCTCTTAGTTTTAGTCATGAATTTAATTCATTAATAGCCTATACATAGTTGAAGTTATGTTCCATATTTCCCATTATGTCGCTGGAAGTAATTAAATTAACAAAATAATGCAACTTCGTGAATATTTTCCTATATTTTCTATCACACTAATCACACTAAACTCAATCTTTAATTAAACAACATTGCCCCGGTTTGCCACCTTGTTAAAGTAGGTCAAGGAGAGAGAGCGAGAAAACGATAGATAGATAGAGATAGATAGATAGATTGATTGATTGCTGGATAGACATATATATATATATATATTTTGTTTTTATATACCGTATATATATATATATATATATATATATATATATATAGATACCAGTTTGATAGATAGCTAGATAGATAGATAGAGAGAGAGTGTGTGTGTGTGTGTGTGTGTGGACAAACAACAAGATGCAATGGACAAGGGAGAGAGAGAGAGAGAGAGAGAGAGAGAGAGAGAGAGAGAGAGAGACAACAGGTGCCAACATAAGTCAACAAAACACCTAAATACAGAAAGGGAGGGGCACCATAATTTTACAATCTCACACCAACACATTTTCGAATTTCAGGGTAATTCTAACCATTAGCCCCTTATGTACCGGTGTCGTCCTTTTAACTTTATTCTGGCTACTATTGAGAAGATTTTATTCAGTTTAAAAAAGGGGCCGCCAGCAATTAACAGGATTCAAACTACCGGTATTTCACTTAACCCTTCTTACTACCACAGATCCTTCTTAAGCTGCACAAAGCCGTCGAAATATAGCTAGAATATAATTATTAAAGAAGACGTCGCCGGTACAGAAAGGGTTAACCCTTACAGTACCGGCGACGTATTTTTTTTATTTTATTTCAGCTACATTTAGATGATTTGATGAAGCTTGGGAAGGATATAAGGATTAGTTGAGATAATAGATAGCCTTTTAGTTGGTAGATGTCCTTCCTAATCTGAATAAAATCGTCTAATAGTTGCCAACACATAATGAAAAGGACGTCACCGGTACCGAATGGGTTAAGTTTATATCCTACAATTTGTCTCCCATTAGACCTAGTCAAGAAGCATCAGGGTGTTTAACCGGAGCGATGTTGTTTGAAGACTTGCATTAATAGGACAAAATACACATACATTGTGTTCATGAAATAGCATCGTTTTGACCATCTGATCACTACCAAAGACATAATTTGAACTATAAACTATATTTTAAGATATACAAGATATACATATACAATAATATAGACTATGAAGAATGGACTCTGCTTCTGTTTGACGTCGTACTATAGCCTAATTATTATAAGAATGAATAGTTACAGCAATTATTATCAGAAAATCCAGAGTAAATTATAATCAATGTTTTTCTTGTATCGGATTGTCTGTGCGTGCGTCAGCAAAATATCGCGAGAGCTTATCAATGGATTTTTTGGGACGACCTATACAGTATGTGTGCATTTTTTTTTTTTTTTTTGTATTGTCCCTGTTCGGGCTCTGTCTCGAGTCAGCCACCCCCTGCTATGGGGCATGTGCCTGAGTATATACATACTAACTACCGTACATTACATACTATATTGGAAGCAGTAGGATGCATGGGATATGTAATTATCGGTACGGTAGGGTGCCGTACCGATATGTGCGAGTTAAGTAAAATACAGCTGTGTGTGGCTGGTCCCTTTAGCGCAGGGATGTTGAAGGTGGAAGGATGGGACGGCAGGAGGGTGGAGATGGATGAGGAAGGGTTGAGAAGCCTGGCTAATGGGTGGAAGAGGTGGGAGGAGGTGGTGGTAGTGGTGTAAGAGAGAATATATATATATGTATGTGTGTGTGTGTGTGTGTGTGTGTGTGTGTGTGTGTGTGGAAGGAGGGGACGGCAGGAGGGTGGAGATGGATGAGGAAGGGTTGAGAAGCCTGCTTAATGGGTGGAGAGAGAGACAGAAATAGGTGGAGATGGATGAGGAAGGGTCGAGAGGCCTGGTTAATGAGAGAGAGAGAGAGAGAGAGAGAGAGAGAGAGAGAGAGAGAGAGAGAGAGAGAGAGAGAGAGAGGAGAGAGAGGGGGGGAGAGAGAGAGGGGGGGGGGGAGAGAGAGGGGGGAGGGGGGGGGAGAGAGAGAGAGGGGGGGGGAGAGAGAGAGAGGGGGGGGGGGAGAGAGAGGGGGGGGGGGGGGGGAGAGAGAGAGAGGTGGAGATGGACTAGGAAGGGTTGAGAAGCCTGTGTTTCAGGCTGCTATAGATGCTAGGCCTCCCTAATACAAAGGACTTACAAACTGCAACAGACCTATTGGCCCTTACGGGGCAGTTAGGATATCTACACTGCTAAACTACTAACTACTAGGTAGAGAAAAGATAGTAAAACAGAAGGCTCCTCCCCACCCACCATTCTCTCCAGCTTACACTGGCGTGGAAATAGTTGGAAAAATATAGGCTACCATGCAGTATAGAGCGTGGGAATTTTAATTTTGGTTTTTGTGTGTTCGTTGTTGTCTGTTGTCGTTTGTGTTGTCCCTGTTCTTGCTCTGTCTTGAGTCCCCCCCCCCCTCCCCATCGTGCTCGTGTGATACCGTCTTAAGGATAAGTAATGGAAGGAAAGAGTAGGTCAAGGGTATTAGTGTCGGGGCAGGAGAGCGAGAGAGAGAGAATCAAATATGGATCCTTAGTAAGAAAGAATACCAAAACTACTTAACTACCGGTACTGATATTAATTCAACATGATCTGTACGGTACCGGGTATGTATTGTATAGGCTATTACTATACGCCAACTATCGTATCATCCAAATAATGTTTACCGTACAATAGCCTGTGTAGAGAAGTGTTAAATAGTAAAAGTCTTGGTAAGAGTTGTGTTATCGGGCGTACCACTACCGATATACAACATAAATCATCTATAAATGCTTAACCTAACTAGGTTGTTTGGTTAGGTTAATGTTTTAGAAAGGAGTTATGCTGTATGTCGGTAGTTGTACGCCCGATAACACAACTCTTACCCGACTTTCTTTAGCATAGGTTATAATATACCCCCAAGGACTCCAATGGGTAAATAAGCTCACAATAAAAACCTCCGAATAACGTAACTGCATAAAACCTTTTAATGTATGCTAGAATTTATGGTAAGGTGTCATCGTGCTGAAGAGGTAAATGGTTAACTCCTGTACCGGCGTTTTTTTTTTTTTTTTTTTTTATTTCAGCTACATTTAGATTGTATTAGGCCTAAGCTTACGAAGGATATATGGTAGCTGAAAGGATTGACAGAGTGTGTAACCTTTTTAGTGATTAGACGTCCTTCCTAAGCTGTACAAAGTCGTCTAATAGTTGCCATAATATAACGAAAAGTACATCACTGTTACATAAGGGGTTAATGGTAGTATAACAGTCAGACCGGGTGGTGTGAAGTGTGAACGGTAATGGTCTGAACACTTATATAGCCTCCTTGGGGTGGAGGGCGGGCGGGTCGAATGGTAGTGCGAATGGCAACATCAAATTTTACATGTGTGCTCTCCGAGGGTTTGCAAGTTGAAAATGTTAGCCGTTGTGCTTTAAAGTTTATGAGGAAATCACATAACTTAGACAATCGTATTTGTATTATTTTGACATTTATTGGGTTATCTTTTACATTCCTTCCGAGGCGTTAGGCCTATTAGAAACAATATCGTTAGGGACATTGGGAACCTAGCCTAGACTCGCCACATTCGATAAATTAGATAAATTTCGTTTCAGAAAAGATATAGGCAAATATTGGTTTGGTAACAGAGTTGTAGATGGGTGGAATGGACTACCAAGTGCTATAGTGGGATTAAAAACGATAGGGAGCTTTAAGATAAAATTGGATAAGCATATGGACGAGAAGGGTTGGGTGTGAAGGAGGATCAGCAGGGTTGGGCCAATCAGCGCTCTGCAGACCCCCGTAATCCTGCGTTAATCTCTAACCGTTTTGGTAAGATGATCCTCAGGGTATTAGAGTGTTGAGCCTATAATTGGGCTTTGTAATTGGGGTTGTGTGGGACAGGGATCTGCCTTGCTTAGGCCAATCGGCTTTCTGCAGACTCCCATTGTCTTGTGTTCTTATGTTCTTATTCCGCATGGAGATTTTGTGTACCGTAATACAGCAACTTAATAAAACCCCGATATCACCGAAAATTAAATACCGCGCAGGCTATCCTCGAAAATAAAGAATCAAGTCTCCTTTACCCCCGAAAATTAAATCCCGCGCAGGCTATCCTCGAAAATAAAGAATCACGTCTCCTTTACCCCCGTGGACGGTGGAAGTCATGATTGTTAGGTTAGGGTAATGGCCAGACTTGCCAGTTCGGTAGTTGGCGGAGGTGTGGGGGAGAATTTGAATTACCCTACCCTTAAAGTCACCAAAGGGTCACCACTTTGGTCACCACTTTGGTCACTAGAAGGGTAGTAAGCAAATTATCCACTGAAAACATGATAAACAACAATGAAACACTATATTCCTTGAAAGAAAACACAAACACGAGGTAAATAAGGCTACGATAAAAGGTGACCACTCAGCCGGCAACACGCGTCACCACGCCAACATCATATAGCGAAAATGGGAAGCTGGCATATACTGCAGTAATTTAGGCCTAGCAAAACATTAAAGTACGTAAATGGAATCTATATAAGGTACTCATATAGCAATGGATCCTAAACAGGTATTCCAGATCACAATATGAAAAACAAACAATGTCTTACCTGGTGAAAACAACTGCCAAGCGACGAAGCCAGCCCAGCATCAATCAAAATATGGCTGGCGGACAGTACTTAATTCACCTTTCCTCTCCGTATACGTTCCGATATCACTATTGTTTTTCCATTCCTACATCCACCGTCACTTCGTGTTTGCACTATATATGTCTAGTATCGATGCACGCGCTTGGTGTATATTAAAAGTCCAAAAAATAAGCAGCTCACAGCGTCACTCTTAACTGCCTCCCGCCGCTCAGTTGCCTAGTTCCCCCCACCCAGGGTTACCAACTTAACACATTGGCGTCACGATAACCGCTAGCTTAGTCCTATAAGTCATTGGCAAGTCACTAGATAGCGAACAATAATTAAATATCTTAGATAATTGTTTAATCTATATAATATCACTTAAAATGGATAAATGGTCTACAGTAAATTAACACCTCATTTTACTATGATGATGATTTCGTGTCTTCCCGCCGCTTGATCGGCGCTCTTTGTGAAAATGTTAGTGCAGTATCTAGGCGATGAGTTGTGTTCTGGCCTCGTGGAGGCGTAGGATTAACTTCTGGGTTTCACGTTCGTATGCTACCATGGTATCTGCTGGGAGTGCCTGGCTATCCAGGATGACAGGAGCGGAGAGGACAGGGTGAAGCAAGGAGAGAGAGAGAAGATAATTATGCTTAGCACGGGTTGAGCTGAAAGTATGGCAGGTCAAGAGAAAGTGAGCTCGGTCCTCGTTCCTGACCACACAGACGGCATACCGACTGAAGCGTGATCTGTGCATCTGCAGTAGGCTATGGCCGCTAGATTTGAAGATAAAGTAGTTAACTTGGCAGACCAGAATGACTGTTTCAGACACGGAGTTCATCTAACTTTAGGACCCGGTAAAATGGACAGGCCTGAGTAAACCCAGCTGTACCCAGGTCCATAAAAATGCGCTACAACAAGACTACCTGTCGTGAGATTAAGCGTCGTTCATGGCGACCAACGTTACCAAATTAAAACACGCAATATCGCTAGATCCGTTCTCAAAGGCACTAGAATGTCGCTTGATAGTAAATAAATGTTAGAATTATGCCACCATTTCTAGAACATTTCTGAAATCTCTAGATTATCGCTAGGTAGACTATTATGTCGCTAGATGTAAAACAAATTGACGCTAGTGATAATGATTAAAATGGCAATACTGATAGCGGCGCATCTCTTCAAGACGCTGAGTGGAGTATTTGGAGTATATAGGCTATAAGACGTATTTATTTATCTATGTTCTATTGTTTCTTTAATAGTGATGAGAATGGCTTACCTCAGCACCATATTGTCACCTAATCAGTAGATCTTCTCTATGGCGATGGGAATGAACTTCGCATATTTATATTATAGTACTGGTTAGAAGTCTGGGTCTTTTCAAATATAATAACAGTTTATTCAACCTCATGCTTAGCTTAGTTTTAGTTAAGTTTACCTCATGACGAATAAAGATAACACATTTAATGGTAGCATCACCAAAATGGAGTCCAAACACATAGATGGCCTCTCTCTCTCTCTCTCTCTCTCTCTCTCTCTCTCCAGTGATCGTCTCCCGAGCTAATAGTCTTTCCGCTTGGCTTAGGAAGTAACACCCTTAACGAAGAAGGGAAGAAGAAAATAATAAACTGAACTGAATTAGAGGAAAAAATAGGAAGGTGTGGAAGAAAGAGGAGACTTAGCAGAACCTTAGCTAACCAAACCTAAGCTAATCTAGCCTATCTTCTACCCCACTCCCCCCCCCCCCACTCCTTCCCCTCCCCCTTCCTCCGCCCTCAACCCAACAGAGGAAAACAAGAAGAGGATGTGGAAGACAGAGGATACCATGAAAGAAAAGACTTAGCACAACCTTAACTAACCAAACCTAATATATAATCTAGCCTATCTCTTACCCCCCATCCCCCCCCCCCCCCCCCCCCCCACACACACACACCTTCACCTCCCCCTTTCACCCCCCTCAACCCCAGGGGGTGGGGGGTGGAGGGGGCAATTGTCCGGACACCAAGGGTACTGTACTATAGTGGCCTTAAAGTGGTGTTGGTTCGGCTCTCCTGGGATCCTCTCCTTCTTCTTGGCTATTGGGGATCCGGTTTGTAGAGGAATTAAGAAGAGATGGTTCGTTTTGGTGGTCCCCCTTCTTCCTCATCTTTAGCCCTATTTGGTTTTCAAATTTGATGACGTTCCGCTCATTATTTTAGCGATTGTAAGACCTTTCGCCCCATTTCTTTTCGTGTTATTTAGGTGTCGATTTTTACCTGGCGAGCGATAGCTAGCCTGTTATATAAGGGGAAACGGCCTTCGGCCGGGAGATTTTTCTATATTTTATTTTACAAATTTATCTTGAAGGAGGGTCTTGAGGAGTGTTATTTTTTAAGCTTGATGGCAGTCTAGGGAGGAAACTTAAACAAATTATATACAGATATATAACTGAGCAAATAAGTACATCCCCCTTAAAGTGGTGTTGGTCCGGCTCTCTCCTGGCATCCTCTTCTTCTTCTTCTTCTTGGCTATTGGGGATCCAGTTTGTCTCGGAATTAACAAGAGGGGGGAGAAGAAGTGGCAGAGGGTGGAGAAGAGACAGAAGAGAAGACATAGAAGGAGGAGGAAGAAATAGCAAAGAAGACATAGGAGGAGGAAGAAATAGAAAAGAAGACAGGAGGAGGAGGAGGAAATAGAAGAGAGGACATAGAAGGAGGGAGAAATAGAAGAAAACCACGAGAAAGAAGGGAGAAGGATATAACCAAGATATACCGAAACGACACATGCGAGAAGAATAAAAGAGGCGGAGGAAAGAGAATAATTAGAAGAGAAGAAATTGAAGAAGACCACGAGGAAGAGAGGGGAAAAGGAGATAACGAAGATAACGAAATGCCACACTAGAAGACAAATGAAGTAGGACAGAAACGAACATGAAGAAAGAGAGGGGGTGAGGAAAAATAGAGGGGGTGAGGAAAAATAGAGGGGGTGAGGAAAAATAGAGGGGGTGAAGAAAAATAGAGGGGGTGAGGAAAAATAGAGGGGGTGAGGAAAAATAAGAGAATGGTTAATATTAAAAGACTAGACTTGACTTAACCCTTTGAGGATCATGACGCGTTTTAACAATTTCTTCTGGCTGTTATTAGACAATTTTATTCTGTACCGGCGGCGTTTATTCCTTGTTATTTTAGCTATATTTAGACGATTTTGTGCAGTTTAAGAAGGGTCTGTGGTATTAAAATGGGTTCAGTGAGATAGTTCGAAGTGTGTTAATGGGTTCAGTGAGATAGTTCGAAGAGTGTTAATGGGTTCAGTGAGATAGTTCGAAGAGTGTTAATGGGTTCAGTGAGATAGTTCGAAGAGTGTTAATGGGTTCAGTGAGACAGTTCGAAGAGTGTTAATGGGTTCAGTGAGACAGTTCGAAGAGTGTTAATTGATGGAGGTCCTTTTTAAGCTGATTACAATCGTCTGATAGTACCCCGACTAAATTTAAAAGGACGACACTGGTACTGAATGGGTTAAGATATGAGAGAGAGAGAGAGAGAGAATAAGGGAACGTGCAAGGAAAGGATAGCAAAGAAGAAGGAAAAAAGAGAGTGAGAGTGAGAGAGTAAGGGAAGTGGAAGGAAAGGATAGCAAAGAAGAAGAAGAGAGAGAGAGAGAGAGAAAGCACAATGGGAAGGAAGGAACTTATACTGTATATGAATGGGGTGGGTGCAGCAGTCTTTTGTGCCTTGTCCGCAATACAAGAATTTCTGCTTCCTACATTTACTTTAGTTTACCTTTCATATCTGGCTTTATCGTTTTCTTTTCTTATCTAGTTTATCGTTTTCTTTTCTTATCTTGCTTTATTGTTTACCTTTCGTATTTGATTTTATTGTTTGGAAGGGATGGTGGGTGATTTGAGTATCTGTTTTGCATAATTTAATTAAGTGGACCCTTTGGTTAATATGACTATATTTATAGGTAAATTATGTTCTGTTTTTCATTGGTGGTATAGCTTTTTTGTTGTGTTGTTGTTGTTGTTGTTGTTGAAACCCATGTTTTCCGGGTATGCAGTTATTGTTTTTATGGCATTGTTGTTGTTGATATAATTGTTATTGTTATCGTTTATATAGTTCATGGTAATGATGGTGTAGATGTTGTTGTTGTTATTGATGGTATTATTATTGTTGGAGGTGGTGGTGGTGTTGTTGTTATTGATGGTATTATTATTGTTGTTATTGTTGGAGGTGGTGGTGGTGTTGTTGTTATTGATGGTATTATTATTGTTGTTATTGTTGGAGGTGGTGGTGGTGTTGTTGTTATTGATGGTATTATTATTGTTGTTATTGTTGGAGGTGGCGGTGGTGTTGTTGTTATTGTTGGAGGTGGTGGTGTTGTTATTGTTATTGATGGTATTGTTATTGTTGGAGGTGGTGGTGGTGTTGTTGTTATTGTTGGAGGTGGTGGTGTTGTTATTGTTATTGATGGTATTATTATTGTTGTTATTGTTGGAGGTGGTGGTGGTGTTGTTGTTATTGTTGGAGGTGGTGGTGTTGTTATTGTTATTGATGGTATTATTATTGTTGTTATTGTTGGAGGTGGTGGTGTTGTTGTTGTTATTGTTGGAGGTGGTGGTGCTGTTATTGTTTTTGATGGTATTATTATTGTTGTTATTGTTGGAGGTGGTGGTGTTGTTGTTGTTATTGTTGGAGGTGGTGGTGTTGTTATTGTTGGAGGTGGTGGTGTTGTTATTGTTGGAGGTGGTGGTGTTGTTATTGTTGGAGGTGGTGGTGTTGTTATTGTTATTGATGGTATTATTATTGTTGTTATTGTTGGAGGTGGTGGTCTTGTTGTTGTTATTGATGGTATTGTTTCTGGTGTTGGTGTTGATGGTGTGGGTGTTGTTGTTATTATTGGTGGTATTATTATTGTTGTTGTTGATGTTGGTGTATTGTTATTGATGGTATTGTTACTGTTGTTATTTTTGGTGCTGTTATTGTTGTTGTTATTGACGGTAGCGTTTATGGTGTTGTTGTTGTTGATGCAGAGCCAGTGTGTTCCGGGTAACCGATGTATGTGTGTGTGTGCATGTAAGTGTGTGCGTGTATGTGTGTGTGTGCATGTACTGTATGTGTGTACGTGTGTGTGTGCATATAAGTGTGTAGGTGTATATGTGTGTGTGCATGTACTGTATGTGTGTACGTGTGTGTGTGTGTATGTAAGTGTGTGCGTGTATGTGTATGTGTGTGTGTGCATGTACTGTATGTGTGTACGTGTATGTGTGTGCATGTGTGTATGTGATGCCTCGGGTTTAAAGCTGAAATTTGAAGATGACCTTGCCCTTCCCTGTGGCGTCTGTTGTGTGTGTGTGTGTATAATTGTCGGTTTATTGTTAATTGCAGCCAAAAATAAAATTAGTTTTTCTTTAACCTAGGTACAGTAAAATACTTATTATACCTTAACTACGAGGTCTTATGCGACCTTTGGCGACCGTGAGGTACCTGGCTTCCCACCAAGTACATACGCAGATGCACTTTGTATTGGTGAGAAGGTGTGTGGGCGAACACAGGCTGAAAGCAGCTTGGTTAGGGAGGAACCACGATACAATTCTCTCCGTCGCTATGGCCGAAAAAACCTTTAGGATTCTGGTGGATTCGAACCCTTGCGCCCGCAGTCAGCACGAGAGACCACCGTTCAGCACCTTAACGACCCGTGTGTGTGTGTGTGTGTGTGTGTGTGTGTGTTGGTGTGTGTGTGTGTGAGCTCTTAATCTTTACTTCCTTAACATGGGTAAATACTACGTATATATATATATATATATATATATATATATATATATATATATATATATATATATATATATATATATATATATATATACTGTATATACTGTATATATAAATTACCCTCCAATCTGCTTTAATTAACCTTCCTCCCCCCCCCCCCCGCCGCCCCCCCCCCCCTCTACCCACCAGTAACCAGTGTCAAAGTTTCACAGGAGTTGAGTGAAGTTTAGCAAAACCCTGAAGGTGGATTTTTAAAGCTGCCCAGCTGGCCCCTCCAGTGGCGTGAAGGTGGTGGTGAGGGGGTAGCTTGTTTCCTAGGCCTCAATAAAGTTATTAAAAAAAGACAAAAAAATCAAGATACATTTGTAAATTTTTCTGTAGAAAAATTTCCAGGCCAAAGGCCGGTTGCTCCTAAATTACAGGCTTGCTATCGCTCGTCAGGACTAAATCGACACCTAAATGATACAAGTTATATAATTTAAATTGGGCTTAAGGTCTTAAAATCACCAAACTAATGGGGCGAAAATCTTACAATCTCAAAACTGACGGGGCTAAACATAAGGGCGAAGGGGGTCCAGAAAAAAACCTACCTTCCCCTTAAATCCCGTTATGAATTTATGGAGTTGGATATGCAAATGAGTGTTGACAAATTGGTGTGTATTAGTGGATTCCAGTGTCTAGTTTGCTGATGTCTAGGGTTTATAGAGAGATGGGTGGATAGATGGATAGACATGGCTAAATAGACGGATAGATAGATAGATAGACAGACAGACAGACAGACAGATGGAGGGAGGGAGAGAGAGAGAGAGAGAGGGGGGGGGGGGGGAGTTAACACTAATGAAGTTACTGACAGGCCGATTGAGTGATTAGCCAATCAGAAAACATACCTTCCTCTCTAATGACTCTAATTACTGGTTAATGGTATATATATAAGGCTTCAACAGGTCCAGTAATAGGGCTGTTCGTGGCCAGGTATATACATTGCATTTGGGTGGTATGTGGGTGGCAATACCATGAACAGTATCTCTCTCTCTCTCTCTCTCTCTCTCTCTCTCTCTCTCTCTCTCTCTCTCTCTCTCTCTCATATATATATACTGATAGGTAAGCACATTGTAGTTTTAATTACTTCACAATTAAAAGGGAATTATATAATTATATGCATCACCTCTCAATTTATATTATTATTTATACTAGTACCGGTATTGATATACGTTTTATTGTTCTAATTTTCAGATCCGTGGGGGTAATATAGGCCCCCCTCCCTCCCTCCCTCTTCTTCCAGTACAAGGTTTCTTATCAGGTGAGTATGTTAACAGGTGTGAGTGTGTGTGTGTGTGTGTGAGAGAGAGAGAGAGAGAGAGAGAGAGAGAGAGAGAGAGAGAGAGAGAGAGAGAGAGCGGCATAAGATGAATCACTGTATGACACTAAAGTTCTGTATAGATGGTAATTACGATACACCCACACACACACACACCTGTACGCCCTCCCCTGCCCCCAAACACCCCTCCCCACACAAACCTACCCCCCCTGCCCCTATCCCCATCCCCACACACACACCTACACCTACACCCCCTCACCACACACACACACACACACCTGCACACACACCTGCACACACACTCAATATACTCTGAATGCATAAATCCCAGCTGTTAGTCATCTTCTCTGTAACGGCAATGGTGGTGTCTCTGCCTATACCAGGAAATTGATAGAACGCTTTGGAAATTTAAAATATTATTATTATTAAAACAAAATGCAATGGCCGGAAAATGGTCTCATCATTAGTCGAGTGTTTTGTAATTAAGGATCAGGTATTTACTTATTCACTATGGTATAATATGTTGTTGTTGTTGTTTTTCGGGGTTAAACATTAAGTATAATTTCTTCACATTGTGTAAGGTCTCTTCATAATTATACTGTATGATGACATATATGCACATCAATTGAGTTTTTTTTGTAGTTGGGACAGGAGTTAAAAGAATATAAAACAATATATATACAAATAAAAACAACTATAATATTGAATGAAAACAAAAAATCTAGACATAATTTGAAGTCCGTACAGTCTCACAATTAACCCCTTCAGCACGATGACGTCATTTTCTGGGGACCATCAGACTATTTTCCTTGATACTGCAAACTTACATTTTTTTTTATTTTTTTTTTTATGGGTTGAAGGGCCGGACGATTCGAAGACCCCTTTAATTTTCACCCCGCCGGGTAACCTATTTTACTGTCAGGCGAAACAGATCAGATGAAGTTAGTATTGAGGGATAAGCCTTTACAACGGCACCTCGTATCTACATTCTACTTTTCCTATTTTTCTGAAGAGTGCGAGTGGGGAGAAGGGGTGTTGGAGATAGAGGAAGCTGTTGGAGTGGCTTTGTTATGTGTGTTTAGTCTGTATACAGAGGCAAGGGGTGTGCGGAGATTGCCCAAACATCTCCACCAGCCGAGAATCGAACTGGGTCCTCCCGTTTATAAGCCGGGTGCTCTACCAATGTCGCTACAGGCCACCCCAACTTACTAATGGACTAATTAAATGGACTAATTAAATGGACTAATTAACAAATAAACAAATACATAATAAGAATTTCACAAACCACGCTAAAATAAATCACTACACAAGCACTGTGTTTTGGTCTATGTGAGTGAGGGAGACAAAAGGCAGAACTGCCTATAGCGAGTGCCTCCCCCAGAGTTAAAAAGAATAACAGGGCCAAAATCAAGGGACGTTCAATTGACACTACAAAAATATAAGAACACTAAAAAGGTAAGTACAAAAATAACTACAAAACAAAAATAAAAAAGAAATAAAGAAATAAAGCTCTAGAGTGCCAATGAGTGTCCTGTTCCGCACACCTGTCAATATGAGTCACTGACGCTCCACCTATTTGGCATTTTAACCCCTTCAGTGACGCCGAGGTCTTATTTATTTGATTCCACAATGACTGTAGATCAGGCAAGGGAAGAGTGATAAATAAACAGGAATGACTTTAGAATGTTTGTGAATAGATGAATGTAGAGAGAGAGAGAGAGAGAGAGAGAGAGATAGATAGATAGATAGAGATAGAGATAGATACAGAGATATATAGATAGATAGATAGAGAGAGAGAGAGATAGATAGATAGATAGATAGAGAGAGAGAGAGAGAGAGATTGGTTTATGAAGTTTATCGATCATTCACATTTAAGCATACATGATTTTTTCCCTGAGACTAATGCAAGACGAATTACGGGAGTATACTGTTTGTTCAATTAATTGTTCACAAATTATATACCTTTGTATTAATTATCGTTGTCTCACTATAAGTATCGATATATCATCTGTTAAAGTTGGTTTTATGTTCAGCTCATGTTAAATTGAATCTCTTAGCAACTGATTTCTCGATACTTAACCCTATTAGGTGCAGGGCGGGCCAATTTGGAGCCTCCCAGTTTTACTCCATTAGCTTGGAGATTTTAAGACGTTTCATCGCATTAGTTTGGCGATTATATGATGCTTCAACCCAATAAGGTGTCGATTTTTCGTGGGCGAGCGAGAGCGAGCCCGCAATTTGGAAGAAACCGGCCTTTGGCCGGGAAAATTTTCTACCGAAAAATGTACACATTTAGCTTGAAGGGGGTCTGGGGGACGTTTTTTTTTAGTTTGAAGGGGGTTTGGAGAGGCGTTTTTCCAAGTCTAGCGGGTAAACTAAAAACACCTTGTTCGAAAATGGCGAAAACAAATAAAATCCTCTAATAATTCAACACAATACCATAATAACCCCCAAGACGTTGCACCACATAGTGTTAATGGAGAAATATGAATCTACTACGCCTCTGCGTCCTATTATGGCCACGTGTTTATAGTTGGCAACATATTTCGCTGTCAAATCTTGGTAACGGCCGAGTAATCAAGATGGTGAGCTAGCCTTATACCATCAGCTGGCAAAACAGACTAGGCTATAGTATATGCTATAGTATATTCTATAGCATATTTATAGTAGTGATGAATTCTTGGTAAAGGAAGTCTAATAGTATAATTATAATTTCTTGTTACACCGTTTCACTACCATACTCTGTTTTAACCTTTCCTAGAATTTAAAGCGAGCCATTATCACACGACATCTCTCTTCCAGTCAATGCTAATTAACCTAACACACAACCTTATTACTTCACGCTATCATTATCTCAGCATAGATAGTTGCCAAGGGACACAAATACCTAGGCTCTTAAGTAGAACATGACTATATAAGGGGAGATGGGGCGTTTTTCTGGTCCCCCCCCCTTTCTCCCTCATGTCTAGCCCCATTGCTTTTGAGATGTTAAGACGTTCGCCCCATTAGTTTGGCGATTTTAAGAACCCTCGCCCCATTTCTGTCAATTTTAAGACCATTCGTGCCACTTAGGTGTCGATTGTTTCCTGGCGAGCGATAGCGATCCTGTAATTTAAGGGGAACCGGCCTTCGGCCGGGAAATTTTTCTACCGAAAAATGTACAAATTTATCTTGAAAGGGGGTCTAGGGGGAGTAATTTTAAGCTTGATGGAAGTCTAGGGAATCAACTAAAAACCTCCCCTTAACTCACGCAGCTGTCTCCCTTCCTGTCGCTATATATTAGCGCTAACACGTTGGCCTTCTAGAAAGTTAAGGTTTCTCGGTATATAACCTATTAACCCTTTGAAGCTCTCACGCGTTTTAGCAGTATATTTTGGCTATCATTAGACGATTTTATGCAGCTTAGGAAGGATCTGTGGGTATTAAAAGGGT
>CM064564.1:5194289-5199289 GCA_032716605.1 Paralithodes platypus | reverse complement strand
TCAGTATCGGTGCCGTCTTTTAACCTTTACTCTGGCTACTATTAAACGATTTTATTATTTTCGTAAATGGCCTCCAGCAATCAACAGGCTTTGAACTACATCACTTAACCCCTAATACTACCACAGATGCTTCTTAAACTGCACAACATCCTCTAAATATAGTTAGAATAAAAATACAAAGACGCCGCCGGTACACAAGGGGTTAAGGCGGCGAGGCTGTATATTTTATCTTGGGCTGGTCAATTATCTCTTCCTCGTTTGTTGTTAGCCCCCCCCCCCACACACACACACACACTTTAGACAAACATACATACACTTATACACACACATACCTTCGCATACGTACAGTCTCATAGATACTCACTCCCTACTCACTTTCAACATATACAGTAAATCACACACACACACGCACAGTCACACAAACTTACACACACACACACACACAGTCACACAAACTTACACAGACACACGCACATTCACACAAACATACACAAACACACACACTATCAGTTAGGGGATTCGAAAGGAAAGGAAAGAATTGGAATTTATCACGAACCTCAAAAAGACCCATAAAACCATAATTCCCTCTCATTCCCTCTCTCTCTCTCTCTCTCTCTCGTTATAATTATCTGTCTTTTTAATCTATCTATCTACCGTATCTAACTATCAATCTATCTATCTATCTATCTTGCAATTCCCCCCCCCCCCATTTTCTTTGGGATTGTTTTGAACCCCTGGCCAACTTTTGATATATAACCCTTTTTGTTTTCCTTATTGCTTGCTGGCTGTTATTGTCAGTTCTCCTTCCTCTTGCGTTTATTGCTTTTCTTGCGTCCCACCTCTTTCTTTAGGTTTGTTTTGAGCCTGGCAAACTTTAGAAATATATCCCATTGTTTACCTAGTTCTCACTCTCTCTCTCTCTCTCTCTCTCTCTCACACACACACACACACACTCTCTCTCGCTCGCTCTCATATCTTCTTGAAATGGATGGCAAGGTCTTCGAAGTACTATATAGCTATTCCTACTCTCTCTCTCTCTCTCTCTCTCTCTCTCTCTCTCTCTCTCTCTCTCTCTCTCTCTCTCTCTCTCTCCGTTTTCTTCAGATTTGTTTTGACTCCCAGAAAGTCTCGAAAAAGTATATCCTATAATAGTATATCCTTTACCTTATAACGGTTTGATGATGAATTAGCAATGTCAAAATTAACTCCTTCAGCACCATGACGCCTTTTTACCTTCAATCCTGGCTAAAGTTAGATGATTTTATGCAGTTTAATAAGAAGGACCTATGTTACTAAGAGGGAATATGGAGATACTATTTACCCATTTGAGTCGTGGAGGTAGATTATAAAGTAAATACAATCGTCTAATGTTAACCAAAATATGATGAAAATTAAGTAATGTCTACTTTCTCTTGTCACGTGACCATTTGTACCAGTGAACTTCCTCGGAGTTAAAAACAAATAAAAATAAAATAAATAATAATAATGATAATAATAAAAATAATAATTATATAATAAATAAATAAAATCTGATACATAAGGTAGATTAATTTTCTGTTGCCATCTTACATGCAGACATACTGTATGTTAGTCAGGACATAGTTATTGTTCAGTGGCTTCTTCCCCTTAGACAGGTTACCTGCAAATTTTGTCGACTAACGCCCACCCAACCCTTTTGGTCACCATTTACGACATGCAGAAGATACAATGGTATATACTTTTTTTCCCTCTAGGATACAGAGGCCCCGTTTCCTAGGGGGAAAAAAAAAAACCACACACACACACATCCCCACAAATCAATATGATAACTTGAACAGGATTCGAGATTTATATACAATTCCCAGGTTCATAAATTGCTACTATGACACCGACTTCATAAATTGCTACTATGACACCGACTTCATAAATTGCTACTATGACACCGACTTCATAAATTGCTACTATGACCGACTTCATAAATTGCTACTATGACACCGACTTCATAAATTGCTACTATGACACCGACTTCATAAATTGCTACTATGACACCGACTTCATAAATTGCTACTATGACACCGACTTCATAAATTGCTACTATGACACCGACTTCATAAATTGCTACTATGACACCGACTTCATAAATTGCTACTATGACACCGACTTCATATTTACAGGCTAGTTATTTGCGACAACCAAAAACATTGTTGCATTCCTATGCTCTCTGCGTGGTTGTTGTTGTTGCAACTTCTCCTCTCACCCAGTTTACAGGTTTTCTCGCCTCCCACTTCTTTCTTTAGGTTTGTTATGACTGCATGGCTCGAGAGTAACCTGTTATTGGTTCCCCTGGTGTTTAAGAATGCACCGGGTTACTTATTGCTTCCGTTTCTCTCACTTTGCATTCCCCTTCTCTGGCCACCCCTCCAATGTTTGTTACAGAGGAGCTCAAGGTCTTTTCAAATTTGTGTCCTTGTGTCTGTCTGTCGTTTTGCTATATACTGTATATCAAGAATGAATTAATACATTTTAGCGAAACTTGGACAGTACGCTGACATATGTTTCACCCGATTAATTTCGTTCACACAAAATTATATACAGCTCACCAAGGGACTGGGGTTCTCGACAAGGAGCTCCAGTCCTGACGTTATTCATGACTTACAGTGTGCTGGCTTAATAATCCCGAAGGGTTGATAGCCTCTGAAATCCTATTATGCTGCAAGAGCCTACCTGCGGGACAGGTTATCGGCGCTAGGGATATCCAGACTTTCCCTCCCAGTACTTCCAGGAGGGAAATACGTGCCCTAGGATTTGCGAGCCTCCGTGATCCACCTGCTGAGCGTCTACCTCGCCCAGGACCCACACACTATGCTCTGTTTCTTTACAACTGACGGTAAATTGAAAACTTCCTATCAAGATTTCTCAGTTATTTTGAAGATTTTGTAGTGGAATGTGGTGCTAATTATATAAACTTGGTCTAAATATGATGCAGACATTGTAGTGTCATATGTTTTCCATTAAATATCTAGAAAATAGCTACCAAGGGATTACATTTATCGTTAGTTGAAAAGAACAGAGTTTGTATGTGGGTCCTGACCTCACCACGTTAGGGCTCCTGTCGCGGAAATAGCCTTGTGATCAAACACACAACTACTGTGGCAGGGCGGAAATAGGCGTCCTCTCGTCTACAGTGCCATTCAAGATTCAAGATTCAAGATTTTAGGTAAAGTCGGTGTCACACAAGCGCTTTTTCCCTCAACATTTATCCTCAACACTGGTCTGGCAGCTTATGAGGTTAACATTTATAATATTTCTGTCATATAAATTCATCTACCATCAGTCTAGTTTCCGATACCAGTGCTAAATATTCCAGAAATGTTGCCAGAAAAATATTGATCATCGAAAGTTGACTATAAAAGCTCTGGTTGGATACCGGCTTAACTAACTCACCTAAACTAAAGATTGTTTTCCTCGAGTGTATTGTACGAAAGATCTCTGCTATTCGTGATGACTGTGAGACCAAAATGGACCTTCAGAATAGGTGAAGCCATCGACTTTCACTTCAAGCCCCAACACCACGACAAGGTGACTCCCCAACTACCAGGGTTGTTATTGATGTTGTTGACGTTGGTGGTGTTGTTGTTGTAGTTGTTGTTGCTGGTGTTGTTGTTGGTTGTGGTGGTAGTGATGGCAGTGTTGGTATGATGTTGGTAGTGTATGTATTGTGATGATGGTGTTGTTAGTGATGGCATTGTTGTTGTTGTTGTTGTTTGTATCTCTTGGAGGGTTGTTGATCCAAGCTCGTTAAAATTCAGAGGACCACGAGTTGTTTTCTGAATTTTTACCAGCCCTCACATGTTTCCCCTAGTTTGTTTTCGCTTCTCCCTTTCCGTTTTCTTGCTCCCCGTTTTCTTTCTTTAGTTGTCTTGCTTCCCGTTTTCTTTCTTTAGTTGTCTTGCTTCCCGTTTTCTTTCTTTAGTTGTCTTGCTTCCCGTTTTCTTTCTTAAGTTGTCTTGCTTCCCGTTTTCTTCCTTTAGTTGTCTTGCTTCCCATTTTCTTCTCTTAGTTGTCTTGCTTCCCGTTTTCTTTCTTTAGTTGTCTTGCTCCCCGTTTTCTTCCTTTATTTTTCTTGCTACCCGTTTCTTCCTTCTGTTTTCTTGTTCCCCATTTTCTTCCCTTCCGTTTGCTTATCTTCCGTTTTTTTGCTTCCCATTTTCTTCCTTTAGTTGTCTTGCTTCCCGTTTTCTTCCTTTAGTTTTCTTGCTTCCCGTTTTCTTCCTTTTACTTTTCTTGCTCCCCGTTTTCTTTCGCCTTTACATTTTCGTCGATTGATGTCGCTTCTCCCCTCTTATATTGTGGAATTCATTGCCTTATATTGTTTCTATTATTGTATATAATTATTTAGGGTAGAGTGTTTATTTTTCCCTGGATTATTTGAAATTATGAAATCTTGCGATGATCGATTCTCGGTTGCACGCTATCTAACAAAATACTATAATTAGTTTATTCAAGTACATTGGGGTTTGTAATTGATGAATAATGTTAAGAACGGGGTGTTACTTATAATCTAGTTTACTAATTTCACGCCAACACCAAACACCTCCCAATTAAATTAATGAAAGCATGTGATCCACTGGGATTCGAACCTGGGTTACTACACAGATTTTAAACACGCTATCAAAAAAAAAAACAAAAAAAATAAAAACAAAAAAAAAAAAAAAAAAAAAAAAAAAAAAAAACAAAAAAAAAAAACAATGGTGTTGCGGGAGCGGACATTAACCATTTTACTACGAGATAATTTCATGTGGGTTTAATAAAATCGTCTAGTATTAGTAAAACAATAAATACAAAATAAATAAATAAACATCATTGCATTGAGGGACTTAATGGAGGTAATACACTATTAAACCTTTTGACAATGAGACGTATTCCTAGGCTGAATAAAATCGCTTATAGTTAGCCATACTATAATGCATTTGGCGCTATCGTTATTGAAGTGGTGAAAGATGTTGGGAAGATTCACATAG
>CM064564.1:5186789-5191789 GCA_032716605.1 Paralithodes platypus | reverse complement strand
CAGCGCAATTTCAGATTATTTCGCGCTCCAATTGATTTCCCAAGTTCCTACGCAATTTGAGAGTTCCCGCGAAAAAATAAGTACCGTTTGAGAGCTGTGATAGTATTTTCTATATTTTTAAGGCTTGCTGAAGTCTTTATAAGTCTCTTTGTCAATACCAATATTATATAAGCTTTCTGGGAATCTCTGGACATATATTACTTGAAACAATGAGATGATTTAGCTTGTGCTAAGCTGTGCCAGGAGCCCAATGTTCAAGTGTAGCCCTTCGGTGCCTGTGGTTGAATGAATCTATGTAGGAACTAATGCACTGTCCAAGTTACCACAGTATATCTTCCTCATCTCTTACATTACCAACCTACTCAGTACGCTAACTTAAATAGCTGGATAGTTAGATGCCAGCTATCCTCAAGCTAAATCGAATGCTGAACGGTGCGTTTACAGAGTGTGTCATCGAATGCTTTAACGCAACTAGACTTAATACAAATCTAAGAATATATATATATATATATATATATATATATATATATATAAACTGTTCCCCGTGAAGAGCACAATAAATCCTTCCTAAGCTGAATCAAGTAAAACATTGTGTAGGGAAAAAATACAATTAGACACTCGAAATAATATGTATTCCAAATTCCCAAAGAACGTCGAAACTCCTCCAAATCCAAAATACCTCTCACCCGACTGAGTTTGTATTATATTTTTCTTTTTATTATGAATTCCATGCAGGGAAAAATCTGAAACATTCAAAATATTATCAGGGCCCAGATTGCGGGGCTTGCATATTAATTTTTGAAAATTTTCCGACTTCTCTCTCTCTCTCTCTCTCTGTATGATTAAATTTTTGTATTTACGTCTATACAGTATATTTAGCTATCTACCAAATTAATTTGCTATGCAATTCCCCCACCCTCTCTCTCTCTCTCTCTCTCTCTCTCTCTCTCTCTCTCTCTCTCTCTCTCTCTCTCTCTCTCTCTCCGACGATCCCTAGGCTCCTGGGAACCGCAAGACAAGAAACATGTCCTCTCTTTTCCTACAATATTCTATACTTGTATTTCTTTCACACTGTCTGTCTAGTACTATATCCAGTTGCAATAGCTACTGCTGTTTACTAAGTCTATTGTTAATGCTTTCACCACCATTACGTATTTTCATCATATTCTGGTTACAATGCTTTAGTTTGTCATCTATCTCTCTCTCTCTCTCTCTCTCTCTCTCTCTCTCTCTCTCTCTCTGTATATATATCCTTAAGTTATATTATATATACCTCTTTTCCCTTGTTCTTTGAGGTCATGTAACTTCATTCTCTCTCTCTCTCACTTTCACTCTCTCTCTCTCATTCATTCCCATTCTCTAACATACAAACTGGTTACCTCTCCATGCTCTTCTATTATCTCTCTCTCACTCTCTCTCTCTCCCCCCTAGTAATGATAAACACAACTCACAATTCCCCTTCATCAAAACACCATTCACTAAGCTCATAAACATCCATAAACATTACTCTCTTTCTCCATCACCTTTCCCACTATTGTCCATTTAATTCAACTTTATTTTTGTTTTATTGTGCGGTCTTTTGTTGTTATGGTGTGTGTGTGTGTGTGTGTGTGTGTGTGTGTGTGTGTGTGTGTGTGTGTGTGTGTGTTAATTCAGACGTTGGCTTTACACTGTACATGTATTATTTTCTTATTTTCTCGTTTTTCAGGCGACCTCTCTCTCTCTCTCTCTCTCTCTCTCTCTCACACAGTCACACACACTCACACACTCTCTCTCTCTCTCTCAGCGAACTCATAAACCTTCATTTCTTTCTCTTTTCCCCCTCCCTCCTTTATTCTCATTGTGCCTCCATTTATCCCCCTTCCGCCTCTTCCCTTTCTATTTTCCTCTCCATATTCTCCCTCATTCATCATGTTGACTTTTCTAACTCTCTTTTATATCATATTCTAGTTTATATTAGGTTTGTATTTGTAAAATTTACGAGGGTGCTCTAGAACTAAGCTGACTAAAATCGGTGTTATTTGTGTTGGATTCAAGTTCATGTGTGTCATATACTATATATATATATATATATATATATATATATATATATATATATATATATATATATATACAGTATATACACACAGTTTACATGCAGAAATACATAAATTATTTTTTACTTCCCATTTAATAGGGCTTACTTCACAAGCTAGTATAATCGAAATATATAAATATTAATACAAAGTGAATAATAAAACTATAGTACCGGTACTCATCATTTAAGGTATACATCTAAATATAATTGAAACTAAATCAATAATACGGCATCTATTCACAGCACATTGCACATATACATCGCAACAATGTGTAAACAATAAACAAAGTGTTGTCCATTACCATAGACAACGGGTATTGTACACAGATTTAATTACGCCTCCTGGTTTGGCTGCAGTTTATGAGGTCGATAATATACACGCACATTTGATATTTATTTAACAATATTTGATCCGAGGGTGGGTCTCTGTGTACCTACCCCTTTTAACTCCTTTAGTTTGGAAATAATATAAATACGTTTCACTCCATTAGCTTCACCCCAATCAGGTGTCGAGCCTGTACTTTAGAAGAAATTGGCCTTCGGCCAGGACAGTGGTTTGTCGAAAAATGTACTTAAATAGCTTGAAGGGGGTCTGGGTGGATATTTTTAAGTGTATGCCCTCTCTCTCTCTATTTTCAATTATTCACTCACTCTCTCTCTCTCTCTCAGACACACATATTCCTTTCTAACCTGTTTCCTCACTCTCTCTCTCTCTCTCTCAGACACATATATTCTAACCTGTCTCCTCACTCTCACTCCTCATCAGCGCTATCTCAACCCCCCCCCCCCTCTCTCTCCTGTCGGTCTCTTCTTACTCACCGAACTCATTAGCATTCATTTCTTTATCTAAACACACACACACACACACACACACACACATACACACAGCCCGTAGCCTAGTAGGTAGAGCTCTCGTCTCACACACGAGGGGTCGGGGGTTCAATCCCGGCCGGGCGGAGACAAATTGGGCTTGTCTCCTTTCATGTGTTAGCCTCAGTTCACCTAGCTGTAAATAGGTACCTGGAATAAGTGGACGACGTTGTGACGTCCCATCTGGGGTTGGCAAAAATGGTAGAAGGCGAGATGGGTATCATATGGTTCACCTAAGCTGATGGCTACCTAAGCCTTCGGGCGAGACGGTACCGTCTATAGTGAGAATGGTACCATACAGATCCACCCTAAGCCTTCGTTTCCGATGTCGCCAATTGGCTAAAATACGGACTACACACACATCCACAGCCATTCCAACAGTACATAAAACACTTAACATGCATTTCACGCAATACATTCCCAGTTAAGGAGGCGCGATAATAATGAGCTTAGCTCGCATTGCGTGGATTCTCCTTGACGAACAAGTAACTGAGTAACACACACACACACACACACACACTTTAATTAATGCTCTTCTTTATAACCCTTTCATAGTTGCTTAACAGACACTGCAACGAAAAAAATCCCCAGGACTTTTATTTTTCATTCTCTTTATTATACAAGAGGATATTTTTCTATTATTTTTCTATTTTACAAGTAATTTCTCCAGTCTTTTTTTATTTGCGTTTAGTCACAGAAATGTCCTTATTTTTTTTTTCATATTTTGGTCCAGTTAAAGACATTTCCTTAGTCTTTTCGTATGTGTGTTCAAAGTAATTTCCCTAGTCTTTTCGTATTTTTGTTCAGGAAAAGAAATGTCATTAGTCTTGTTCAGTTGGGAATTTAGGCAGGGAGTAAACAGTATATTGCACACTAGGAGGGGTACCCGGCGTTGCCCGGGTTTAAATTCTACTACCATAATCACCATCATCAATCACTACTACCACAATCATCACAATACTACTACTACCATAATCACCGGCCTCGACCTCCCTGTGCCTCATTAAACGGCGACCTCGATTTCGGCCGCTAAATGACCTCCGATTTTAGATCTGACCTCATCCGTACCCCCATTTTGGGAGGCTGCGAACAACTTTCGTTCCATACACCTTTTCGATCGGAGGCCTCCTTCTGCCCCAAACGGCCATTTTTTCGCATTTTTTTCGCTCCCGTATACTACATAAGTTCTGCCGAAAATTGTATTAAACAAAAGTGTCTCTGAGTTCCACTAAACTCGCCTAAAACCATCTCCAAAGCCTGGGCTTTCCAACGGTGCCCCACACTCCCACCTGGCACCAAAACTGTGGGAGGAGTTTAGTAACAAAGGTCTGGTAACTGACAAACAGGCAAACATTGACCTTTATTTATTAAGATTTTGTAGATTGTTCTACTCCATTTTATGCATTATTTAGATGAAAAAAAAAATGAAAAAAAAAAAATATATATAAAATAATAAATACAAAAATAAATAAATAATATTAGAGTATCTCCTTGGAATGGACTGCCAGGTTTTTGAGATACAGGCTATTCCTTGTGACTTCTGTACCGTTCATCAAGAAGGAGCAATATCCTGTGGTCTAGCCCTATCTTGACCCCTGTATGGTCTCTCTCTCTCTCTCCACACATATACTCACATACTCACTTTCATTCCGTTTCACATTTTAACTGCTCATTCTCGTCTCCCATTCACTCTTTCTCTCTAGCTGATTCACAGATACCTTCACACACACACACACACACACACTCTCACTCACTCTCATTCTCTCTCTCTCTCACTCACTCTCATTCTCTCTCTCTCTCACTCACTCACTCTCTCTCACTCTCACTCTCTCTCTCTCTCTTTCTCGTCTCCATCTCGCCCTAATGAATGGGAGATTGTCGCCCCGGGATGTCTCTTCTTCTTTCTTCTTTCTTTCTTCTTCTTCTGTCTTCTCTGCTTCTTCTGCTTCTTTTCTGCTTTTTTCATCTTTATCATTCTTTTTTTTTTTTTTTTATTTATTTTTTCATTAACAACTTTGTCATGATGTATGGAAAGTATTTAGTTCGAGCCCTT
>CM064564.1:5039289-5184289 GCA_032716605.1 Paralithodes platypus | reverse complement strand
TCCTTCCTTCCTTCACAAACAAACTTGTCCTTCCCTGCTCCATCCATCCATCCATCCATCCTTCCTTCCTTCCTTCACACTCAAACTTGTCCTTCCCTGCTCCATCCATCCTTCCTTCCTTCACAAACAAACTTGTCCTTCCCTGCTCCATCCATCCATCCATCCATCCTTCCTTCCTTCCTTCACACTCAAACTTGTCCTTCCCTGCTCCATCCATCCTTCCTTCCTTCATTCCCAAACTTGTCCTTCCCTGCTCCATCCATCCTTCCTTCCTTCCTTCTTTCACACCCAAACTTGTCCTTCCCTGCTCCATCCTTCCTTCCTTCTTTCCTTCATTCCTGCCTTCCTTCACACCCAAACTTGTCCTTCCCTGCTCCATCCTTCCTTCCTTCCTTCCTTCACACCCAAACTTGTCCTTCCCTGCTCCATCCTTCCTTCCTTCCTTCCTTCTTTCACACCCAAACTTGTCCTTCCCTGCTCCATCCTTCCTTCCCTTCATTCCTTGCCTTCCTGCTCACACCCAAACTTGTCCTTCCCTTCCTTCCTTCCTTCCTTCACACCCAAACTTGTCCTTCCCTGTTCCATCCTTCCTTCCTTCCTTCCTTCACACCCAAACTTGTCCTTCCCTGCCATATCCCCTCGCTTTATATTCCTTTATATTTTCCATATCTTTCCATTCTCTTTTATGTGTCACTTTTATATCCTCCATATTGAACCGGTTTTTGTGGTGTATAATTTTACGGTTCCTGTTGTGTATATTAATTTAGGAGTTCGCATTTCGTTATTCATTCACCTTTATTTATCGTTAGTTTATTTTATTTACTTTATTTACTTTATTTACTCTATTTACTTTTATTTACTTTATTTACTTTTATTTACTTTATTTAATTTTATTTACTTTATTTACTTTTATTGACTTTATTTACTTTTATTTACATTATTTATTTACTTGTATTTACTTTTATTTACTTTTATTTACTGTATTTACTTTTATTTACTTTATTTATCGTTAGTTTACCTTATTTACATTATTATTAACCCTTTCGGTAAACCATGAAGTTTTTTTTATACTTTATTTTGGCTAAACATAGATATTACTCAGCTTAGGAAGATCTTCTGAGACTCAAAGGGATAAAGTATATTTCAATTAACCAGTAATTAACCATCAATTTCAGTCAGTAGCCAACCCTTTCTCCCACAAGGGGTAGGGAGGATCAGCAAGAGACACGAGAAAGTAAAAAGAGGGGACAGGAAAAGAACACATATAACAGATCGCCCACAAAAAAAAAAAAAAAAAAAAAAAAAACACACACACACACACACAAGCATTCAGAAGCACCAATCATGTTCATAATACTTAGCTGCTTACATTTATTGTCTGGGTACTGCATTCTCAATTTATTTATTTCTTTACATTGTGTCTTATCATTATTTTCTCTACATTCTCCATGATATAGTATTGCAGTGCATCTAAGATTAACATATATTTGTATGGCACAGTATGTAACTATTAACATATATTTGTATGGCACAGTATGTAACTATTAACATATATTTGTATGGCACAGTATGTCACATATATTGTATGGCACAGTATGTAACTATTCACATATATTTGTATGGCACAGTATGTAACTATTAACATATATTTGTATGGCACAGTATGTAACTATTAACATATATTTGTATGGCACAGTATGTAACTATTAACATATATTTGTATGGCACAGTATGTAACTATTAACATATATTTGTATGGCACAGTATGTAACTATTAACATATATTTGTATGGCACAGTATGTAACTATTAACATATATTTGTATGGCACAGTATGTAACTATTTGGGCTTACTTCTTTCCCTTACCATTTCATGTCTATAGTATTTATTTTTCTTCTTTTTCCCTGATCTTCATACCACCTTTTTGTTTGAACTTAAATAGCTTTGGTATAATGGGGTCCTTCCTAAGCTGAATCTACCTGCCTGGGGATTAACAAAATAATCAAAATGATATAAAATATCAAAGTAGGGATGTATAATGATCTTGAAATGTATGTGTGTGTGTGTGTGTGCATATATATACAGTATATATATATATATATATATATATATATATATATATATATATATATATATATATATAATTATATATATATATATATAATAATAATAATAATAATAATAATAATTTGGTGTGTCCTTCCGTGATTGCCTCCCAACTCAGCCCTATTGTTATTCTCTGAAACCTGACCCTTAACTAATTCCGGAACTCATTATCTCCGTGTCGAATTATCTCACCATAATAAGTATCGTTTTCCATTACCGAGTGTGGTGTATGTAGTGTTACGACCATGTGTGTGTGTGTGTGTGTGTGTGTGTGTGTGTGTTAGCAACTTCCTATAACTACATAATGTTTTGAAATTACGAAGGTCCTATGAGAGTCAGAGAGTATTTTGTGGTCCTGTCACCCTTTTGATTCCTAGAAGTCCTTCTTTACCTCATTATAATCGTTTAGTGTTACACAAAATAAAATCAAGGTTGTACCATCGTTTTGAAAGGGCTAACAACTTCACCGGCAAACACTATTCCAACACCGCATTTAAAGTATATATAGCATGCATAACAAACATTCTAATACATTCTACGTTACTCGGCCATTAAGTTTTTTTTTTTTAGGTTGTTCCCTAGACCTCTTATCAAGCTAAAAAATACACCCCCTAGACCCCCTTTCAAGATAAATTTGTACATTTTTCGGTAGAAAAATTTCCCGACCGAAGGCCGGTTCCTCTTAAATTACAGGCTCGTTATCGCTCGCCTGGAAAAAATCGACACCTAAATTGCACGAACGGTCTTAAAATTGACAGAAATTGGGCGAAAGTTCTTAAAATCGCCTAACTTATCTCCAAATCTTAAAAACATTGGGGCTAAACATGAGGGAGAAAGGGGTCCAGAAAAAAATCCCTCAAGTGGAAATCTCCCTTTAACTGTCTTCCCTCCTTTCACCCCTTCCTTACTCTCCGCCCCCTACATCAACCGTTTATTGTGCGAGCTGTAGTTATCGCTACATCTCCGTTACGCGACCCCCAAATGTATCGCCGCATCTTTTACTTATATTTCCCCTCGGACTGCGCCACACACACACACACACACACACACTCTCTCTCTCTTTGTACCAGTAGCACCTTTTACTTTTCCCCCCCCCCCCCCCCCCCCCGGTCCGCACTCCGTTTTCTCCGTCTGGTGGCATCGTCTTTGTAACCCGGGTTTATTGAGGCGCGCCGGAGTGCGAGGCGGAAGTACCGGGTTCGGTTGCTTTTAAGGGGGGATGGGCGTATTTATTTGCTCATTTATGTATTTTGTGATTTTTTTTTTTTTTAGTTTCCTCCCTAGACCTCCGTCAAGCTTATCTCTCCCCCCCCCCCCCCCCCCACGACCCTCATTCAAGATAAATTTATACATTTTTCGATAGAAAAGTATCCCGCGGTTACCCTTAAAAATATTGAGCCATATAGCATTGGGTGGGTTTAGGTAAAGGAAGCTTAAAAGAAAATTTAGAAAATCATCGTTATCGAGAGAGAGAGATTAAGAGATATTCTGCAGAAGAATTATTCTGAACACTAAAAAAAAAAATGGCAGAACAAATTATTGGACATAGAAATTCGACCCAAAGGAAAAATATATCAAATCAGAATATATCTATAATAATACCATCTTATAGCAAGGGATAAAACTGAAGATACAAAAGCGCTCAATAACCCTTGTATTTCCCTGTACTGTACTTTTTGGCCAACGCTGCGTACAAAGTTTCCGGAGATCCTAACAAGCGGGATATAAAAAAGTTTGCCCTGGTAGTTGTTTTCTGTTTTCCGTTTTCATTCCCATTTTCGCGTTTTATTCCCTCACATACACACAGCACAAAAAAGTTTATATGGCGAGCTGAATAGTGAGAGAGGATGGCCTGCCTTGTATTGGATAGATGGATGGAATAGATAGATAGCTGGATAGAGAGGTGGGTAGATAGATAGATAGATAAATATATAGATATACAGATAGATAGATAGATAGACAGCTAGATAGATAGATAGATAAATAGATGGATGGATGGATATATAGATAGATAGATAGATAGATAGATAAATAGATATATAGATAAGATATATAGATGGATGGATAGATGGATAGATAGAGCTAGATGGATAAATAGATATATAGATAGATAGATGGATGGATGGATGGATGAATGGATGGATAGATGGATAGATAGAGATAGATGGATAGATAGATATATAGATAGATAGACAATTGAATAAGTTCGGTAGTTCGATGGAAAGCTATATAAATATGTACTGTATGTAGAGGAATAGACATATAGATAGATAGTGAGTCGTATAGCATTGGGTTTAGGTAAAGGAATCATAATTAAAAGAAAACTTAGAAACTCATCCTTAAGCCGGTATCACACGAGTTTTTATAGTCAATATTCATAATCAACATTTTTCTGGCAACATTTCTGGAATATTTTACACCGTTATCGGAAACTAGACTGATGGTAGATGAATTTAGGCGACATCAATCATTTAAATGTTGACCTCATAAGCTGCCAGACCAGTGTTGAGGATAAATGTTAAGGGAAAAAGCGCTCGTGTGATACCGGTTTAGAGAGAGAGAGAGAGAGAGAGAGAGAGAGAGAGAGAGAGAGAGAGAGAGAGAGAGGTGAATGCACGCCTGCAGTATTAGAGAAAATAAAAGAGGGAGGGGGGGGGGGGGAGAAACAATTGCACTTCCAACGCCCCCCACCTTCCCCCCTCCTCCTCCTATTCCCCCTCTCCCCCTTCTACTCCTTCTCTCTTTAGTCTCCTCCTCCTCCTCCTCCTCCTCCTCTGTTCTCTCTCCATCCTCCCCCTCCTCCTCTCCTACCCACTCAACCAACCTACCTCTGACCCCCTTCTCCCCCCCCCTCCGCACTCCTTCTCTCCCCCCCACCCTCCCCACCTACCTTTACCCTCTTTCTCTCCTCTCCCCCTCCCTCCCCACCCACCTACCTCTACTCTACTCCCTCTCCTCCCCCCCACCTACCTTTTCCCTCCTTCTTTCCTCCCCCACCCTCCCCACCTACCTTCTACCCCCCTTCTCTCCTCCTCCTCCCTCCCTCCCAACTTACCTTTACCACTCTTTCCTCATCCTCCCTCCCAACCTACTATTACCCTCCTTCTATCCCCTCCTCCCCCACCCGAGATGTTCCAATGTTTCCTTACCCACTCTAAACCACTGTTTGGACACTTGATCCTCAGTGTTTTGGAGGACAAGCAGCCTAGAAGGGTCACTAGACCTGTTGTTGCTTGATTTCCTTTGTACTCTCTCTCTCTCTACTAGAATTAAGTCCTGACCACCTCGTTTGGATCGTAAGGTCTGTGTGGCCAGTGTATCTACGTAAAAAAAAACTCCCCACCTACCCTTACCCTCCTCCTCCTCTTCCACCCTCCCCACCTATCCTTATCCCTCCCCCTCCTCCTCCTCCTCCTCTTCCTCTTCCACCCTCCCCACCTATCCTTATCCCCCCCCCTCCTCCTCCTCTTCCACCCTCCCCACCTATCCTTATCCCTCTCCCCCTCCTCCTCCTCCTCTTCCACCCTCCCCACCTATCCTTATCCCTCTCCCCCTCCTCCTCCTCCTCCTCCTCTTCCACCCTCCCCACCTATCCTTATCCCCCCCCCCCCCCCTCCTCCTCTTCCCCCCCCCCCCCCCATCCTTATCCCTCTCCCCCTCCTCCTCCTCCTCCTCCCTCCCAACCTACCTTTACCTCCTCCTCCCTCCCCACCTACCCTTACCCTCCTCCGCCTCCTTCCCTGTTATGAGATCATGAACATCCGATAGATTTGAATGTTTCGCCTCCTCCTTCCTTCTTTCCTCCCTTATTCGTTCCTTCCTTCCTTCTTGCTTACTCTCCTTCGATCCTTTATTCCTTCCTTCCTTCCTCCCTTCTTTCTCTCCTTCCTTCCTTCCTTCCTTCCTTCCTTCCTTCTTGTTTACTCTCCTTCGACCCTTCCTGTTGTGACATTTACTTGCCTGTTTTAATTTTTTCCTTCTATCAGTTCTTTATATCCTTTACCTACATCCTCATTTTCTTCCTCTCTCTCTCTCTCTCTCTCTCCCAGATATGAACTAGCTAAGCGTTTTTCAATAGCCTGCTAAACTTTTCTGTAAGAGTGAAACGCGGCAAAGGCCCACCGTAGACTTTAAGGGAGCCCACCTAGCTTTTTGGTATTTGTTTGTTCTCTCTTTCTCTCCCTTTCTCTTTGGCTTGTATCCATTCGGCCACATTCAGCCTACTGTTTTAAGACGCTTACCCCCATCCAGGTGTCAATATTTTCCTGGCGAGCGGTAGCGAGCCAGCATATACTGTATATATATTTGTTTTGACAGCAAGCAAAATTGTTACATTTTACGATAGAAAAAAATTTCCGGCAAAGCCGGATTTCTCCCTACAATGCTGGCTCGCTATCGCTCGCCAGAAAGAAATCGACACCTGGATGGGGATAAACGTCTTAAAACAGTTGGCTGAATGGGTCCGAATGGATACAAGCCAGGGAAAGAGAGAAAAGGAGAGAAAGAACAAAAAAAGCCGGTGACCCCTCCTTCATATATCCCTTCCATATTATACGATGCTTTTATTGTCAGTGTGTTCTGGCTATCATTAGACGATTTTATGCTGGGTAGGACACACACACACTCACACTTATTATCTCACTCTCACACACACTCTCACTCTCTCTCCAATACACACACACAGTCACTCTCTCTCTCTCTCTCAAACACATGCATACACTCTTTTGCAAACACAAACACACATACACACTCATTCTCACTCTATCTATCTATCTATCTGTCTGTCTGTCTGTCTGTCTGTCTGTCTGTCTGTCTCTCTCTCTCTCTCTCTCTCTCTCTCTCTCACCCCTTTTAATTGCTGCCATTATTCGCTTTTTCCTCTCTTTATCATCTATTTTCTCTTTGTTATATCCTTTTTCGTAACCTTTCTCTAGTTAGTTTCCTTTTCATTGTTCCTGTTTCGTATGCTTTCTCTTATTCTATATTATTATCCTTTTCTGTCGCCTTTATTTTCATTTTCTCTATTTTGCGTAATTTTCTTTCCCCGTTTTCTATATTTCTCACAATTATTTATTTCTTGCCTTAACTGTAGTATTTATTGTATTTATGATGTGTTGTTCCGTCTATATTAACTGGTCTATCTTCATGTTTACCATTTTCTTAGTGTCGCAGTTCTTTCTCATATTTTGCGCAGTTTGACATTTCTTATTTTGTTCACTAGTGTTTCTCTCCTATTTTCTCCACTTTCCTCCTCTCTTCACTCGCTTGCGCCTCCCTTCCCCTCCTACATTCCCATTTATCTGTTTCTCTCTCTCTCGCTGTCTTTATTGTACTTTCCACCTTCGTTCTATATGCACTGTGTATATATATATTTATATTTTTTTTTACGTTTTTTATCCGTTTTCTGTATCTGATGACACAGTTTTCTCTTGTGTAAAATTATTATTATTATTATTATTATATATATATATATACTGTATAACTATAACCTTATTATGTGTTCTTCTTTTTAACTTACAATATCTTTTTTCTTCCTCTTCTCCTTAATTCCTGTTATATTTCTTCATTTACTCCTTCCCTTATTCTTCCCTTTCTTTCCTTCTTTGCTCCCCCTCTTCTCTCCGACTTCATTCCTTCCCTACTTTCCTTCTCTCTTCCTTCCTTCCTTCCTTCCTTCCTTCCTTTATCTATTTATTCAGTTCACTCCTTCCTTCATCTTGTTCAGTTCTTCCATTTTTCTTACCCCTCATTCTACCGTGGACTAGCCTACTTTCCAAATCACAAAAGTAGTCAAATTATTTAGACGAGCTTGTGTTGTTTTACTCTCTTGGTTTGTGTCACTCACTCTCACTCATACTCTCTCTCTCTCTCACTCACTCACTCTCACTCTCTCTCTCACTCACTCACTCACTCACTCACTCTCTCTCTCTCTCTCTCTCACACACACACATTGCACACACAAGTATCACAATCTATATAAGAAAAACATTTTCTCCTGAGGTTTGTGAGAAAATTGCACCTCTCACTCACTCTTTCTTTCTCTCTCTCTCTCTCGCTCTCTCATTCACTCACTCACTCACTCTCTCTCTTTCTCACTATAATCCAGATCAATTGTCTCTCTCTTTTGAGGTGTGAGGAAATTGCACGATTTCATCTTTTTCTTTCGCTATTTCACTCTCTTTCTTACTATCTCTCTATCTATATATTTGTCTATCAGTCTATTCATTTATCTATCTATCTATCTATCTATCTATCTCTCTCTATAAATATCTATCTATCTATCTATCTATCCATCCATCCATCAATCTTAAACACTACAATTCATATAAATTTTCCGTTTTGATATACTGTACTAAGAAATTACCTACTGTATGCGTTCTCTCTCTCTCTCTCTCTCTCTCTCACACACACACGCACACACACTTTATCTTTCACACTCTCTCTCTCTCTCTCTCTGTCACTCACTCACTCTCACTCTCTCTCCACACGGACAAATACTCTTAAATACTCTTACTTCCCTCTTACGGTTACTGACAGGATATTGCCTCTTCTTATTTCCATGTATTTCTATTTCACTCTGGTATTTCTCATCTACGCCTCTGTTTTCTCCTCCTCCTCCTCCTCCTTCTCCTCTCCCCCCCCTCCTCCTCCTCCTCCTTCTCCTCCTCCTCCTCCTTCTCCTCCTCCTCCTCCTTTGACTATTCACGCATTTATCTTTCATCTGATTGGTGGAGTTCTTGAATGTTTACATATTCCTGCGCTGTGATTGGTTGAAACTTTGGTATTGACTTACGATAATTTCATTTATTGAATTCATTGTTATTAGAATAAATTTTTATCATCTCGTAGATATGTATGTGTCCTTAAAATAATATCCACGCACTCAAAACACACACACACACTCATATATACACTCATACACACGCACATACTGTATACATTGGAATATATACATGTAAACAAAAAATCCATTAAGGCCTACTCAGAAAGAGAGAGAGAGAGAGAGAGAGAGAGAGAGAGAGAGAGAGAGAGAGAGAGAGAGAGAGAATATATTTTTCCATTTTTCTCCAAGCACTTCAATTCTGAGGCAAATTTACGCAGAAGCACAAACACACAAGCGACTTCAAGCGGAAGATATGCACACACACACGCACACAGGGAACGTACACCACTTACATACACACACAGACACACAGAAACACAAATATACACGTATAAACACACACACACACACACACACACACACACACATAATAATACACCCTATGCGAGTATTCCCTGCTACGTTAGTCTCTCTCTCTCTCTCTCTCTCTCTCTCTCTCTCTCTCTCTCTCTCGTGAACCTGGTGGTGCTTGTGTAAGGGTAAAAACACTTGAGTAAATATTTGTGGGGCCGCTTCTTAAGGTAAAGTGAGAGAGAGAGAGTGAGAGTGAGTGAGTGTGTTTGAATGAGTGTGTGTGTATATGGGTGTTATTTCACTATGTACAGTTGGTGGCAAATATTTGTATCAACTTTATTTTAATTATATATACGGAAGGCAACATAGTATGATTGACTTCCATGAATAATTTGGTGGGCAGTTTTGTGACAAAGCCATTCTAGACGGAGGTATGCGCTCTACCGAGTGGCCCTCGAATTGGTCATATTATTTAACTATTGATTATACAAATACACTTCTAATTCAATAATACTAATTTTCCTTGCATTCATAAATATAATAACACTACTATAATGAATACATAAACTCATGGAGATGGTACACATTGATGCGTCTAATTGTGCAATAAATGTACAGAGTAATGTTCGTATTTGTCTAAAATAGTTTGCACATCGGATGCAGCCTACATAATTGGCGTGTCTTTGGTATTTAACAATATACAAAATATGCAAATTGTTTTTATATAATACTATGTTCAAAATAACATATTGAAGTCCTGTAATTAAATTAAATCCCAGAGTATCCCAGACTCCACCCCATTAACATTCCTCCCTCAATTAATTATCTAATTATTAAGCTTCAATTAACTGCCTAATAATTATAATTCATCTTTATTGTTTTCCGATGTTTTGCGGTTGGTAATGTTGGCGAGGTGATGGCGGCAATGAGTGGAGTTTTAATTTAGCGAACCGTTAATGGGCGGGTTTTATCGGAATTTTGGAAATATAGGTAATTATGTGGTTGATTAGAATAGTAGTGTGTGTGTGTGTGTGTGTGTGTGTGTGTGTGAGAGAGAGAGAGAGAAAGTGAGAGAAAGACAAACGAGACACCAAATTAACCATACCTGAATCAAACATAAAAGGCACCGTACGTAAAATGCCTATCAATTTGATCACCTTTTAAATGAACCAGTTCAGTACCAGTTTTGTACTTTTCATTTTATACTGACTACTAACAGACGATTTTATTCAGTTTAAGAAAGGCCTCCAGAAATGAAGAAGCTTCGAACTATGATCCATCTATCGGTCCTTAGATCCTAACCTAACCTAACCTAAGATCTGTGCCCCATAAATTGTTCTCTCCTTTCACTTAAACATTAGTCTACTCAGTGTACAGTTGAGTCTTAGTACATGATTAGCTTTATATCCAGTATTCTATAAATGGATATATAATCGTAGTCATGTACTTAACCTTCATCTGTCTTGATGGTGTAATGGTTAGGGTGTTTAAAATATGTATGTGGTAACCCAGGTTCGAATCCCGGGAGGATCACATGCTTTCATTAATTTCATGGGAGGTATTTGGTGTTGGGAGTGAAATAAATAAATAAGATTATTAACCATTTTTACTACCACAGATCCTTCTTAAACTGCAAAAAATCGTCTAAATATAGCAAGAATAAAATTTCTAAGACGTCGTCGGCACAGAAGGGGTTAACACACCTAATGTTTCTTATTCCCATGAGTTTGATCAAAGTACACCTCTTCTTTTTATCCAGGAGCCTGATTATTTACATACCTCCTTCTATTACCAGGATGATTGACGCACTTTATTTTCTTTCCAGGATGATAGACACATTTTTATTCTCAGGATGATTAACACACCTCTTTTTATTCCCAAGATGATTAACACACCTCTTTCTATTACTAGGATGATTAACACACCTCCTTTTATTACCAGGATGATTAACACACCTCTTTTTATTCCCAAGATGATTAACACACCTCTTTTTATTACTAGGATGATTAACACACCTCCTTTTATTACCAGGATGATTAACACACCTCTTTTTATTCCCAAAATGATTAACACACCTCTTTTTATTACTAGGATGATTAACACACCTCCTTTTATAACTAGGATGATTAACACACCTCTTTTTATTCCCAAGATGATTAACACACCTCTTTTTATTACTAGAATGATTAACACACCTCCTTTTATTACCAGGATGATTAACACACCTCTTTTTATTCCCAAGATGATTAACACACCTCTTTTTATTCCCAAGATGATTAACACACCTCTTTTTATTACTAGGATGATTAACACACCTCCTTTTATTACTTGGATGATTAACACACTTCTTTTTATTCCCAAGATGATTAACACACCTCTTTGTATTCCCAAGATGATTAACACACCTCTTTTTATTACTAGGATGATTAACACACCTCCTTTTATTACTAGGATGATTAACACACCTCTTTTTATTCCCAAGATGATTAACACACCTCTTTTTATTACCAGGATGATTAACACACCTCTTTTTATTACTAGGATGATTAACACACCTCCTTTTATTACTAGAATGATTAACACACCTCCTTTTATTACCAGGATGATTAACACACCTCTTTTTATTACTAGGATGATTAACACACCTCTTTTTATTACTAGGATGATTAACACACCTCCTTTTATTACCAGGATGATTAACACACCTCTTTTTATTACTAGGATGATTAACACACCTCCTTTTATTACCAGGATGATTAACACACCTCTTTTTATTCCCAAGATGATTAACACACCTCTTTTTATTCCCAGGATGATTAACACACCTCTTTTTATTACTAGGATGATTAACACACCTCCTTTTATTACCAGGATGATTAACACACCTCTTTTTTAATTTTCTTTTCCCAGGAGCTTGATGAAGATGGCGGACCTATCTACCACCCTGGGCCTAACTACGGCCCCCTTCAGCCTGACCTCCTCGACCTTTGACCCAACGATACTACTGACCGTGACCCCTGCTGACCCTGACCTGACCTACGCCTCCTCCCTGGACCCCAACAGTACCGAGGATATCCCAGCGGGCCCAAACTACCCCTATTATACTCTGGGGTTCACGGCAGCCAGCGCTTTTATCATCGCTATCCTCGGGACTTTCGGTCAGTTTAGGGTGGTTTTCTGTGGTTTGGGGCAATTGCATTTGTTTCTATGGTATGGTGGTCTGGTTAAGCTGTCAAAATGCGTCATAATTTTCAAAGGGTGAAACAAAAAAGTAGAATGAAATAAAAAATAAAAATAGGAAAAATGGGGATTGGGCCTGAGCATATAGATAGATAGATAGATAGATAGATAGATAGATAGAAACCATGTTTTTCAATTTCAGACATTGGGGACGCATGTTTTTCACACACATTCAGTTTTCTTATAATCCCGATCCGTTGAGGAGCATTTTCATTTTTCAACTTTGTATAATTATGTAAACATATTTTTTCACAGCCTGCTCAGAGCTCAATTAATTACATAATTAATATGAATAACTATCATCGCACTACCATCTACTTATCAGACAATCAAATATCTCTATATATCCCAATCATCCAGCTATCTCTCAATTATTATCTCTCTATATATCCCAATCATCCAGCTATCTCTCAATTATTATCTCTCTATATCAGGTAATCTACTAACCATCATCGCCCTCCCGTTAACGAAGAAGCTACGCACGACCGCCACCGCTTTCGTCGTGAACTTAGCCATCGTAGAGTTGTTGTTCTGCGTGTTCATCCTCCCTATGTCCGGCGCTCAGTACCTCTACCTGCAGCAGTACTCGATACCCCTCCTCACCGACCAGCACTGTATATTCTTCGTGGCGCTGCGGTACGGGCTCACGCAAGTCGAACTACAGACGATTTTGGCCATTGCTCTCACCAGGTAAAAACAAAAGTCTCTGTTTTTTTGTTTTTTTTTTTTTTTTTTGGTCTACGTGTATGAAGGAGACAAAGGGCAAAGCTGCCTGCAACAAGTGTCTTTTCCTAAGTTGAAAAACTGATGGTTGCTAAATTAAACGTTGTGTGTGTGTGTGTGTGAATATACACACCCTTTGAAGAGGAGCACTTTATTGACAACGTTTCGCAAATGTCTTCTTCAAGTCAGGTCAGGTCTGCAAAACGTTGTCAATAAAATGATTTTCCTCAAGTGGTGTACCTATTCATTCTGTCATTATATGTTAATAACAAGTCTTGTCTTTAACCTATTGATTGGTTATAGTCTTGTCTCTACCCTATTGATTGGTTATAGTCTTGTCTTTACCCTATTGATTGATTATAGTCTTGTCTTTACCCTATTGATTGGTTATAGTCTTGTCTTTACCCTATTGATTGGTTATAGTCTTGTCTTTACCCTATTGATTGGTTATAGTCTTGTCTTTACCCTATTGATTGGTTATAGTCTTGTCTTTACCCTATTGATTGGTTATAGTCTTGTCTTTACCCTATTGATTGGTTATAGTCTTGTCTTTACCCTATTGATTGGTTATAGTCTTGATTCCATTTAACTCTTTCATTTAGAGAGGACAGCCTTAATCTTATCAAAGTCGTCTATTGACAGCCAGAATAAATCCAAATATAAGCTATAATTTGAGACCATATATAATTCTTTGGTCGCTAGAGGCTATTCCAAAACTGACTATAATAGTTCAGTATTACCAAGACCGACAGCAAAATAACGTCATCATAATTTAAGGAATTTAGACATAAGAGCTCAGAGTTTGCTTTGTGTAGAAATATTAGAGACAATGGCACAGATAGAGGGATCGAAACCGAAGGAAGGTAGTCGGGAAAGTAGAGATTTGTGCCAGATTCTATCAAAGGCTTTCGATATGTCTAGTGCAGTAGAAAAAGTCTCACCGAAGTCCCGAAGGGAGGATGACCAAGATTTAGTAAGATAAACAAACAGATCGCCATAATGAAGATCAGAAAGTAGATTGTGGGAAGATAAATGCTTAAGAAATGTTGAATTAAGAAGAGTTTCAAAAACTTTAGAGTGGGAAGAAATGAGAGCAATTGGACGATAGTTGGGGTCACCCTTCTTTGGGACAGGTTGAATGAGAGCAAACTTCCAGCAAGAAGGAAAGACGTTAGAGGAAAGACAGATAAGAGAGAATTTGCGACATTACCTTCTAGAGATTGTAGCATTATTATAGTGTTTTTCGGTATATATTTACTAACTATCGGCCTTCTAGCGACTTTTGAGATCGGATCTAGCGGTATTTTGTGTCTTGATTGGCTAACCCTGTCCCACAGAGCACTGGCGGTGGCGACCCCTCGCATGTACACGACCATCAACCGGACTAGGGTGATCGGGAGCTACATCGCCTTCATATGGCTCTACTCCTTCTTCCTCAAACTACCACCGGCGCTAGAGGTAAGCTTGGAGGATGTTTTAGGATTTAGGATACTTTAGGATGCTTTAGGATGTATGTTTTAGGATAGCAAGGTAGATAATCAAATACAGTTAAAGAATTAGTGATTAAACTACTTTTCCTTCCTCAAACTACCACCGGCACTAGAGGTAAGCTTGGAGGATGTGAGTTTTAGGAGGTATTAGGATATTATTTCAGGGTGTGTGTTTCAGATGTTTTAGGATGAATGTCTTAGGATGGTTTAGGATGTATGTTTTAGGATGTTTTAGGATGTGTGTTTTAGGATACTTTAGGATGTGTGCTTTAGGATGGTTTAGGATGTGAGTTTTAGGATGCTTAAGGATGTGTGTTTAGGATGCCTTAGGATGTATATTTTAGGATGCTTTAGGATGTGTGTTTTAGGATGTGTTGTAGGATGTATGTTTTAGGATAGCTACTAGAGGTAAGCTTGGAGGATATTTGTTGTAGGAAATCTTAGGATGGCATAGAATGTATGTTTTAGGATAGCTAGGTACTTAATCAAATACTGTTAAAGGAATAGGGATAAATCTAGTATAGGTGTTAATTAATCGGCAATTAGGATGTTTTAGGATAGATATCAAGGGTTTGGTGAAAATATATCTAAATGCTTAGTGGTAAAACTAGTAAAGGTGTTTACCCTTTGCAGACTGTAACGTATTTTGCCAGTTTATTCTGGCTATCATTAGAAGATTGTATACAGTTTAGGAAGGATCTGTGGGAATTAAAAGGGTAAAGACTATCTCAATTAGCTCTCCGATTTCTATATATCCTTCCAAATCTGAATAAAATCATCTATTAACAGCCAGAAAATAGAACAGAAATACGTAATGATATCTAAAAAGGTTTAAATATCTAGAAATCAACTGCGAAGAGATTACATTTTCCACCAGGTGAATTATTGTTTTTATTACAACTAACTTAACCCTATGACAGTGGATGGGTCGGTATGAGTTCAACACGGTGACCATGGAGTGCGACCTGTCCAACAACGACCCGGTGGCTCGGCTGGTCTACATCCTGATCGAGGCTGTCATTCCCGTCCTTCTCATTTTCATCCTCTACATCTTCGTCTTTGTTATGGTTAGTTACGGGGTGGCAAATTTAGCCGCTTGTATTTTTATTCTAGCGATTTTATACATTTCTTCACAATCTAGCGACTTTTGAGAACGGATCTAGCGGTATCTTGTGTAATATTAGTTACGGGGTTGAAAATTTAGTTACTTTACCGTTTAGATCGAGAGGTATTGTTAGCTACGGGGTTATCAATTTAGCCGTCCTGCTCATCTTCATCCTCTACATCTTCGCCTTTATTATGGTTAGTTACGGGATTGAAAATGTAGCCACTTGTATTTATATTTTAGCGATTTTATAAATTGCTTTACTATCTAGTGACGCTCTAGCGAATTTTGAGAATGGATCTAGCGGTATTTTGTGTTTTCATTTGGTAACCCTGAATCACAGATCAAGAGGTATTGTTAGTTACGATGTTGCCAATGTAGCTACTTTACCTTGGATCTAAAGGGGTTCACTTCAAGCTAATGGCAATTTTTTACAGCTAGCGACATAATTACAAGCAATATTCTGGATATTTCAGATATTTGAGAGCTAGCAATATAATGCCTAGTGATATTCTGGAGATATCAGGCATTATAGAGCCATGCTCTAGAGATTGTGGCTATATTCTAACGATCATTTATATTTATTTACTATCTACAACAATTCTAGCAACTTTAGAGAACGGATCTAGCGGTATTTTGTATAATCAATGTCCACGCGCCTTCTTCTTCTTCCTCTTCTGACTACCCTCGCTCCCCAGGTGGTTCGTCGCGCAGTGATACGTAACCGGAGGTTCAGTCACAGCTTCCCTCCGCTCCAGCAACAGGTTCCGCATTTATTCCTGCTGTTTGGTCGTCTTTTGGGTCATGTTTTGTTATTTTGATCTTTTGTTTTGTTTTGTTGTTTTTCTTATGTTTGATCTTCTTTTGTTTTGTGTTGTTAGTTATCCCGCTGTTTAAACTTCTTTTTGTTTTGTCTTGTTTCCTTCCTTCCGATGTTTGATCGTATTTTGTTTTGTGTTGTTATTATTCCCGCTGTTTGATCTTTTGTTATGACTTGTTGTTTTCCTTCTGTGTGATCTTCTTTTGTTTTGTCTTGTTATTTATACCCGACAAAACAAACTATCTGATTGACATATGTTTTATTCTATTTTCACGCCGCATGGTAGTCTTCTGTTTCTTCTTTTTGATTTCCCGTTGTTTGATCATCTCTTGTGTTGTCTTGTAGTTGACATCTTGCTTGTTGGGAATGTTGTTGATTGTTTTGTATATTTTGTGTTAATGTCAAAGCCTGTTTTTGTATGTGTATGGTATTTGTATCTATAGTTGATGTTATTAGTTACCTGCATTTGTCATTTAATTTGCACTTATTTTGATTGGAACACCTCGATTGCTTGTAGAGGTGTTCCGTAAATTCTATTGGTCTAGTCTTTAGTTTTGTAGTTTGTTCTTTGTTCGTTGTTAAAGTTGTGTTTGTTTGTTTGTTTTTAGGTTATGTTGTTTGCATGTGACTAATTCTAACTGATGTCCATATTGTTTAATCTATTTTTTGTTTTGTTTTTACATGTGGGAAAATATATTTGTGTTTGTTCCATTTAACTGATTATATTTATCTACATTTTTTATGTTATCAATTAATATTGGCAGAATAATTTAATTTCTATTATTGAATGTTATTAAACATATCTTTCCTTGCATTTTGCACCACCAATTGTGCTGTATTGTAGTATTGTACCTATTAAACACACACACACACACACACACACACGTATATATATATATATTATTATTATTAGTATTACTTTATTTTTTATTTTTTTTAAACCCTTTAAGAAATGTCTGAATTAAGAAGTCATTTTCTTTAAGTGGCCTAATCTTAGCAATGAAGCATGATCACTAATGGAGTATTATAGCCATGCAATACTTCAATAATGACTCTTATTACAGGCTTGCATGTGTATGGTATGTTAATTATTTATGTCTTTGATGTGTGTGTGTTTGTGTGTGTGTGTGTGTGTGTGTGTGTGTGTGTGTGTGTGTGTGTGTGTGTGTGCGCGCCATAACTGGCTAATGAGTCAGTGTTTTATTACATAATTAATTTTTTATCTAATATATTAAATAAATGGAATCCTATTTCATAAATATTCATAAATATTTGACAACATACATTCAAATATAAAACAAAAACGTTATCATATAAAGAGTGTAGTACTTCAATAAAGTAAAAACAACAGGGGTATTATCGGTAGCAAGTAAAGTTTAATTAGATTAACGAAAACAGTAATAATGTTAATATCTATTGTCAATCACAATAATAATATCATTTAATATTATAAAACTCCTCTCAGTATTGGTACACCGTTACATTTCTAATTGTAATTTAGTTTTCGGAGTGAGACCGTTTTGAAATCATAGTAGTAACACCGTGTTACAAACCACATCTGTGTGTTCCATCGCATCATAAAAGGCTTTCACATATTCACGACAAGAAAGGCCCCAATTTCAGTGTGGCATGACTGTGTAATGACAGTGCCACTACGATCGACGACGGACCTATGACGACATCTGTCGTCAAGCATTCAAAACTGATACACGACTTAGGACGACGGACCTACAACTCGGGACAACGGCCTATAACTCGGGATGGCGGCGGCGGAATAACAAGGGGCGGAGTGCTGACCCACACACGACTTTTCACGACTGTCATGGTACCGTCGGTGGTTGTCAACATTGCCATGATACACCACGCTGTATGACGACGGTGCCACGACGGCGACACGGTGCCGCCATGATGGCACATAACAATTTCCAGCGCCATGACAAAATTTCCATATTTTGAACGTGACCAACAAAAATTTGCACCACGCCGACACGTGGAGACGCTGGGACGACAACACAAGCTGCATGCCGTCAATTCTCGACCACCGCGCCACGTTGGGCTAGTCGTGGAATGTCAGGATCAAAATTGTTTATGTGTGAAAGCCTCTTATAATGCCATGCAGAACATAACACGATGCTACATGACATGAATATACTAAAAGAGAGCCAGATAAAATAAGAAACATTAAATCTAGAAATGAAAACCTAACCTAACCTTCCGCTAAATTCCCAGGTGAAAATGAGTTCCGCCCGTGTCGCCCGCGCTTCCGTCCGCGGAAACAAGACCAAGGTAGTGCCGCCGCCCCCTTCCACCTCCAACACCTCCTCCACCACCACCGCTCCTCCAGGTGGGGGTGGGGGGGAGGGAGCGGGGGGTGAGAGGAAGGGGTCTAGTTCCAGCTTCCAGAGTCTCAAGCGCCTGGTTTCGGAGTCCAGTCTGAGCACCAGATTGTAAGTATTGGGATGGAGACAGCAAGGGGTGCTGGGTTAGCTATAGGAGCAGGTAGGGTGTGCTACCTCGAATTGATATGTGGGTGACGAGTATTTTTCTTAATTTTATCTTGTATTCCATCAAATATTTTATCCAGTTAATTTGCCATTTTCTAAGAATTATATACTGTATATTTTATATATATACAGATATATATATATATATATATATATATATATTTATATATATATATATATATATATATATATATATATATATATATATATATATATATATATATATATATTATTTTGCACTTCGATTGCTGTTTATTAGAAACCTTTTACTGGTCTTGCTTATTAACTTGACTTATATACATTAATATATTTCTATAGATTGTGAGTTTTGCCGAGGCTAAATTCTTATCAATTTGGAATTTACGAGTCTGAGCATTTTCGAGTGAGAGTTGTAGAAGTTGTTTGTTCCATTCTCACATTTGTGTGGACTTTGATTTAGTTATTATTTATTTGATAATGAGGAATTTACTGAAGATATCATACTGGTGTGTTTTTGTGCATCTTATTTAAACTAGAAAGGTTTGTGTTTATTAGTTATATTTTATTATTTATATACTTATTGTAATTTATTTTTAACACAATAAGTATATTAAGTTTTTAACATAGTACATATTAATAATAGTTTATATTTATATTCAATTATTATATGGGGTAAGTTGCTAGCTATCATTTAAGTTAGAGCTTTATTACGTTTGGTATTGTATTATATATTTGTCTTTGCTTTTACTCTTTATCTTTATATATAAATATACATTCAGTATATTAATCAATTATTTATATTTAAAAATATTATTTATTTGTATTAATTACTTCATAAACCTGTACACCTTATGCCAATCTCTGCCATGCTTAAACATTATCCAATTAAGCCGTCACGTAAGGAAATATTATGTTTATATCCTTGCTGTATCTATATATCTTTCAAGCCAAAACACACTATGCTTCTTCTACACACGTGCCACTAGAAATACTCCACTGTCAAATAATACTAAATTGTAACAAAACTGACATGCCTTCAATATTTATAGTGTGTGTATATATATATATATATATATATATATATATATATATATATATATATATATATATATATATATATATATATATATATATATATATATATATATATATATATATCATAATTTCAACCCCACATAATTGCGCTGGCAACACAAGATATTCCCTCCTGCAACACCTGAGTGACACCAAGTTGCCCTCTGCTGCCAACTTTTTATGACCTTTGACACCTTGAGTCAAGGTGTCAAAGTGTTGTCAAAGACTGTCATTGACAACACTTAATAACCTCCATTCACCTCAAAACACTTTATAAAACCACACACGCACGCACATACTGATACCTATTATGTCCCAATATTACACATATGATTTATTGCCTATTTCACTTTAGTAATACACTATTTTTACCTATTCACCCGATAAAATGTCTCCTAAACTAAGTCTATATACATACTTCTATTTTATAATAAATCACGAATAGTTGTTTAATATGCTAATACTATAATTTAATTTAATTTATTGGAATGAAATTATTGCTTGTTTTACGAGTGAGGTTTCGTTTTATTAACCCTAATGCTATACTGTATATGCAAATGCTATATGCTAATGCTATACTGTATATGCAAATGCTATATGCTAATGCTATACTGTATATGCAAATGCTATATGCTAATGCTATACTGTATATGCAAATGCTATATGCTAATGCTATACTGTATATGCAAATGCTATACTGTATATGCAAATGCTATATGCTAATGCTATACTGTATATGCAAATGCTATATGCTAATGCTATACTGTATATGCAAATGCTATATGCTAATGCTATACTGTATATGCAAATGGATTTTAGTATATTTTTATAGCTGTTTCCATTTTTCTGTTTCCATTCTGGATTTTTTTTTTTTCAAATATTTTCCAAGGCATTTTAAGCATTGTTTTTGCATTAATACATACTGATCTGTTTTGTCCATAATTTTTGTATCATCTTGCATTTTTTGGATGTAGTTTAAACACATTTGTTGACATTAATACAAGCTATACCATTTTGAGGAGCTCCAGGCATATTTATATGAAATGTTCTTGCATTTTTGGAGCGAATACAAGCTTGCATTTACACAATCTCATCTACTTTTTGAACGCACACAACATTTGTATTCCACTATCTCGCATTAATACGATTTTTGAAAGCCCTAGCATTTTGCCATTACATTTTTGGGTGAATCATACGCATACGTTTTGCATTAATCCAATCATACTTGTGTTTTATTCAAGTAATTCCCAAGCACTACACCGCCCAGCCATCCCAGGAAGTGTTCTGTAGTGACTGTAGTCGATGGGCCGGGGCACATAATCACAGGAATCGCTACTACCCAAGACGTTTAAACTTTCAAAAAAAAAAAAAAAAAAAAAAAAAAAATATATATATATATATATATATATATATATATATATATATATATATATATATATATATATAATTATATACATGTTGGTGTAGCCAGGTAATAAATTTTCTTTAAGGCAGGCGAGGTTGAAGGAAATACAGGTATCAGCATTAATTATTTTATTATTAAGGCTTTCAATAGAACGAACAGCAATTCTCAGGTGTTCTGGGAGATTGTGCAAAAAGTGAGCAAAATTCATGATGATCCGACGCGTTTCGATAGACAACTTTCATCTTCAGGGAATGGAAGGTATGTGAATAGGATATACCATAACAGCTTATTTATACATTTTAGGTAGATCACAGTAAGGTTTATTGGGTGTCGGCTAGCATATGATTGGCTAGTTGGCGACCAATGAGGATTGAGGCGCGCGCTTTTCCTGCCTCCTGGTTGGCTGGGAGGGTTCGTAGATGCTATATGTTGTCGTAGGGGGTCTGCTGGGCGAGCGGGGGGGGGGGGGGGGCGGGCCAGTTGTATCTCGGGTTTCTGGTCCAGTTTGAAGCGTAGGGTTGAGGGGCGGCGTGCGTTGGTTAAATGAAGTAGGGGGGGGGGGGGACGGTAAGGGGGGGAGGGGAGGAGAGAGGGGGCAAGGGCAGAGCCGTTATGTTATATCCTATTCACTTACCTTCCATTCCCTGAAGATGATAGTTGTCTATCGAAACGCGTCGGATCATCATGAATTTTGCTCACCTTTTGCACAATCTCCCAGAACACCTGAACATTGCTGTTCGTTTTATTGAAAGCCTTAATAATAAAATAATTAATGCTGATACATGTATTTCCTTCAACCTCGCCTGCCTTAAAGAATATATATATATATATATATATATATATATATATATATATATATATATATATATATATAAGAACTAAATGGCCAATACTATCATACCATAGTAACCTCACACAAATTAGAAAATTGTATTGTAAATCATAATCGTAGCTAAAACCACTCTTTGATGGTATCGATTTATAACCTGGCCCATGGATTAGTAGCGTTTTGGGTGAGTGTGGTTGCCAAGCGTCCAGTACTGATCACCCCCTTGCCTTGCTCTCTCTCTCTCACTGCTAGCTTGCGTGCAGCTCACATCTTCAACATCAAACGGTAAGTGTTCCATTGTAGAGTAGAAAATGGGGTTATAAAATGTATGTGTACAGTCAAAAGCCATAGTAGAAACCCCATTTCTACCGTGATCTACGTATTTTTCTAAGGCAAGTCCATGTTTGGCCTTGGTGCTCGATCTCCCCGCGTTCCTCTCAAATCCCCTAACCTTGAGTTCCTTCTTCTGGTTTTCCTCTTCCTCGGTATATCAACTGGCTTCCTTCCCTCCACATTCATGCTTTTAACCCATACCAAAGGATATTTCCATAAATTTACCCTCCAGTACTAGGCAGTGTGGCCAAAGTGGCTTCAGAGGCAAGAGAGCACACCCTCCCACCTCAGAAGTTGTTGAAGCACTACCCAGTACCCAGCCAGCCTGTGGACTCTGTGGAGGGTTGCCAACTACTCAGAGCAGTGCCTACAAGTCATGTTAACACCTGCCGCTCGATACTAGCAGTTACATGGACAGCATATTATATTACTGACGGCTCTCATTTGTCATTGAGATAGTAGGGGTTAACCTACCGGAACTTAAGCCAATTCTCCTCATCCATTTTCTCCACATGGCTGTACCACCGCAATCTGCCTCTATGCATCACCTCACCAATGAATCTTGAATCTGACGTACATTGAATTTGGCTCCGTCATACTTTCAATTTTGAGGGAGACACTTGTTACAGGCAGCTTTTCTTTTTGTCTCCTTCACTCACAAAGCAAAAAATAAAAAAATAAAAAAATAAATACTGTATATAGATAAATCAAATATCAAGAAAAATATATAAGCCAATTTAATCTCTCAACACTATTCTCTCTCTCTCTCTCTCTCTCTCTCTCTCTCTCTCTCTCTCTCTCTCTCTCTCTCTCTCTCTCTCTCTCTGATATTTCATAGCTATCGCCTCAGCAACTATTAAGTTTTTTTCCCGCGCCCACTATCATCATGCAGTTGCTCAAGCTTTCAATAACCTCGATTTCGATTTCATTAAGAGCAAAGGTGAGATGTAACTTTGGCTATTGGCTGTACAGTCGGCCATATAAGTGATGTCTCGGCACCAAGTCTATTTTGATCAACAATTGGTATCAGCAATATCTAAAATGTAATTTATTCGTTTCGAGTGAGATATATAAGCATGTTCCTACATTGACCCACCCCATTCAACATCTAACAGACATTAATGCAGCACATAACGAGCCAAACGTAATGACAGCTGAGACATGACTTATTAGCGCTACCGTACATTCGGATACCAGTCTCTAGCCCACTCAAAAGAATTTGCAGGTCCCCCCTATATTTGCAGGTCCCCCCTATATTTGCAGGTCCCCCCTATATTTGCAGGTCCCCCCTATATTTGCAGGTACCCCTATATTTGCAGGTCCCCCCTATATTTGCAGGTCCCCCCTATATTTGCAGGTCCCCCCTATATTTGCAGGTCCCCCCTATATTTGCAGGTCCCCCCTATATTTGCAGGTCCCCCCTATATTTGCAGGTCCCCCCTATATTTGCAGGTCCCCCCTATATTTGCAGGTCCCTCCTATATTTGCAGGTCCCCCCTATATTTGCAGGTCCCCCCTATATTTGCAGGTCCCTCCTATATTTGCAGGTCCCCCTATATTTGCAGGTCCCCCCTATATTTGCAGGTCCCCCCTATATTTGCAGGTCCCCCCTATATTTGCAGGTCCCCCCTATATTTGCAGGTCCCCCCTATATTTGCAGGTCCCCCCTATATTTGCAGGTCCCCCCTATATTTGCAGGTCCCTCCTATATTTGCAGGTCCCCCCTATATTTGCAGGTCCCCTCTATATTTGCAGGTCCCCCCTATATTTGCAGGTCCCCCCTATATTTGCAGGTCCCCCCTATATTTGCAGGTCCCCCCTATATTTGCAGGTACCCCCTATATTTTTCTTTATGCAATTTTAACTATTTGGATTAATTTTTGGATAGAATTGCTTTTCAATAAATAATATATACTGTATAGTTTTGTTGTCGAGATATGCTTCCATAATTAGAAATAGGTAAAGTCCACGAATTTGTAGGGGTTGGCTACAGACTATGGTATCGGATTGTACACACGCATTAGTAAGGACAAATGTCTTCGTGGCGCAATGCATAAGTGTGTTGATTTTCGGTGTGAGCGTCCTGGGTTCGAATCCCCGGACTGCCACATGTGTTTGTTTAATTTCATTAATCGAGTTTAGGAGTAAAGTTGGTTAGTGGAGAGAACATAATAATTACCTGGAATATTTCACCATTATGCTGTTTCCTTCGACTCATGTAAAGTGGAATTCAGAAGTTTGGCAACAATCTGTATGAGAATATGTGTAAGCCGATGATGCAACACTTGATTTGGACATGCCTTAGTTTTTTACAATAACTTGTTTAATAAGTGATTGTAAAAAAGACAACCAATAAGTTTTATTAGTTGATTTTTGTTAAAATTGTTCCATTTTTCGATAACATTTGTCGACAAACTTGTAAATGTCATTCTGCTGTAAAATGTGGTCATGTGAAACACAAATATGTTTACATTTTAAGCTCTAAAGATCTAATTATATTTATTCAATACTTGCGTGGGTTTCCTTGTAAACCCAATTTCCATTGGAATGATCGCTCAGTTTGGACGATATTTAATATTCCCAAAAGAATGGCAAAATATTCCAAGTGGTGATATATATATATCCATTATTTGTCCATAAGTAGTTTCATCGGAACCATGTTGGTTTCATTGTATATCCTGTCCACATAAAGTAGTCGTGTATTAGCGTTGTTAGTGTAGGCCGTAGTGGGTTTGTGGACGGGCTTCAACAAACGCTCACTACTCACCTGTGCTATGAGGTGATAGGAAGGACTGGCTTAGAGTCATTTAGTCAGCTGGCTATATAATAAAAATAACAACAACAACAACAACAATAAAAATAATAATAATAACAATAACAACAACTCCCCTGTCACCAATCCCAACTCCTAAAATTGTGAAAGGAATAGCTCTAAGACACACTCTAAACAGACACATTCTCGAGAAATAAATAAATCTAAGAAATATACTCTAAACAAACACATCCTCGAGAAAGGAATAGCTCTAAGAAATACACTCAAGACAGACACATTATTGAAATCGGAATAACTCTAAAAATATACTCTAGACAGACATCTTCAAACCGATAGCCATAATTGCAATTGATGGGGATCAAAACGATCACTGATTCGTCAAATCAGAAGCAATCATGTTCACTGAAAGGATCGTAATTGACTGATTGGCTGAGTGAACGCATCCCTTCAGTCTGACCTTGTTTCCAAATTATCAACCCATTGAGGAGTATGATGCGTTTTGACAGTTTATTCCGTATATCACTTGATGATATTTTTTCTATTTTGGAAGGCCCTCTAACAGTCAGAGGGGTAAAAACTATCTCAATCATCCCTTTGACTCCTACCATTCCTTCCCAAGTAAAATCGCCTGAATAAAATATCAAAACATGTCATGATCTTCAAAGGATTAACCAGTCTGAAATTGTGTCTGAACTCTTGTGACTTTGTTTGACCTGTAATTGACTTAACCCGTACAGTGCGAGACAGTCCTCCACGGTAAGCCAGCGTCTGAGCACCAGCCGCCGTGACCTGCGGGTGGCCAGGACCATCTTCACCATCTTCGTCCTCATGCTCGTCTGTTCAGTACCCGTTATGGTGAGTGGGAGGATTTTGACTAAACTTGACGGGTATATATCCAGTCACTAATTCCATAGTTTGCTAGAATAACAGTTAATACATAAACACTATCTTTGTCCTGATGCTATATGTTCAGTACCCGTTACGGTGAGTGGGAGATTTTTACCAAACTTGACGGGCATATCCAGTTAATCTACAGTTAGTTTGTTAGATAATTTATTATGTTTATCTCTCCGTCCCTTTACTAGCTTGTTTGTGTTTGTTAGTTCTCGCTCTCGCTCTCAGACAGACAAATATAATATAACAAAAATGTAGAACTCAAGCTTTTTCCTCAAACTCTCTTATCTTCCCAGGTGATCCATGTGGTAGACCGGAAAGTGACCGAGCCGAACCGGTTCCTGTTACTGCACGTGCTGTATTGGATCCAGTACTGCCTTAACGTGGCTGTGTACGTGTTGATGAACCGACAGTACCGGGACGCGTACATTGACTGTATGGCTAAGGTCTTCCCGAGGTATGGTGTACACAGAGACGCAAATAGATATACATGCATATACATACAATATACACATTCTCAACTCGCTAACTATTACTGACATACATATATGTACTCACACAGATACGCACATATACTCTCCCTCTCTCTCACACACACACACACACTGTATACTCAAAGACACACACACATAGACGCACATATACAGTACATACACTGAGACTGTACATACATTCATTTACATACAATATACACATTCAAAACTCACTTCACTATCACTCACATATACTGTACATACACACACAGACACACATATAAACATACAGACACACACACACACACACACATAAAAACAATTAACACATTCAATACTCCTATGTCTCAGTAACATACCTACATACAAAAATTCACACACACACACACACACACACACATATTTAAATTATTCCCTTATATCCACCTTAACCCCTTCAGTACGATAACACCTTTTGCACCTTCTATTCTGGCTTACATTGGTCGATTGTATGCAGCTTAAGAAGGACCTATGTGTTATGCAGAGGGTGTATTGAGATCGTATTTACCCCTTTGAGTCCTAGAGGTAGATTATAAGCTAAAGAAACATCGTCTATTGGTAACCTGATTAAGGGGAGGCAGACCGTTTTTCTGGACCCCCTTCTCCCTAATGTTTAGCCCCACTAGTTTTGAGATTATAAGACATTCGGCCCATTAGTTTGGCGATTTTAACACCTTTCGCCCCATTTCGTCGTCAATTTTAAGACCTTTCGTGCCACTTAGGTGTCGATTTTTTCCTGGCGAGCAATAGCGAGCCTGCAATTTTAAGAGGAACCGGCCTTCGGCCGGGAAATTTTTCTACCGAAAAATGTACAAATTTATCTTGAAGGGGGGTCTAGGGGGTGTTTTTTCTAAGCTTGATGAAGGTCTAGGGAGGAAACAAAACAAAGTATATGAATAAATGAATGAATAGACCAAACAAACGGCCAGTCTCCCCTTAAGATGAACATTCCGTCATGGTGGTGAAGGGGTTAACTACAGATGGTTTTCTATACCCCAGTTCCAAGTAGGTAGGCCAGAAATCCTGAACCCTAACCTCTGTAACTCAATAAGGGCTAGAGCAAATGGGATGTCAATTTCCACTCCTATTCCCTGGCTGAATTTAAAAAAAAAAAAAAAAAAAAAAAAAAAATAACCGGTAGATATAATAGCTTGATTAATCTATTCGTTTGTGAGGTATTGAGGTTAATGTTCAAGAGTTGTGACTTGGAACAGGGTATAGTGCAGCTGTTGTTACAATTCTTTGATACCCAACTTGGTACACAGGGTTATTGTGGCAGTGTTATTTACCCCTTCACCACCATTATGTAATCTTCATCATATTCTGGTTACCATTAGACGATTTTCTTTAGTTTATAATCCACCTATGCGAATCAAATGGGTAAATACGATCTCGATAAACCCTCTTAGTAACACAGGTCCTTCTTAAACTACTTAAAATCATCTAAAGTTAGCCCGAATCAAAGGTAAGAAGGGGTTAAGTAGAAATGGCTTCACACTTTGCAAGATCCGATTACGCACGTCTTTTCTGTTTTCTGGCTAGTATTAGACGATTATATTCTACATTAGGAAGGGTATATGGAAGTCAGAGGGTTAATTGAGATAGAGTCTTGACCCTTTTCATTCCCACAGATCTTTCCTATACTGCATAATATCGTCTAATGATAGCCAGAATAAAACTGTCAAAATGCGTCATAATTTCAAGGGGTTAAATAACACTGCCACAATCTCGCAGTCAAGTCTTGAGTTCAAATGCTACTAAGGACAAAGTTTTAGGCACTTTATTTGTCAATTTGTGTACAATAATCTGTTAAGCCAACCTTATCTGGTAGATAGATCTAAGAAAACAAATTAAGGCAATCAGCCAAGTACAGTATATGCAGAAATCACATAATGTAAAACTGCTTAATATCGTAAACTTGTTGGATATTGATTCTAGTAAAGCTGACCCTTTGATTAGTTTATCAGTGACAAATTATAAAAGCAGAAGAAAATAGAATAAATCTAATATTTACAGTCTAAGGTTCCCCTTAACGTCAAATTATAAGAGAAGAAAAAAATAGAATAAATCTAATATTTACATACTTTTTATAATCTTTTTGGAAAGTTAATTTACAGTCTAAGACCCCCCTTAACGTCAAATTAAACATAACATAAAAATAACTTCAATATCAGGTTCTGCTCTGGCTACTCGTAAAACGTAATTATGAATTATTTTGGATCTTTGTAAAACCCAATCAAGTATACTGCTTTGGAGGTTCGTAGAATTAACCACTTAATCACAAAACTATTCTGGAGGTTTGTGTAATTCACTCACTTACAATTTGTAGATTAAAACAAAAATGATCGTGTAGGCCTACTGCTCTGGAGATTTGTAACACATAAGCATACAGTACTTTGGGAGGTTTGTAAAACTTAATCATGTACGGCTTTTGATATCAGTATAACTTGACCATGTATGTCTTTGGAGATTCGTAATATTTAATGATATATACATTTGAGATATATATAACGCATTCGTATACTACTTTCGAAATTCACAAAACTTTAGAAATTCGTAAAAAAAAAATCACTCACGCGTTACTTTAGATATTCATAAACATCATATGTCCTGGTCAAAGGGTTAGTATTGCGGTGTTGATATTCACACTCAACGTATTGCATTTAGGTGTTGTGTTTGTGCCAGGTTTAAGAGACATCATGGCCGGCGGTTCTTCTGGGAGCGGGCCAGCGTCTCGTCCAAACCAGCGCCCAACCTCACGTCCACGAAGCCAGGCGGGGGTACCGCCCACTACAAGGACCACAACAACGATTCCTCCATTGCATCCGAGGCTGATCCAGGGCCGTCTCCGGGGGGGCAAGGGGCCTCGGCTCTACCCCAGGGGAAGCTGAACACCATCCCCGAGGGTCACAGTAGCTCTGCGGCCAACGACAGCGTCTTCTCCGACCCGGGCAAGAAGTCACAGGATTCACAAGATTCACAGGAGTCTGCGCAGAATCTCAACCACGCTCCGCCGCACAGGTTTAACGCCAAGGATAGCATAGATGAGGAGCATGGGAGGAGTAGTAGTGAGGATAGGGAGGAGAGGAGTGAGGATAGGGAGGAAGGAAGTGAGGAGAGAAGCTTGGAGGAGGAGGAGGAGAGGAGAGCGCTGATGGACAAGGAACTCTGGGTGACGCAAAATGGTGAAATGGGTACCTCCTTGCCCGGTTCCGAGTCCAAGGTTTAAGCAGGTGCACAATTAACCACTTGCGAGCTTCGTTCTATAAGGAAGTTGGAGCCGTAAAAATAGATATACAACTGAAATGCAATAATAATGTAGTTTTCTTATGAGTAAAAACTAAGAAGAATTTGGTTTTATGCATGTATATATACAATACAACCACATTTAATTCTGCTAAATATCGATATATAAAGAATACAACTTCCTTATAGCCTGAAATTCGCAAGTGGTCAATTCTCTTCATTCTTTTTGTTATATCTCACAAACTTGCATAAATATTTGTAATCTAATGATTTTTATATGTATGTTTAATTTTGTATCGACAATTCCATATAGATATAATGAAATTCTCCTTAGTCCTCGTTTTTTAATTAAGCGTTTTTATATATACATTGGATTACGATTACGTTATCTTTGTATTTTAATGTTTAGTGCTAAATCTGTCATATAACAATATTATTATTATAACAATTTCTTTATTATTGTATCCTTTTTTCTAAATCTTACAGAGTTAATTGTATTCTGCTTTTTATAACATTCCCAGATTGTGTATATTAATGTTAAAAGGCCAACAAACTGTGAGTAAACCAACTTTCCTTTGCACTATATTCTGTCCAGTATAAGCAGAAGAAGAATGGGCTCCTTCCAAAATAGTATATATTTTTTTTCTTTCTACAATTAGTAGAAAAATAAGCAGGTTTGGATGGTTTGGACATGTGGAGAGGATCAATGAACAAAGTTGGGTGAAAAGATGCAAGTCCATGAATGTGGAGGGAGCTGCACCAAGGGGCAGACCAAGAAAGACGTGGGATCGAACTTTGCGTTCTGATCTTAAATCAAAGAACCTAACAAGTGAGGCAGCTCTTAACAGGGTTGCCTGGAACGCCGCCATTAGGACGTGAGGCTGGAACTGCGCTTTGTGTGGAATACTCGGTCTAAATTTGTGTATGTATGTATGTATATGTAATAAACAGCTGCAAAGTGGGAGGGGCCAATTTTCGCCTAGTTATACTGAACAGACTATAGTGCTCATCAATGTTGCTTGTATATATAATAGCTTACTACACTCTCCTGTTACGCTTCACAGAGATGTATTGAATATATTGATCCACTCGTTATGTGACGAGTATGTGTGTACAGTACATAGTCTAGGCTTCTCCGAGGCTTATTATATAACTCGTTCCAAATAAGTAAGCCGAAACTCTTAAATGTCGACTTCTATAACTCACAACTCAAACTCTTGAAATCGTCAAACTAATAGGCGAACGTCTTAAAATATCGAAACAAATAGGCTAAACATGAGGCAGAGGGGGTCCAGAAAAATAACCTCTTAAGTCAAATCATTAACCTAAAAACCGAAACTCTTGAACATTAACCTTTATAACTCACAAACGTCTACTACAGTAATCGAGCTGCTACTTCTACCATTGGGGAAGGGTTAGCCAGGGAGTAGAGGTGTGGACATTTACAGCCCATTTGCTCCATCCCTTTTTGAGCTACAGAGGTCAGGGCTAACGATTTTCTGGCCTACCTATTTGGAACATGGTATTATAGGCTTGTTTTCCCTCCATTTCATGTTCCTTTTTATACATTGTTTTCGTGTATACCATTTTTTAGAAGACTGCCGTTTAGAGATTGTATTGTTTAAAGAAAACGAAGCACTTGCTTGAGAGAAATCGTATCAGTAATTCCTTTTAACCCTTTCAAGATCCAATACGCATTTCTGTTCTGTTTTCCGGCTGTTATTAGACGATTTTACTCGGATTAGGAAGGGTATATGGAAGTGAGAGGGTCAATTAAACTAAAAAAAATCGTCTAATGATAGCCAGAATAAACTGCCAAAATGCGTCATAATCTTCAAAGGGTTACTTAAGATTGACAGCATTACTAAGAATCATATCGAATTTTGCTCATTCTAATACTAAATATATAATTTGTATAATTATCCTTCCTTTTTTATTTACTTTAGCCAATAGGTTGGACTTGACTTTCATGCTGAATGGAGGGGTCCCGAGCACGAAGGCATATTTGATCATTAATATGTTTATCGGTATTCAGAATAATTGCGAATCTCATGTGTAACTAATGTTGTTCTCTCTCTCTCTCTCTCTCTCTCTCTCTCTCTCTCTCTCTCTCTCTCTCTCTCTCTCTCACTCTCTCTCGATTTACATATTTGTTCTGAACATGAATTGTATCTATCTATCTATCAATCTATTTACAGGTATTATCTATCTTTCAAGCTACCTATCTATCCATCTAGCTACCTATCTATCTATCTATCTACCTATCTATCTATCTAATTGTAAACACCATAAACTGACTATATCTACACGAGAATAATGTGGGTTGTCCTAGCTGTCTGAACTATAGAAAGGAGTGTGTGAAACTGTCTACATTTGTTTTAGATATATAATTTATTGCGATCCATGATATCCTTCTGATGTTTACAGTACCTTTCCATTTATGATTCTACAAGCAGATTTGGCTAACCCATTCAGTACCAGTGATATCCTTTTTATTATATTCTGGCAATGATTAGACATTTTTAGTTAGCTTACAAAGGACGTCTACCCATTAAAAGGCTGCAGACTATCTCAATTAATCCATTTAGCTACCATATATCCTTCCTAAGCTTCACAAAATCGTCTAAATGTAGCTGAAATCAAACACACAAAAAACGTCACCAGTACTGAACAGGTTAATAGCCAGTACATTTAGGAACTTTAAGGCTGTGTTTTAAAAATAAGTTGTGTATTTTTCACGTTATTATAAAGAAAATATTACAGATGTGATACTATTATGGAAGTATATTGTGTAAGTTAGCTATCAAAATCGAATATGCTTCAATTATACCTATCTTTGGATCATATTTTGGAATTTAGTTGTCAAGATTGAAAATGCAAAGTTTCTTCAATAAGCAATGCCCCTTCTATTATATCTTATAGGTTAGATATACACAATGTTATATAAAATCTTCTGCGTCGAAGAACAGAGGCTAATGAGAATGATTTGAACGAGTTAACCCTTTCAGTAGGAAGATGGCTAGCTCCATTTCATTCTGGCTATCATTAGACGATTTTATTATATCTAGTAATGATCAGTGCTGAATGGTTTAAGGGGAGATCTCCACTTGAGGGATTTTTTTCTTGACTCCTTTCTCTCTCATGTTTAGCCCCATTGCTTTTGATATTATAAAACGTTTGCCCCATTAGTTTAGCGATTTTAAGAACTTTCACCCCATATAAAGACCTTTCGTGCCATTCAGGTGTCAATTTTATGCTGGCGAGCGATAGCGAGCCTGTAATTTAAGAGGAACCGGCCTTCGGCCGGGACATTTTTCTACCGAAAAATGTACAAATATGTCTTGAAAGGGACTCAAGGGGGTGTAATTTTAAGCTTGATGGAGGTCTAAGGAACAAACTAAATACCTCCCCTTAACCTTCTTTGGTCCGAAGTCTTGTGGGTTATTATGATATTTTTTTTAATCTTTATTGAGGATTTTCGTTGCTTTTGCCATTTCCAAGCAATGTATTTAAGTTTGTCTAACAAAAACGCCTTGCCAGACTTCCTTCAAAGATGGGTTTTGTCATAGGGAATCGAGGTGTTAGGAGAATACCTTGAAGCTGCTAATCATGTAGCCTGCAGTCCAGTTCAATATACGAATATACAGTAACAAATGATAAAAGTAGTATTATAACTAGTAGCGGATTCAAGACTCCGATACGTGCAGCCGATTAACTTGCTCGTGTGCTTCAACGTAGAACTGGCCTACGACGTGAACTATACCGGTACAGGACAAGAACTGCCGTCCCTTAACGCCCAGTAAAACCTCTCAAGAGTCTCCCCGCAGCTGCTGGGTTAACAGGCGGCTATGATTACAACCCCCCTAATACTTTCACCTTCACCCAACTTGTTCCCACTCTGTATAAAGTCACATATAACTCTTCCTCTAGTAAAATTGACAATAGAATGCATAGATACACATTATTATATTTAATTGTAACAAACAATTAATTAATGAGTGTTCATTTAAGTCATGCACAAATTTGAATGTATATATTGACTCTTATGATCGAGTCCTACTTGTTTCATATTTCAACACGTTAATTGTGTACAGTTTATTTCAACACAATTAACCTGAGCCCACTCTATATATATAATGACATAGTATACCTCTAGAAGAAAAATGATACAATACAAAAAATACAAGCCATAGATTCAAACAGGAGCTTTTTCTTCTATACACTTACCCACTGATTTACATGCAGTGGAATCTATAGAAGTGATGTTGTCGAGTTGAGTATTGACAGTTATAATACATCTATCCATCCAACGTTTAATACTCGCCTAAAAAATTTAAATATTAACAAAAACCGGATGTCGATTTGCCATTTAGCCATTATCATATACGTATGCCTACAGTATATATATATATATATATATACCGTATATACAGTAAATATATACTGTATATTACCTCGTGAATTTTCCCGTGCTCGTTTTGGACTCGAGAACTTTAAATCAAGCTCATTGGTGGTACTATACAATATACAGTAGTTCTTGTATTTATATTTGCACCTTAAATTTGCTACTCGGATACAAGACCATCAACCAATCAACTTGATGTAGAGTAATCACCCAAAGATACCAAGAGACAATTCACAAGGTTAAGGGGAGATGAGTCTTTTTTTTTTTTTTGGCCCCCCCTTCTCCCTCATGTTGAACCCCCAATAGTCTTCAGATTTGTTGACGTTCGGCCCATTAGTTTGGTGATTTTAAAATATTTCGCCTCATTTCTTTGTTAATATTAGGACTTTTCGTGTCATTTCAGTATAAATTTTTCCTGGCGAGCGATAGCGAGCCTGTAATTTAAGAGGGAGCGGCCTTCGGTCGGAACATTTTGCTATCGAAAAATGTACAAATTTAACTTGAGAGTCTTGGGGTGCTTTTTTTTTTTTTTTTTTTTTAGCTTGATGAAGGGTTGGGAGAAAAAAAAAATATATATATATATATATATATATATATATATATGAGGAAATAAATACGCCTATCCCCCCTTAAACCAAATCGACTATAGCATGTGGCATGTATTGTATGTTGAAAAGTTGCGCAATGAATGTCGCGTTAGGTTCTCTTTATTTGCTAGCCATAGTCCAGCCTATAGTTCATAAGGTATTGAAATATATAGAAAAAAAAACGATCAATAGAAGTAAATACAGTGTTAAAAGCTGCGCAATGCTTTATCACAATATACTAAATGGATATTAAATCTTCCCTATAATATGTCTCCTTGATAACATTCGGAATAGTTGATTTTTATTATAATAATTTGTATTCTAGTTTGGCCGAGAGCTTGTTAAATATGGAGAGAGAGAGAGAGAGAGAGAGAGAGAGAGAGAGAGAGAGAGAGAGAGAGAGAGAGAGAGAGAGAGAGACAGAGACAGAGACAGAGAGAGAGACAGACAGACAGAGAGAGAGAGAGAGAGAGAGAGAGAGAAACATTCATCCCTATCGCAATAACAAATAAACATACTTCAATTCAGAGTCCTAATTCACTAATAATCCAAAGCAACAAATATGCAGAGTTATAGGCTACGATCTGTAAATGTTGCTGAAATCTGGTTATCATTAGACGATTGTTTACAGCTTAGGAAGGATCTGTGGGAATTGAAAGAGTAAAGGCTATCTCAGTGGGTCCTCTGACTTTCACATACCCATCCTAATCTGAATGCCATCGTCTAGTTATAGCCAGGAAACAGAAAAGAAATGCGTTGTCATAATTCATATCTTGAAATGTTAAGATACAAGGAATAAATATATTATTGTGTACGGTACGGTAGCGCTAATAAGTCATGTCTCAGATGTCACTATGCCAGATGTCAGATGCCCGCTCTGTGCTGTATTAATGTCTGTCAGATGATGAATAAGGTGGGTAAGTGTAGGAACATGTTTGTATATCTCGCTCAAAACGAATTAATTAAGTTTTAGATATTCCCAATACCAATTATTGATCAAAATATACTTGGTGCTGAGATATCACTTGTTTTTATATCTCGCTCAAAACAAATTAATTCAGTTTTAGATGTTACTGATACCAATTATTGATCAAAATATACTTGGTGCCGAGACATCACTTATTTGGCCGACTGTACGATGCCGAGTGTTATTATAAGTGATACATTGTGATTGCTGTCTGTGATTCCCGATTGTCGGAAAGAAAAAAGCGTTAGGATAAGCTTGTTTTGTATCCATGTGTTTGTTTATAAGGTCGAAATCCATGGAGTGTTAGAAGAGGGTTTCGTCTTTATAATTTTATCCTTAGGGTTTGGGATTTTATTGTACGTTATTACCAAGAATCACACACATTTTGTACCCAATCCAAGTTATATAATTTATTTGGTGACTGGACAACTCAACCAGTAGACCATTTCAACCAGTAGCTCTCAACCAGTACCAAATCAACCAATACGGTTAGGTTAGGTTAGGTTAGTACTATATTTTGGCACTGGTTTGGTTGGTCTTGGTTGATTTGGCACTGGTTGAGAGTTACTTTTTTTGTTTTCTATGTGAATGAGGGAGACAAAAGGCATAACTGCCTGCAGCGAGTGCCTCCCCTAGATTTGAAAGAATGACAGGGCCAAAATCAAGGGACGTTCGAGCTAAAATGCCTGGACACACTCCGTGTGAAGCAATTCAAGTTATAGGAAGAGGGAAAGACTGATTCTGGGAGAGTTCCAGAGCTCAGCAGTTGAATAGAAGAAAGTTTGAGAATAGCGTTTCACTCTTGGGTTGGAGAGTTGCACAGAGTAGGGATGGGATTGTGTTGCAAGGAGGGTACTACGTACCCTACTTAGAGGAGGTGGTATACACTGGGAAAGCTCCGAGGAACACTGATTATTGTAGTAGCGATAGAATAGCGAGAGATGCAACATTGCGGCGAAGAGAGAGAGATTGCAAAGAGTTGGCGAGTGGACGGGAGTTAATGATACGAAAGGCTTTCCTTTCTAATTTGTCTAGGAGTACGGTGTGAGAGGATCCTCCCCACGCATGTGAACAATACTCAATACAAGGACGCACTGTGCCCCTGTACAGAGCAAGAAGCTGCGCAATTAAAGAACCCCTTGAGGCGGTTGAGCACACCCAGCTTCTGAGAGGCTACCTTAGTGAGACTGGTAATATGGTCCTTCCAAGTGAGAGCAGAAGAAAAAGAGACACCGAGAACATTGAACTTCTGGGAGGCTGCCTTAGCGAGACTGGTAATATGGTCCTTCCAAGTGAGAGTAGAATAAAAAGAGACACCAAGAACATTGAATTTCTGGGAGGCTGCCTTAGCGAGACTGGTAATATGGTCCTTCCAAGTGAGAGCAGAAGAAAAAGAGACACCGAGAACATTGAGAGAAGATGAAAGGTTGATTTTTGTATTGTTGAAGAATAAGGGATAGTCCTCTGGAGGTTCCTGACGGGTAGTAAGATGGATAAATTGAGTTTTGGAAGCATTAAATGCAACAAGGTTTTCTCTACCCCAATTGGAAATAGTAGCTAGATCAGAAGATAAGTATTTTATGGCTTCATTACGTTTGCTTTTGAGGGACTGCTGGCTGGGGCGTTCTGGAAAACTAATTGAGTGGTGTAAGGTAGAGTCGTCTGCATATGAATGGATGTACAGTTGAGAAGGTCATTTATAAAAATTAGAAAGAGAATAGGAGATAGGACAGAACCCTGAGGAACACCGGAGTTGATAGGACGAGGAAATAAGCGATGGCCGTCCACAACCGCAGCTATGGAACGGCCGGAAAGGAAACTAGAGACAAAGGCACAGATGGAGGGACAGAAACCGAAGGAGGGCAGTTTGGAAATTAAAGATTCGTGCCAGACTCTATCGAAGGCCTTCGATATATCTAGTGCAACAGAAAAAGTCTCACCGAAGTCCCGAAAATTGGCTGACCAAGAGTTAGTGAGATATGAAAGATCCAGTAGAGCGACCCTTAAGGAAGCCATACTGGCGATCTGAGAGCAGATTATGAGAAGAGAAATGCTTACGAAATTTGGAAGCAAGAATAGTTTCAAAAACTTTAGAGATACAAGAGATGAGAGCAATTGGACGATAGTTGGAGGGTTGAGAGTGGTCACCCTTCTTTGGGACAGGTTGAATGAGAGCAAACTTCCAGCAAGAAGGAGAGACGTTAGAGGAGAGACAGAGACGAAAGAGTTTGCCTAGGCAGGGGGTCAGCACGGAAGCACAGTTTTTTTTAGTACAACAGGAGGAACACCGTGCGGACCGTACGCCTTCTTAGTATTAAGTCCAGAGAGGGTAGAAAGTACATCTTTAGAAGAGATTAGGATATTAGGCATAAGTAGGAGGGAGGGGGGTGGAGCACCGGAATCATGCAAGGTGGAGTTTCTAGCAAAAGTTTGAGCAAAGAGTTCAGCTTTGTCAGAGGAAGAAGTAATGGTTGTGCCATCAGAGTGGAAAAGGGGAGGGAAAGACGAGGAAGAAAAGTTGTTGGAGAGGTTTTTGGCTAGATGCCAGAAAGCTTGGAAGAGCTAGAGTTGGATAGTTCAGTGCATTTATTATTGATGAGAGTGCTTGGCAAGTCGAAGAACAGATTTGGCTTGATTCTGGGCAGAAACATAGGAAGAATGAGATTCTTGAGTTTTAAGGCGTCGGTACCGTTTGAATGCTTCCTCCTTGTTGTGGACAGCAGTAGAACAAGCGTGAGTAAACCAAGATTTTTTTGCATTAGACTGAGAGAAAGAAAATGGAATGTACGCTTGCATGCCCAAGAGGATTACCTCGGTAATGCGTTCAGCACTCTCCGAGGGTCCTCGGCCACGGAAGCAGAAGTCATTCATTGGGAAATCAAAGAAGTAATGCCGGAGAGCCTCCCAGTCGGCAGCCCCAAAGTGCCACAAGCGCCACCGGCTGGGAGGATCGGATGGCCATACTGAAGAGATAGGACAGGTGACGGAGATAAATTTATGGTCGGAGGAGCCAAAAGGAGAGAAAAGATTGACAGTACAAGAAGAAGGGTTAGAAGTCAGAATAAGTCAAGAATGTTGGGCCGATCTCCGAAGCGATCCGGGATACAGGTGGGTTGCTGGACCAGCTGCTCTAGGTAATTTATGATAGAAAACGTAGGCTTGTTCACCAGGTTGGTCAGTAGTGTGAGAGGAGAGCCATTGGCGGTGGTGAACGTTGAAATCTCCTAAGATGGAGATTTCAGAGAAGGGAGAGATGGATAGAATGTGTTCCACTTTAGAGTTTAGATAGTCGAAGAATTTGGGAAAGTCGGTAAAGTTAGGGGAAAGATAGACAGCACAGAAATATTTAGCATGAGAATGACAGGAAAGTTTGAGCCATAAAGTTGAGAATTCAGGAGTCGAAATCGGGAACACGAGAGCAAGTGAGTTTGTTGTGCACGTATGCACAACATCCGCCTTTGGCTTTGAAACTAAGATAGAGAAAGTAGGAGGATACAGAGAAGGGGCTGCTGCAGATACCTGGGTTTCGGTGAGGAAAAGAAGATCAGGTTTGGAGGAGAGATGGTGCTCGACAAAAGTGAAAATTAGAGGAAAGGCCGCGAATATTGCAAAAGTTGATAGTATGAGTGACAGGCCGTGGTCCAGAGCATTAAGAGGGGTCGTCAGGGGAAGGTCGGGGCATGTGTGGGGGTATTTATGGTCACCCCCCCCCCCCCTCCCTTAGGACTCAGAGGCTGGGCCTGTGTTCATCATATTTTTAATTATTTTGAAGGAGGAAGTGTAGTGTGCATGTTAAGTGTAGTGAAGTAGATAGGAGGAGGAAGGGTTTGTGAGAGCATGCTGGTCTACTCTCAGTGTAAGTGAGGCACAAAGGGAGTCAGTAAGAGAGGCCAAGCAAATGAAACAGGAGTTCCAGCGATTCCTTATCAAATGCCTACAGCCTCTCCTGGGTATAGCCCTGTTCGATTGGTGCCTACAATCTACCCCCCTTCCCCCTATTAGTCGCCTTGTACGACACGCAGTAGGACGCGTGGGGCATATTCTTTTTTTCCTCCACCATAAGATGGAAGCCCCCTTACCCCCAGGGGGTACTGGTTAAGATGTCCGGGAACCAATTTGTTTGAATAATACTCAAACATTACACCGCATTATAGCTAATTTTTTGTATAATAAAAATATAATTAAAACAAATATTGATAGGCTACACATTTTCATTAAGCGTTATTACCACATAGCGATTTTGATTAGTTCTTTTGCGTTTGTGTCTTGTGTCATCCCAGTTTTGGTTTGTTTATTTTGCAAGTTTTACATTATAATTGATCTCAAGTCCAAAACATTGTTATTTTATAGTTTTAACATTACTGTATATATAGGCTTCACAGTAAACACAAAGTACAGTATAGTGCAAATCTTGCGTATGTACAGTGCTTCAAATTAACCCTTTCAGCACGATGACGATTTGTTAAGCTTGTATTTTGGCAAGATTAGACGATTGTGTGCAGTTTGAGAGGGTCCTAGGTTACTCAGGCGGTTTATTGAGATCGTATTTACCCCTTCAAGTCCCAGATGTAGATCATATGCTAAAGAAAATCGTCTAATGGTAACCAAAATATGATGAAAATTACATCATCGTGGTGAAGGGGTTAATGCTTCTATTCCTTATAGGTAGGCCAGAGATCCTGACTCCAACCTCTCATAACTAAAAAAGGACTGAAGGAATCAATTAAGCTAATGTTTCTACCATTTGGAAAGGTTTTTGACAGCAGGCTAAATTTGTACATTTTTCGATAGAAAAATTTCTCCGGCAAAGCCAGATTTCTTCACACAATGCTGGCTCACTATTGCTCGCCAGAAAGAAATTGACACCTGGATAGGGATAAAAGTCTTAAAACAGTAGGCTGAATGGGGCCGCATGGATACAACCCAGAGAAAGAGAAAAAAGGAGAGAAGAAAAGCAGGTCACCCCCCCTTAAAGGCCATATGTAGCCTACACTTCAAGACATTGCTGAAAATAAATGTTCAAAACTATTGGGACTGTATCGAATCTTCTCATAGTTCTGTCACCAAACATATGCATTTCGAAGGCTTATGTATCCAGTTTGAAGTATCAGAATGAGCCATAGTTTGTCCTAGAGTGTAATTACTGTATCCTGTTTTCTTGAAATCTAGAACATAACAAACTGCCATCGAGTCCCTCTCAGAATGATTTAAATACGCTACGGCCTGTGGCCGTCGAAATAACATTTCAACAGAATAAAAATGTCTTGCAGAATACAGTACAATTGTAGCTAAAAGCCTGCTCTTAATACACCAAGTTTATCCTGGCCCATGGGTTATCAGTCTGGCACTTCTGGTCTTCTGTTCTTAACCCCTTCTGTATCAGCGACGTCAGTTATATTTGATTCTACCTATATTTAGACGATGTTATGCAGCTTAGGAAGGGTCTGCGGTAGTGAAAAGGATTGATTTGAGATAGTTTGAAGCCTTATAATTGCTAGAGATCTTTCCTAAACTTAATAAAATTGATTAATAGTAGCCAGAATACAAAGGACGTCGACGGTACAGAAGGGGTTAATCTATAAGTGATCACTTTCCTGTACCAATGTTTAATCTTCTCGCTTTGCTCAGTGATATAGCACAAAGGATCGCTAGATAGTTTATAATGCCAATAACGGAATGTATGACTGACCTGTGTTATGCTACAGAGTTAATTACCTATACTGTATATAAAGAAATAGGTGTTATTGCCATTTTTTTTTTAAATCTAATTGAATTGTAATAACTCATGATGCCAACATCTTGCCAGTAATTATTATTATCAATATTATTATTATTATTATGATTATTATAATTATTTTAGAATGTGTACAATGTAATACTCTTGCTTCCTGCTGTACATATGCCATGTTCTATTAAATTGCAATACAGATATTAGGCTACAATTAATGTTATCCGCTTACTACCACAGACAATAGTGACAATATGTAAAAACTCATGGTGTAAAAATATGTAAAAGCTACAAATGTTGGAATATTGCAATAGGTCGTATTTTTTATTATGAAGAAAACTGGTTTGTTTAATAATGAATGATAAAATGCCATATTACCCATAACTACCTCTGACTGTATTAATGACAATTAATAGATGAAGATATAATTCAGAAGTTATCAATATATGGTAACACTGTACAGTACTGGAATTCATTTATAAAGCTACGTAAGTATTATGATCATAAACATTACAAAATTAATTGAAATATGTAGGCCTACTGACCCTTAATTAGCGGCGAGCAACATAAGTCGAGTTAAAAAAAGCTGGACTATGTGGCGGCGCTCGACATAGGTCGAGTGGCAATTTCAGCACGTAATGTGGCTGAGAGAGAGAGACAAGTGGTGGCAGGAGACTAGCGAGCGTATGACTGCTCCAGACCACCGCGGCGAACCTACTGACACAAATCTCAGCTCCCTCCTCCCTCTCTCACTCGCTACATACTCAATTATGTACCGAAACTACCGAATTACCTGCTTTTTGCACTCGCGTTGCACGGTTATTGCAAGAAAACTATCCATCATACAAGGATCGTTATGGTGTCATTCGAAAGCTCTGTTTATGCCCTTTCAGGGATAGGTACTTGTTTTACGTTCTGGGTCTTATTTAGGCATGAAAATGATCACGTAAACAGCCCTATTTTGGCTAAAAACACCCCGCTGTGCGGTACATATAATAAACCGCATAGGCCGCTCGTAAGGTGTTTTTCATATTTGACAATAATGTACAATCAGTGATAAAAGAACAATAATTATTTATGCATTAGCGATAACATATCTGAAACAATCAACCCTTTAAGTACGGTGACATTGCTTCTATCACTTTCATGCTAAAATAGTCACATAGTCCAAAGCTTTATGAAATAATTAGCACTTTCAAACCTACAACTTCAGTACTGCATCTTAGTCCATTAACCACTAGACGATCTTATCCAGTTTAGTAAAAATCTCTCGTATTTAAAGGGTTAATGATTATTGGTGGTGCTGGAAGGTGTACTGAATAATTAATATTCGAGGTATTTCTTATGATGGCATTACAATTTAATTATATTCTTTTTTATAATTAGGCTAAAGATAATATACCATAATTGCATTATTACAGATAATGTAATTAAAGATTATATAATTACAGATGATGTAAGTAAAGATTATATTATAATTACATATATATTTACATACCGTAATTACAGATGATATAATAACGGATATCATAGTTAAATTATTACAGATAATATACTTAACGCCATTTTACCTTTGATTCTAGCTAAATTTTGAAGATTTTATGCAGTTTAGGAGGGACATATGTTATTCAGAGGGTTTATTAAGATTGTTTTTATCCCTTGGAGTCGTAGAGGTAGATTATAAGCTAAAGAAAATAGTCTAATAGTAACCAGAATAGGATGATAAATACGTCATGGTGCTGAAGGGGTTAAAGATGATAATGACAGTTGATATAATTAACCTTTTCAATCAGATAAAGACCAATTATAATTCGTTCTAGCTACCTCCACAAACTTTTATTTAGGTTAAGAAGGACCTATCAGTTGAGACCGTCTTTATAGCACCTTGATGATATCCACAAGTCTTTCTTAAGCTGAATACAATCTTCTGGCTGGAGCGTTAATGAAAAACAAAAATCGTCATCTGATGGGAAGAGATAATAATGATAAGAGTTACCGATAATATATATATATAAAGGCTTCCGGACAATTCTTTTCAACCAGTGCCAACTAAATAGGTGTCAAACTGAAGTTCTAACCTAACATAACCTAACCTGACGTAGCAGTATTGGTTGAGTTGGTACTGGTTGAAATGATCTAGTTGAATTGTCAAAATTAAGTACTATTTTAACCTTACTTAACAGTATTGGATGAGAGCTACTGGTTGAGTTGTCTGGTTGCCTAAATAAAGATGACCTCAAACCACTAGGGCCTACAAGAGTCATCCCCATTTTCTTAAGTCTTCCCGCCATCTCTGTATAATTTCTGGGACGTCTTACTTAATATGTACAATGCCAGTGCTTCTTTCTAGGTTGGTATTAGAATAAGTGATAATAAAGTTTTTTTTATAATGGTTTAGTTTTACTTAGCCTTTTTCTTCATATATTTAAAAATTATTACCGATTATATTATGGGCTACTTGAAATTATAAAAGCTACAGGCTCAAGTTGCAGCCAGTCCAGGGACAATCCAGTCCTAGAAACCCCCTGCATTTCAACACTGGAGATGGGATGCAATAGAAGCGAATTTTTCCTATGCTTCTTCAGCCAAACCGATGGCTTGCTTATAAAGTAAGTGAAACAGGGATATCACGATCCATAGACTTTAATACTCCAAACGATGGGTCATATTTAATGGTTACAGCTTCCTACATTCATCAGAAAACTAAATCCTGTGACATTTTATACCCAAGGCCCAGCGTCAAAATTATACTCCTCGCTCGACATGTGGAGAGGATGGATGAACGAAAGCTGGGTGAAAAGATGCAAGTCCATGAATGTGGAGGGAGCTGACCCAAGGGGCCAACCAAGAAAGACGTGGGATCAGACCTTGCGGTCTGATCTTAAATCAAAGAACCTGACAAGTGAGGCAGCTCTTAACAGGGTTGCCTGGAACGCCGCCATTAGGACGTGAGACCGGAACAGCGCTTTGTGTGGATCACTCGGTCTTTAAATTTGTGTATGTATGTATGTATGTATGTATATACAGTACAGTATAATATGCTCCCCCTTCTCACCTTATTGCAATCTGGAAAGGAAAATGCTGCACATTCACTATAGGAACCATCTAACCCAATGTGAGTAACCCACATCATAAAAAAGTTGTTCTCATTTGCCTTTAACCCGTGGGGAAACCTGTACTAGTAAAATAAATAGGGTGACTCATACAAGCGAAGAAGTTTGCCACTTTTAATTATCCAAATTTCCTCGGTCTAGGAACCCAAATGATGGATAATCTATTTAAATAATTTCACTTCCAACACCAAACACCTCCCAATTAAATTAATGAAAGCTTGTGATCCTACCGGGATACCAGATTGCCAAAGTGAAGCGACAAGCCTGGGAGAATATTGCTCCATTTAACAATAGATTGATGTTATATATTCTCAAGCCGACAGTAAAATACAATGTTACTGTCCTGATTATTCAGCTATTGTGTTCTTTTATTTCAAAATTTAATTTTATTAAGCGTTATTTCCACATAGCGATTTTGATTAGTTCTTTTGCATTTATCTTGTGTCCCAGTTTAGGTTTGTGTATTTTGCAAGTTTTACATTATAATGACAAAGATATTAAAGCAGATGTTAATTAAAATGCAAAATAAACATACCAAAACCAAAACTCAAGAAAAAATAATATTAATTTAATACACACACACAGTGGTTTCCTATACTGTATCTCATTATGTATAAAAAACAAAACAAAAAACAGATCAGATGCAGCAAAAAATGTGAAGGCTTTGTCTGTCACCACCTCAATATCATTAAGAGTGCAATTCTTTTCAGACACGTTAGCTTACATGAATTAATGAAAGAACAGTTTTTCTAAAGCCTACTGGGCCGGTGGCCTTACAAGGAGAGGGTGGATAAAAAGAATGTACTGTATGTATTTATTGTATGTACCTGTACAGTACTTACAAAGGCACATACCCCATAGCTGGGGGTGGCCGACTCGTACATGGAAAACACAACATAAAAAACAAAATATAAATTCACACATATCTAGGTCACCCAGAAGACCCAGAGACTCAGGATCACTAGGGGATGTACAAGAACTAAAATGGGAAAAGGGGAATAATAAATAAGAGGGCATACAAGTGGCAGTGTAGCTCAAATTTTCCGTTTGACTATGACATTTTTCCTCTTCAGTTTTGTTGTCGTTCCCTAGGCTGCCTGGCCGAACAGCCCCGTCCCTAAGAAAAGCCATGGCCGCGATCGGGCTTTCCCACAGTGCTCTGAAGGAGTGTAGATTATGTTGTTGGCGTAAGTTATTGTGTAGAATGCATTCTTCTATGATGTGTTTAATGGTATGGGCTGCTGTGTTGCATCCTGGGCAGGTGTCAACGACGGAGTCATCCAGTCTCTTCTAATAGCTCAGAAGAGCTGGATGGTGTCCACATCTCAACCTGGCCAGGTGGACTCTGTCCTCGCGAGGAAGGAAGGACTCGGAAGGCTGGATTTTGGGACTCAAGTTTAATTATAGTGGTACAGTACAGTAGCATTCAGGGTTATATCAAACTCACATAAAATATTTGGTTCCCTTTATTGATCTTACAAAAGTTAGGATTGACCAAAAGAATAGGTTGGATCCTACACGCCCACACACAAATACATCCATCCTAGCATAATGACATACTGTACATCACAAAAATAGACTATACTGGTACTCCTCACTTAAGGGGAGATGGGTCATATTTCTGGTCCCCCTTCTCCTTCATGTTTAGCCCCATTAGTTTTCAGATTTTAAGATGTTTGCCCCATTAGTTAGGTGATTTTAAGATCATTCGCCCCATATGTGTCAATATTAAGACCTTTCGTGCTATTTAGGTGTCAATCTTTTTCCTGGCGAACGATAGGGAGCCTGTAATTTTGGAAAAATTTACAAATTAATCTAGTAAGTCTAGGGAGGACACTAAAAAAAATAAAGATATGAAATAATTGACTTAATAATTAACCCTGTCTGTACCGGTGACATCATTTTCATTATATTCTTGGCAACTATTAGACAACTTTGTTCAGCTTAGGAAGGATATCTGCCACTTAAATTGGCTACAGACTATTTCAATTAAATCTTATTTCCACATAGCGATTTTGATTAGTTCTTTGTGCATCTATTTTGTGTCGTCCCAGTTTTGGTTTGTTTATTTTGCAAGTTTTACATTACAATCTACCACATATCCTTCCTAAGTTTCATAAAATCGTCTAAATGTAGCAGGAATAAAATTATATAGTCGTCGTCGGTACAGAGAGGGTTAGTCTCAAAATCTTAACCTTCTTAGTATGACGACACCACTTTACTTGAATTTTACCTATCATTGGACTATTTTGTACAGCTTAAGAAGGAGCTACGGCCAGTCATAAGATTAATTAAGATAGTTTTTAGCCCCCTTGATTACCAGAGATCCCCCCTAAGCTGAAATTTTTTGACATATAGGAAAATTATGTCATGGTGAAGGGGCTAAGTCGTTTCATTAAATAGTGAACAAAATAAATGTAAAGTTATTCTGCTTTATTATATTTTTGTCAATAAAACTCGTAGCCAAAGAGAGCAGGAAAATTTACGATTGAAGATCATGATGCAGTTTGTGTGCTTATTCTGGCTATCACTTAAATGATTTTATCAAATTTAGGAAGGATCTGTGGCAGTTATAGGGGTAAAGACTACCTCAATTAACCCTTCCTAATCTGAATAAAATCTTCTAACAATAGCCATAAAACAGAAAAGAAACACAGCATCGGATCTTCAAAGAGTTGATGTTTATTTTAGTTTTTCTCCGGAACGTCATAACCACTTAAAGTGAGGAGTTGCCGTACTGTATATGTTGCCACGATAGAATGATTAATACTCTTACCCTGTGACATTAACTTTCCACTTCAACGCTGACTTTGATTAAACCAGCAATAGTGTGACTCAACAACTTCTCTTAGTATTATATTCATGCACTGTGGGGTAAACAAACAAATAATAATAGTGCCCGTATCTCCTCCTTCAAGGATTCACAAGTGCCCGGTATTGTGTATTAAGATTTTATAGTTCTCAAATATGGTACTTCATAACCTTTGGACTATGATTTTTAACTGTTGAAGTTATGTTTTTGTTTTGTTTTTGTTATTTGATGATTTCTCTAAATAATTTGTGTACAATTTTATATATGTACATATACTGTACACTACAGATTCATTATTAATAATATAAATGCCCTTTGTACCAAGTTTATATCCAAAGAGCATATTTTTGTACAGGTAAGTGATGCAATATAATATTCTCATTCTGGATTGTCCAAAATTATTTATATTGGAAATGTTTCTCAGGAGCTAGTGCAAGCTAGGAATTATTAAAATTTATAGTACCGGTATTACTTATAGATTGTTTGCTGATCCCATGGTAATCTAATTAATTTATAGTACCGGTATTACTTAGATTGTTTGCTGATCCCATGGTAATCTAATTAGATGTAAATTCACTTTAAACTTTAATTATTTAAGTAGTTTTAAACAATATATACAGTATATAAGTCGTCCTTCAATAAACCATATAGTACACTTAAAACGACAGTGAACACCAACTTATCGATCATTATACCAAAGTACGGAAATCATAAAAATAATCATAAAAATAATTTGAAACCTTTGTGGAATTAGTAAGGTTATGAAAATTCACAACCACCAATTTTTCATTTCGGAATGTATTTTTTTCTCAACTTTTTACAATGGAGTGGGATACTTAACCTAAAATGAAATGCAAAATAAATATATGACCTAATATAGCCAGCCAAATTTAAATGCTAGAATAAAAAGGGAAGAAAAAAGTTTACCTAATTACAGAATAATAATAAAAAATAATATAGTTGCTTAAATCTAACAATATACAGGCAGTAAAAATCTTATCCGTTTTGGTACACCTTTCATCCTTGCATTCTGGCTACCTAGAGAAGATTTTATTCAGCTTAGGAAGGACCAGTAGAAGCCGTATGAAAAGATTTGTGAAGACTTTTTACATCTATTTATCAAGTTCTAGGGGTCCTTTTCCTAAGCTTATAAAATTGTCTAATGTTAACCAGGAGATGAAAGTGATACCCTCGTGTTGAAGGTATTATTATGTTTTTGACACCAACCAACTTCACATCTAAACTCAATTAATGAAATCAAACAAATACATGTGGCACTCCGAAATCTCGAACCCAGGATACTCGCATCAAAATTCCACGCACTATGCATTACGCTATCAAGACAGTTAATACAATACAGTACTTCAACATACAGTCAACATACGGACCACCACACAAACAGCCATACTCCATACGGACCACTACACACACAGGCACAATCCATACTGAAACACAACACTAACTCTCCCTCTAGTTTTCTGTTCTTACGTTTCAAAATTAAATTTTACTAAAGCATTATTTCCACATTTAAAGCTCCTATGTGTGTGGAGCTTTAAATGTAAAGAAAATATGTTTTTTTAGACAAAGTGGGGATTGGGCCTGAGTAAATAGATAGATTATTTCCACATAGCAAATTCATCCGATTTCTTTGAAGTTTCTAGTTCACTTACTCATAGTGATGTACATTCTATGTGGTGATTTTGTGTTCTTCTATTTAAAAAATATATTTTGCTTAATCGTAATTTTCACAGTGATTTTGATCAGTTATTTTGGCTTTATATTGTGCCGATCCTGTTTTAGTTTACTTGGTTTTGCAAGTTTTCAATTTTAATTAATAATTTTCAACATTATCATAGCTTCCAACACAACAAAATTTGAATCCAGATGAAAAGTATAAAAATAATTAATTTGCCTTGAAATGGTTGACAAAACAACAAATCTGTCAAAAACAAAAATTGTATTATGCCATTACACAGATATCAATAAGAACTATGAAAGCATATGATCCTCCAGGGATTCGAACCCAGGACACCACATACAGAACTTAAACGCTTTAATCATTATAACACCGAGAAAGTACAAAAAAGAAGAATTATGACTGTCAACCCTAGCACCTCTCTGTAATATACGTAGACAGTGTAGCTCACACATACTTTGTGACCAAACACCCTTCATCAATCGCAGATAAAAATATCGTACCGTAAGTATCGCTAAGTAGGCCTATGTTTGATCCCAGAATTCTACCTTCATACTTCCAACAGACATACTGTATATCAATAGTTCGCTTTTGGGTTACCAGTAATTTGACACCACGTAGTAACACCAATATTATCGGCAGCTTTAAATATTTTTAAAAACCTCTGAAAATCTTTTGATAATGGGAATATTATGTTTATAATTTTGATACTCTATCGCAGCATCAAAATATTTGTAGTATATAAAATTACTAAACAATAATGTTGTACTGTAAAAGAATATTATTGTTCATATACTGTAGATAGATTGAAGACATTTCAGAGTGATGGAGAATATAAAAACAAAAAAATATATATATTCTACTAAACTTTAGAAGCCAAAAGAAAGACAGGACAGCTAAAATTCACATGTACTGTAATTAAAAGATCAAAAGTGAAAAACATCTAGGAACTTATAATCGGTTGCAAAGAGAAAAATCTATGATTAATGTATGAAGGAGATGACTGCATGATGAAGTCCGTTCCTGTAGAAGACTTGTGTCATGCTTGTCTGCTTGTGTCATGGATTTATATGATGCTCAAATTTGTATATACAGGATATTTGAAGATAAACGGGCCTCATACGAACATTCTTAGCATTCTGGGACATTCTTGAAGATAAAGAGGTCTCACTTTAACACAATTAGCCTTTGGGGACATTTTTATCTACGCTTATCATCAAAATATTTAGTAAATAAAAAGTAAAAAAAAATATATATCTATATATATAATGTTTGTCTTCTTGCACATTATATCCCTAAAGTATTATAGACTCATTTTCAAACGACTGCTTCCCACTCAAAGTTACTCATTCACACATCCAAAATACTATATAATGTGGCTGATCCATTATGACAAGTGGATGAATTATGTGGAAGGGAAATACACAAAGAATTTAAGCTCTTTCCAGCGTTTCCCTTCCAGCTAATTCATACTATATAAGGTTTCCTTTCCCAGTAAAGTCAAATATACCCCTCCATATACGCTTACACTACCACAATAAAATACCAAACCTGTCTCTGCCCTCCATATACGCTTACACTACCACAATAAAATACCAAACCTGTCTCTGCCCTCCATATACGCTTACACTACCACAATAAAATACCAAACCTGTCTCTGCCCTCCATATACGCTTACACTACCACAATAAAATACCAAACCTGTCTCTGCCCTCCATATACGCTTACACGACCACAATAAAATACCAAACCTGTCTCTGCCCTCCATATACGCTTACACTACCACAATAAAATACCAAACCTGTCTCTGCCCTCCACATATGCTTACACGCCCACAATAAAATACCAAACCTGTCTCTGCCCTCCACATATGCTTACACGACCACAATAAAATACCAAACCTGTCTCTGCCCTCCACATATGCTTACACGACCACAATAAAATACCAAAACTGTCTCTGCCTTCCACATATGCTTACACGACCACAATCAAATACCAAACCTGTCTCTGCCCTCCACATATGCTTACACGACCACAATAAAATACCAAACCTGTCTCTGCCCTCCACATATGCTTACACGACCACAATAAAATACCAAACCTGTCTCGCTCTTTACGCCTGCTTGCGGGAGGCGGGACTGCACTTCATCTCGGTAACTTTGCGGTAGTTGAGCCATGGTTGTTGATAGATGGTGGCGGTACAGTGGTGCGGGTCCTCTGAGGGGTCTATCTCGCAGGTGCTCTGGTTTGCTGGGGCCTCGTCCCGCTGGCACTTGGTCCATCGTACCGACATCTTTACCGTCCATTCTAGTCCCGACACTACCTGCTCATGGAAAGAGGGTTAGAAATTGTAGAGTATGGTACTTAAAATATACGGTATTTTTAACATAAATTTTGGATCAGATCGTACGACACTACACTGAGCCTTACCTTCTTGCGGGCAGATAGCACCTTTTCAACCACTCTGAGTCGTGTATCGTCGCTCAGCCGATCCATGGAAATCAGAGCGTGCTGGGCCAAATCGTCCACCTCCGGATCGGGTAGTGTCACCTCCGTCGCTCCGCCCATGGCCATCCGCTTTCCTCTGACCCTGCGCACCTCGTCGGAATCGTCATCATCGTCTTCGTCGCTGTCGTAGCGGGAGTTGCGGCGGCCGGAGGGGTGGTAGAAGATCTAGCAAGGAGGAGAAGTTGAGTGACCGAACGCGATCAGGGACAGTCGCGCTCACAAGTCACGCCTCGCTTTCATGTCTTCAATTTATTTTTTTATCCATCATATCTCTCCTTCACATTCTAAATTTATCTTAAGTGCACTATAAAAAGATTACTATGTAGGATTTTTAATAATGTATGTGAATGAAAGGGTAAAAGGCAAGACTGCCTGTTGCTGGTGTCTCTTCAAACTGAAAAGGTGATAGATAGCTATATAAAAAGAGCAATAGAATGCCTGGACACTCAGAACTTAAGTAATTTAAGTCACAGAATGGGGGAAGATTAGGAAGAGAATACCAGAGTTTCCGATTGAGCAAAAGAACAATTGTGAAAAATAGTAGTTGTTGGTGTCGTCGTTCCCTAGGCTGCCTGGCCGAACAGCCCAGAGTCCCTAAGGAAGGCCATGGCCACGATTGGGCTTTCCCACAGGGCTCTCAAGGAGTGTAATTATGTTGTTGGCGTAAGTGATTGTGTGGACTGCAGTCTTCTATGATGTATTTAATGGTACATGAAAAATAGTTGACTCTTCCACTGGACTTGGGCATTATAGAGTGCATATGTGTAGAAAGGCAGGTGCCACTTGCTCTCTGTAAGGGGGGAAGTATACAATGAGATACACTGACAAATATTGTTGAAAGTAATAGCAATAGAAGAAAAATAGATACTAAAATGAACAAAGTGGAAAGAGTTAGAAAGAGATTTGAAAATGCCACCGGTAATTCTGAGTCCACCCAATTTACATGTTTGTATTCTTTTTACTTGAGAGATAACCTATGTTGAGGTTATGAAAGCGGGACACAACATTTGAGTCTGACTGTACAATACTGTATAATGTACAGTTGCCCACATAATTTTTGTTCCTCGTTGAGATCATGTGTATGGAAGTCAATTAGTATGATTGAATTGCGAGTGTAGCTTCTGTTAATAATAAATAATAAATAAATAATGATCACATTTAATCATATGAGTTAACCACTGCATTAGAAACCACAATCGTAATTCAATTGTGCGCATTACATTTCCATGTATAAGATCACGGAGAGGATCAGAACTTATGTGGCCAGCTGTACCTCCATTACTGTATTACCAATATAAACAGTCATATAGTACCATACTCATTACACTATCAAGATTGTTTAAGAGACATATAATCACAGAAGCAGTCGTTAAGGTTAAAGCCAAATCCAGTTATTAACAAATTCAAGCCATTCACAAACTATTAACCCGTGCAGTATTGGTTACGGCTTATATTGGATTTCAGTTGCATTTAGACGATTTTATGAAAGGAAATCTATGTTTTTCCCACATAGCGATTTTGATTAGTTGTTTCGTCTTTTTACTGTGTTCGTATAAGTTTTGGTTTGTTTATTTTGCAAGTTTTAAATTATAATTTCACTCCAACACCAAACCCCTCCCAATGAAATTAATGAAAGCAAGCATGTGATCCACCGGGATTCGAACCTGGGTTACCACATACAGATTATAAACACTAACCATTACACCATAAAGAAAGAAATATGGTAGCTAAAAGGATTAACTGAGATAGTCTGTAACCTTTTAATGGGTAGACTTCCTTCCTCAACTAAATAAAATCATGAGTCACCACAATATAATGAAGAGGACGTCCCCGGTACTGCCTGGGTTAAGACTTGTAGGAGAGAATGCAAGGGTAGCCAACAGAACAAAACAAGCATTATAATAAAAACATCCAGGTAGCCACAGGAGCCATGGGTTCTCTGGTGCGATAAAATACACTTTCTCGGCTGAAAATAAAACTCAACAATACAAACAAAACAAAGAAAAGTGCATTCTCCATTGAAAATAAAAGTATGGTAAATTCATATTTTTTAACCAACCCACAGATTAACTTACAAATAAACCTAATTAATGAAATCAATGAAACTAATGAATATAATTATGTGGTACTCCAAGGACTTGAACCTAGGATACTCACACCAAAATTTGGCGCACTAAGCATTACGCTATCAAGACAGTTAAAGGTTTATGCACAAGCCTATGACATATTATTAATTCTTGAATACTGAATATTAAAATAAATATTAGAATAAAAGTATGGAAAATTAAAGTAATTAATGTGGACTCTGGCTCAGCAATCTTGAAGGACGATCACGCCTTTGAACTCTACTATGGATGAGAGGGCAAAACTCCTGCCAAAGTTAGGCACTTACGGCAGAAACTATTGATGCAGTTTTTACCACCATGCACTCCCGGCTCAATAGCTGGGCTTAGGTGGGTGACCTGGTGATCATGGACTTCAGTGAACAGTTGCCACAGATTGCTAGACCGCACTATCCACCACAGCACTGGTGTCTGCCAAATAGCACGCTGGCTGGCCCGAGATTCGATCCCTCGACCTCACGGTTTGCAGACTAGTGCTCTACCAACCGTGCTACAGACTGTGGCTGTAGTTAGTCACTAATGAACTCTTATTAGTAACAAAAAAAAAAACTTGGACAAATTTGCTTTAGTGTTTACTGTATATAGGTGAGAGATTTGCACTGACTGTTTGAGGACCATGATCATGCACTGAATTAGGTATTCTCGGCCTCTCATTAGGTAGGCTACTAGACTATGTCTACTGCTCCTAGAAAGTCAAATGGTTATGTAAGTTAAGTTGTTTAGGGTGTCGTAAAGCTTTCCAACACTATCAGTAATGTAGGAAGCACCACTTGCTCTCAGTATTGAATGTACAGTAGTAATGAAAGGCTTTCAGTCATGTCCTAATTCACTGAATTATATTGAGCCATTCCAGTTTGGGTTTGTTTGTTCTTCAAGTTTCACATGTTAATTTTTATCTTCGGAACTGCGCTTTGTGTGGAATACTCGGTGTTTATATTTGTGTATGTATATCTATGGCATGGTTTATAGGAGTGAATGTCCATCAACATTGTTAAGCCAAAGAACATTGTTGACATTTCAGTGGAGAATGCACTTTAAGCTAAGCCAGGTTGACTTATATTTTCAGTTGAGAGATGGCCTGTTATAAATAAGCAAGACTGGCTCCCGGGAGCTCAGTGCCGTAATATATTTACTTCATCAGAATCATCTTCCTTGGACTCAATGCTCTGGCTGGATGTCCGTCGTGAGGGGTCGTAGAAACGCTTGGGGGAGGAAGAGAGGTATAGTGGCCATTAGCAGTCTTTTATTTATTTATTTATTCTTTTAATACAGTAGTTTAACCAGACCACTGAGTTTCAGAACAAAACTCTCATAGGGCTGGCCCGAAGGATTAGGGTGAAATGAGAATAGACTGTTAGGGATGAGGACGCATGAACTGAGACAGACTAAATCAGGTTAAGGTGTATGCCATTAGCAGTCAACTTCACCAACTTTGTAACATGAACTTCGCACAACAAGATTTCCAAACATACCCCGAAGGTTTGGGGCTTGATAAGGTTTATTTTTAAAGAACTCTCACTAGATTTCTTCCAACATACCACAAAGTTTCAGGTTTTGACAAAGTTTATTGAAAAGAGGGAGCGAAATAACAGTGGAGGAGAAGTGTGGAAAGAAGCATACGTTGAAAGGGGTCACACTGAAGGCTTTTATTCTCCACCTCAAGATTTTCAGCTAACAATAGATTAAATTTTGTCATAACATAGAGAAACAGTTGAATAGGTTATATACATACGTAAGACTATGGATATCTGTCTTTAAAACTTTTAAATTTGTAAGAACAGTTGAATTTAATGGGATACAGATCTCCCTCACTCTCCGATGCCTTGATTTATGATATTATTATTGTTTTCTTAAGTGTTTGGGTTTGGGTTCTGGCTGGTACCAGAACGCATATCCATTTACCCCACTAATTTTAGGGTTTGCTATAGGATTTTTCTATTTAAGAACGGGTTTTCAGGAACGTAACCCATTCGTAAATCGAGGGAGACCTGTACTTGAATGTATTATATATTATTTTGCAAGTTATATATTATACTGTACAGGTGTCCCTCGATTTATGATTGTGTTACGTTCCTGAAAACCCGATCTTAAATAGAAAAATCGTATATCAAGCCCTAAAAAAATAATGGGGTAAATGGGGAGGCGTTCTCGGACCAGCCAAAACACAAACTCCTAAAAACCTACAATACTATCGTAAATTTGGGGCATCGGATAGTGAGGGAGGCCTGTAATGCTAAAGATAGTAATGTAGTAAAACCCCTCTCTTTTTAGATTAATAAGTGGGGAGATCTTGTCTGGAAGTGTGAAACACCTCGGTCGGTTTAGTCTTTTCTCCCGGTCTTTTGGACTTTTTTGTCCAAATTACCAGAGTAAATGGCCGAATTGGATATGAAAGCTTAGACATTTACCTTGTTCTGTCGGCCTTTTGATAAGTTCTTTTGTCTTTATATTGTGTCGTCTCTGTTTTGGTTGGTTTATTTTGCAAGTTTTACATGATAATTTATCCGAAAGAGAGATAAAATTGTCCAAAATTATACCGCTATTCAGATATTTATCCCGAGTTTAGAAGAATTACGTTCATCATTCAAACTTTGCCCAAACCAGAGGCTAAGTTTAAAATTAATACCCAATCCGAAAGTTAGGGTTTCCGGATGACAAGGGTCTAAGAGAAAAGGGTTTTACTGTAGTTATAGCTGAACTCTTTGGTGGGATATTAAAATTTATCTGATTTACTAAATAGAGGAAACTCTTTGGTCGGATATTGCAAATTAACCCCTTCTGTACCGGCTATGTGTTTTTTAACTTTATTCTGGCTGCAAATAGACAATTTTTGTGCAGTATAAAAAGGGCCTACAGAATTAACAAGTTCGAAGTATCTCTCTTAACCCTTTTTACTACCACAGATCCTTCTTAAACTGCACAAAATCGTCTAAACATAGCTACAATAAAATAGAAAAGACGTCATTGGTAAAGAAGGGGTTAAGTGATATTGAGAAGTATTAATATGGAAACTGTACAAATTGACAAGGTTATGGCATCCTTCACTGCTGCCAAGGCCAACATGCAACACCAAACTTCCGTCTCCAGAGCCATTTCCAACACCCGCAAGATTAAGGTACGCTTGACAATTAGTAGGCTACGGCTTCGTTCAATTATATATACCGTTCGTCAGGCTAAAATCACATTACCACAACCAATTTAGACAATCCAGATTTTTTTTTTTTTTTTCGGGCTGTCTCGAGTCGGCCACTCTAAAAAAAAGAAAAGACAAACAAAATGGTGAGCCAGAGTATATAGATAGATAGATTTGATAGATTTTTTTTATACTGATTTCACTCATTTAAGACTGGCCTTTACCAAAACTTTTTCTATTCGTAAATGATATTCAAATTTAGCAGAATCATTACGAGTATCAATGAGAAACTTCTATCAATTCTCTGGATTGTCAAAATTAGTTGCAAAAATATAATTTTGGACAGACAAGAAGTATACTATGCAAAATCGATATAGACGTACCCACAAGAAATAAGTAAATTTGGATGATTAAATTTAGTGTCAAAATATAAGTATCCTACATTTTGATACCAAATTTATTGATATAACTCTTTCAATTTATTATGGGTACTATTTTTATCAATTCCGTTTAATAACTGGACAACCATGTACAAATTGACTAGTTTACCCTACACCAAATTTCGACACCCAATGGCTTCATTACGGTATCAAAATTTAGCTGATGTATACAAATTAACAAAACATATTAAGACAGCATTCTTTATGGGACAAAGACAAAACAAAGCAACAATGAACTAATGGTTGTCAAGGTAACCGTTAATATGACAGGACAGAACAGAGCATGGCCCGGGTACTCAGAGCGGTGACAACGGTGCATCTCCTTATGACGGTCTTATCTTGTAGGCTGATGTTGTATCTCTCAAAACATGTCATAAATGGGTACAGCATTTTTTACATCTTTTGAACCAATTCCAAAAGACTTAAAAGAGCTTGCCCCCATTGGATATTTCACACTTCAGGACAGGATCCCCCACTTAACCCTTTCAGGTCCGAAGGTTGCCGTTTAGTATTCATAAATAGAATGATCTTAATCTCATAACTACCTCTCCAAAATTAGTTTTCTGTCCAGAACTCGCTCAAAGACAACTGCAGAGGTTGAAGTAATTAAACTAAAGGTTTCTAAACACCCCTGATGGTCACAAAGGTTTAAAGTATCCCTGTACGGACACAATCGCGTCCTGCAGTGCGCGAAAGGGTTAATTACCTAGTATGAAAGAGAGGGGTCTTTCTGTAATACCGATAAGCTGCTAAATCACTGGTCTAATTAAATTGTGTCGTCCTTGTTTTAGTTTGTTAATTTTGTAAGTTTTACATTATAATAGGTTTGTTTATTTTGCAAGTTTTACATTATAATATATTTTCCAAGCAGTAACTCCACTCTGAGTATCCTGGTCCAGTATAGGACAGAACAGACAATAACAAAAGGGATAGAGTAGCAAGCCACGACAGACTGGGATACCACAAACCGACCTCATTACTCTCTTCGCTCTCGACACTGCCCCGCACCACGAACTGACTCTTGAACTTGGGCCTGGCGTGGGCGGAGGGGTGCACGTGGGGCAGGAGAACCTCTACGGAGTCGTCGCCTTCCAGGAAGTCGTCCTTCTCGGCACAGCGCAGGTGGGAGATGTCTTGCCGCCCCAGCCATGGTTGACTCAGGAGGTTGGCCTCACATATCTGGTATACAAGGTTATTGATATAATTAGCTTAGGCTACCTATATAAAAACTGTAATTATCATGTTCTCTCCACCAACCAACTTTACTCCTAAACTCGATTAATGGAATTAACAAACACATGTGGCAGTCCGGTGATTCGAACCCAGGACACTCGCACCGAAAATCAACACACTTATGCATTGCGCCACGACATCCTTGACATCCGAGTCTATGGCTTATTGCCTCAGGCACTGCTATAGTTGATCTTGATTTCTTTGGAGGAGTATCATTAACTAATCTGATCCTCAGTAAGCACTTAATCTAGCATTCTCAAGATTTTTTTTTTTTTTTTTTTTTTTTTTTTTACTAACTCTTGCAGCATTTGGTAGGGCCAGAGCATGGGACTGCATCACTTAAGGTGCCCTTAAAACAAAAACAAAACAATAAATATTTCTACTATAATACTAATGTATAGATTTTCAGCGATTCTGTCATAATATTATATAATCTTCTGAAATTCTTCTGTAAAATTACAAAATATTGGTTGATTATGCTTAAATATTGGATAGCATCAAGATCTTACCATGTGTTCTTCGCCAATGTCTGGAACGCAGCGAGACTTGTGGATGCGGCGCTTGTACTTGGGGCAGACGGTCTCTTGGAGCTCCACAACCAGGTGGTAGCGGATACCACCGGCAACCTGAAGGTAAACACGAAAGTGGGGTTAGCAATCTTTCTATCTGTATTTAATCTTGACCCTCTTGGGGGGGGGGGGGTTCAGCACTTAAACCACTCTCAGGATATGTAGATGCTCTAGAAGTAAATATATTGTGATCTTAGCATTTTGGCTAGAACTCCTGTATTGACGATCTTCAAAAGTTCCATGTGAATCTAGTTGTTGTTGCTGTTCCCCAGGCTGTCTGAACAAGCAGCCCCAAGGTCTCGAGCAAGGCCAAGGCCATAACCGAGCGCCCCCACAAAACCCTTAATGCTTACCACTAATAAAGCCCAGGTGACCAAAGCCACACCAAGGCGGGGAGCTGAGGAGGGTGCGGAAACGCCCGGGAAACCAAAGCCCCACCCAAAGCCCTGTGCCCCTCAGCAATTATGAAGGGAAAGTTGAGGGGCAAAGGAAAAATGTGACGCTTTGGCTCCCAATTTGCCAACCTCTAGGTTGGCAGTAGGGAGGTCAATCCACAGAAGAGACACCGTCACTCGAGATCTAGAAAAATATATAAATAAAAGGAACAGTCAGAGTAAGCTATGGGTATGGCAGAGATCGCTCAGCTCTCGCTCTGATAGACCAGCCTATCTAGAAATAACACATATCTACTGATCCCACCACAATAAACCTGTGGAGGAGGTGGGGGTGTGATTACAATGTTACGACAAACTATAATTGGAGAACTCTTGTAGGGTGTGACCAACATCGGGGCCAAATCACGAGTGCTAAGGTGAAGAGAAGCTGGGGTCAGCTCAGGTCAGGTCAAATGTTCTCTCTACCCACACCTGTACTGTACTTTGAAAGAGAAAGTTGAAGTCAGCTTTATCTCCCTCTTATAAACTGCACACACATATGAACACAAACATACACTCAGGCTGCCAACTTAAACAGAATTCCATAGTCAGTCAGTCAGTAGCCAGCCCTTACTCCCACAAGGGGTAGGGAGGATCAGCAAAAGACTCGAGAAAGGAAAAAAAAGAGGTGAACGAGAATTCCATAGTAAATGCATAAATAGACAGGAAAAAGGTAGGAACTTTCTCTTACTTGTTTGCGTGCCTGGATGACCTTGTGGAAGATGAAGAGGTTGTCGTCATCGGAGCGACTGTCGTATTCGTCGGCCACCAGATGGCCTAGCTTCTTTAGAGTCGGGTCATTCACCTCAATGGTCGCCCACACACCGCCGGGACCACCTGGTTAGGAAAATAGGAAATATAGTCTCTTAACCCCTCCAATCCCAGCGACGTATATATCCGTCAGTAGATAAGTAACTCCCCAGTCCCAGTGACGTATATATATCCATCAGTAATGTACTTTCCTTGTAACTGCCTGTACAACCCTGTACCAGTTACCACAACCTTTTGAGCACTGCTCCCGTGTTCTCAAAACAAAAACAAAACAATAAATATTTCTACTATAATACTAATGTATAGATTTTCAGCGATTCTGTTATAATATTATATAATCTTCTGAAATTATTCTGAAATTATTCTGAAATTATTCTGTATCCAGAATAAAAGGTTAAAACGGTATCATCATACTGAAGCCCGGGTTAAAATAATGATAAATGGACAAAATCCCTCCAAACAGTCCGGTAAAGGCTGATAACTTACCATGAGCTTGGTGGCCGAATGTTCCTGCCTGGCCAACTGAACCTGTTAAAGAAAATACACAATTACCACCAGGAAATATAAATAAATGGTACACAATACCACACACGGCTTGATGGCTGAATGTTCCTGCCTGTCCCACTTGTTAATTAGTTGTTTTGTCTTGATATTGTGTCGTTCCTGTTTTGGTTTGTATAGGCCTACAGTAGTTTGCAAGTTTTACATTATAATTAAGGAACACCCCATTCTTAGCATTAATCTTCTATTACAAACCCCAATTCACCAGAATCAACTAATGAAAGCATATGATCCTCCCGGGATTCGAACTTGGGACACCACACCCAGAACATAAGCATCTAATCCATTACACCACCAACACAGTTAACACCTACAGTACTGTCCCAGCGACGTACGTTGGCCGACATTAAAAAAAAGTCACTCGTCAGTACTGTACCAGTGACGGACGATGTGCGTCAATAGTACAGTATGCGGTCCTTTTAACAGACCGTATCGATCGGTGCCTGGTACCACGACGTTTGAGCACTGCTCTAAGACCTTGGCAACACTTCTCAGCTTATATCCAAGCTCCCACAAGCTAGGAGAGGCAGTATTCCTCCATCAATTGAGGTGGAAGGGTGTTCTCTCTCGACTCTGAAGCCATTTTGGCCAAATTGCTAGGTACTGGTGGGTACATTTATGGTAATACCCTCTGGTACAGTAAGGGTTAACCGAGTACCGGTACACTACGGAACTGACCTCGGAGTTTCCTGGTGTAGTAATCATCAATCTCATCACAGTAGAGCCTAGTGACCTGCACCTGAGCCCCGGCAGCCTGTGGTAGTAGAGCCTCAGCCTGACACATCTCTCGGTCCTCGCTGTAGTCTATGGGGCAGCGGCTGGGGTCCGACACCGGCAGGTACTTCTTACAGTGGGTCTCTGCTATCTCCAGTTCCAGGTGGTAGCGGGTGCCTTCTCCGCTAGCCTATATAAAAGAAAATAAATAATAAATTAAATGAATACAAGACGACCAACCCGGGACTAAGCATGTATGGCCTGTGTGAGGGCATACTGTACATATAATATATATATATACACATTATACAGTATATATATGATATAATCTTTAATTAAGAGAGCTTACTAAAATTATCTAACGGTGTGCATAGACAGCATTCCCTCCATACTGGGTGTTTAGACATATACAGGTATCTCAGTTGGTCGGATATAGTCTGACAAACTGATATAAATGCATATACATTATACAGGTATCACAGTTGGTCGGATATAGTCTGACAAACTGATTTAATGCCCAAACTGATAATTTGTCTGAAAGAGCAAGGTATAACCTGGATTGGATATCTAGTCCAAAAGCCATGGGTCTGAAAGGAAGCCCATAAATATTAGATAAGAAAGTTAACAAGATGACAAACCGAGTAGGCGACTGTGTCCCTTGAGGTGCGCTTAATGCCCACAAGAACAAGTTGACCAACCTGAGACTGAGCACTGACGACCCTGGTGAGAGCGTACAGTTCATCCTCGTCTCCGCGCAGGTTGTACTGGTTCAGCACAAAGTCCGCCACATGAGCCACGGTGGAGTCATTGGTGGCCAGGCGTTGGAACCCAGCGCGAGTGTCGGCACCGTCGTCCAGGAACGGGTGGGATAGTGTGGCGAACGAGTTGACCGTTGGCATCATTTTCTGTGAGAGAGAAACGGTTAGATTATGTGGAGATTTTGACATTTTACATACAGACTGAGTAACTCTCTCTTAACATTTCTCTCTTTCTCTCTCTCTTTCACCGTCGTCCAGGAATGGATGGGAGAGAGTGGAAAAGGAGTTCACTGTTGCCATAATTTTCTGTATAAAGGTCATCAATGAGCTTTTACGTATTGCTTGATTAGATGTGGACATCTATGCAATATTCACACTCCCTTCCATTATGCCATTCACTTTCTCTTTGTTCTATTCTATTGGTTGAAAGGGTTATTAATTGTTTTGCATGGTTAGATACTTTGGTCACCTGAGGGCCGCTCTACATACATACATAAAATGGTTTAATGTAATACTACAAAATCCCCGGCATGTTTGTTGTTGAATTTTAACACTGATATTCTATTTTTTATTAATTGAACTCCAACACCAAACACCTCTCAAAGAAATTAATGATATCCCTCCTCAGGATCTTTTCCCAGGCCATCCTCATTCTACCGATTGCGGTATTCCTTCCACACTCTATTCTATTCATATTTTCACATAATTTTTGTTTTTTTCTTCTAGGAGACATGGAAGAGTCAAAGTCTGTATTGCATCTCAGAAATTCATCCTGAAGCTTATCAATTCAAATAAGTGGAATTACAGAAGGCATCTTCCTTTTCAATAACAATTTCATAAGGGTCGTACCTTTCTCAAGTAGTCGTCGAGGTCGTCACAGTTGAGGGAGAGGATCCTACGAGCGTGTTGGGGTGACTGAACTCCAACCTGCTCGTGGACCTCGGCTTCACACACCTGAAACACAACCATACTTTTTTAGGGCAGGTTCACACTATATATGACTCCAAAGCAGGCAGGTGTAATTTTCCAAGTACAGTACAGTACTGTATATTATCACCTTAACCCTCAGAATCCAGGAGGTCTCATATGAGGCAAAAACAAATATTGGCAGGAATCCGGGAGGCCTCATATGAGGCCGCTAATATCGTCATAACACGGCAACCATGCGTCATATCGATGTCATCTCAACGGCATTCTACAGACAACAAAATTTTTTAAAATTTGCAAAAAAAATTACTGCTCTAGCTGGTCTCAATCAGTAGTTACTGAATTATGAAGTTTGCCTGTACCAAAAGGGCCCCGGACACAGCGATCGGGATCATATGAGGCCCCCCGGATTTCGTGGGTTAAGCATGTCACAACTATATTTTTCCAAGAATATTTATCACTTTAAGCATGTCATAACTATATCAACTTTGCAGCCATATAAAGCCTCCTACCTCGGGCTCCTCTGATGGGTCCAGGGCGCAGTGTTCCCCGGTGCCGGTGTTGGGGTTGTGTTTGTTGCACAGGGTCTCGGCAACCTCCACCGCTACGTGATAGATCGTGGCGCCGGACACAACCTGCACACACATAACAAATAATAATGTAAAACTTGCAAAATAAACAAACCAAAACTGGGACGATAAAAGATAAATGCAAAAGAACTAATCAAAATCGCTATATATTATGTCTATCTATCTATTTACTCAGGCCCAATGTCCACTTTTCCTATTATTTTGTTTTTTTTACCCTCTTCTTTCTTTCTGGGGGTGGCCGACTCAAGACAGAGCAAGAACAGGGAAAACACAAAACACAACATAAAACAACGAACACACACAGACAAAACATAAATTCACACACATCTAGGTCACCCAGGTAAATGGATATTTTCTGCATCCAATTCCAAATGCTAGATGATAATTAAGGAACACTCCATTCTTAACATTAACCCTCCATTGCAAACCCCAATGCACTTGAATAAATTAATGAAAACATTTGATCCTCCCGGGATTTGAACTCGGGACACCACACCCAAAACATAAGCATCTAAACCATTAGACCACCAACACAGTTAATTCACACACACACACACACACACACACACACACACACACACTTATTAGTTAGTTAGTTATGTAGAGCAGATTAACCAGACCACTGAGCTCCATACACACACTTATATTGACTGTACTTACGAGCAGTGTTTCTGACTCTTGAATGCCTGCCATGAGGTACACACAGCTGAGTCTGTGTCATGGTTGCACAGTGGTCCCTTTATGGGGCTAGTGGCTGTTTTTTTTTTGTCTATTCATTCATTTATTCATTTATTTCTTAGTTTCCTCGCTAGACCTCAATCAAGCTAAGAAAATCGCCCTCTGGACCCCCCTTCAAGATAAATTTTTACATTTTTTGGTAGAAAAATATCCCGGCCATAGGCCGATTCCTCTTAAAATTACAGGCTCGATATCACTCACCAGGGAATAATCGACACCTAAATAACACAAAAGGTCTTAAAATGGACAGTAATGTGGCAAAAGTTTGTAAAATTGCCAAACTAATGGGGCGAATGTCTTAAAACCCCAAAAGAAATGGGGCTAAGCATGAAGGAGAAAGGGGTCCAAAAAAAAATCCCTCGAGTGGAAGTATCCCCTTAAGTTATCTAAAAAAGAAGACAAACTGACCTGTTTGGAAGCCTCGCGTACTCTGACAAATCTCTGGTATTCCACGTCATCCTCCAGTCTATTAATAGCCGACACTACCCCCTTCACCACCTCCATGGTAGCGGCATCAACCTCTACATTCTGTGGCGCGGCACCGTGATGGCTAGGTGGCGCGGCACCCAGCTGGTGTCCGGCGCCGGCACCGTGGCTCACTGGAACTATGAATTCATCTTGGGTGCCGGGGGAGTAGCTGTCCTTATCTTGGCATCTGGAGAGAGAGACAAACAAATAAAATGTAAAACTTGCGATATCCATCTATCTATCTATATGCTCAGGCCCAATCCCAACTTCTCCTATTTTCTTATTTTTATTTTCTATTTTACTCTATTTTATTATTTTTGTTTTTATTTTCTTGGGGGTGGCCGACTCAAGACAGAGCAAGAACAGGGAAAACAAAAAACACAACACAAAACTACGAACAAACTCAGACAAAACAAAAAATTCACACACATCTAAGTCACCCAGGAGAATACCCAGAGACCAGGGTCACCAAGGTCGCTCCAGCACTCCCCCGCAATAAACAAACCAAAACTTATACGAACACAGTAAAAAGACAACTCCATGAAATTAAGGAACACCCCATTCTTAAAATTAATCCTCCATTGTACTTGATGTACTTGATAAATAAATAAAAGCATATGATCTTCTTGGGATTCAAACTTGGGACACCACACCCAGCACCTAAACCATTACACCACCAACAGTTAACATAACATAATTAATAACATAATTTGTTTACTGTATCATATATACTTTTACTAAATTCAATCCTTGTACAGTTATAACGGGCTAATTGAATATTGTTATGTTTTTTCTACCAACTAACTTCACCTCAAACTCAATTAATGAAATCAACAAATACATGTGGCACTCCAAGGACTCTAACCTAGGATACTCGCATCGAAATTCCGCGCACTTATGCATTACACTATCAAGACAATTCTGATAAAAATACTATACAACAAATCCCAACCTGGACAACACGAGGTCCCGGGCAGGAATCCACGGCTGATCAACGACGTGGAGTTCACAGATATCGGTGGAGTCGGTGGGGTCCGGGTTACAGAAGGTACGGTTCACATCCACGCCCATCAGCGTCTTCTTGCAGTTGGTGTCGGCAATCTCAAGCGTCAGGAAGTATTTCACTCCTGCCACAACCTGGAAATACAGTATAATAAAGTTCTTTGATATTATAACTGGCTCGCTAGTTATTAGCCTTAAATTGTACTGATTAAAATGTATGTACGTACAGTATATACTCAGGCACAATCCCCACTTCTATTTTTTTGTTTTTGGGTAGGGGAGGGGGGAACCCAAGACAGAGCCCGAATAAGGATAACATTACAAAAAAACTTGTAAAACCATCCAAAACAAAAGCCGCACAATATTTAAGACCAAAGAAATTACTAAAATCACTGGAATAACTCATTGAAGATTTAGCAAAACAATATCACAAAATAAATAGAAAACATTACCATCTACAGTATAATATCATAAACTGCACAGAACTCCTACCTGGCTGTGGGCCTTGATGATCCTGACGATGGTGTGAAGCTCGTCGTCGTCGGTGGTGCGGTCATACTCGGTGATGGCAAAGTCGGCCAGTTCCAGCACGGTGGGGTCTGTGAGCGGCACTGGCTGGGGACAACCGGTGCAGGGGGCCTCCACCGCCACTACCAACTCCTCTGCAATACCACCTGGGCCACCAACAATTCTCTGGGAGGGTCAAGGTGGAGATAAAATTATTTTCAACATCGTTCTTAAGGGGGCTCACCTCAGTTTTGTTCTCTTTCTCTCCCGCTCTCCATTCGGCCCCATTCAGCCTACTCTTTTAAGAGGTTAAGAAGCTCTGAACAGGGCTGCCTGGAACGCCGTCATGAGGATGTGAAACCAGAACAGCACTTTGTGTGGAGGACTCGATCTTTAAATTAATGTACGGTATGTACTGTATGTATTTATGTATTGTAGAGGCCGAAGTCAGTGTATCTATTTTGTGTGTCTATTAATATACTGTAAATGCTGGCTTGTTTGATAATGGCAAATGGGTTGGGGGTAACAGTAAAAGGAGCAAAAAAATATCTTTAAAAAATATCTTTTCTTGCTAGTAAAGGTCAAGGGTGTGTGAATGAGAAACAGAATAGGTAAGAGAAGTGATCTGGTTAAATAGGAGAATGGGAGAGGCCTAAATATTCAATATCTTATTCTGGTCCTGCCTGACAATCATATTCAACTTACAAAAGGCCTCTGGAACCCACACAGTAATGAAGGAAATCATAACATCAGTATCATATACAGGTACTGTACCTAATACTTTGAACGACATATACACAAATATAATACTATAGTACAGTAATTCTTTGTGGTAATATTGCATTTGTTTGGATTAAAAATACTGTACATTGCAGAAGTGTTTCAATACCAAATACTTGAATCTAGCATCCCCTCTATTATCGTAGTAATTGTAAGTTAATCAATTACTCTATGGAGGCCTCAATATCTCTCCCGGGGGTTCACAGACAGCCTCCAGCCCCCACGTAACAATAACAACAACACCACCACCACCACCACCACCACCACCACCACCACCCCTCGGTCACAATGGTAATAAAGCAGGGGCAAAAAAAAAGAAACTATGCTGCTCCGACCTTGAACTTTCCTTCCCTCTCCTTCCTATACATAACATTTATCTCAGTTTTTCTTTTCTTTTATTACTCCAGTATCATAATTCAGTTTCCTACTTTAGTTACCTATGGATTTTCATATTTTTGCTTAAAATACTTATCGGTACAGTACTGTATTACTGTTATTTATTTTTGTCCACTTATAATACAGAAATTTCTTTTTCCTACCAATAATTTTCCTTCACTCGTTTCTCCAGATTCGCTACAGTACAGTACTGTACCTGTATATACCATTAATAGATTTATTTCCTGCTTTTATTTATTATTTATTGACAATATGTTCATAAACACAATAGTTCTATGTATGTAAGTATTAACTCGGGCACATACCCCATAGCTGGGGGGTGGCCGACTTGAGACAGAGCCTGAACAGGAAAAAAAAAAAAAAAAACAGAAAAAAAAAAAAAAAAATCACACGCATCTATGTCGCCCAGGAGACTACCCAGAGATCAAGGATCACTAAGGGCCTCCAGCAACCCCCAGGTCCTAGACCTCCCGGAGAGATTTCGGTCTCAGCAGGCAGACACACAGCGAAGCGCACCACAATGCCCGTCCACATCACTTCCAGGCAGGGCCCTTCATATATACAGTACACCGGCTCCCCGGTCCGAGCGCCTGAGGGATTATTACAGTATCTAGTCCAACTGGCACCCGAGCCCCAGTCCCTACGACTGCGTTTGCACTCATTTATTCACAATCATTCTCCATGAATTCCTATTCATCACCATTTCTCTTGCCTGTTCTTCAGTCATCTCTCGATCTTCCAATGCTTATATTACGGTACATCATCTCTCCACCTCCTCCGAGATCTTCCTCTCTATGTATTTCCCCTTGTTTCTGACTCATATATTCTCTTTGTAAGCGTTTCATCTCCATTTGTTCAATTATGTCCACACCAGCATAGCACCCTTCTTTCCCCTCTGGCCGATAAGGGTTCCTGTTGTCCCACTCTCCTACATACCTCTTAATTTCTCAATCTGTCTCTACGCGTCACTCCACACATACTATTCAAGCAGCTCATCTCCATGACATCCAATATTCTTTACTCTTGTATATTCAGACCCCATACATTACTGCTAGTACAACTATCCCTTGGTACACAGCACTTTTAACTTTCATTCCGAAATATCTCACCTTCCACATACTTCCCATTGCTTTGAAAACTTTCCTTCCTTCACACACTCTGTGTTACCTCCATTCCCACACCTGCGTCCCTGCTTATCACTCCTCATAGATATTTAAAACACTCCACTTGTTCCACCATGTGTGGACTTCACCTATTTCTAATAATGGAGTTACAGTACAGTATATTTCTGGAAATGAATGTATGAATTTAACTTTCTACACATCAACTACAAAACTATGTATACTATTTATTGAAAAGCAAGTTCTATCCAAAAATCAATCTACATACAGTAGTGATTATTGCATAAAAATAAACATGAGGGGTCAAGAAATTCTTATGAGGGCTACAGACTACGGCCTCCGAGTGTACCGATAGCCAGAATATAAGGAAGTAACGCACCACCGTACACTGAGAGGGTTAAGTGACCATAACGTAATGCTAGTTTCAATTGTACTTCCTCATCTCTCAAATGGTTGCCTACAATTGATTCCCTATCCTTGCCTGCAGCCACTAATGTTGTGATTGAGCACGATTGACCTTCTCTATAATGAGGCAATTAAAGCAAGTGGAGTGTTTTTTTCCTCTGTATGACATTCACAGTGCAGTACAGTATTGCTTTTCAAACTTTATCATGCCACCTTCTTCCTTGTCCAACTGTCGACATAATTTTCCCACTACCTCACAAAACAAAAATGTAAGTTCAGTAGTGAGCAGTAATTTACCTAGCATAATGACTCTGTAATTGTGTTTAAACTATATTCTAAAAAAAATCTTCCGGTGTACAAAAAACATATGCAGAATATACAATATGCTTTACTTGTGAGCAACTATACCTTATAATTGCTGTAGTGAGTTCCATCAATACAATATTTATTCCTTATGGGAATCTGTAGGCCAAGAAGGTGACGCGCATGATCCTATATCTCCGACATATCTATAAACTCATTCTCACTCACTCTGGTTAGCAGTAGGATCATATCTACGACGTACCACTCCTGGGCCGCGAGCGCTACCACTGTATTGTTGTCATAGCTAATCTGGAATTTTTTTCACCTTCGAGTGGTGAACGTTGTCAATGTTGTGCCTAACTTGTTCTTATAGCTATAATGCAGATGCAGTTTTTAACGCTGTGCACTCCCTTGATTGTCAGGGCTAGGGCGTGCCCTTGTTACAGGGACTTTACTGGACAAAGCTATCTTACAGTAGTTTAGTAAAATTTGCCAGAACGTCCCGGACTTCCCAAACTTGACTACTTCCTTTAACGTGACGATAGTGCGTTGTTATATGTGCGATTGGTTTGCTTGGGAAACAGATTAACTTGCTCATGTAGTGATGTACACCCTATGTGGTGGATTGTGTTCTTTTATTTAATAATTTTCATTTTAGTAAACGTTGTTTCCACATAGCGATTTTGATAATTTAATTTGACTTTATATTGTCCTTGTCCCAATTTTGGTTTGTTTAGTTTGCAAGTTTTACATTTTAATTAGAATATAATGTATCATGTGTTATATAGGTAGCGCCAACTAACTTGACAATAATCTTGACCCCTGACCTCTCTATAACTCAAATGGACCTTGAGCAAACTGGCTGTAAATATCCTCACCTATTTCTTGGCAGACTCTTCCCAAATGATAGAGACGTCAGCCCGATTGCTTTAATTTGTTCGAGTTATAAGAAGTTAGGGGGTCAAGACTATTGTCAAGTTTGCTGGCGCTATCTATAGCTATCCAAATCTATCACTCACCTTCTTCTCGCAGTGGATGTCGTCAATATCATCCAGAATAGGAACCACTTCCAGAGCAGCGACATGGTTAGGGCTGTGCAGGACTATGACGGAGCAGATGTAGTGTTGGCGGGTGAGGTCGTGGGGGCAGGGTCGTGGGTCGGCGGCCTGGTTGGGGGACTTGAGGCACACAGAGAACCCGTACTCCACGTCCACTTGCACCCGGGTCGTGTTGGTAATTGAGTCGTACTGGAACAAAGCATGATGATTATAGAGTTTAGTAGTTATAATTATTGCATTAATAACTATGTAAATTGTGTTGTAAATATGTTACTGTGGTTTTATTGATTTTGTTTGTATTCGAGCAGTTGCGAATTCATTCGAATGAGAGCTCTTCTAAATAAGAAAAATTATGATGATGATTATTATTGTTATTACATATTTCGTTATCAGGTTGTGTTGGTGATTGGGTCGTACTGTAACATAGTATTACAACATATTTCATTATCATAATCTTCATGTAATAACCTTAATGTTGTTCATCTCATAATCCACAAGGCGGCCACGGAAGTCGGAGTCTGAACCGCGATCCACGAAGCTGAACGCCTCCGCCACCACCTGCTGTTCCTCCACACCGCTGGGCAGGTGGGTCAGGGCCACCTCCGAGGGGGACGAGGCCGGCAGGGAGAGGTGTCCCCCGTAGGTCTTGAAGTCGGTGTCATCATCTGTCTCGGCACATCTGAAGAGGGGAGACAAGTAGTTATAGAAATGTCAATAAAATCAGTCAATCTATTCAAATGGAGACAAGTAGTTATAGAAGTGACTGTCAATAAAATCAATCAATAAAATCAAATGGAGAGAGAAGTAAAGTAGCTACAGTATATAGAAGTGTTAATTAAATCAATACATCATGTGTCATCATCTGTCTCTGCACATCTGAAGAGGAGAGAGAAGTAGTTATAGAAGTGACTGTCAACAAAATCAGTCAATATAATCAATCAGTCAAACATGGCTTGCAGTGTCTATAGTCTATTCGCTGTAAGTAGGCGAGAGATCATGACCTCTAACCTCTGTAACTCAAAAACTACTAGAGTAATCGAGCTAACATTTCTACCATTTGGGAAGAGTCAGTCAGGGAATAGATGTGGAAATTTACAGCGAATAGATGTGGCAATTTACAGCCTATTTGCTCTAGCCCTTTTGAGTTACAGTGGATTAAGGTCATGATTTCTCGCCTACTTACAGCGAATAGTATCATGTTCCTAGGGTTTGGGGACTAGAGGGACCCAAAGAAACAAACTATACAAATTTATGTGTAAACAGTAGATTGCACTGAAGTTGACAACATCAGGGTCAAAAGTAGAGTACCGGTAATAGTGTACAGTACCTTCATAAACTAGACTTAAGGGGAGGTTTCTAGTTTGTTTCCTACTCCTCCAGCAATCTTAAAATTTCACCCCCTTGACCCCCTTTCAAGATAAATTTGTACATTTTTCGGTAGAAAAATGTCCCGGCCGATTACCCTTAAATTACAGGCTCGCTATCGCTCGCCAGGATAAAATAGACACCTAAATGGCACGAAAGGTCTTAAAATTGACAGAATGGGGCGGAAATTCTTAAAAATCACCAAACTAATGGGGCAAACGTCTTAAAATCTCAAAAGCAATGGGGCTAGACATGAGGGAGAAAGGGGTCAAGAAAAAAGTCCCTCAAGTGGAAATCTCCCCTTAAATGTACTCTTAATGTTAAGTTATATTGGATATAAACGTCTGAATCAAGCCTTTATCTTTGATTATTTTAACCCCTTCAGCACGATGACGTCATTTCCATCATATTCTGGTTACCATTAGAAGATTATCTTAAGTTTATAATCTACCTCTAGGATTCAAAGGGGTAAAAACAACCTCAATCAACCCTCCGAATAGCATAAATTCTTATTTAACTGTATAAAATCGTCCAGTGTTAGCCAGATTCAATGGTAAAAAGACATTCTCATGCTGAAGGGGTTAATCAGAAATCTAGAGATAATTAAAGTCAATGTTGTGGACGGTTTTATATGACATTTGAACCTGACTGTGCACTTTAGTTACGGTACTATGGCAAGCAACATGCAGTATCTGTTCACACTCAACAAGTCGTGCCCAACATTCATTAATCATTTTTTTTAACTCTCATTTAACACATTTAGTAGCAGTTCTGTCGTCTTTTTCATTCTATGATGGCTGCTAACTGAAGATTTTATTCAGGTTAAGAAGGGCCTCCAGCAATTAACAGGCTCCGAACCATCTTAATTAACCATTTTTACTTCCACAGATCCTTCTTAACACCTTATTGGCGGGCTAGGCGGTCTAGGGGACCGTAGCGCCCAGCAGTTTTTTTTTACCCTAAATAGGGTTGTTTACGTGATCATTTTCATGCCTAACTAAGACCCAGAGCATAAAACTAGTATCTATCCCTGAAAGGGCGTAAACAGAGCTTTCCAATGACACCCGAACCATCCTTGTACGATCGCTGGTTCGCTTGCAACGATCGTGCAAAAACCCTGTAATTAGGTAATTTCCCTACATAATTCCCAGTGTAGCGAGTGTGAGAGGGGAGGGAAGGGTGGGATTCATGTCAGTAGGTCCGCCGCGGTGGTCTGGAGCAGTCATACGCTTGCTACGCTCCTCCCACCACTCATCTCTCTCCCTCAGCAACATTCGTGGTGAAAATGGCACACGACATAAGTTAGTCCATATTTATTTCACACGACATAAGTTGCGCGCCGCCAAAAGAAGGGTTAAGCTGCAAAAAATTGGCTAAATAGAGCTAGAATAAATACAAAAGACGGCGCCAGTACATAAGGGGTTAATATACCCAATACATACATACAGTACAGGTGTACTTTAATTTTAAAGACCGAGTGGTCCACACGAGATGCGAAGTACACGTAATGGAAAGCGCATTTTGGTATGGACCAAAAGGAGGGCTTATGGAAAAAGTAACCTGGAGAAATTTATAAAGAGAAGAAACATATTGGGAAGGAAAAAATATAATAATATTCCAAGTACAGGTAATAATGGAAAGAGCATTATGGTATGGACAAAAGGAGGGTTCATGAAAAAGTAGCCTGGAGGAGTTTTTGCCTTGGCCATCCTTTAGTGGGAATTCCCCGGGAGGAAACAAGACATCGGAGAGCTGATTGCGTTTTGTTTTTTATTGGCGAGATAATCAAAGTTGAATTTATGAGTGAGGGCACAACTAAAGAGCATGATTGTACTCTCATAATTATCATGGGGTTTAAAAACATGATTGTACCCTAAACAAATAATTGATAGGATTTTATGTTTATAATGCTATGAAGGCTCACTCAGGTACTGTAGGATATTAGAGTTCTTGAATACATAGTTGTCATGTAAGGGAGTTTGTTGTCGAGTTAATATTTCGTAATAAAGAGAATAAAGTCAATATATGTGTAGAGTACTGGTGTTAGACCTCTTGATTACATAATTAAAGTAGTTATCATTTAAGAGAGTTTATCATCCACTTATAAATATAATTAACACAATCCAGCCTATAAATTTTTCCCCCATCACAAGTAAAAAGAGTATGGTTGAGAATACATGTACAATCGGCCTAATAAGTGATGTCTCGGCACCAAGTATATTTTGCTAAATAATTGGTATCAGCAATATCTAAACTTAATATATTCATTTCAAGTGAGATATACAAACATGTTCCTACACTTACTCACCCTATTCAACATCTGACAAACATTAAGACAGCACAGAGCGATCCAAATGTAATGACAGCTGAGAAATGACTTATTAGCGCGACTGTACATAGCTGTGGGTTTATTATAAATTTACATTCACAATAAACTTAATCATCTATCAAGTTAACTCCCATCCCAAGCAAGTACAATGTGTGTGGTCGACTTGTACATAGTTGTCACGTAAGAGTTAATAATTAACTTACATACTGTATAATTAACATAATCAAGTCTACAAAGTTATCCCCCATCACAAGTAAGTCTAGAGGGTGTGGTCGAGGGTGCAAATGTTATCCATAATACTGAAAAACCCACTTGGTCAATAATCAGGTCTGGTTCTGCTGCTGCTATCCCACCACCACTACCCCCACCACCACCACTACCCCCACCACCACTACCCCCACCACCACCACCACCTACAGCTATAAAAACAAGCAGCCTAGCAAGCAACAGTTACCTAATGCACTTTGACCATAAAAACATACCCGCTTAATGACCACACATTCTTTTGTAATATGTTCCTATGACATATTGATTTAATTCTGTGATGAATAAAAAAAATAACATGTTTGTGACTCTTAACCCTCTCCGACATATGACGCAATTTTGAGCCTAATAGGGATACTTTAAAGCCTTTATTACCATCAGGGGTATTTACAAACCTTTAGTTTAGTTACTTCAACCTCTGTAGTTATCTTTGAGTTAGCTGTGGGCAGAAAGCTAATTTTGGAGAGGTAATTATAAGAGTGAGAGAACTCTATTTCTTATTGCTAATCTGGCAACCTCTGCATCATATGAGTCTGAAGGGGTTAATCAAAACACATTCTTGCATAATAATTTCCAATTGACATACTGGTTTAGTTCTAAGAGGCTTTCAATAACATCGTACTTGGATAGTAAAAACACAGTACTGTACTGTACACTTAATCAACAAATTATTTTGTAATAAACTTCAATTGGCATACTGGTTTGGTTCTAAGATGCTTTCAATAATATCATGCTTGGATAGTAAAAAATATACTACACTTACTTAATCAAAACACATTCTTTCATTATGAGCCCCATTGAAATATCGCCTTGAAAAAAATTGACACATGGATGGGGGATAAATGTCTTAAAACAGTAGGCTGAACGGGGCCGAGGCTGCCACTGTTGCTAGAATTAGGTGTGGCTGGGGGAAGTTCAGAGAATTGATGCCAATCCTGACCATGAAAAGAATGCCTCTCCCCCTGAAGGAAAAGGTGTATGCCTCATGTGTTAGAAGTGCAATGACGTATGCCTCAGAAACATGGGCCGTTAAAGTAGAGGATGTCAACAGAATGGAGCGTAATGAGATGAGAATGGTGAGATGGATGTGTGGGGCCAGGCTACAGGATAGAATAACAAATGTTGAGCTGAGGAGACGTTTAGGTATAAAGAGTATTAGCGAGGTGATGCGTACAAGTAGACTGGGATGGTATGGACATGTGGAGATAATGGATGAACAAAATTGGGTGAAAAAATGCAGGTCTGTGATAGTGGAGGGAGCTGCACCAAGGGGTGGACCGAGGAAGACCTGGGATCGGACTATACGCGCCGATCTCAAATCCAAGAACTTGACAAGTGAAGCAGCCCTTAACAGGGTTGCCTGGAACGCCGCCATTAGGACAAGAGACTGAAACTGCACTTATGTGTGGAACACTCAGTCTTAAAATTTTATGTATGTATACAACCAATAAAGAGAAAAAAAAGCAGGACATTACCAGATATTATGAATCTAATAAAAATAACATCACCGGTACAGAAGGGTTGATTTTGAGCATCTTTCTTAAGATAATAAAATCATCTAACACAAGCTATAGTCTATTCGCTATAAGTAGGAGATAAATCATGAACTCTATCCTCTGTAACTCAAACAGGGCTAGAGCAAATTGGCTGTAAATTTCCACATCTATTCCTTGACTGACTCTTCCCAAATAGTAGAAATATTACCTAGTTTACTCTAGTCGTTTTGGAGTTACAGAGGTTAGAAGTAAGTAATGATTTCCCGCCTATTTTGAATAGACTATAGTATAAAAGGAAAAAATATCAGTGCATGTGAATCTACCATAACAGTTATCTCGTTATTCTGAGACGTCTTTCTTAAGATAAACAAAATCATCTAACAAGAGCTAGAACAAGAGGAAAAATATATAGTGCAGGAGAATCTACCATAATAATTATAGTGTTGATTCTCAGATGCCTTTCTTAATATAACTAAAATAATCTAACACAAGCTAGAATGAAAGGAAAAATATCAGTGCATGTGAATCTATCATAACCGCTATCTCGTTGATTCTGAGAAGTCTTTCTTAACCCTTGTCTAGCGGGGGGTTTTGGGCTTATTTGGGCATATTCAGGCCCTCCTGAATGATAAATCAAGTATCTGCATGAAAAAAAAAATTATTTAGCAAAAAACTAGGCGCTAAAAGCTTCAAAATGAGACCAGAACGAGCTACGTAGCACTCGTGGTTCTCATACAGTGATACCAGTAACATGGGAGTTTAGCGTATAGCGGCATATTTTTCCCAGCTATGCTCACTACTGGCTACACTGCCGGCCTCTCGAGAACACAGGGAACATGAGTTAATGGGCGGCGGTAAGCCCTGGGCGTCGGCGGTCTGGCCCGCTGCGCTCCCGGCCAATTGCACTCTATTTTAACCCTTTAAAAGCCTTAATAATGCTCCTAACTTGCTGCAAATTGTAGCCGGACTTAAGTCCGGCCCCGATCTTTAAGGGTTAAGGTAAATACTGTATCATTATCTAGAATAAAAAAAAAATATCAGTGCATGTGATTCTACTATAACAGCTATCAGACTTTTTCCACTACCCAACCCCCACCTTCCTACCCACCTGCCTTGAGTCCGCCTTGGCAGCCACCAAAACCCGCTGGCCTTCGCACATTTTTCCCTTAATTAACCGGCCAAAGTAAAGTTCTAGAGACTAATCTAACATTGACATGTACGCAAACACATTCAAATGTCAGGTCCTGCTTCCACATTTTATTTTTTCAATGCTGGTTATTGCTCAAGTAAAAATGGATATACACGCAGTATAGTTCTTAACCCCTTCTGTACCGGAGATGTCCTTTTAAAGTTATTCTGGCTATTAGACAATTTTATCCAGTTTTAAAAGGGCCTCAAGCAATTAACATGCTTCGAACTCTCCCACTAATCACTATAACATTTTTACTACCACAGATCCTTCTTAATTAAACTGCCCCAAATTGTCAAAATATAGCTAGAATAGAATTTAAAATACATCACCGGTCGATAAAGAAGGGGTTAACACATTATGCAAAGACCCTTTTTAGCTTATTCAAATGTATCCAATTTGGTTATACATACCTGTACTGTATACTACTTTAACGATTGAATGATCCCAATTAAGTACAGTACAGAAGCTATTGGAATTTCAACAGAAACTTTATCCCCTCTCTTTCAGATGGTACCGATCTGTGAACATTTGTGATTTAACCCCGTGGATAATTTTCCGTACAGATTAATCTCTGTGATCTTACCTGGACTTTTCATGGATGATCTTGGTAGAGTTGAGCCATGGCCTCTCCCAGACCACCAACTCACAGATGTGGGTGTCTTCGCGAGGGTCTATCTCACACAGGGTGGTGTCCAGGGTGTTGCGGGGACATACTGTCTCACCCAGCCTTACTGTTAGGTAGATCAGCTGGCCGGACACAATCTATAAGGAAGATAAAAAAAGAACGTTAGTCATAATATTTAACCCCCTCCGACATCTATGACGCGATCGCGTCATATGGCGGTATGCCCAAGAGTATCATATGACGCAATCACGTCATATGAACTTAGTGAAATAGCTCAATAAGTAAGTTATACGACGCATTTGCATCATATTGAGCTCAGTAAGTTAGGTATCTTAGATCAGAATCTGTCGGTTGATGGCAACCCCAAATACCTCAGACTTCTACCGGTACCTCAGTGTCAGAGAAAGTGTTTGAGGGAAATACCGGGCGCTCCGCCACCCCATCATTAAATTAGCAACTTATGTCTGGGGGGGTTAAGGGGGGATAGGCGTATTGTTTTGTCCTTATGTATAATATCTTCTTATATTATTTTAACCCTTTCACGCACATATGACGCAGAGGTTGCCAGATTAGCAATGAGAAATAGAGTTCTCTCATTCTTATAATTACCCCTCCAAAATTAGTTTTCTGCCCACAGCTAACTCAAAGACAACTGCAGAGGTTGAAGTAACTATACTAAAGGTTTCTAAATACCCCTGATGGTAACACAGGCTTTAAAGTATCCCTAATAGGCTCAAAATTGCGACATATGTCGGAGAGGGTTAAGTTTCCTCTCTTCATCAAACTTAAAAAAACAGATCCCCCTTTTAGATTAATTTGTACATAAACAATAGAACACAACTGTATTCCCATACTGATCATGTCCAGTGTTACTTGGAAAGGGGAGAATTACACCTTGGAGCCTCACTTAGAAGAACCCACAGGAGAGGAGTCAGAGGGTGAGTGCAGCTATGTGCCACCATGGTGTAGGCCCCCAACGACTGACTCATAGCTTCCCATCTCTTTAAGTTGTTGTTGATGTTGTTGCTGTTCCCCAAGCTGTCTGGCCGCGCACCCCCAAAGTCCCGAGAGAAGCCAAGGCTATAACCGAGCGTCCCCACAAAACCCTCCCTGCTTACCACTAATAAAGCCCAGGTGACCGAAGCCACTCCAAGGCGGGGAGCTGAGGAGGGTGCGGAAACGCCCAGGAAACCAAAGCCCCGCCCAAGGCCCTGTGCCCCTCAGCAATTATGAAGGGAAAGTTGAGTAATGAGATCCTTTGTGTATCCCTTATTGTTAACTTCAGTTAGGAAAAAGACATCTCAAGTCAGATCTATGGTACAAAATTGGGCTTCTTCATTAATTTCATAAAATTCTTCAGTGACAAAGTAACCCGTTGGAATAAATAATAATGTATTTCTCAGATTAAATACTATTAACCTTTTACATAATGAATGGGGAGCCATGGACACAATTAAAAGAAAGCAACTAGAATCATTAACAACCCAATAACTACAAATTCCCTTTACATATGTTAAGAGATGTTGTATTCCTTTTATGGTAAACGTTCAGTTGAGCTCACTTCAACAATGACATTTCTTTGCATCTCTTCCCTCCTCCACAATACAGAGCCTCTGTTTTTTTTTAAAGAATTCATTTATACCGGTACCTCAACCTACCGGTATACTGTATGGAATTAGGCTATATTAAAACGCTTCCTTTCTCTAGATCAGTAAGAATTTATACCGGTACCTCAACCCATATGGAATTATATTAAAACGCTTCCTCTCTCTAGATCAGTGGGTAGGGAGAGAGCCTTCTGCTTTACTATCCTGTACCAACAATTTCTAGATATAAATCTGTATGGTACTGCCATAGAGATCACAGGAGTGTGAGTGAGGACAAAAACAAATAGGAAAAGTGGGGATTGGGCCTGAGTATATGGATAGTATATACAGTAGATACATATACTCACTCACTCACTCTCTCATGCAACTATATTGTCTGTCCTGATTCAGTAATGTGTGAAATATTGCACATGGCCAAACACATGTGCACAATTGCATCAACAAAAGTATAAAAAAATGGGGCAGTAAATAAGGGTTATTACGTACAGTCGAGCCTCTCTCCCAGGTGTGTGTGTGTGTGTGTGTGTGTGTGTGTGTGTGTGTGTGTGTGTGTGTGTGTGTGTGTGTGTGTGTGTGTGTGTTTTTTTTTTTTTTTCCTATATTCCAACTACTCTCTCTCGGGCATAGGCTGATAGCCTTTACAAAGTTTACACTCTACCGCTGAACACGGTGAGGCCTTGTTCCAGTCTAGGGAGTGAGACATGCGGAGCACCTACTCACGGCTCGAACCCAACTCCATCTCTGAAGCTGCTTCGCCCCTGCGCTTCACAGTCTCACTCCCCAGGCTCGGACCCTCCTCTCAGAACACCACCTATTGAGCAATGAACTCACTAGGCATTGTCCCCCTGTAGCATATTTTGAATATGGGAATATTCATACAGTGCTATTTAATCATGGAACAAAGAGGGTATTTTGTTTTGGCATTTCAGTGTGCTGTGGTAATGCACTGAAACTAGGTACAGCACAAATTCCATCCCAATAATATCTTCCCATTGACATATTGGGATTCGAACCCGGGTCCATTGGATTACCAGTCCAGTGGCAAGACCACTCTGCCACACCTCCCCTGTGTGTGCTGTAGTGAGGGTGTGGACTATCAAGGTAGAAGGAAGGAATGACTCACCCTAGACTACCCACTACACCACACCCTTCCAAGACCTTGACCCTACTACCTGCCCAATACCCCATCATCATCAGCAGCAGGCTAATTTTAACCTTTTGAAGATTGTGACGCATTTTGACAGTTTATTCTGGCTATTATTAGACAATTTAATACAGCTTAAGAAGCATCGGATAAATGGATAGGTGACGAGCAGGGCGGGTTTAGGAAGGGAAGAGGCTGTGTAGATCAATTATTTACCCTGAAATGTGTTGTGGAGAATTATCTGGAGAAGCAACAAAAGCTGTATGTTGCCTTTATGGACTTGGAGAAGGCCTATGACAGAGTGGATAGAGAAGGACTTGGAGAAGGCCTATGACAGAGTGGATAGAGAAGGTATGTGGAAAGTACTTAGAATATACGGAGTAGATGGCAAGTTGCTGAAAGTAGTGAAGAGCATTTATGAGGGTGTAAAGGCGGCAGTAGGCTACATGTGGAGAATGAACAGAGCGAGTTCTTTGATCTGGATGTTGTGTTGAAACAGGGGTGTGTGATGTCCCCGTGGTTGTATACTGTATATATGGATGAAGTCATGAAAATGTTCCAGCCGAAGGCCGTTTCCTCTCGAAATACAGGGTCGCTTTCGCTCACCAGGCAAATATCGACACTACACAACACAAAAAGTCTTGACAAAGAAATGGGACGTCTTAAAATTGTCAAATTAATGGGCCAAACGTCTTAAAATCTCAAAACTAATGGGGCTAAACATGAGGAAGAAGGGGGACCAGAAAAAAAATCCATGTACCCTTAATTAGTCAGGTAAAGTATGGTAAATAAACAAAATCGAATGTTGAATGTGAAAAAGGGAATAAGGAGGAAATATTACGTTACCCCACATGAACCGCAACAGCCGTCCCTGAGGAAGCCTAATCCTTTACCTTACGTCACTCCCATATCAGGTGTGTGTGTGTGTGTGTGTGTGTGTGTGTGTGTGTGTGTGTGTGTGCGCGCCTCTCCCTCTCTGTCCTTCCACCTCGCTCTCTTAGTCATTCTCTCGCTTTCCATATAGTGTAGTATATACTACAGAATAATATTATACGATACTGAAACGGTCACATTACTCGGGCACAAACACATACAGTCGGGGGTTCATGGCAAGATATTTGTCAAGTGATATTTGAATGTTTGGACTGTATGGCACTCCACAACACTTCTTGGCAATTTGTTGCATAAGTTGACCACTCTGTTGCAAAAAAAGTGCTTCGCTTCATGTGAATGAAATGCCTTTCCGACAATTTTGTAGCCATTATTGCTTGTGTAATTTGAGTTATCTAGTGTGAAGTACATACTTGCATTAGGCGATTTTGTGCAATTTAAGAAGCATGTCTAGGAATTAAAGGGATACACACTATCTTAATGTATCTTTAGCTCGCACAATTTCACCCTAAGCTGAATAAACTCTTCTAATAATAGCCCGAATAAACTGTCAACATGCGTGATAATCTTGAAAGGGGTAAGGGGGTCACGTTTTTGTTTGAATCTTTCTCTCCTTTTCTCTCTTTCCCTGGCTTGTATCCATTCGGCCCCATTCATCCAACTGTTTTAAGACGTTTATCCCCATCCAAGTGTCATTTTCTTCCTGACGAGCGATACCGAGCCAGCATTGTATGGAGAACTCCGGCTTCGCCGAAAAAAAAAATCTATCGAAAAATTTACAAATTTAGCTTGCTGTCAAAAACAAAATATTTATATGCTGGCTCCCTACCGCTCGCCAGGAAAATATTGACACCTGGATGGGGGTAAACGTCTTAAAACAGTAGGCTGAATGTGTCTGAATAGATACAAGCCAAAGAGAGAGGGAGAGAAAGATTAAACAAAAAAAGCGAGGTGGGCTCCCTTAATGGTCCGTGAACTTAGTGGCAAATATCTCCTTGTTTACCATTATCGTATATACCCTTTACCCTGAATTTGCCCCTGAGTTTACCTAGCCAGACCCTGCCCTTTATCACATTACTACCCCATAATAAATGTCGGTGGTAGAAGGCCAACAACAGGGAAATGTACCGAGGTAGGTATAGACAGTGGTTCTCGGAAAACTCAACCTGTGGACCATTTCAACCATGACTTGAAAATTACTTGAAAAGGGTAGCAGACTTCTGTATAAGAACAGTTTTGAAAAGGAGGGATACTATCGCTAATTTGAGAAAATATATAAATAAGTAATAAGAAGTGGGTGAATATAACACACAACAATAAATAAATACATAAATGAAACCGCCATCGTTCAAAGAACGAAATCCCAGAACGAGGGGCGACGCGCTCCTCGGTGCCACTAGGAGGCGGATGCCCAACCCCAAAAAGAGTTGAAATGGGGGAGCTATCCCCCCGCCAAAGGTGGCTTTCTAGGGCCTTCCTAGCTGATGCTGAGAGGATTAGGTTCTAGTCATGTAGTGATGGGCTGGTCTAACAGAGTGAGAGCTGAGTGATCTCTGCCATACCCATAGCTTACTCTGACTGTTCCTTTTACTTATATATTTTCTAGATCTCAAGTGACGGTGGCTTGACCTCCCAATCTGCCAACCTAGAGGTTGGCAGATTGGGAGTCAAAGCGTCACATTTTCCCTCTGCCCCTCAACTTTCCTTTCATAATTGCTGAGGGGCACAGGGCCTTGGGTGGAGTTTGGTTTCCCGGGCGTTTCTGCACCCTCCTCAGCTCCTCGCCTTGGAGTGGCTTCGGTCACCTGGGCTCTATTAGTGGTAAGCAGGGAGGCTTCTGTGGGGGTGCTCGGTTATGGCCTTGGCCTTGCTCGGGACTTTGGGGCTATTCGGTCAGATAGCCTGAGGAACAACAACAACCTTAGGTGACCATAGGTAGGTAAGCTATGGGACCTTCCTAAGCTTAATAAAACAGTCTAGTGTTAGCAAGAATAACATTAAGAAAGACGTAATTTTACTGATAGGGTTAAGTATAATACATCATCGTCTGACTGAAGGGGTTAAACAAGACCTATGAATGACCTTTAAAACAAACATAATATCACAATAACAAACACAAATGCCATCGGAATAATAACCACATAAATATTCGATCCAAGACCTTTAAGTAAACAGCCGACATTTTGGACCCCCGGTTGTGCTAAGGTCATTATTAACTGATCTTTTGTAAGTTTCCAACTTAAGGGGGGGGGGGGTCTATTAATGTATTTATTATTGATATAGTTTCCTCGCTAGACCTAAATCGAGCTTTAAACACTACCCCAAAGACCCCCCCCCCCCCTTCCACAGATCCCTCTTCTAGATAATTGTGTACATTTTTCGGTAGGGCCGGTTCCTCTTAAATTAAAGGCTAGATTTCGCTCGCCAGGAAAAAAAATCGACACCTAAATGTCACAATAGGTCTTGAGATGGCCAAACTAATGGGGCTAAACATGAGGGAGAAGGGGCCCAGCAAATACAAAACAATTGATCTTGTTGCCACCGGACAATGTTATTCAGCTTAGGAAGGACTTATACAACCCTTTGAGAGAGAGAGAGAGAGAGAGAGACAGAGAGAGAGAGAGAGAGAGAGACAGAGACAGAGACAGAGAGAGAGAGACAGAGACAGAGAGAGAGACAGAGAGAGAGAGAGAGAGAGAGAGAGAGAGAGAGAGAGAGAGAGAGAGAGAGAGAGAGAGAGAGAGAGAGAGAGAGAGAGAGAGAGAGAGAGAGAGAGAGAGAGAGAGAGAAAAAACCCAGAGAACCAGAGCGAGAGGACACACACACAGACACTGGACACTCACCCCTCACATTTAATCACACCTTGTACCCCAGAATTACTGTACTAACAAATGTCAACTATAGCAACAAAACATTTAAATTCTTCAGTTTTATGTATCCTTTACCCTTTCAATGCTATGCCGCCTTCATTAAGGGGGTACCGGTAGTGGCTGGTTTCTTGGTCTATTAATTCGTAAATTCTTGTATTTTTTAGTTTCCTCGCTAGACCTCCATCAAGCTAAGGAAAAAACACACCCTAGCCACCCCTTCAAGATCAATGTTTACATTTTTCGATAGACTTCTTTCTTAAACAGAATAAAATCGTCTAATAGCAGTCAAAATAAATTGAAAAGGACGTCCCCGGTACAGAAGGGGTTAAGGTGCTTACCATAACTCGTACCCCAGGATTATCCCTCCCAATAAATGTCTTCAGCAACGAAACAAAGGGAGGTTTGACTCTACACTAAATTCTTCTTTTTATTTACCTATAAAACTAGAGCCAAGAATCTGGTAAACGTGCAGTCGAAGATATATATATATATATATATATATATATATATATATATATATATTGTAGGTGGTGAGTGTACTGGCTGAAGGTCATAGACAAAAAAATACCCGGTAGGTTACAAGATACAAACTAATTGAACAACGGGTACAGCCATTAGTCTACGATCATTATATGTACCATTTAATGTCAATCTATATTTAAACTTTCTATTCCAGTACAAGCCCTCAGGGGAACGTGATAGTCAAAGGAGGCCTTGAATCACTACGAGGAAAACGCAGTATGTACCAAATGAACAGCAACGAATGTATTGTTTGGTACAGCTCTTTACAAAGGTGGACAAAGTCATACAAACATATACAAATATCGATAATTATTTCGCCATCATATCGAAGGGGTTAAGGTCACAGGTACAACTTAAACACAAGACCCTGAAGAATAACTCCAACAGAAAACGAGAGGGCAGCCTCGCCCCTTGTCATATTAGGCCAAGAGCTTTAGCATAACACCGCCTGTAAATGACTACAGAAAACGAGAGGGAAGCACCCCAGGAGCTTATATTAAAGGAGGGATCGTCAGCTGGCGCGAACATTATGCCAGCGTGAAGTGGGGAAAAAAGACTGGCAGGGACTGGCGATTCTGGTTGAAACTGACCATAGTGTCTCACATGTATACTAAAAATAATGATAGGCTATACTATCATGGTAAAACTATTTTATAGCTATACCGGTATGCATCTTTACAAAGTAAGTCTTTTATATAAATATTTATTGAGGTACGGTAGCGCTAATAAGTCATATATCAGCTGTCATTACATTTGGCTGGCTCTGTGCTGTATTTGTGTCTATCAGTTGTTGAATAGGGTGAGTAAGTTTAGGAACATGTTTGTATATCTCGCTCCAAACGAATAAATAAAGTTTTAAATAGTGCTAATGCCAATCACTGATCAAAATATACTTGGTGTCGAGACATAAATTATTTGGCCCACTGTACTGGAAAGGTAGAAGAAAGGTAAGTCGGCTTCACTGTTTCTCCTTCACACTCCCTCCTTCAGTATCCTTCCTCCAACCTAGCACCCATCCCTCCTCCTTCCCCCTCTCCCCTCCATGATCTCGTGCGGGCAAACAGCGCGCGGCCTTGAGACTGGCTACAACGTTTTTGTTTGCCCCCGCCTCAGTTTCTCAATGCCACACCACTGTACTTTGATCTTTGGAAACCTGTTCTCCTCCTCCAGTGGTGGTGGTGGTGGTGGTGGTGGTAATGGTGGTGCTAGGCTACTATACTCAGGGGCACACCTTGCTCTAATAAGTTAAAGTTAAGTTAAAGTTAAAGTTAAGTTAAAGTTAAGTTAAAGTTAAGGGGGGATAGACAGTTTGGGAAGGTGAGACTGAGAAATTTCTTAAGAATTCGAGAGAAGGGAAGGTAGAAACAAAGAGCAAAGTACAAGGGTAAAGGTGGAGGGCTGTTTTCCTTGCTATTGTTTAAAGTTTAACCCTATTATATTCACTCTAATAGACCAAACAAGATGGCTGGAGTAAAATAGGAAAGAAGAGCAATTGGACAGAGGAAGAACAAGCAGACCAGAATTGCTTTACTTTCTACAATTGTCCTGAACACTTGATGGAAATAATGGCCAGCTTGCCCTAATAACCCAGAATTACCTTGGAGTTATACAAGTGTCCTGAAAAACCTGGCTTTTTAAAATTAGTTACCGGTAGTTAAAATAAGACTTCAGAGGCTATCAACCCTAGTGGATTATTAAACCAGCACACCAAGTCATGAATAACGTCTCGAAGCTTTTATGCAACTGGCCGAAGATCATGTTTGGGTCCGTAGGTTTAAGGGAGCCCACCTCGCTTTTTTTGTTTATCTTTCTCTCCTTTTCTCTCTTTCCCTGTCTTGTATCCATTCGGCCCCATTCAGCCAACTGTTTTAAGATATTTATCCCCATCCAGGTGTCGATTTATTCCTAGCGAGCCAGCATTGTATGGAGAAATCCGGCTTGCCGGAGAAATTTTACTATCGAAAAATGTACAAATTTAGCTTGCTGTCAAAACAAAAAAACTAATGGGGAAAAAACATGAGGGAGAAGGGTGATCCAGAACCCGCTCTTTTAAAACAAAGTCATAAACTGCATACCGGTACTACATTGTTGCGTCATCACACCGAGCAGGAAGTTTGGTTATAATTTTATAGAGTCGTCAATCACTTATAGTTTGGGCCACCATTAGACGATTTTCTATACGAAGGGCCTGTGGGAGTTTTAAGGGGTAAATCGAGAACATCTTTTACTAGTTTCATTCCTGTTTTCTGGCTTTTATTAGACGATTGTATGCAGATTTGGAAAGGTTAAAACAAGGAAGTAGTTGGATCTCTTATTTAGACTACAATCTGTAATCCAAGCAATTTCCTCTTGATTTCTTATTCTTATCGAGTCGTCAATCACTCTTATAGTTGGGGCTACCATTAGACGATTTTCTATAGGATTAGGAAGGACCTGTGGGAGTCGGACGGTAAACTGAGAAATCTTGTACTTGTTTAAGGGGGAGACCGTTTCTTGTTCTCCCTTATGTTAAGTTCCATTACCTTTGAAATATTAAGACGTTCGTTCCATTACTTTGGCGTATTTAAAACTTTCGCTCACATTTCTTTGTCAATATAAAGACCTTTCGTGTCATTTAGGTGTCGATTTTTTCCTGGCGAGCGATAGTGAGCCTGTAATATAAGAGGAATCGGCCTTCGGCCGGGATATTTCATACCGAAAAATGTGCAAATTTATCTTGCAGAGGGTCTTGGAAGTGTTTATTTTTAAGCTTGATGGTGGTCTAGGGATGACATTTAAAAATATGTATAAAATATATATATAAATGAGCAAATAAATACGCCCATCCCTCCTTAAAACAAGGTCATAAAGTGCCTAATTACACGTTGTTGCTTCATCACCACACCGTCGAGCAGGAAGTTTGGAGTCTCATTATAAGCTACTCCAATATATAATCCGAGTCATTTCCTCTCATAGTTCTTGCAGAGAGAGAGAGAGAGAGAGAGAGAGAGAGAGAGAGAGAGAGAGAGAGAGAGAGAGAATGGAAAATGAGAGGAATACGATAATACAATGTAGCCCGACAACCCAATAAACCCGTGAATAACCAATAAGGAGAAGATACCCAACCCTTGGTAAACAGAGAGATACGTAAGGGAGGGAGGGAGGACAGGTGGAGGTGGAGGTGAGGGAAATTAAAGGGTAAGAGTCACACACAGTCACTTAGTCATACATTAACTCTCTCTCTCTCTCTCTCACACACACACACACACACAAAGTCTACCTCTCTCTCTCTTGCACATATACACACACTCACAAACACACTTTATCTCTCTTTCACACACACACACACACACACCCCAAATGTCAAGCGGGGCCTCAATGACCACACTGCAGCACATTAGGCTACAAGGCCTTAGGGAGGTAAGAAAGAGCAAGGGCACATAACATAACATAACATAAGAGCAAGGGCACATAACATAACATAACATAATAACTGTGCCAATGCCTCCAGAATCATGACACCTAGCCCAGTGTGTGTGTGTGTGTGTGTGTGTGTGTGTGTGTGTGTGTGTGTGTGTGTGTGTGTGTGTGTGTGTGTGTGTGTGTGTGTGTGTGTGTGTGTATGTGTGTACACTCGACCAAAAAACAATCTTTACACTGGTAAGCTGTACATAATTTAGTGTGAACGGAATGAATCGGGTGAAACATACGTATGTGAGGTATTATCATAAGATTTCGACCCACTTCCAGAATGTTTAGAGGGTTATTGTAAAACAAAAAACAAAACAATTTTTTTTTTTTTGGGTGGTTTTGGGTCAGCCATTGTGTAAGTGGGGTAAAGAATGGGAACAGCTTAAGTGTTGTTTTTACCCAACACTGCACCTTCCACTCCATGTCCTTATAGGTCCCCGACGTCTGGGTAGGTCGTTAAAATCGTTAAAGTCATTTGTACTTCATTGAAGTAGGTCGTTGTTGTTGTTGTTCCCTAAGCTGCCTGGCCGAACAGCCCCGAGTCCCTGAGAAAGGCCATGGCCACGATCGGGCTTTCCCACAGAGCTCTCATTGAGTGTAGATTGTGTTGTTGGCGTAAGTGGTTGTGTGAAATGCAGTCTTCTATGATGTGTTTAATGGTATGGGGTGCTGTGTTACATCCCGGGCAGGCGTCGACAACGGAGTCATCCAGTCTCTTCTGATGCTCAGGAGAGCTGGATGGTGTCCGCATCTCAGCCTGGCCAGGTGGACTCTGTCCTCGCGAGGAAGGGAGGATTCGGAAGGATGGATTTCGGGAGGTCGTGCATGCAGCTGCGTGTTGTCTGTGAGTGAGTGGATGGATCGGTGAGAGATATGAGTATGGATGTGCTTCTGGAAGTTGGTTCGGGGTGGGCAGGGAGGGAGAGAGGACAATAATTGTGTGTGATACCGTGTGCTGTGTGTTGTTTTGATATTTCTTGGTGTCTGTGGGTTCTTTGCCATGTAGTTTAGTGGGTGGTCTTGGTTCGTGGAGGCTGCTGCCAGGAATTGAGTGCCCTCTCATTTCCAGATGGTCTTTGACTTTGAGGATTTTGGTTTCTTAATGTAGGTGATCTGTGGGTGCAGTAGCTGTGCAGCCTGTAATGATCTTCAGGGCTTTGTTTTGAATAGTCTGTAAGGTCTTATGATGTGTTTCAGCTAGGTTAGAAGCACAGGCTGGGCTTGCGTATTCCATCACTGATCTTATGTATTGTTTATATACTGTGGTGGTAGTTTCTTTGTTGTATCCAAATTTTGTGTGAGCAAGTGACCTGAGGGCGTTAAGTCTGGGTGTCAGTTTCTTTTTAATGTGTGTAGTGTGCTGTTTGAATGTCATATGAGTATCATATGTTACTCCTAGGATTTTGGGTGTGTGTGTATGTGTTAGGGGTGTGTTGTTTATGGTGAGTTGAGGGATGTATTCGTGTTCTCCTGTCCAACTTGTGAGCAGGGTTGCGGTGGATTTGGCTGGGGCTAGATTAAGTCTGTTTGTAGTGCACCAGCCATGTAGTGTGTTGAGATAGGGTTGAAGGAGATCTCTTGCTCTTTTTGGGTCATGGTGTGTGCATGTACAAAGTACAAAGGAGTACAAAGGAAATCAAGCAACAACAGGTCTAGTGACCCTTCTAGGTTGCTTGTCCTCCAAAACACTGAGGATCAAGTGTCCAAACAGTGGTTTAGAGTGGGTAAGGGAACATTGGAAAGGGAACTACTGCCCTGCCACTACTGCCCTGCCACTAACGTGGCAGGACTAGGAAGTTAGTAGGGGACATATGGGTTAGTAACTGAGGGGAGGATAAAGTTATTCATTTACAAACGCAGTCAGTCGCGGGTTTGATGCGAGATATTTGTCTAGGCGGAATTTAAATGAATCAACGGTGCTGCAGTCTATAACGTCTCGGGGAAGCCCATTCCACAAGTTGACAACTCGATTGAAGAAGAAATTCTTAGATTCGTGCGAGTTAAAAGATTTACCAATAATTTTGCAACCGTTTCCCCGCGTGTAATTAGATTGGTCGATAGTGAAGTACTTACTACAGTTCATATTGTCGATGCCTTTGATGATTTTGAACACTTGAATTAAGTCGCCTCTTAATCTGCGCTGGGTTAAAGGAAATAGATTTAATTCTCTAAGACGCTCTTCGTATGGTTTGTTCTTTAGGCTAGGTATCATTTTGGTAACTCTACGTTGAACTCGTTCTAGCTTGTTTATATCTTTTTGGTAATAAGGGCACCAGGATTGAACGCAGTATTCCAGAAGAGGGCGGACTAAGGAATTGTAAAGGGTTAGGATAACTTCTTTGGATTTATGCTCAAATGACCTGCCTATAAAGCCAATTATTTTGTTTGCCTTCTTAACAACTTCTGAACATTGTTGACTCGGTTTTAGGTTACTCGATATTGTTACTCCCAGATCAGTTTCTCTGTTTACATTCTTAAGCTGAGTGCCATTCATCGAATAGTTTGCTTTCTCATTTAGGTATCCGACATGTAGTACTTTACATTTATCCGCATTGAAACTCATTTGCCAAATTTGGGCCCAACATGACAATTTATCTAGATTGTGTTGCATATCGTTAACTTGTTCTTTTGAGAGTACGCTATTTGCAATTTTTGTATCGTCAGCAAATTTTGAGATTGTGCAGGTGAGACCCTCATCTATGTCGTTGATGTAAATTAGAAAGAGAATTGGTCCTAGTAACCGATCCCTGGGGTACCCCGCTACTTACATTGGTCCATTTAGATGCCTTACCGTTTATGACTACCCTTTGCTTTCTGTTGCTGAGCCAATTTTCTATCCATTTCAACACACCGTCTTGTATTCCATGCGCTTTTAGTTTTAGCAGTAAACGTTTGTGGGGAACTTTGTCAAAGGCCTTTTGAAAATCAAGGTATATAATATCTACAGCTTTAACTCTCATCGTAGAGGTTGAGGATATCGTGGAAGAAGTCTAAGAGGTTTGTTAAACAGGAACGTTTTTTACGAAAGCCGTGTTGAGTATCTTTAAGTATGTTATTTTCCTCTAAGTGATTTACGAGTCTGTCTCGTATGACCGTTTCTAGCATTTTACATACAACTGAGGTTAAGCTAATTGGACGATAGTTACTGGGTAGGGATTTGCTGCCTTTTTTTAATATCGGTGTTACGTTGGCTAGCTTCCACTGATCAGGCATAGTTCCAGACTGCAAGGATTTATTGAATAGTAATGTCAGTGGTTTGGAGAGCTCATTCTTAGCTTCCTTTATGAGTGTTATGTCATCTGCATAGGAGGCTAAGTTTATTTGGGGCGTATTGGGTGTAGTTATATCGTGCATGTACAGATTGAAGAGTGAGGGCGATAGGACGGATCCTTGTGAGACTCGTCGTAGGTCGTTAAACTCGTTCAAGTCATTTGTAATTCATTGATGTCGTTTCTGATTCACGGAAGTCGTTTATCATTCATTGAAGTAGTTTTTAATTCATTGAAGTAGTTTTGTATGCATTGAAGTAGTTTCTGATTCATTGAAGTCATATTAAATTCATTGAAGTAGTTTGTAATTGATTGAAGTCTTTAATATCGTTGAAGTTGTTACAATAGTTGAAATCGTTTATCCATTCAGAACCGGTGACGTCCTTTGTATTATACTGTAGTCTGCCAACCATTAAGTGATTTTACTCAGCTTAAGAAGGACGTCTACCCATACAAAAAGTTACAGACGATCTCAATTATTCCTTTTGGCTACCACATATCCTTCCTAAGCTTCATAAAATCGTCTAGATGTAGCTGATGTCAAATAAAAAAATACGTCGCCGGCAGAGAAGGGATTAAAAAGGTTAGAACACTAAAAGAAAATACCTCAGGGGAAATTGGTAGTTAATAGATGTCTGTGAATTGGTATTTTGTTTTTGTGTTCATTGTTTTCTGTTGTGATTTGTGTTGTCCCTATTCTTGCTCTGTCTTGAGTGTATATACTGTATATATATATATATATATATATATATATATATATATATATATATATATATATATATATATATATATACAGTATATATACTGTATTTATGTAAAAAGTTAATCGTGTAGCTTTATATAAAATCAAGAATTGAGTCTGAGTCAGAGTCCCAGTCTCTCTCTCTCTCTCAACAAGGAAACTATAAGTAATATGCAGCCCTCTCCGTAAAAACCGCTCGACCTCCCCCTCCTCCTCCACACCTGTACATAATCTTCCCTGTTCTCCATACGGTTGCCCGCATAAATCCCAACACACCGATATAGTACAGCCCGTATTCTTTGACACACCCCATCATTGGGTTATATATATATATACATATATATGGTAATGTTAGGAAAGTGACCGTACTGGTTGCGGCCGTGTTGATTCGGTATATATCTGATTAAGGTGTGCGTGTAAGAGGTGTGTGTGTGTGTGTTGGGGGGGGGGGGGGTGGAGAGAGAGAGAGAGGGGGGGGGGAAGGCAGGTGAGGGGAGGAGGGAGGTGGTGTGAGGCCTGTGAGGGGTGGAGGGGGGTGGAGGTGGTGTAAGGTAGGTGATGGGAGAGGAGGAGGGTGATATGCCGACACACACACACACACACACACACACACACACACACACACACACACACACTTCCTGATGTGTTGTTCTATTAAGCCAGATCCGGCAATGGATAAGGGAGGAGAGAGGAGGAGAAGGGGAGGACCTGGAAATAGATAAAGGGGTGAAGGAGGAGGGGGAGGGAGGGAGGGAGAGAGATAGATAGATGGATGGGATAGATAGCTAGTTAGGTATTTAGATACAGAGAGAGAGAGAGAGAGAGAGAGAGAGAGAGAGAGAGAGAGAGAGAGAGAGAGAGAGAGAGAGAGAGAGAGAGAGAGAGAGAGAGAGAGAGGCGGAATAATACACTTATACGGTACAGGTAAACACATGGATGAGTTGATAAATAGACAGCTCGATGGATATAACAGACGGATGGACAGAAATGAACGAATAGATAGATGGATACACAGCCATATAGATAGATAGCTAGCTGGATTGATAGACAGTTAGCCAATCAAACTAAAACGAGATTCAGGAGGTAGCAATTTGAGCGAATTAGGAGCTTAACAAACAAAAAAACAACTAACAAGCAAGGTTATGTCAGTCCCGTTATGGAGAGAGAGAGAGAGAGAGAGAGAGAGAGAGAGAGAGAGAGAGAGAGAGAGAGAGAGAGAGAGAGAGAGAGAGAGAGAGAGAGAGAGAGAGAGAGAGAGAGAGAGAGATAGAGAGAGAGAGAGAGATAGAGAGAGAGAGAGAGAGAGAGAGAGAGAGTGAGAGTGAGTGTCACAACACATACACAGATCCCCCCCCCCCCCCCCCCCCCCGCATGATGAGACTCCAAGCACGCAACACAGCAATCAGTCCTTGGATGTAATGATAAGGGTAGTAATTTCCGTGACAACGCTACGCAACAGACCTCGTTTTAATCTGATCCAATGACCTATGTATACTTGATATATTAGATAAATGGATATATATAGATTGATATACAGCAAGGCAGACAGATAGGAATATTGATAGCAAAATAGTTACATAAAGAAACGCTAGCTGCAAGCTATACCGGTATAAATATATAAATAACAAAATAGATAGATAATTACAGAACTGATATATATATATACCTTGCATTTAAGCCCATAGCACACAAACCTAAAAGCACCATAAAACTCCTTAGTGTTATCTCTAGACCAGCCCAGAGGCCCAGAGTGACTCACTAGCACTCATAGATAACCAAACAGCGGCCAAGGTTACCAGGCAAGCTAGGATCATAATAATCAGGACAAGGAACAATGACAACTTTTCCTCATGACGCCATTTTTAGGAATCTAGGGCATAATATCGACAACCTCAAGACGCCATTTTTAGGAATCCAGGGCATAATACCGACAAACATGATATCGGTTTTAATCCCCTAGCAGTTGAATCATCGTTACTTTATGGTAAAATATACAACTGCTAGGTCTCTGCATCATATGGACAAGTTTTCACAATTTAAGTCATATAAGGCTACCACAAAAAATAGTAATAAACACGTAATTAAGATGGAGATAAGTCAGTTTGTTACCAGTTTAATAAAAAAGTATATATATATATATATATATAATAAAGTATAGTAGTTGTCCAGTCACTCCTTTGTCTGTTTACTATAGCGTCTCTCACGCGGGAGGATGTCAACAATCTGACGCATGGGTTACAGACTTTACAGGGCACGGTTTCTGCTAAATACAAACTTCCTTAGAGTTGCTTTCCACATAATAAGGGGGGTCACCCAGTTTGGTTTATATCTTTCTCTCCTTTTCTCTCTTTCCCCGGCTTGTATCCATTCGGCTCCATTCAGCCAACTGTTTTAAGACGTTTATCCCCATCCAGGTGTCTCCGGCAAAGCCGGATTTCTTCATACAATGCTGGCTCACTATCGCTCGCCAGGAAGGACTCGTCACCTGGATGGGGAAAAACGTCCTAAAACAGTAGGCTGAATGGGGCCGAATGGATACAACCCAGAGAGGGATAAGCAGGTCACCCCCCTTTAAGACGCAACAGAGAGACAAAACTACAGGTTGGGAGGATGTCAACAACTACCATTGTTATTCTTTCCTCTTCTAACAACGATGATGGTCCATTTCCTTTGTGTTAATGAACTTGTAGTTGTTTCTGCCCACTCTACAGACGACACCAAACGTGGCTCCCAAAGATCTAGCCTATATATACATGTTGTGTATCAAGTAGGCTATATCTCACCAATACACGTCAGCTAATATAAAGCTTGGACACTCGTTCTCAATGTCGGAGGTTCGAGTCCGGCTGGGAGTAATTAAACACTTATTTTATAAGGTGAATTATGCTACATACAGCCCAACCATGATTTGTGTTTAAATATATGTCTGAAGGAGCCAAAGGCAGAGCTCCCTGTAATAAGAGTCTCCTCCAATGCCTAAAGATTGACAGTCAATTTCAAGTTACGGTACGGTGGGGTGCCTGGCCACACGAAATTATAAAGCAGTTCTAGTCATAGGTTGAAAGAAAAATAGATTGAAGGAGTGAGTTCCAGAGTTTGCTAATTAAGGGGAGATATTGACTTGAGGGATTTTTTTCTGGACCCCTTCCTCCCTCATGTTTAGCCCCATTGCTTTTTGAGATTTTAAGGCAGTCGCCCCATTAGTTTGGCGATTTTAAGAACTTTCGCCCCATTTCCGTAAATTTTAAGACCTTTCGTGCAATTTAGGTGTCGATTTTATCGTGGCGAGCGATAGCGAGCCTGTAATTTAAGAGGAACCGGCATTCGGCCTGGAAATTTTTCTACCGAAAAATGTACACATTTATCTTGAAAGGGGCTCAAGGGGGTGTAATCTTAAGCTTGATGGATATCTAGAGACCAAACTAAAAACCTCCCCTTAAGTAGAGACGACCATATTTCAGTTGATTAAGTTATTACCACACATAACCTAATACGGAAAGTTATTACCATACATAACCTAATACGGAAAGAAGTTAAAGAACTACCCAGAAGTACCGGTAATTGAACAACAAAACAAGTAGCCTTCATAAACTTTCCACTTCTAAGCAGGTACACATTTCGTCCATGGATTAAGGGGAGGTCTCCACTTGAGGGATTTTTGTCTTGACCCCTTTCTCCCTCATGGTTAGCCCCATTGCTTTTGAGATTTTAAGACGTTTGCCCCATTAGTTTGGTAATTTTAAGAATTTCCACCCCATTCTGTCAATTTTAAGACCTTTCGTGCAATTTAGGTGTGCATTTTATCCTGGCGAGCGTTAGCGAGCCTGTAACTTAAGAGTAACCGGCCTTTGGCCGGGAATTTTTCTACCGAAAAATGTACAAATTTATCTTGAAAGGGGGTCAAGGGGGGTGACATTTTAAGATTGCTGGAGGAGTAGGAAACAAACTAGAAACCTCCCCTTAAGAGTATTAGGTTCCTTAAGAATGCCCGCTTCGCATGGGGTACCGGTATTTCCTTTCGGCCCACCCCTCATCAGTTGTTTTTGTGGGGTTGTACACCTTGCCCCAGCTCCTCAAGGCTCTTCACACTCTGTTACCCCCTATACCACGACTACTATCTAGTACACTCGGAAATAATTATTGTGTCCTTCCTTTCAACGAGCTATTTCCAAGAAGAAACATTAAAACGCACACCACATGACACATGATAAACTATAGCGGAGGGGCCGTGGTGGTCAAGTGGTGAGCACGCTCGCGTGTGAATCTGAAAGACCCGGGATCGAATCCCTGCCACGGCGGACATTTAGTGGGTGCGGTAGTACGTTCTAGCATGTTTGCACCCAGTCAGGGGACATCCTGACGACGTATACAGACAAAACACACATAACAAAGCCACTCCAACACCTTCCTCTCTCTCCAACACCCCTTCTCCCCTCTCAACACTCTTCTCTGAGCTATTACCGATAAAAATGGCATGTTCAGTCCTGTACAGAATCGTAAGATTCAGAGTCGTAAAGATTCCAGGACGAGCTCATCAGCGGCGGATCCCCAGATCGACCGTGGTGATTGTCACCTAAACATCTACAAAACAAAACCAATACCTATGAAACACAACCACCCTACCCAACAATATAACGAGGAACTAGTTAGCGGATAAAAGAGACTCTCCGTGCAGGGCTAACTAATCTAGGTCAAACATTAAGGACACCCATGACAGGCTCGGGTAACCTTAAGACGAATCGCCTCTTCCTACTGCCCCTGCTATCATCAAGTACATCTAAAAGCTTAAACGGGGAGAGGAGGGGAGTTACAAGGAACAGTTAGTATCTCAGAGACCAGGTGTGTCATGTCCTAAGTACCCAATGACATAGTAGGGACCTAATAAGACGAATAGCACCCCATCAGAGCTGAGAGACACAGATACACTGACCACACAGACCTTACCCTCCCAGAGAGATTGTCGACTTAATTTTACACCCTGTTCCAATTAGGTACCGGTAGGCCAGAAATCGTGAACCTAGCCTCTGTAACTAAACAAGGGCTAGAGCAAATGGGCTGTATATGTCAACACCTATTCCCTGGCTGACCCTTCCCAAATGGTAGAAATATTAGTTCGATTAATCTCGTTGGTTTTTGAGTTATAGAGAATAATGTTCAAGAATTATGACTTATATATAGGAAACAGGGTAGGCTATAATAAAGAAAACAATATTCCAATACAAGAGAGTACCGTCCCAGAGATACAGACAGACTTCTTATTAGTAAACATAGCAAAATTCCAATAAAGGATAGTGGAAGTAAAGGAAGGTATATAGGCTCTCTCCCCACCTTCTGTTATGGTAATCTAGGTCATGTGTTAATAACTGGTCACGAAATGCGTCCTAATAAATAAACATCTTAAAATTCATCCGGGTGGAACAAAATTATTATACAATTTAAGAGAGAGAAGAGAAGAGAGGAGAGGAGAGGGGAGGGGAGGGGAGGGGAGGGGAGGGGAGGGGAGAGGAGAAGAAGAGAAGAGAAGAGGAGAGAAGAGAAGAGAGAGGTCAGACTACGTATTTTAAATGTAAAAATCAACACGCGCATTAATTTTACGATGCACATCCGTAGATGCACTGACTCTCTCTCTCTCTCTCATCTAGAGAGGGGGTCAGGGAGGAGGGAGGGGTTGGGGGGACAAGATATCTAGGGCATTGCTTGAGGGGTGTTTGCGTGGATAAAGTTCCTGGCCCTAGATGAGTGCATGTCTTGAAATTGTGACCTAGATTACCCCACCCCCCCCCCCCCCCCCCCCCACCCCCCACACTCGCGTATGAGAGAGAGAGAGAGAGAGAGAGAGAGAGAGAGAGAGAGAGAGAGAGAGAGAGAGAGAGAGAGAGAGAGAGAGAGAGAGAGAGAGAGAGAGGCAAGTGAAGGAGAATGCAAGAACTCATGAAGGCGATTGCAAATAACCTCCTTTTTCACATTTCTTTCGTGTGTGTGTGTGTGTGTTTTTTTTTTTCCAGGCTGTGATATTGTCCTGATCAATGCACAGCCTCCAAACAGACAGCTGACCACACCTACCTTCCTGACCTCCCAGGGACTGACTTTCCGCACTGCTTCACTCCTCAATTCATATATTTTATTTGGCACCCACTTACGGGAGCCCATCTCGCTTTTTTTCTCTTTCTCTCCCTCTCTATTTGGCTTGTATCTATTCGGCCCCATTCAGCCTACTGTTTTAAGACGTTTACCCCCATTCAGGTGTCTTGTTTCACCTGTAGCCTATTGTATCTCTAACCAACACCTGTGTAGATTCCACTAACCTGCATCGCTATATATAGGCCTACCTAAACCATACCACTGTCACTACTACTGTATTCTGTTTCACCTCGTGTATATTATCTGTGTCCAACACCCTATGCAGATCCCACTAACCTTCATCGTTATCTATATCTAAGTCATACCACTGTCACTACTACTACTGTCTTCTGTTTCACCTCCTGTACCTTGTCTCTGTCCAACACCCGATGCAGATCCCACTAACCTTCAACCATACCACTGTCACTACTACTACTGTCTTCTGTATAACCTCCTGTAGCTTGTCTGTCCAACGCCCGATGCAGATCCCACTAACCTTCATCGTTATCTATATCTAAGTCATACCACTGTCACTACTACTACTGTCTTCTGTATCACCTCCTGTAGCTTGTCTCTGTCCAACGCCCGATGCAGATCCCACTAACCTTCATCAACCATACCACTGTCACTACTACTGTCTTCCGTTTCACCTCCTGTAGCTTGTCTCTGTCCAACGCCCGATGCAGATCCCACTAACCTTCATCAACCATACCACTGTCACTACTACTGTCTTCCGTTTCACCTCCTGTAGCTTGTCTCTGTCCAACGCCCGATGCAGATCCCACTAACCTTCGTCAATTTCTTCTTCTGCATATTCTTTTCCATCTTTTTCTTCTCCCAGCATTCCCATTCACTTCCTCCTCCCAGTGACCCTATCCATCCTTCAGTGACCCTCGATGACCACACCCTCATCATCTGGCCTTTCACTGTATTCTCTCCAATAACATATTTTTTTGCCCCCCCCCCCCCCCCCCCCCCTCACCTATTTAAGGGGAGATTTCCACTTGAAGGAGTTTTTTCTGGACCCCTTTCTCCTTCATGTTTAGCCCCATTGCTTTTGAGATTTTAACACATTCGCCCCATTAGTTTGGCGATTTTAAGAACTTTCACCCCATTTATGTCAATGTTAAGACCTTTCGTGCCATATAGGTGTCAATCTTTTCCTGGCGAGCGATAGCGAGCCTGTAATTTAAGAGGAACCGGCCTTCGGCCTAGACATTTTTCTACCGAAAAATGTACAAATTTATCTTGAAAGGGGTCAAAGGAGTGTAATTTTAAGCTTGATGGAGGTCTAGGGAACACACTGAATACCTCCCCTTAACCTATCTGTTGCCTGACTAGTATATACCTCTTCCTTCTACTCTCTCTCTCTCCTTGCCATTCATTACATACTCTTCTATAACATCCTTTTTGCCCCCTCACCTATTTCTATTTAACGTATTGTCTGACTAGTATACTCTCTCTCTCTCTCTCTCTCTCTCTCAGAATTAAGTCCTGGCCACCTCGCTGGGATCGTAAGGTCTGTGTGGTCAGTGTATAATATATGTAAGTATATGTAAATCTCTCTCTCTCTCTTCCATAGCAATCATTTTTTTCTCGCTCACCTATTCAACCCAGTGTCTGGTCAGTCTATACCGATACCTCATTCATCTGATATCTCTTTATATATATTTTCTACACCAATGACACGACCTTAATCCCACACCCATTCAATCTCTTGCCTGACCATTAAGTGCAACCCTCTTCCTTCGCGCCGATCTTCCATACACTCTTCTTGTTAACCCTTCAAAAATAAATAAATAAATAAATTCATTAATTAATAAATACCTCACTCAGTCACCCATGGTATAAATTGCTATGTAGTTCTATATAGTAATTCTACCATGTTGTCATCCAACCACACCCTCTCTCTCCCTTCCTACCTTCACACACCTTTGTCCAGTATGTTTTGCGTTCCCTTGTACTATCACCCTCCTTGGCTTCATTTCTCTATACACACATCTTCCTTCCTCATTGCGCGCTCTCTCTATCTCTCTCTCTCACACACGTTCAAATTAGGACTTCCCAGCAATTAAATTTGCATTTTTTTTTTTTTGTACTCAAAGGAATGAAGGAAGGAGATACAGTTTGAATAAAAACAAATTAAATGTCTAGCCAATGTAAGTGCATAACAATCATATCCTTATACATTAACATAGTTTAGCATAACATAAGCATTTCCCGGTGACTGGACGACTGGGCCCATGGGACAACTCGGCTCGGACAGCTCGGCCCACTTTTGGACAACTCGGCCACGACGGCGAGACAACTCGGCCCATTATTTGAGACAGCTCGGCCCCATGTTTTGCTATGGGGCAATTTGACTAGACCAGTCAGATTAGGATGGGGAGAGCTAAGTGGAGAGTTTATGGGTGAGGCCATGTATGCAGCACCAAATCCTGTCCTCTGCGTATGCGCGGCCTTTTCCCTAATATTTTGATTATGTTATTTAAGCTCAACTGTTGGGTTAATTTAAGTTAGGTTAATATAATAGTATAAAGGAAAAAAAAATCGTGCCAAGGGGCAAGATTCTCACGCATGCGCAGAGGACAGGATTTGCAGGATTTGGTGCTGCATACATGGCCTCCCGTTTATGGCGTGTGTTTAATGTGGGCGAAATGTTCGTTTATTGTATTATTATGTCATAGGCTAGTTCTCTCGATTCATAATGTGTAGGTTAGGTTAATTAAGAGTTGTCTCGTAATTAACACGGGGCCGAGCTGTCTCGTTTTTACTGGGCCGAGCTGTCTCGTTTTTACTGGGTCGAGCTGTCCCGTGGGCCGAGTAGTCTAGCATTCGCATTTACCTTGTGCATAATTTCGGACCTTGGCTGAATGTTAATATAAATATACCAGTGGATGTTAATATTAATCTTAGAGTTTCTGAATAATCTCAATGTTAATCTATCTACACACACTTCCCTATAAGTTCGAAATAAACCGATTATTATTATTATATTATTACACAAACACTTTTTAGTTTGAAGGAAGTCTGGGAAGGCGTTGAAGTTAGCCTAGGGGTTATATAATATAATATAATATAATATAATATAATATAATATAATATATAATATAATATATATAATATAATAAATAATATATAATATAATATAATATAATAAATAATATAATATATAATATAATAAATAATATATAATATAATATAATATAATATAATATATAATATAATATAATAAATAATATATAATATAATATATAATATAATATATAATATAATATAGATAATATAATATATAATAAAATATATAATATAATATAATATATAATATATAATAAATATATAATATATAATATATAATAAATATAATATATAATATAATTATAAATATATAATATAATATAATAATAATATAATAACTATAATATAAAATATAATATATAATATAATATAATATAATATAATATAATATAATATAATATATAATATAATATAATATATAATATAATATATAATATAATATAATATATAATATATAATATAATATATAATATAATATAATATATAATATATATTATAATATATATTAATATATATATAATATATAATAATATAATAATATATAATATATAATATAATATAATATATAATATAATATATATTATATAATATTATATAATATTATATATTATATTATATATTATATAATATAATATAATATATAATATAATATATAATATAATATAATATAATATATAATATAATATAATATATAATATAATATATAATATAATATATAATATAATATATAATATAATATATAATATAATATATAATAATAATATATAATATAATATATAATATAATATATAATATAATATATATATATATATATTAATATAATATAATATAATATATAATATAATATATAATATAATATAATATAATATAATATATAATATATAATATAATATAATATATAATATATAATATAATATATAATAATATATAATATATAATATAATATATAATATAATATATAATATAATATACAATATAATATATTATATAATATAATATATAATATAATATAATATATTATATAATATAATATATAATATAAAGGTTGTATATTGCTCGAGAATAAACCAAAACATAAAAAAAAATGACTCATTCAACACAACAGCAGCCGTCCTTTCCACTCTCCTTTACAAACCAGTTCCCCCTCCGCCCATCCCACCACCACCACTCTCTCTTTCACTACTTACCCAATAAACTCCACCACTCTCACTCTCCCACTCCCACCACTCTCTCTTTCACTACTTACCCAATAAACTCCACCACCCTCCTCCTCCACCACTCTCACTCTCCCCACCACCACTCTCCCTTTCACTACTTACCCAATAAACTCCACCACCACTCTCACTCTCCCCACTCCCACCACTCTCTCTTTCACTACTTACCCAATAAACTCCACCACTCTCACTCTCCCACCACCACCACTCTCTCTTTCACTACTTACCCAATAAACTCCACCACCCTCCTCCTCCACCACCACTCTCACTCTCCCCACTCCCCCTTTCACTACTTACCCAATAAACCCAACCCTCCACCACCACTCTCACTCTCCATACACCACTCTCCCCACTCCCACCATCACCACCACTCTCCCTTTCACTACTTACCCAATAAACCCAACCCTCCACCTCCTCCACCACCACTCTCACTCTCCATACACCACTCTCCCTTTCACTACTTACCCAATAAACCCAACCCTCCACCACCACTCTCACTCTCCATACACCACCAACACCTTAGAACACTTCTTGGAACCCTGACGAGTTTAACGTTCCTGGTGTAGGTTTTAATTTTCCTTATTTTGAATTGAAAATAGGTTTAATTTAATTGAATACCAGGACACACTGTATTCACAAAAGTTCAGTTTGCTATATATATAAACAAAGCTGTAATAGTAAAATGATCATATTTAGGACTACAAGAGATATCCGAATTTGTTTTGTAGGATCTAACCAATTACATACATACGTCTGATACCTTGTTTAAAACTTGTCAAATGCAATGGCCATGTCAGAAAACGCCTCCAAGCTCCCAGAATGTCCACACACCGCCCCATTCCACAGTGGCATTTCCAATAAGAGGATTAAAGCTCTCCCCAAGAGTACTTCCCTGAACGACTAGTGTCTACAACCTCTTCCATGGAACTAATCTGATTCGAAAAATAGACTATGATCAATTATTTCCGTACGACGTTTATTAAAATTTATTCTGATAAATATCAACCAGTGCAATTCGGCTTAGACTAGGCCACCTCTTTCGTAGTTGAGGGGTAAGACAAATATAAAATATCTCTACCACCAATTATTATCTAATTAGGCCTCTCTCTCTCTCTCTCTCTCTCTCTCTCTCTCTCTCTCTCTCTCTCGCTCTCTCTCTCTCTCTCTTATATATATATATATATATCGTAAGGCACATTGAATCAACTAACAGGTGGTATATAAATCATCAGATCTTCCTCATTCCGAACTGACGAAAAAGTTATACCGGTACCTCCACAAGTTTCATCAGCCCCATGCTACCAAATATTATGGTCAAGGTTGTAACTCATCTTTCCACATCCATATCCTCCTTCCATAATATAGTTTGTGTCTAGTCTGCCCTCCCCCCCAACCTTCCTTCTCTCTCTCTCTCGCCTCCTTCCATATGGTCTGTATCTAGTTTTCTATTCTGGCTTCTTCCCCCCTTCCCTCCTACACCTTAGTTATGTTTGTGCAATCCCGCTCTTTCTTTCTCTCTCTCTCTCTCTCTCTCTCTCTCTCTCTCTCTCTCTCTCTCTCACAGCTCCTTCCATATGGTCTGTATCTAGTTTTCTATTCTGGCTTCTTCCCCCCTTCCCTCCTATACCTTCGTTATTCTTGTGCAATCCCCTGATCTCTCTCGCTCTCTCTCTCTGCCCAATATTTACACACCACCATATTTATGTTCAGCCGTTTGAGTAGCTGGTATTTTTGTGGTTAAAGTCGTGATCAATTATGAAAATATGACCTAGATTCTGTTTGTGTGTGTGTGTGTGTGTGTGTGTGTGTGTGTGTGTGTGTGTTTCGTCTCTCCATTAGGCCTACCATATTTAGGTTTAAACTTCTATGTACCGTATGTACACACATTTGATTTGATGAATAATGGTTGACGACGTAAGCAATTATACAAGTAAGACCTAGCTGCTTCTTACTTAACACACACACACACACATATACTGTATATATATCAAACATGATATATACCCAACACGTTTACTCTCTCCTTCGAAATGTCACACACATATAAACCTCCGTCTCATTCGATTTACTCAATATGAATCTCTCTCTCTCTCTCTCTCTCTCTCTCTCTCTCTCTCTCTCTCTCTCTCTCCTCACATCCTAATCGCTCCTATACCTTCGTTATTCCCTGTACAATCCCCCCTCTCCCACTCACTCTCACTTTCTCTCTCTTGACAACAGTTGATCTCCTCCAGTGCCTAAGGGGGGGGGGGGTCACTCAACCGTGACCCATAATGCAATAAAGCACAAAATGGGCGTGAAGGGAGGGAGGGAGGTAAGCACTAACACACAATTCACCACACATGACACAACCTAGCAGTACACACACACACACACACAACAAACACACACACACAGGAGGTCAATGAAGAAATAATAACAGCGGACCTCAGACAGTGGAAGGAAGCTTATGTTCACCCATACAAACTCTTACACTGTGTTTACTTAACTTTGAGAATAAATGGAGCATCAAAAACACACACACAAGACAAGTAAACAGACACACACACACAGATACATACATAGATCGAGACACACTCACACACACAATCTAGCAGTGTAAATATAGTAATCTCTCTCTCTATCTCACACACACACACACAGAAGGTCAATGAAGAAATAATAACACCAGACCCTAGACAGTGGAAGGAAGCTTATGTTCTGTTTACTTAACTTTGAGAATAATTGGTGCATCAAAAACACACACACAGGCAGACAGGCAGAGAGAGAGAGATGCATAGATAAACACACACACAATCTAGCAGTGCAAACATAGTACTCAGTCACTCTTACACACACACAGGAGGTCAATGAAGAAATAATAACAGCGGACCCCAGACAGTGGAAGGAAACTTATGTTCACCACTACAAACTCTTACATTGTACGAGGCGTTTACTTAACTTTGAGAATAATTGGAGCATCAAAAACACACACAAGACAAGCAGACAGGCATAAACACACAAAACTCACTCTCACTCACATGCACAATCTCTCGCTCGCTCATACACACACACTATATCTATGCTCTCTCTCTCTCACACTGACACATATCTCCCAATACCAATAATATAGCGATAATGTGAGTTAATAAAGTTCAAGGGATGGTTGTGTACTACGTCCTCTCTGGTGTGGTTGGTCACTTCTAGAATATCCAGTACAGGAGACATTTTAAATAACCTACTTACTAGTTACTAAAGTAGGCTGTGCTCTATTACGGCCATTGATTGTTTCATATTATTATTATTATTATTATTATTATTATTATTAGTAGTAGTAGTAGTAGTAGCAAGATTGGACGTTAGTGCAAGAGGCTATTGGACAAATGCACAGCGAGCATTCTTTGACATAGGAGTATTTGACCCAATGGCCCATAGCTACAGCGAGCTGTCTCTTGATGCTGCACACAAGAGGAACGAACAAGAGAAGGTCAGGGCATATGGGGAAAGGATCTTAAATGTCGAACATGGCAGCTTTACCCCACTAGTCTTCACCACATCTGGAGGGATGGGACCCAGGGCCCAGTGCTTCTATTCAAGGCTTGCAGAGATCATCGCAGAGAAGAAGCAACACCCTAGGAGCTACGTCGTAGCCTGGATGAGGTGCCGTCTATCTTTCTCATTGCTCAGATCAGCACTACTATGCCTGCGGGGAACAAGGCGGTCTGCACCACAACCAGTGACGGTGGCAGAAGTGGACTACGAGGCAGCAATGGCAGAGGGTCGCATAGGAAGGAGACTGGATTGAAGTTGCATGGTGTAGAATAGTAATATCTGATGCTTGTAAAATAAAATGTATGAACAATATTAAATAAAAAAAATAAAAAATATTATTAGGAGTAGTAGTATTTTTATTTATTATTTTTTGCATTATTATCGCTACTACTACTATCACTAATAAATATACAGGTATCAAACATTATATTACTGTACTTTATGCACCTCAATGTATAATTATGTAAAACTTTCAAAAATAAACAAACCAAAACAGGCACAACACAATACAGTATATAGACCAAAGAACTTATCAAAATCACTATGTGGAAATAATGATTAAGCAGGATATTACACATGCCCTGTACTGAACATCCTCCGAGTGACCACACACACAAGAGACATAGTACACAACCTTTCCTAAAGCCAGTATCACACAAACAATTTTTCCCTCAACATTTATCCTCAACACTGGTCTGGCAGCTTATGAGGTCAACATTTGAATTATTTCGGTCGCCTGAATTCATTTAACATCAGTCTAGTTTCCGATACTAGTGCAAAATATTCCAGAAATGTTGATCATCGAATGTTGACTAAAAAAGTTCTCGTGATACCGGCTTACTCACATTATAATTCACTCCCTTATGTCTCCCTCCCTACCACACCCTCATTTCACTCCACACACCCAACACCTCCCAACAAAATTAACGAAAGCATGTGATCCTACCGGGATTCGAACCTGGGTTACCACACACAGATCTTGAACACTAACCATTACACCATAATACTTGGCTCATATGTGTATACTGGTTACAATGAACTAGATAATAATAATTACTGGACATTAATAAAGATTCTTATCATATTTATTTGCATTACCTATTGTCAACAACACTATAAATCCTACTATAACTCCTAGCTAATGTACAGTACTTCTAAAATATAGACATGTGGCTGTCTTTATAGTCTAAAGGTAATGTTTTTGCTACTGAATTGACTGATTATGATTTGACACTGTTGATATAATGTTACAGCACCAGTAGCAGGTATGTAGCCCCACGCTCGCAAGAAAGTAGGTCTCTATAATTAGGAGGGATAAAAAATAATTCCCATGTATTCCCTGCATGTCGTAAGGCCATCTAAAAGGGATGGGATAACATTATTTGCTGTACCTTGGGAAGTTGGCAGGTAAAAGGAAAAACGCTAGACAAAAAACATTTCCTTACATGCATGATAGGTAGTATTAGGTACACTTGGACCGAGCCTTGCTATCATGGACACTGTAAAATGGTCCCGTGTTGCAAATATAATGTAAAACTTGCAAAATAAACAAACCAAAGCAGGGACGACACAATATAAAGGCAAAAGAACTAATCAAAATGACTACTGTATGTGGAAATAACAGTTTAATTAAATGAAATTATGAAATAAATGAATACTGTACCTGAAAGACCAAACAATATCAGATAGCAAATAAATATAAACAATCGAGGTAATGAAAAAATCCGACCATCTCCCCCCGAGAAATCCATGAAGTGAACCTATACCTAATGTCCCGCCCTTGACCTTTGCTAGCACACACCATCATTCAGTGGTGGTGGTCTATTAGTCTCCCCCACCACCACCACACCCACAACATCATCCTATAACAGGCTAGCAAACACAATAATTCAGTGGTGGTGATGGTGGTGGTGTATCTGTCTCCCCCACCATACCCCCACCACCACACTCACAACAGCATCCTATAACAGGCTAGCAAACACAATCATTCAGTGGTGGTGGTGGTGTATCTGTCTCCCCCACCATACCCTCACCACCACCCCCTCACCCCTACCACACCCCGACCACCACAACAGCATCCTATAATAGCCAGGGTGTCAAACCGGAGCAATTTTGTTTGAAGACTTGAATGAATATGAGAAGGAATACAAGAAAATTAGCATGAAATAGCATTTTTTGGCCGTTTTATCACTTCCAAAGACATAATTTGAACTATAAACCATCATTTCATCCTTACAAAAACAATAATAAAGACTAACAATAATGGAATCGCCTTTTGTTTGACACCCTGCTAGCAAACACAATAATTCAGTGGTGGTGGTGCTCTATCTGTCTCCCCCACCATACCCCCATCACCACCACACCTTCAACACCATCCTATCTGTCTCCTCCATCATACCCCCATCACCACACCCTCAACAGCATCCTATACCCTGTTCCAAATAGGTAGTCCAGGTATCGTGAACCCTAACCTCTGAAACTAAAGGGGTTAAGCAAATGGGCTGTAAATTTCCACACCTATTCCCTGACTAAATAAATAAAATACAAAAATAGGAAAAGTGGGGATTGGGCCTGAGTAAATAGATAGATTCCCTGACTGACCCTTTCCAAATTATAGAAACATTAGCTCAATTACTTAAATTGTTAGCGAGTTATAGAGGTCAATGTTCAAGAGTTTTGGCCTACTTATTTGAAACAGGGTATAGTTAGTTTAGTTTAGTCTAGGCTACATAGGGTTAAGAAATACGGTTTAGCTAGAACAGACCAGACACCATATCATAGGCATAGTTCTGGGTTAGCTATAAGATCACCCTAGTGAGTCCGTAAATACGTAAATCTATAATGATATACATTGTAGCACACACCTTTAGTTATGGTGCTAAAACTCTGCTACTACACTGAAGAACCTTAACTTGAGAACAGAAACGTGTACCGGTATAAAGTCCTGACATGGTATTTAGATTTCAAGAACTTTAAATGACTTAGAGTTCGACAGACCCAAATAGATTTCTGCCACGTGCAAGTCTGTGATAAACAAGTCCCGTGAAAACAAAAAAAGTGTGTCTCTGCCCCTGGACATCCATGAAGTGACCCCAGACCTCCTTGACCTTTACTAGACAACTATAATCATTCAGTGGTGGTGCCCCGAGCGGTCTCACCCCACCACACCACCACCACCACACCCTTAACCCTTTCACGCACATATGACGCAGAGGTTGCCAGATTAGCAATAAGAAATGGAGTTCTCTCACTCTCATAATTACCTCTCCAAAATTAGTTTTCTGCCCACAGCTAACTCAAAGACAACTGCAGAGGTTGAAGTAACTAAACTAAAGGTTTCTAAATACCCCTGATGGTAACAAAGGCTTTAAAGTATCCCTAATAGGCTCAAAATTGCATCATATGTCGGAGAGGGTTAAGTACAGTACATCTTAGTTTGTCTGGTCTTTATCTATCTATCTATCTATCTATCTATCTATCTATAGCCTATACTAAGGCCCAATCCCCACTTTTCAATTTTTGTGTGTGTGTGTGTGTGTGGGGGGGGGGGGGAGATTCAAGACACAGCCAGAGTAGGGACAACACAAAACACAACAGAAAACAATGAACACACTAATCATATATATCAGCTTTGTTCAGTGCCCACTCTACAGCATTAACCTTTTCAGTAACATTGATGTCTTATTTGTACTGTGTTTAATTTCAGCTACATTTAGACGATATGAGGCTTAGGAAGGATATATGATAGTTAAAATGATTAATTGAGAGAGCTTGTAGCATTTAAGTGTGTAGACGTTCTTCCTAAACTGAATATAATCGTCTAAGTTGCCAGAATATAATGAAAAGGACATCACCGGTACTGAATGGGTTAAGGCGTCGGTTTGTATTACACCCACATAGAAAACTAAAATTGGAGTTGTACAAGACACCAAAGGACATACCATACTATCTTTATTGGCTGTCCTGCATCCTGGTTCATTCACCCTCTCTCCCTGACTAACTTTGTTCATTGCAAAATCACTACTCTATTATGGTATAGGTCTCCCTCGATATCCGATGCCTTGATTTACGATTCAGTCAGTATCACACAAGATCTTTCAGCATCAACTTTTTATGGTCAAAAATGGTTCAGGCAACATTTATGTGATCTTTTGTACTGGTATTGGAAACTAGACTGACAAAAGATAAAAATATGCGTCAGAAAATAAAATAACAAAAAAATCCTCATAAGCTGCCCGGCCAGCGTTGAGGATAAATGTCGAGGGTAAATGTGCTCATGCAATACCAGTCTTAAGAGGAGATGTGCTGGTTTTTCTGGCCCTCTTCTCCCTCGTGTTTAGCCCCATTGTTTTTTATTTAGATTTTAAGACTTTTGCCCCGTTAGTTTGGCAATTTAAGACTTTACGCCCTATTTTTTTGTCAATATTAAGACCTTTTGTGCCATTTAAGTGTTGTTTTTTTCCTGGCGAGCGATAGCGAGCCTGTAATTTTAAAGTAACCGGCCTTTGGCCGAGACATTTTTCTACCGAAAAATTTACAAATTTATCTTGAACGGGGGTGTTCTTTACAGGTTGATGGAGGTTTAGTACGAGGAAACTAAAAATTAATAAAAAGATAAAACAATAAGCGTAAATACACCCATCTCCCCTATATCTACAGTCCTAGAACCTAACCCTACCCTGGTGTTGGCCAAGCTTACCCTGACATATACCCATCACCTGCTCCGATAATTTCTCCTTCCTTCAACTTTATTCTTTCACTTCCAGCTTCCCATTTTGGACGGCCTTTTTTGTTTGACCTTTTCTCCTTTGACCCCCTTGAAGCCCTTCCTCCTTAACCCCTTCTGTACCGACGATGTCTTTTTAATATTATTCTAGCTATATGTAGACGACTTTGTGCAGATTATGAAGGATCTGTTGCAGTAAAAATGGTTAAGTGAGATCATTCGAAGCCTGTTAATTGCTGGTGGGCCTGGTTAAACTGAATAAAATTGTCTAATAGTAGCCAGAATAGAGTAAACAAGACGTCGCCGGTACAGAAGGGGTTAACGTATTCAACATGTTACTTTTTATCCAGTCTATCATTATCATAATATCAATACCGTACTGTAATCATTTGGTTACTTATATAGCGCCCGTATCTCCGCCTTTGAGGATTCGTAAGTGCTTGACCTAAACCAAAAACCGTCTCCCTTGCTCAAGGGGAGACGGTAACCGCCGGCTATATCTCAAAAAACTTTTTGAGGATTGAATGAGAGTCTGCTAGATGGTAAGCAGGGATGCTATCAACTGAGCTAGTATGACTGCTAAATATACTAGTTATACTACTACAATAGTTATCTACGACAATGATAATATCAACATTCTATGATAACATTAATTCCAAATAATCCAATCTATCTATCATTATTATATACAGTACTATAGTGTATTAGCTGTAAGTAGGCGAGAAATCATGCCCTCTATTCTCTGTAACTCAAAAAGGGCTAGAGCAAATTGGCTGTAAATTTCCACATCTATTCCTTGACTAACTCTTCCTAAATGGTAGAAATACTAGCTCGATTACTCTAGTAGTTTTTAAGTTACAGAGGTTAGAGGTCATGATTTCTTGCCTACTTACAGTGAATAGACTATAGCTATCGTACAATGATAATACTAACCCCCAGACACAAACACAGTTAGCACCCATCCTGTCAACCAACATCCTGGCTTCATTGTTCTCCAGGACTCGCATCCTGCTGTAGTATCAACACCCCCCAGGAGCTAAAACAATGACAAACTGTATATAATATATTAACATGATAGAATGGTCCTCGATTGTTTTAATCTAATGGTAACTATAACTACCCTGTTCTTTAATACGATGACACAGTGACACACAATGTTCTCTATTTTGGTGACTAAAGCACCTTTAATATACTATACAGGTAGTGATACCTTTCTTTGTTTTATCTTTGCAATCACTAAATGGTTATATTCAGCTTAGGAAGGACCTTTGGGAGTCTTACGGCTAAATAAGATAGTTACTACCCCTTCAAATCATACAGGCCCCTCCTAAGCTAAACTAAATCATCTAATGTCAACAGCCTTACTCATATCCTCCTCTGCTATCCACATTCCATCCTGACGAGCTACAAGTTGTAACAATGAAACACATTATGTAAGAATCGAGACGGAAGGCTCTTCACCCTTTTTAACCGACGATGACATTAACTTCCAAGTCACCTATTAAATGTCAAACTGAGCTAGACAAAGGTCTACCGCATTTTTAAGATACCATTGTGTCTGGTTTCATATTTTTAACCCCTTCTGTACCGGCGACGTCTTTTAAATTTTATTCTAACTACATTTAGACGATTTTGCGCAGTTTAAGAAGGATCTGAGGTAGTAAAATTGGTTAAGTGACATAGTTCAAAGCCCAATAATTGCTGGAGGCCCATTTTAAACTGAATAACATTGTCCAATTGTCCAGATGATGAAAACAACGTCACCAGTACTGAACGGGTTAAAATATAATTGTTGTTGCGGTTCCCCAGGCTGTCTGACCAAGCAGCCCCAAGGTCCCGAGCAAGGGCGAGGCCATAACCGAGCGCCCTCATTAAACCCTCCCTGCTTACCACTAATAAAGCCCAGGTGACCGAAGCCACTCCAAGGTGGGGAGCTGAGGAGGGTGCGGAAACGCACCGGGAAACCAAAGCCCCTGTGCCCCTCAACAATTATGAAGGGAAAGTTGAGGGGCAACAACAAGATACCATTGTGTCTTGTTTCATATTATATACCACCAAGCTATAGAGATACAGTACATTCCGGAGCAAACGTACTAGCAGCTAAACCAGGTACAGGCCTCCCTCACTATCGAATGCCCCAATTTACGATATTATTATATATAGGTTTTTAGGTGTTTTGGTTGTGGCTGGTCCGAGAACGCAACCCCATTTACCCCACTAGTTTATACAATTTTTCTATTTAAGATCGGGTTTTCAAGAACGTAACCCAATCGTAAATCGAGGGAGACCTGTATAGAATTCATTAGTAGTCCAGTCCAATTCTAACATAAAGTTCACCCGACAGACAATAAAGCAAAAATCATAATTCAAAACTAATAACAAGCATTTGTAGGGTAAACTAGGCAATGTGAACGCTGTAATCAAATTAGTATGCAAATAACTATACTGTACTGTATACAGATATTACCCGCAAGGTACAGTATAAGAAGACATCTAAATTACCGGTACCGGTACCTATCAAAAAGTATGATAAGTTGTTGTTGTTGTTGTTGTTGTTGTTCCCTAAGCTGCCTGGCCGAACAGCCCCGAGTCCCTGAGAAAGGCCATGGCCACGATCGGGCTTTCCCACAGAGCTCTCATTGAGTGTAGATTGTGTTGTTGGCGTAAGTGGTTGTGTGAAATGCAGTCTTTTATGATGTGTTTAATGGTATGGGGTGCTGTGTTACATCCCAGATACATGATAAGTTAGGTATGGTACCAAACATATTGACACTTAATTTAGGGTACAGTATTCATCCAACTATCATTTAGACTATTCATCTAACTAGCATTTAGATTAATCATCTAATTATTTCTTAGACTACTCATCTAACTATTTCTCAGCCTACAGTATTTATCTACGGTAGCTAGTTTTTAGGCTAATCTTTCTATCTATTTTCAGGCTATTTATCTAACATCTACTTATTTGGGCTTTACATCTAACTAATTATCAGGCTATTTATCTACTTTTTAGGCTAATCATTCTAAATATTTTCAAGCTATTTATCAAACTACTTTTTAGGCTAATCATTCTATTTTCAGACTATTCATCTAACTTTAATTATTTTTTGATCGCATTTACATGATTTCTTGATTTTCTGGTCTACTTTGTCACCAGCTCTTATTTCCTCATTGATGGGAGTTTTTATGGACAGCCTTGGCACCTCTCATACAAACAAAAACTAATGCTAAAAAAAAAAAAAAAAAAATCAGTGTCACCATAGATCCCCTCTCCTATTCTCTTACCAAGGCCAATCCACACACCTTCATCTGTACAAGCCCTTTCACCATCATAATTAAAGGATTTTTAATTGCCTTCTTGATTTCTGGCTAATCTTACATACGGTACTGTACTAGTAATACTACTCCGATTAGAACACTTATTATTAGTTAAACTAAAAATCTAAAAGTACCGGTAAAATAGATTGGTCAGCCCTATAAGAGTTCTGGTTAAACTATAAACAAGTTAGATACAGTACTGTCTTTTTTATAATATCTTATTTCATTTATATACAGTACCGGTACTGTACTAAAACTAAGTTATACAATTTGTTTTCAAATTAGGAGACCTCTGTACATAAACAAATAAATATATAAATTATCTACCTAGTACCAGTGCCATACTCTGAGGTCTATACTGGTAGAATGCATTTGTTTATCTCAAATGGCGGGAACAATGCATTCTTCAATAGTCTATCATCGAACAATCCCTCCAACATTACCTCATTATTTCTTACATGAAAAACACTAGGTGCAGCGAAGCATAGTATGCCATCAACTCCTCCCTCTCTCCCACGATCACAGAAAAACATGGCATTAACAAAGATTTTAAGATTACACAAGGCCTGTCAAACTCTGAGTCCTTGTTAGCCAGGTAATTTATCAAGGTACACATATTACTCAAGGCTTGCAGCCACACGAGCATTTATTATATATGCGAGAACAATAATTAACTCCTGCAACAGGAAGTTTTATTATATAAGTGTTAAAAAACTATACAACGGGGTGAAGCTCAGTATCAAAACGGAGCAATTTTGTTGAAAGACTTGAATGTAATATGAGAAGGAATACAAGAAAATTAGCATGAAATAGCATTGTTTTGGCTACTTATGACTTCCAAAGACATAATTCGAACTATAAACCATAATACAGTATTATCTTTATATACAGTACAGTATATATTATTAAAGACTGAAAATAATGGTCTCGGCTTTCGTTTGACACCCCGGTGGAGCTTTGCCCAGTTTCTTGGATTACACCCATTACAGGATATTGTATTGTACCGTACAATGACAACATAGAGTAAGACATTATTTGGAAAATCATGGACACCTATAGCCTATACACGGTGTACAGTCGGTTGGGCCGCGGCGTACTTAACCATTTTAATTACCACAAATCCTTCTTAAACTGCACAAAAACGACTAACTTTACTTAAAATATAATAAAGAAATGTCGCCAGTAAGGAAGGGGTTGAAATCTTATTCTATCCGTCTTCATATTGCCAGGTGCCTCGATCCCCAAGGGGGTGCCCATGAACGAATCCCCTCCATATTCTGAGGCAATTTGTTTGATTCTTTAACTTGTTTTCAGGGGAGGAATATATTGTCACTCGTGAAAACATATGGTAAATATGAAGCAAAGTGGTTATATTTGAAAGGGCTCAAACACAAACAACAGGAAGTGAAATTTTGTTATTTCTCTATCTTGATTGATTACTGAGATAAGATTTTCCTTTAATTATGAATTATATCATCAATTAAGCAGAAAAACTACAGTATTACATTAAAGTCATGATATGAAGAAGAAACTTAGTAGGATATTTTCTTTTCAAACTATTACCGTATATCATTAACCCATGCAGTACCAGGGACGTCCTTTTCATCATATTCTGGCAACTATTAGACAATTTTATTTAACTTCGGAAGAATCTCTAGCAATAATATGACTTAAAACTATCTCAACCAACCCTTTTAACTACCACAGATTCTCTGTAAGCTGCATAATATCGTATAAATATAGCTAGCATATAACACACGTCGCTGGTACGGTACTCAAAGGGTTAAGGAACACCCCGTTCTTAACTTTAATCCTCCATTACAAACCCCAATGTACTTGAATAAATTAATGAAAGCATATGATTCTCCCGGCATTCGAACTCGGGACACCACACCCAGAACATAAGATAAGCACCTAAACCATTACACAACAAACACAGCCAGCAATCCCTCAACAATAAACGTAATGAAGCCATAGAACTCTTAAATTCTGATCTAAATACTATTTCCAATTGGGGCAGAGAAAACCTTGCTAACTTTAATGCTTCCAAAACCCAATTTCTCCATCTATCTACCCGTCAGGATCTCCCAGCGGACTATCCCTTATTCTTCAACAATACAAAAATCAACCTTTCATCTTCTCTCAATATTCTTGGTGTCTCTTTTTCTTCTGCTCTCATTTGGAAGGACCATATTACCAGTCAGTCTTGCTAAGGCAGCCTCCCAGAAGCTGGGTGTGCTCAACCGCCTTAGGGGGTTCTTTTCCCCTGCACAGCTTCTTGCTCTGTACAGGGCCATAGTGCGCCCTTGTATTGAGTATTGTTCACATGTGTGGGGAGGTTCCTCTCACACTGCTCTCCTAGACAAAGTTGAAAGGAAGGCCTTTCGTATCATTAACTCCCGTCCACTCACCAACTCTCTGCAATCTCTCTCTCTCCGCCGCAATGTTGCATCTCTCTCGCTATTCTATCGCTACTATAATAATCAGTGTTCCTCAGAGCTATCCCAGTTCATACCACCTCCTTTATGTAGGGCACGTGGTACCCGTCTTGCAACTCAATCCCATCCCTACTCTGTGCAACTCTCCAACCCAAGAGTGAAACGTTACTCTCAAACTTTTTTCTACTCAACAGCTGAGCTCTGGAACTCTCTCCCAGAATCAGTCTTTCCTTCTTCCTATGACTTAAATTGCTTCAAACTCCGTGTGTCCAGGCATTTTGGCTCGAACGTCCCTTGATTTTGGCCCTGTCACTCTTTCAACTATGGGGGAGGCACTCGCTATAGGCAGTTATGCCTTTTGCCTCCCTCAATCACATAGAAAAAAAAAAATTAGCCTATACATTATGTGAGAACACTAATGTACGGTGGCGCTAATATGTCATGTCTCAGCTGTCACTACGCTTGCCTTGCCCTGTGCTGTATTAATGTCTGTCAGATAGGGTGGATAAGTGTAGGATCAGGTTTGTATATCTCACTTGAAACGAATAAATAAAGTTTTAGATATTTCAGATTACTTATTTTTTATTTTTACTGTATTCGTGTAAGTTTTAGTTTGTTTATTTTGAAAGTTTTACATGATAAAACCAATTATTGATCAAAATATACTTGGTGCCCAGACATTACTTATTAGGCCGACTGTACCGGTAATTAACTTGTGCAACAGGATGTATATTCACAAGGCATCAAAGGGCTAAATAACAGGGTGGAGCTCGCAATGGTAACCCGACTACTTCCACTCAGGGTGTCAAACCGGATCAATTTTGTTTGAAGACTTGGAAAAAATGTTATTTTAATACCACAAATTTTCCGAGTGTTTTTTATAAACAAAATTGGTCATTTGCATCAATATATAGTGTTTGTAATTAATTAGAAATCTCGGGAAAACCTATTTTCCCCATTAGGCCTATCGATCGATGTTGAGACACACTCGCTCCCCGATAGTGATTTGAAAAGACATTAGCCTAACCTAACCTAGTATTAGGGGTGGGGGCTGCCCCTCCCCCCCCCCGCTGGTTGAGTACTTAATAAAAAAGAAAGAAAAATTGGCTGTCGATTATACGAAGGTGAAAGAAAAGTCGATGAAGTCAATGGTGTTTACTCTGCAATCTTCAGCTTGATTGTACATTGATAACGGGAAAGTACCGTATTGACAACCTTGTTACGAAAATTAAATTTTAGTACCATACTTTTATATTAGGTTTTTCCGAGGATTTAACACATTTTCATATGATCTTTAGAGCTATCGATGACTGAAAGTACTGTATTGACAACCTTGTTACGAAAAAAACATTTTAGTACCATACTTTTTTATTAGGTTTTGCCGAGGGTTAAAACAAATTTTCTTATGATCTTTAGAGCATATAGATTCATTATTTATCTTCAAATATATCAACAAAAATTAGTGGTATTAAAATAACATTAAACCGAAGACTTTAATGAATATGCGAAGGACTGCAAGAAAATTATCACAAAATACCATTGTTACGGCCATTTTATCACCTCAAGACATAATTTGAACTATAAATCCCAATTTTCTCTTTGCATATACTGTACAATAATATAGACTAAATAGAATGGATTTGGCTTTCGCTTCCACTCAAACATACATTGACATCCATCGCCCACATAAAAATTGGTGGGTCCCGTATCGGGTTGGTTCTATATCAAAACCCACATTGGTAGTTGATAGATTAGAGCCATATTGGTACAGGTAGGTGATAGAGTCGGCTAAGATAGACTAGTGCCAAGGATGTACATGTGTTTCACAGGTAGGAGTACCGGAAATTGCGTTCACAGCAAAAACATGAGGCGATAAATCTGCAAAAACAGTTCTATAATATTACAGTACCGGTACTTATATTTCTTCCATATTTTATCAGACCATCGATCTTCATCTAGCCAATTCAAATAAATTTGGTACCAGTAGCTAGCTAGCCTATCAGTAGACAAATACAGTTTCATACTTGGCATAGAGACAATAATCAATATATTCAATAATTACCCCAGAGTTCTTCAAAGTTAAGTACTGAGTACCGTCCAGTATCATATATACAGTGTAGGCTAAACTAAACTACATTATTATTATACAGTAATATTGTACTATACAGTATGGTAATAAAAATATAATACAGTACAAACATAGATTATTACGGTAGCGTATTGTAACATACTGTACCGGACTACCGGTATTTGAGAATTACACAATACACCCATCAAATGTATGCTTTTAAAATATTAGCCGGTTAAAAATCATGTAAATGCTGAAAACAATATAATTATATCCATGACCCTAAATACATTGGCAGTAGAATATGGAGAAAACATTTCTAGACTAACTTAGCAATACTGTGATCAAAAGATTATCATCAGTTATAGCCTGTTATAGATACAGAAATAGAATAAAGTAAAAGATATTGGTAAATGGTACAAGTAACATATTAAAAAATAATAAAGAGTACAGTACAGTATATTGTATAGGCTAATAACATATTAGGCTATGGTGCCATAGGCCTAATGAATTATGCAAGAAAAAGGACATAGCCTAAGCACAATGATACTGTGACCGTGTGACGGCTGCGGCAAAAATATACCGTAATTAATGTAATGGGAAATAGGTCTCAATAGGCTTATATCCGGTAGGGGTAGGATGTAGTGAGCGGGCGTACCGCCATCTTTGTTTACATTACGCGTAATGGCGTCGGACCTTTCCCATCATGTTCCAGTCTATTTTAACCTAACCTAACCTAGTATTCATGTAGTAATGACAGGGGGCAAATAGCAGAAAATATAGCGTCGAAATAGATGGGAATGTAAGTGCGACCGCGGCGATCGCCCTATGTAAACAATGACGACCGTACGCCCGAACTCTACATCCATCCCTCCGGTAGTTTTACAATTGCAAGTCTCCAATAATAAAATACATTACCCTAGGCCTAATACTGGTACATTAGGCTGTATGGTAAGATCCAGTGTAGACTAGCGGAGGCCTGGGAGAACTGTTTTTCAGATGCCTAGCCTATTTACCAAGAAACATTGAACAATAGGCTATCTTTAACCTAAGTAGCCTACTTAACCAGTCCAAAACCTAACCTAACCTAATCTAGTATTCTAGTATAGGCTAGCCTATTTATGAAATGTAGGCTAGCCTAAAATGTAAAAATATATTGCAGGACTAACATTACCAAATTATTGAGATATAACCTTTGATGTGTTCGCCACTCTTCTAGCGGCACCAAGGAGTACAGGTCTCCCCGCTACACAGGATTATACTAAAGATAGTCCAATACAAATAGCCTAGGCCTAACCTAGGCTACACAAATTAATAGAGAAACTGACCTGCTTGTGTGCAGTGATGATGTCAGTGATCTTGATGGCAGAGTCGGCACTAGAAGCGGCCTGAAGGTGCCGTGCGACCACCGGCATCTGCATGACACGCTGGACGTCATGGTCCTCCTGCGGGTTACGGACGCCCTGCAGACCCCCTGGCATGGAGCCCATAGAACCCGCATCGTTTTCCACAGTATACGGCGGCAGAGGAACGCCATGGGTCCCACTATCCAAGGGCACGATCATGGGATGGTGTGCACCAGGCGTAGGCCTAGGTAAAGGTACGCCATGCTGAGGTACAGGTTGGCGTGCACGATGCGTAAGCACAGGTACGCCATGTTGAGGTGCCCCTGGGTGTGGCAGAGGTACCCCTACGCCAGCATGGGGTGACCCTGGGTTAGCGAACTGTGGTGATGAAGACTGGGGCGCTGTGTGGGTGATAGGTATCCCAGGACCTCCACGATTTTGCTGTTGGGTGCCCTGTGGTTGTAACGCAGGCAGCAAGACCCCTCCTCCAGTGTTGTGTTGTTGTCCCTGTGCTGCACTTATCACACACGCCACGGCCACCACCACCCAGCGTCTCTTAACACACCACCACATGCCTGAAAGGTTTGGGGCGAACTGACACAAGCTGCCCGTGTTGTGGCCGTCAGCTGATTCACCCACGCCGCCTCAAGGTTGCCGACTCAGGTTGCCGATTCACCAATATATCCACAATTCTTCCCTATCTAAACCTCCATACTTGCCAGATTCACCTAGAACTAATCACGTATACTATATCTCTCCATCTAGGGTGAATAATGTTGCTTAATTTGAATATCGGGGTTTGTTTACGATACGGAAGTCGCTAGCCAAGCATTCGGACACCTTCATGTAAACATACTGTAGAGTCCCCTTCCCAGAAACGTGTGACGCCTTGGCATTTGCTTCTATATTATTCCTTTGTATCCATTCCTGAAAGGCCGGAACGTATTATAGGTTGTGTGTAATATTCTCTCTCTCTCTCTCTCTCTCAACAAGATAATAACAATGTTATGTAAATCTACCTGTTTCAAGGTAAATTAAAATACCACTCCAATAAGAAATGCGTAACCAATTGTTGAAATTACATCCAATTTTAAAACAGTTAGCCTACTTATATAATTTCCCTACTTATTGGAAGTCGTAATTGAATTACCACGCAATTATTGACAATTATTACTCGTGATATCTTTGAATGTCTAACACCAATACAAGTAAATTATATGGGGCGAACGTCTTAAAATCTCAAAAGCAATGGGGCTAAACATGAATGAGGAGGGGGTCCAGAAAACTATCCCTCAGGTGGAAATATCCCCTTACGTAAAATCGTCTCATGTTAGCCAAAATGATAAAATGCGTCCCATTACTGAACGGGTAAAGGGGAGATTTCCACTTGAGGGATTTTTTCTGGGCCCCTTTCTCCCTCATGTTCAGCACCATTGCTTTCGAGATATCAAGACGTTCACCACATTAGTTTGACAATTTTAAGAACTTTCGCCCCATTTCTGTAAATTTTAAGACCTTTCGTGTCATTTAGGTGTCGATTTTGTCCTGGCGAGCGATAGCAAGCCTGTAATTTAAGAGGAACCGGCATTCGGCCAGGAAATTTTTTCTACCGAAAAATTTACACATTTATCTTAAAAGGGGTCTAGGGGGTGTAATTTTAAGCTTGATGGAGGTCTAGGGAACAAACTAAAACCCTCCCCTTAACGTTAGTGTCAACATAAATAGTTAACCCTTTCAGGCTATCACGACACAGGCTTTCATTATGTTCTGGCTATCATTAGACGATTGTATCAACTCTGAATATATAGCATGTTGACAGTTTATTCTGGCTATCTGCACATTTGTTCAACTGGGCAATATCACTATGCAAGCTACTGTATATTTCCATTCATCTCTCTTTGTCTCTCTTTGTCTCTCTTCTAGTCTCTCTTTGTCTTTCTCATCTACATGGGATAACAAAATCTAGAGTGTCTCCCATTGAATGGGCCGCCCGGTCTCTGGAATGTTACCTACTCCTTATAACTTAACCCCTATTGTATCGGAGACGTCGTCTTAATTGACCGCTTGCGAGTTTCAGGCTATAAGGAAGTTAAAACCGTGAACATCGAAATTAAAGAGAAATGCAATAATAATGTGGGTTTCTGATGGATACAAAGTATGATCAATTTGGTTTTATGTATTTATATATGTATTATGACCGTATGTTAGCTGATAATTCTGCTAGATATTGATGGCCACAGCTCCAACTTCCTTATACACCAAAACTAGCAAGTGGCCAATTCTACGATTTTACGGAGCTTCGGAAGAATCTCTGGTAGTTAAAAGGGTTGATCGAGATAGTTCGAAGCATTATAGCCTACTGTACTTGCTAGAGTTCGAAGCATTATAGCCTACTGTGCTTGCTAGAGTTCGAAGCATTATAGCCTACTGTACTTGCTAGAGTTCGAAGCATTATAGCCTACTGTGCTTGCTAGAGTTGGAAGCATTATAGCCTACTGTACTTGCTAGAGTTCGAAGCATTATAGCCTACTGTACTTGCTAGAGTTCGAAGCATTATAGCCTACTGTACTTGCTAGAGTTCGAAGCATTATAGCCTACTGTACTTGCTAGAGTTCGAAGCATTATAGCCTACTGTACTTGCTAGAGTTGGAAGCATTATAGCCTACTGTGCTTGCTAGAGTTCGAAGCATTATAGCCTACTGTACTTGCTAGAGTTCGAAGCATTATAGCCTACTGTACTTGCTAGAGTTCCATATCTGAATAAGATCGATTAGCCTGAATAAAATAAATTGGATGTGGTGGTACAGAAGTGGTCAAGGGAGCCCACCTCCCTTTTTTTTCTCTTACTCTCCCTCTCTCTCTTTGGCTTTTATCCATTCGGCCCCAATTAGCCTACTGTTTTAAGACGTTTACCCCCATCCAGGTGTTAATATTTCCCTGGCGAGCGGTAGCGAGCCAGCATATATATATTTTTGTTTTGACAGCAAGCTAAATTTGTACATTTTTCGATAGAGAAATGTCTCCGGCGAAGCTGGATTTCTCCATACAATGCTGGCTCGCTTTCGCTCGCCAGGAAGATATCGACACCTGGATGGGGGTAAACGTATTAAAACAGTTGGCTGAATGGGGCCGAATGGATACAAGCCAGGGAAAGAGAGAAAAGGAGAGAAGAAAAAAAGCCGGTGACCCCCTTATTGTACATTTCTGGACATTAGGTCACGAGACCCAGCTATATGGGTCCTTTTATGACCTCTATAATGTACTGTGTCTTCACTGCATAATAACCTTAAGGGGAGGCAGACCGTTTTTCGGGACCCCCTTCTCCCTAATGTTTAGCCCCACTAGTTTTGAGATTTGTAGACGTTAAGGTTCCATTAGTTTGGGGATTTTATGACCTTTCACCCCATTTCTTTGTCAATATTAGGACCCTTCCTGCCATTTAGGTGTCGATTTTTTCCTGGCGAGCGATAGCGAGCCTGTAATTTTAGGAGGAATCGGCCTTTGGCCGGGAAATTTTTCTACTGAAAAATGTACAAATCTATCTTGAAGGGGTGTTTTTCTAAGCTTGATGGAGGTCTAGGGAGGAAACTAAAAAAAAATATGAATAAATGAAATAATAGACCAAACTAACAGCCACTGTCCCCCCCCCCCCCCTCTCTCTCTCTCTCTCTCTCTCACACACATACGTTTTCCGCATATGGTTTTCGCAAGACCCCCCCTAATACTTCTTGCCCACTGTATGACGAAAGAAAACGAGCAATGCCCTACTACACCGATTGGGATTTCTCGAACCTTTAATGGGGAGCTTTACGCCATCTATTTTACGCTGTGCTCCTTAAGGGGGGGGGGGGGGGTGACCTGTTTTTGTTCTGTCCTTTTCTATCTTTCTCGGGCTTGTATCCATTTGGCCCCATTCAGCCTACTGTTTTAAGACGTTTATCCCCATCCAGGTGTACATTTTTTACTGGTGAGCGGTAGCGAGCCAGCATATTATTTATTTGTGTTTGACAGCAGGCTAAATTTGTACATTTTTCGATAGAAAAATTTCTCCGGCGAAGCCTGATTTCTTCATATAATACTGGCTCGCTATCGCTCGCCAGGAATAAATAGACACCTACATGGGGATAAACGTCTTAAAATAGTTGGCTGAATGGGGCCGAATGGATACAAGCCAGAGTAAGAGAAAAGAAGATAAATAAATAAAAGCAGGCGACCCCCCTTAACCCGTTCAGTACCGGTGACACCCTTTTAATCCAATCCTGGCAATGATATGACGATTGTATTCAGCTTAGGAAGGTTCTCTAGCAATAGTAAGGCTTCAAACTACCTCAACCAACCCTTTCAACTACCACAGATCCTTCACCAACTGTATCCTATCGTCTAAATACAGCTAGAATATAATATAACACACGTCGCTGGTACTCAAAGGGTTAATTCATTTCAGGATATGCCTTTTGTCTCCTTCATTCACATAGACCAGAAATGAGGACCCTTTTTACTCTTGTTGTTGGTTTCTTTATTCATATATTTTAGTCTTTACTATAATAACGGTTGAGTGTGTACTGGTTGAGAAATACTGGTTGAAGTGGTCTACTGGTTGAAGTGGTCTACTGGTTGAGGTGTCCGGTCAACGTATACAACTATATAAACATGTCCAAACAAATACTAATGTTTGAGTTCATCCCTATACTATAAGAAAATGAAGATATTATATATATATATATATATATATATATATATATATATATATATATATATAGGGTAAATTAATTGTAGCTTGGAATGCTGATAGTGATTTATCCTAGACTATTTACCCTAGATTATTGACCCTAGAATAATTACCCTAGATTATTGACCCTAGAATAATTACCCTAGATTATTTACCCTAGATTATTAGATACACCTTTATTTTCTTACATTAAATGGGTTTATCGATCACTACCACTATACAATTAAAATGTGAATAATCATGGACACTTGAATTACCCTTTACATACAGCATTTTAACCAATATATGTTGGCACTACGAATCTAGAGAGCCAAGCGTTCATGATTATTGATGGGCGTGCGTGTAGAATCGGGAATGGGCGGGAGGCTACCTATAGAAAATGGTGGGTAGGGTGGTAAATAGAACGCGGATATGGGGTGAAGGGGAGGAGGGAAGGTCGGGGGGGAAGGGAGGGAGGGAGGGAGGGAGAGTTGGAAAAATGATCGTGATTAATATGTATCTTGTACTGGCTGGAAAAATGAAACTCAGAACTCTCTCTCTCTCTCTCTCTCTCTCTCTCTCCTAACCTTTACCTTATTATTATATATATTGCTTGGACCTTTACCAATACCCATCACTCACTCACTCACTCATGACTCTCTCTCTCTCTCTCTCATACATCCTTCAGCTTATTATATTATTTATCCTTTCAACCTTTACCATTATCTTCGCTTCTATCTTCTTGTCTAGCACTTCTCTCTCTCTCTCACACATACACACACACACACACACACACACACACACACACACTCTCTCTCTCTCTCAATGTTTAACCTTTCCTATCATTAACCTCTATTCTATCTAAACCTTTATGTCGATTACGTGGTTCCCTGTCTCAAGGAAATACAAATACACGCACACACACACGTATACCCACACACACACACACACACATACTGTACACTCTTTCCCCATGTGTGTGTGTGAGTGTGTGAGTGTGTGTGTGTGTGTGTGTGTATGGACCTTGAACTTCAGTATAGGGAAGTGGTATATACCGTCTATAGGTGAGAGGTTGAACTGTGACGTTTAGACTAACCATATACAGTATATATATAAGGTCATAGCACCCACATCTATAAACACCATAAAACTCCTTGTAGTGTTATCTAGATTTGCCCAGAGGCCCAGAGTGACGCAAGCACTCACAGATAACCAAACAGGGGCCGAGGATTGGTTATCTATGAGTGCTTGCGTCACTCTGGGCAAGTCTAGATAACACTAAGGAGTTTATGGGGGGATGACCCTATTTATTTCATCATTTATTTACCTTCTTGATATATTTTTTTTTTCTTCTTTTTTTTTTTCTCCCTAGACCTCCATCAAGCTTATTACAAAATAAAAAACATCACCCAGGACCCTCCTTGAAGATTAATTTGTACATTTGTTCTCCTTGAAGATTAATTTGTACATTTGTTCGCCTTGAAGATTAATTTGTACATTTTTTCTCCTCGAAGATTAATTTGTAAAAAATTTCTCCTTGAAGATTAATTTGTACATTTTTTCTCCTTGAAGATTTATTTGTACATTTTTCGATAGAAAAATGTTCCGACCGAAGGCCGGATTATCTTAAATTACAGGCTCGCTATCGCTCGCCAGGAAAAAAATCGAGAGAAAAAAGAAAACAAACGGGGTTAAACATGAGGAAGAAGGGGGAGCACAAAAACGACCCGTCTCCCCTTAAATGATATGTTAAATCATTGACCAGGGGAGCCTTCTGGAAAATAATTGTCCTTGTTCCTTGTCCTAATTATTATGATCCGAGCTTACCTGGTAACCTCGGCCCCTGTGTGGTTATCTGTGAGTGTTAGTGCGTCACTGTGGGCCTCTGGGATGGTCGAGAGATAACACTAAGAAGTTTATGGTGATTTTGGGTTTGTGTGCTATGACCTTATCTATCTATCTATCTATCTATCTATATAAAGAGAGAGAGAGAGAGAGAGAGAGAGAGAGAGAGAGAGAGAGAGAGAGAGAGAGAGAGAGAGAGAGAGAGAGAGAGAGAGAGAGAGAGAGAGAGAGAGAGCGAGAGAGAGAGACCTCATTCCAGCATTTGATGTTCGCAACTGTATCATAGGAACCATTGAATGACACTCTTCATAAAGTGTCTATCATCTATAATAATTTCTTTCAATCTACCCGTCGATACCAGTAATAATAAATGTACAAATTTATCTTCAAGGGGGGTCCAGGGGGAGTTTTTCTAAGCTTGATGGAGGTCTAGCGATGAAACAAAGAAATAAAGGAATACATGAATTAAAAGACAAAAAAAAAAAAAAAAAAAAATAGGTCCGTCTCCCCTTAATAGTGTTTATACATTGTATTGTTCTGAGACAAATCAACCTTTTGAAGATTGTGACGCATTTGAAAGTTTATTCTGGCTATCATTACACAGTTTAAGAAGGATCTGTGGGGATTATAAGGGTAAAGACTATCTCAATTAATACAATTAATGAATACATAATTGAATAGACCAAAACATAAAAACACTATCCCCTTAATTAAGATACTACCCCCAGACCCCCTTTCGAGAGGAGTTTGTACTGTCTCGGCCGAAGGCTAGTTACTTCTAAATTGCAAGTTCGCTATTGCTCGGCAGAATATTAACCTCTTCTGTACCGGCGACTAGATTCTAGATACTAATAGACGATTTTATTCAGTATATATAGGGTCTCTAACAATATTTGTTTTATTAATTTCACCACAACACCAAACACCTCCAATGAAATTAATGAAAGCATATATGTGATCCACCGGGATTTACAGGCTTCGAACTATCTCACTCAACCCTTTGTACTACCTCAGATCCTTCCTAAACAGCACAACATCGTCTAAACGTAGCTAGAACAACACTGCAACAACGTGGCCAGCACAGAAGGGGTTAAGCGACACCTAAAGCCGGTATCACACGAGCGCTCTTTCACTCAACATTTATCCTCAACACTGGTCTGGCAGCTTGTGAGGTCAACATTTAATATTTTTCGACTACCTAAATTCATGTACCGTCAGTCTAGTTTCCGATACCAGTGAAAAATATTCCAGAAATGTTGCCAGAAAAATGTTGATCATCGAATGTTGACTATAAAAGCTCTCGTGTGATACCGGCTTAAATGTCACGAAAGGTCATAACATTGAACATAAATGGCGATAAGGTTAAACATCACTTTTTTAGCCATACCTTATCTGACCTTATAACTAGTCTTATACAATAGGTCACAAAAGTACATAAGCCGACGGGGAAATACTAACTTCCTCAAATTCCATGTAAAGTTGAGTATTACATACACTATATATATATTTCATATATTCATTACTTTTTCTAGTTTCCTCCCCAGACCTTCATCAAACTTAAAAAAAAAAAAAAAAAAAAAAAAAAAAAAAACTTTTACAATAATTTGTACATTTTTCGGTAGAACAATTTGGCCGGTTCTTCCAAAATTACAGTCTCACTATCTTTTGCCAGAAAAAAAAATCGACACCTAAATAGCACGAAAGGTCTTAATATTGACAAAGACATGGGGCTAAAGGTCTTAAAATCGACAAACTAATGGGTCAAACACCTGACAATCTAAAAAACTAATGGGGCTAAACATGAAAGAGAAGAGAGACCAGAAAAACGACCCATCTACCCTTAACTCGTGACAAGTAACTAGTAACAAGCCAGACTTACTAGAGGGCTAATGATACTCATTATCTTGAGGATGCTTAGAGATCGGTCCTGAACTCGTCCTGCAGTAGCATTAAATCAAGAATAGAAATCACCGACTTAAGGAAGGAGGTAATAAAGGTCAAAATTATTTGTAAATCGACCAATGTACACGCCTGTAAACCAGCCACCCATGAATTTTACACCACAAAAAATGGCCAAGATTTCCAAACCCAAAGGTAAAGTGGATAGCCCGCAAAAACCCCGGGAAACTACCGGAAGACAATATATATATAGTAGCGATGGTTGCAACATTGATGATGAGGGTGGGTTGCATCTAGAAGCGTGTCGTGCTGGGGGCTTCCGATATCAGAGAGCTTTACAGGGAGTTGTTGTTGTTGTTGTTGTCGTTCCCTAAGCTGCCTGGCCGAACAACCCCGAGTCCCTAAGGCAGGCCATGGCCACGGTCGGGCTTTCCCACAGGGCTCTTAAGGAGTGTAGATTATGTTGTTAGCGTAAGTGATTGTGTGAAATGCAGTCTTCTAGGATGTGTCCAATGGTCTGGGCTGCTGTGTTACATCCCGGGAAGGTATCTATCTATCTATCTATCTATCTATATATATATATATAATAAAATTACTTGTTCCCATCTTAAGTACTCTGTTATTTCAGCGGATTTTTTTTTTTACACAAATACGATGATAATTACGAAATCATGGCCTTAATATGATGAGAGAGACATAGCAGTTCCTTATTTGTCCATTAATAATGAGAAATGCACTGCTAATATAGTAAACTGTCCGCCAGGATATGGAAATACACCAAAGTATCTCTAAAAAAAAAAGGCCTAGGACTCGATGTAATGCCTTTATTAGAGCATATTGTTAACCCCTTCTGTACCGGCGACGTTTTTCTAATTTTATTTTAGCCATATTTAGACGGTTTTCGTGATTGTAAAAATGGTTGAGTGAGATAGTTCGAAGCCTGTTAATTGCTGGAGGCCCCTTTTAAACTATCTAAAATCGTTTAATAGTAGCCAGATTAAAGTTAAAAATACGTCGCCGGTACGGTCGCGCTAATAAGTCATGTCCCAGCTGTCAATACGTTTGGCTTGCTCTGTGCTGTATTAATGTCTGTCAGATGTTGAATAGGGTGCGTAAGTGTAGGAACATGTTTGTATATTTCACTCGATATGAAGAAATGAAGCTTAGATATTGCTGATACCAATTATTGATCAAAACATACTTGGTGCCGAGACATGACCTATTAGCGCGACTGTACAGAAGGGGTTAAGGGGAGAACGTATTGTCTACATCCGTGACTTGCCAGAATTAGTGAGCCTGACCAATTATTGACGAGGTATGACTAATATTGGTTTGTTGTTGAGTATTTGAGTCCATGAGCCTATGATCTTGTCTTAGAGCAAGGTTTCTCTCTCTCTCTCTCTCTCTCTCTCAATATGAATACAACACGCAACTATGGCTGGAATTTATAATTGAAAAGGTTCAGCACCAGTATTTGTGGAAACATTTTCACATATATTAAGATCTGCTCTACCTGGAACAAACTTCCCTCCGAAGTTGTAGATAGTTCTTCAGTAGAGCAGTTCAAGAAGAGAGTAGATAGTATTTTGCATACTCTGTAAAGAGTGTAGTTCACTAAACAGTCTCTCTCCTTCCACTTCCAGTATCTCCTCGGAATGGACCGCAAGGTCTCTGAGATACTAATTTATTATGCCTTGTAACTCCTTGTAACTCTCTCTCTCACACACACACACACACACACACTCACTCTCACCCACTCTCTCTCTCTCTCTAAACTCTCTCACACACTCAGTCTACTTTCTCTCTCTCTCTCACACACACACACACACTCTCACTCTCTCTCTCACACATATACACTCTCTCTCACTCTCACCACCATTGCAAGGTTAAGTGTGGCTGCAATGGTGATGATGGTGGTGATGGTGATGATGCAACGTGAGCCATTAGTCTGAGAGTGGTAATCTGAAACACCAACTATCACTTCCGTCATTGATACTGGCAGATGGTGATGATGGTGGTGATGATATTAGTGATGGTGGTGATAGTGGTGATGATGATGATGGTGGTGGTGATGGTGATTGTGATAACTGATAATGATGGGGATGATAGTGGTGATGATAATGGTGGTGGTGATGATGATGATGACGATGATGGTGATGATAATGGTGGTGATGATGATGATGACGATGATGGTGATGATGCAACCCGAGTCATTAGTTTGGAACACCAGGTATCACTTCCGTCACTGCTACTATACCTTGTTCCAAATAGGCAGTCCAGAAGTCGCAAACCCTAACCTCTGTAACTCATAAAGGGCTAGAGCAAATGGGCTGCAAATTTCCACACCTATTCCCTGGCTGACCCTTCCCAAATGGTAGAAATAATAGCTCCATTACTCCACTCGATTTTGAGATATGGAGGTTAGTAGTTGCAATTGTTGGTTTAATTATAACGAATATACTATACATCTGAAGGTGAAGCCATTGATTTCGGGGTCTGATGAGTGATCGGTGCTTCTGAATGCTTGTGTGCTTGGTGATTGTGTGATTGTGTGCTTGGTGATTGTGTGCTTGTGTGATCGGTGCTTCTGAATGCTTGTGTGCTTGGTGATTGTGTGCATGGTGATTGTGTGCTTGGTGATTGTGTGCTTGTGTGATAGGTGCTTCTGAATGCTTGTGTGCTTGCTGCCTGTGGGCGAACTGTTGTATGTGTTCTTCCCCTGTCACCTCTTTTTCCTTTCCCGTGTCTCTTGCTGATCCTCCCTAACCTTTGTGAGAGTAAGGGCTGGCTACCGACTGACTATACTGTGAATATTACAGATATTTTTTTTTAGCGTGCAGTCTAGTCGCCGAAATAAACACCTAATAGTTCCGAAATGTTGCAATTAAAAAACTTGTTGTTGGACCTGACGTAAGGGGAGATGGGCCGTTTTTCTGGTCCCCTTTCTTCCTCATGCTTATCCCCATTAGTTTTGAGATTTTAAGACGTTTGCCCCATTAGTTTGTCGATTTTAAGACCTTTTGCCCCATTTCTTTGGCCATATTAACACATTTCGTGCCCTTTAGGTGTCGATTTTTTTTCCTGGCGAGCGATAGCGAGCCTGTAATTGTGGAGGAACCGGCCTTCGGCCGTGACATTTTTCTACCGAAAAATGTACAAAATTCATCTTGAAGGGGGGTCGAGGGGGTGTTTTTCTAAGCTTGAAGGAGGTCTAGCGAGGAAACTAACAAAATAAGGAATAGATGAATTAATAGACCAATAAACCAGCCCATCTCCCCTTAATGTAACCCTACCATTATCCCGCTGTGACTGTGCAGTAAACTAGTATATATCATCTATATAAGAACTAGTAGTACTGCGCGAGGGTGGCCTTGATTAAGCTACATTCTGCGCAGAGGCCTTGCGTGGGTGGTATCATAGAAAACTTGACTCTCTTGTTTTATTTTACTAATGAATATGAGAAACCAAATTAAGATTACTATATTTACATTGCATTTTCTGTATTCTTTATAATCTTTATTATTTTTATTCATAATGAATGTGAGAAACCAAATTAAGATTACTGTAGATATTACGGTACAGTCGGTCTAATAAGTGATGTCTCGGCACTAAGTATGTTTTGATCAATAATTGGTATTAGTACTATCTAAAACTTGATTTATTCGTTTGGAGGGAGATATATAAACATTTCCCTACACATATCCACCCTATCCAACATCTGACAGACATTACTATTAATTAAAATGTAAAACTTGCAAACTAAACAAACCAAAATTGGGACAAGGACAATATATAGCACAGAACGAGGCAAAGGTTATGACAGCTGAGACATGACATATAAGAACAAGAACATAAACACATAAGAAAATGGGAGTCTGCAAAAAGCCGAATGGCCCACACAAGACAGATCCCTCTCAGACCCAACCCTAATATTATAAGGCCTAATTATATAGTGTTACCGTATAGCAAAGGAGGGTATTTGTGGGAATTTGGGGCAATATTGGGCAGATAATGGGTGGGAGTTATAGTTGGTGTTATTTCAGCTGATGGTAACCTGAATTTCTTAGCAACTGATTTATCGATACTTGATGGAAAAAACGACTATGTCACTATGTCACTATGTCACTACGTCGTATTAATGCCAAGTTGTCATAATTATCAACTTATTTCGTTACAAAATCTACGTAATAGATGAGTAACCAAGCTAGTAACATGGCAATTTACCCTCAGCTGGAAAATAAATCGACAGTAGTGTAAGACCATGATATTACCCTGTTAGTGTGTGATAGCCAATTATCATCACGGTCCCGGGAATACCCAAGTCTTCAGTTATAAGGTATTTAAGGTTTTTGTAGGTCTCTCTCTCTCTCTCTCTCTCTCTCGTGTGGTTGTGTGTGTCTATGCTGTTGTGTGTATGTGTGTGTGTGTTTGTATGCCTGCATGTGCGTATGTATATGCTTGTGTGTGTGTGTGTGTGTGTGTGTGTGACTCTCTCACAGACACATCTCATCATAATCATACACATTTAGTCCGGCCTGGTTCATTGGCGAGACCGGTTACATTACTTTGTCCCCCCACAAAAAACAAACAAAACAAATTGTGCTACACCTCCTTCAGCAGCACAGTGGCTATACCCTGTTCCAAATAAACAGGCCAAAACTCTTGACCAATTCACCTCTATAACTCACAAACGACTAGAGAAATCCAGCTAATATGTCTTACCATTTGGGAAGGATAGGCCAGGGATTAGGCGTGACAATTTACAGCCCATTTGCTCAAGCCCTTTTTGAGTTATAGAGGTCAAGGTTCATAAGTTTTCTGGATTACCTATTTGGACTAGGAGTAATTTAGGGTCACCAAATGAAAACACAAAATACCGCTCGATTCGTTCTGAAACGTCGCTAGATAGTAAATAAATATAAAACATCGCTAGAATAATGACCCCTGACCCCTGTTGCCCTGACCTCGCCTTAATGAACTATATGCCCACGTGACCTCCAGCGCACTATGGCCCTATAGCTCAGTGGTCCCTTATATCTAACCATCTGACCCCTGTTGTTGACCTCTTTTGACCTCCCGTTAATGAACTACAGTATATACCCACGTGACCTCTAGCGCAGTATGGCCTTAGCTCGTGGTCTCTTATATCTAACCATCTAACCCCTGCTGACCTGACCTCCCCTTAATGAACAAAACTAGACAAGTTCTTATAGCATGATCTAAACCATCTGACCCCTGCTGACCTCTATTGACCTGACCTTACCCTGGTTCGTGAGTTTATTGTAACCTCTGTACCCTCTCTCGCATACTGCACCACGGTAAACAGTACTGTTTCCCCAAGGTGTATGCGGAAATATATATACTGTACCGTGTTAAGTTTTTATAATATATATATTTTTTTACTCTCTCTCTCTCTCTCTCTCTCTCTCTCTCTTCATAAGAGATACACCATCTTGAATTACGATGACCATAGGAGATACGTCTTATATTATGACGACCATAGGAGATACGATGTCTTATATTACGATGACCATAGGAGATACGTCTTATATTATGACGACCATAGGAGATACGATGTCTTATATTACGATGACCATAGGAGATACGTCTTATATTATGACGACCATAGGAGATACGATGTCTTATATTACGATGACCATAGGAGATACGTCTTATATTATGACGACCATAGGAGATACGATGTCTTATATTACGATGACCATAGGAGATACGTCTTATATTATGACGACCATAGGAGATACGATGTCTTATATTACGATGACCATAGGAGATACGTCTTATATTATGACGACCATAGGAGATACGATGTCTTATATTACGATGACCATAGGAGATACGTCTTTACGATGACCATAGGAGATACGTCTTATATTATGACGACCATAGGAGATACGATGTCTTATATTACGATGACCATAGGAGATACGTCTTATATTATGACGACCATAGGAGATACGATGTCTTATAATACGATGACCATAGGAGATACAGTCATATATTACGACGATCATAAGAGATACGCCGTCTTAAATTACGACAATCATAATAGATACGACGTCTTAACATAGGATGATCATAAGTGATACGTCTTAAATTACAGCGTTCATAAGAGATACTACGTCTTAAATTACGACGATCATAAGATATACGACGTCTTAGATGCATTTAACCAGCACCCCCATCACTACAGATCGTGTAGAGACTGCCACTACTACTAGAGCGGTTTGCCTTGTGATCTAGTTCTGCTGGGAGTTTTTTTGGATGGTTCGCGTGGTTCTCAGAGAGAGAAAGAGAGAGAGAGGTTTGCCTTGTGATCTAGTTCTGCTGGGAGGTTTTTTGGATGGTTCGCGTGGTTCTCAGAGAGAGAGAGAGAGAGAGAGAGAGAGAGAGAGAGAGAGAGAGAGAGAGAGAGGTTAACCTATTTCACCTGGTCTTATAGCTAACGTACATCTTACTTATCATAACACTTCAACAGGAGCTTACACATAGGACTTACCTCGACTTATAGGACATGCGATAGATGATTATAGTACTTAGTGTGTGTGTGATTTATAAAGTTACACACACACATATACTGTACTGCAGACAGTATATATATATATATATATATATATATAGAGAGAGAGAGAGAGAGAGAGAGAGAGAGAAAGAGAGAGAGAGAGAGAGAGACCATAAAATGGGGTACTGCTAGATTGTTACAGCTGCCATCAGAAATATCAACAACATAAACCTTTTCACTTAAAAACCTACATCTCCCCCCCCCCCCCCCGAAACAGGAACTAAAACACTCAATCCCACAATTCCCCTAACGGTCCGATCCCAACTACAAGATCACACTGCTAAAATGGCCAATCACTAACGGAAGCCATGCCCCAAAGCCCCAGGAAAACAAAAAATGGGGCAGGGTGTTTAGCTGGCATAACTGTAGTAATATGTAAAAGGGGGGGGGGGGGGGATGTGTTTTTTCTTTTACGGGATACATGGGAGGTGAAGGAAATGTATGTATGTATGTAAGGCAACTGAGTCCTGTCTGTGTGTGTGTGTGTGTGTGTAACCTCATAAATCACACACACACACACACACACTAATTCTCTAAATACCATAATCATCTTTCGCATGTCCTTATAAGGCGAGGTAAGTCCTATGGGTGTAAGTCCTTGTTGAAGTGTTATGATAGAAAGATTGTAGGTTAGCTATAAGACTAGGTGAGATAGATTAACTTCTCTCTCTCTCTCTCTCTCTCTCTCTCTCTCTCTCTCTCTCTCTCTCTCTCTATCTGTTTCTCGCCCTGTGTGTGTGTGTGTGTGTGTGTGTGTGTGTGTGTGTGTGTGTGTGTGTGTGTGTGTGTGTGTGTGTGTGTGTGTGTTGTGAAAGAGAGAGAGAGAGTGAGAGTGAGAGGGAGGGTGTGTATCCGAATTCACGCGATCAACTGTCCTTACAGCCCGAATAATCGCCAGTGTTCCATTAACCCTTTGCAGATTGTGAGGCATTCTGGGTACCATTAGACGATTGTATACAGCTTAAGAAGGATCCTTGGCCCATTCTAAGGGTAAAGACTATCGCAATCAACCCTCCGATTTCCATAGACCCTTCCTAATCTGAATAACATCGTCCAATAACAGCCAGGCATATAGAAACAAACTGCGTCATGGATCTTCAAGGGGTTAAGGGGAGACTGGCCGTTTGTTTGGTCTATTAATTCATTTATTCATATATATTTTTTAGTTTCCTCCCTAGACCTCCATCAAGCTTAGAAAACACCCCTAGACCCCCCTTCAAGATAAATTTGTAAATTTTTCGGTAGAAAAATTTCCCAGCCGAAGGCTGGTTCCTCTTAAAATTGCAGGCTCGCTATCGCTCGCCAGGAAATAATCGACACCTAAATGGCACGAAAGGTCTTAAAATTGACAACGAAATGGGGCGAAAGGTGTTAAAATCGCCAAACTAATGGGCCGAACATTTTATAATCTCAAAGCTAGTGGGGCTAAACATTAGGGAGCAGGGAGTCCAGAAAAACGGTCTGCCTCCCCTTAAACTCATCTATGCCAATTAACCCTATCACGCCGAGGACCCTTTATACATAATATGCCACCTCCTTCCAGACGACTGTTTTTTTTTTTTTCCAGCTTCATAAGGACCCCATGGAGCTCAAAGCTTAATTAACTCGCTATCACAATGGCAGGGGGGGTCGATAAAAAGGGGTAAGGAACAAAACTTAATCCACTCGACACACTATAGAGAGGGCACGAGTTAAGGGCAGGTCTCCACTTGAGGGATTGTTTTCTGGACCCCTTTCTCCCTCATGTTTAGCCCCATTGCTTTTGATATTATAAAACGTTTGCCCCATTAGTTTAGCGATTTTAAGAACTTTCACCCCATATTAAGACCTTTCGTGCAATTCAGGTGTCTATTTTATCCTGGCGAGCGATAGCAAGCCTGTAATTTAAGAGGAACCGGCCTTTGGCCGGGACATTTTTCTACCGAAAAATGTACAAATTTATCTTGAAAGGGACTCAAGGGGGTGTAATTTTAAGCTTGATGGAGGTCTAGGGAACAAACTAAATACCTCCCCTTAATAAAATCGTCGAAAGGTAGCTGAAATCAGATATAATAGACGTCACCGGTTCTGAGAGGCTTGCATCAAAAGGTCAAACTACTACAGTCTATTCGCGGTAAGTAGGCGAGAAATCATCACCTCTAACCTCTGTAACTAAAAATAAAACGACTGGAGTAATCGAGCTAATATTTCTACCATTTGGGAAGAGTCAGTCGAGGCATAGATGTGGAAACTTACAGCCCATTGGTTCTAGCCTGTTTTGAGTTACAGAGGATAAGAGGTCATGATTTATCGCCTACTTACAGCGCGAATAGACTATAGTTTTTAAGCTTTTCACCCACGGAAGGAAGGATACGCGAGTTCTTAAGATCATGTTTAATTTTGAGACGTCTTTCCTAAGCTGAATAAAAACGTCTAATAGTTGCCAGCATATAAGAACATAAGAAAATGGGAGTCTGCAGAAAGCCGATCGGCCCATACAGATAATAGATAGTATTTCACCGGCACTGAAGGTCTTACATCAAAAGGTTAAAGGGCAAGTTTTTCCCCACAGAAGGAAGGATATACGAGTTCGTAGATTATTTTTTGCATTTGTTGACATTCTTCCTAAGCTGAATAAAACCGTCTCATAGTTGCCAGAATATGATAGATAGGATGTCACCGGTACTGAAGGGGAGATTTCCACTGGAGGGATTGTTTTCTGGACCCCTTTCTCTCTCCCCATTGCTTTTTAGATTTTAAGACGCTCGCCCCCTTTAGTTTGGCGATTTTAAGAACTCTCGCCCCATTTCTGTCAATTTTAAGAACTTTCGTGCCATTTAGGTGTCGATTTTTTTCCTGGCGAGCGATAGCGAGCCTGTAATTTGAGAGGAGCCGGGAAATTTTTCTACCGAAAAATGTACAAATCTATCTTGAAAGGGGGTCTAGGGGGTGTAATTTTAAGCTTGATGGAGTTCTAGGGAAGAAACTAAATACCTCCCCTTAAAGGCTTACTGTAATGTATATCAAAAGGTCAAAGGGCTAGTTTTTACCCATAGAAAGAAGGATAGATAAACAAGTTCTTATATATTACGGATATACGAGTTCTTATAGGATAATGTCTCTCGGGAAATACTGTAGTTGTAGACAATCGCCGAACATACTCGATATATCACACACACGCTCGCCATCTATTACGTGTTAAGGGGAGGTGACCTGCTTTTTTGTTATTTCTGTCCTTTTCTCTCTTTCTCTGGCTTGTATCCATTCGGCCCCATTCAGCCAACTATTATAAGACGTTTATCCCCATCTAGGTGTCGATTTCTTCCTGGCGAGCGATAGCGAGCCAGCATTATATGAAGAAATCCGGCTTCGCCGGAGACATTTTTCTATCGAAAAATGTACAAATTTAGCCTGCTGTCTAACAAAAATAAAAAAATATGCTGGCTCGCTACCGCTCACCAGTAAGAAATTGACACCTGGATGGGGATAAACGTCTTAAAACAGTAGGGTAAATGGGGCCAAATGGATACAAGCCACAGAAAGATAGAAAAGGACAGCACAAAAACAGGTCACCCCCCTTAAGGGGAGGCAGACCGTTTTTCTCGATTTACCTTTATCCTTGTATTTCCTACCGAAAAATGTACACATTTTCATCTTGAAGGTGGGTTTTAGGCCCTAGGGGGGGGGGGGGGGTTTCAAAGCCTGGTGGAGGTCTAGCGAGGAAACTAAAACAAATTAATATGAATACATGAATTAATTAATAGACCAAGAAATCCAGCCACTACCCCCTTAAAAACAATTAAATAAGAAATGAATACCACCGAGGACCCCCCCCCCCCCTTTTGAGATGAATGGGGTGTACAGGTGTCGGTATATAGAAACATTTAATAGGGGTTTAACGTGACACCTGTAGCTAAGGTGACGATAAGGGTTAAGGGGAGATTTTTCCACTTGAGGGACTTTTTTTCTGGACCTCTTTCTCCCTCATGGTTAGCCCCATTGCTTTCGAGATTTTAAGACGTTTGCCCCATTATTTTGACAATTTTAAGAACTTTCAACCCATTTCTGTCAATTTTAAGCCCTTTCGTGCCATTTAGGTGTCGATTTTATCCTGGCGAGCGATAGCGAGCCTGTAATTTAAGAGGAACCGGCTTTCAGCCGGGAAATTTTTCTACCGAAAAATGTACAAATTAATCTTGAAAAGGGGTTAATGGGGCGTATTTTAAAGCTTGATGGAGGTCTAGGGAATAAACTGAATACCTCCCCTTAAGGGGATAGTGCCGGATTTGGGGGGTCTATTTAGTTATATATCCATTTATTTTATTAGTTTCATATTCATATATTTTTTTAGTTTCCTCGCTAGACCTCCATCAAGCTTAAAAAAACACACCCGCTAGACCCCTCTTCAAGATACATGTGTAGATTTTTCGATTTAAAATGCGGCCGGTTCTTCTGAAAATTACAGGCTTGCTATCGCTCGCCAGGAAACAATCGACAACTAAATGGCACGAAAGATCTTGATATTGATATAGAAATGGGACGACAGGTTTTCAAATCATCAAACTAATGGGGCGAACGTCCTCCAAATCTGAAAACGAACGGGGCTAAACATGAGGAAGAAGGTGGACCAGAAAAAAGGCCAGTCTCCCCTTCAGTGTTGACCGATACATCTATGGTTTTAAGGGGAGGTTTTTAGTTTGTTTCCTACTCTTCCAGCAATCTTAAAATTTCACCCCCTTGATCCCCTTTCAAGATAAATTTGTACATTTTTCGGTATAAAAATGTCCCGGCCGAAGGCCGATAACTCTTAAATTACAGGCTCGCTATCGCTCGCCAGGATAAAGTCGACACCTAAATGGCACGAAAGGTCTTAAAATTGACAGAAATGGGGTGAAAGTTCTTAAAATCGCCAAACTAATAGGGCGAACGTCTTAAAATCTCAAAAGCAATAAGGCTAAACATGAGGGAGAAAGGGGTCAAGAAAAAAATCCCTCAAGTGGACATCTCCCCTTAAAGGGTTAAAAGGTCACTTGAATTGCTGGTTTGGTTGTTTGGTTTTTACTGAGCTGTTTCTGTGGTGGACCCAAGTGGAGGAACATTGGACATTAAACTCTTATATAATCCTCGATCCCCGATCCCCCCCCCCCCACCCCCCACCTCTATTTTGCTCTCTCTCTCTCTCTCTCTTACTCTCTCTCTCTCCCTTGTCTCTCTCTCTCTCTCTCTCTCTCTCTTTCTCTCTCTATCTATCTATCTATCTATCTATCACTTTCCCCCCTTTTTCTATCTCTCCCCCTTTTCTCTCTCTCTATCTATCTATCTATCACTTTCCCCCCTTTTTCTATCTCTCTCCCTCTCTCTCTCTCTCTCTCTATCTATCTATCACTTTCTCCCCTTTTTCTATCTCTCTCCCCCCCTTTTTTTCTCTCTCTCTCTCTCTCTCTCTCTCTCTCTCTCTCTCTCTCTCTCTCTCTCTCTCTCTCTCTTATATCCAGTATATATTGATGGATCTTTATCGTGGTCATGTGCAGTACCTTTAACTGTCTTGATGGTGTAATGGTTAGAGCGTGTAAAGTTATGTATGTGGTGTCCTGGGTTCGAATACTGGGAGAATCACATGTTTTCATTAATTCCATTTGGGGGCTATTGGTGTTACGAAGGATGTTAAAAATAATATATATATAAACTGTATATAAATGGTGTGTGTGTGTGTGTGTGTGTGTGTCATCTACTAGCCCCATTACAAATAAAGGTCTTACCTAATCCGAATAATATAGTTTCACGGTAAGTAAAAAGTCAGAATTTGTCAAAGGTTTAGGTGACGTAGCTTTTACCAAGACAATTATGGAGGAGGAAAGATGAATTGCATATTTCGTTGTATGATTAAAAAATTTCCTTTGAATACGCTGACGTCATATTTATTTATGATTAAATTTTTTCCTTTGAATACGCTGACGTCATATTTATTTATGATTACATTTTTTCCTTTGAATACGCTGACGTCATATTTATTTCATCATCGCTAGCATTTGACGAGTGTGTGTAGCTATGGACAGATCATATAGTGGTGCCAATTATTTCTTAATTAATTGAGGTCATTTCTGAGTTGAACAAAATCTCCTGAAGCAAGCCCCCCCCCCAAAAAAAAAAAGAAAAAGAAAAAAAGAAAAAAAGAAGAAGAAAGAACAGAAATGACAATAATAATAATAATAAAAATAATATATATATATATATATATATATATATATATATATATATATATATATATATATATATATATATATATATATATATATATATATAATGCACGGTGTAAAAGCGGACAACCTCGGAATGTGTCTCAAAGTCGTCCCAGTACAGGCGTGGTCACTGGAATAAAAAATAGGACATAAAAACTAGTGCTAAAAATCCCCCTTCCTCCCGACCCGTGTAGCCTGTTTGACCACTCGAGTGTTCAGTGTGTGTGTGTGTGTGTGTGTGTGTGTGTGTGTGTGTGTGTGTGTGTGTGTGTGTGTTACTCAGTTACTTGTTCGTCAAGGGGAATCCACGCAATGCGAGCTAAGCTCATTATTATCGCGCCTCCTTAACTGGGAATGTATTGCGTGAAATGCATGTTAAGTGTTTTATGTACTGTTGGAATGGCTGTGGATGTGTGTGTAGTCTGTATTTTAGCCAATTGGCGACATCGGAAACGAAGGCTTAGGGTGGATCTGTATGGTACCATTCTCACTATAGACGGTACCGTCTCGCCCGAAGGCTTAGGTGAACCATATGATACCCATCTCGCCTTGTACCATTTTTGCCAACCCCAGATGGGACGTCACAACGTCGTCCACTTATTCCAGGTACCTATTTACAGCTAGGTGAACTGAGGCTAACACATGAAAGGAGACAAGCCCAATTTGTCTCCGCCCGGCCGGGGATTGAACCCCCGACCCCTCGTGTGTGAGACGAGAGCTCTACCTACTAGGCTACGGGCTGTGTGTGTGTGTGTGTGTGTGTGTGTGTGTGTGTGTGTGTTTTAAGATATTTCGTTTATTGGTAATTCGTCAGTATTTAAATCTATTCATTTAGTCTTTGCCCACTCGAGTAGGTTCCAGGGTAGTTTCGTATACACGGCATTTCGGTTGCTGCTGAAATACTCATGTGGATTCAAGGGACTGGAGTTCTCGAAAAGGGGTTCCAGTCCTGACGCTATTCTTGACTTACAGTGTGCTGGCTTAATAATCCAGAAGGGTTGATAGCCTCTGAAGTCCTATTTGAACTAACTCACCTGGGTTCACACTGCATTTTTTTTCTCAAGAATCTAATAAAGGGAGTAGTAGGTTGTGAGTAAGTTGTTGATTATTGAATATGTAACTATAAAGTGTGAGGATATATTTAGAAAGGACTTTGGGGCGAAATGACTCGGTGACGTCATTGTCGGTGCCCGCTTACGGTCTGGAGAAGAAGAAGAAGAAGAAGAAGAAGAAGGAGAAGAAGAAGAAAAATAATAATAATAATAAGAAGAAGAAAGATAAAAATAAAGAGAAAAGAAAGAAGAAGAAAAAAGAAGATGACAGAAAAACAGACACACACCATACATACACAAGGACAGCTACATTACACGCTCCTATATGTATCGAATGCACGTTCTTAAGTTGTTCGTTATATTCTAGCACTCTGTCAAACACGCAAGCAACAATACACACACACTCACACACACACATACATACACACACACACACAAACTTCCCTATCCCCCACACACACACAAACACACACACACAAACTTCCCTAACCCCACTCCACACCATCTCCCAACATTATAATTACCCGCCCTTGAGTCTCCATTAACTGCTCCGTTTATGTACTTTAATTTATTAGTGATATGATACTTGCTTGGCAGTTTAACAGGAAGTTCTGGCAAATTTAATGATAGGCTTATAGATCTGGTGTGGGTGTGTGTGTGTGTGTGTGTGTGTGTGTGTGTGTGTGTGTGTGTGTGTGTGTGTGTGTGTGTGTGTGTGTGTGTGAGAGAGAGAGAGAGAGAGAGAGAGAAAGAGAGAGAGAGAGAGAGAGAGAGAGAGAGAGAGAGAGAAAAAATTAGTAAGGAACCCAATACAACATTTATCTCTGTGTTCAAAACGATAAATCAAAACGATAAATAATATAAAATGCTTGAAATTGTCAATGCAAAAAATATATTGGATATATTGAAAAAGCTTTTCATGGGTTACTAAAAAAACAAAACATATAAATTATTATCGTCGTACCATCTGAAAGAACGTTGATATATATATATATATAATATATAATTGAGAACATAAATATGCCCAGCCCCCCTCGAAGCCAGTCCCTATCATGCTTTAATCAATTCACCTAAACAATATGTGTGGAGAATGAGCAGAGCGAGTTCTTTGACCTGAATGTTGGGTTGAAACAGGGGTGTGTGATGTCCCCGTGGTTGTTTACTGTATACAGTATATGGATGGAGTCATGAAATAAATACTAGGAAGAGCAGTGGATGTTGGTGTATCGCTGAAAAGGGATGGAAATGAGTGGAAGCTGCCTATACTGCTGTTTGCGGATGATACAGTTCTGATGAGCGATAATGAATGGGAGTTGCAGGGTCTGGTAAACGAGTTTGGAACAGTGTGCGAAAAACGGAATTTGAAGGTAAATGCGGGGAAGAACAAGGTTATGGTCTTCGAAAGGGGTGAAGTCACAGAGTGTGAGGTGAAGTTGAACGGTCAGGCTATGGAGATCATCAGCTCTTTTAAGTATCTGGGCAGTGTGTTGAGTAAAGATGGGACTATGGATGAAGAAGTGCGGGAGAGGGTACAACAGGGGAAGAGGGTTGTAGGAACGCTGAAAGCAGTAACAAGAAATAGGGTGGTCAGTATGGAAGTGAAGAAGTCCTTGCATGACAGTGTGGTAATCCCGACACTGACTTACGGAAGCGAAGCATGGACGTTTGAGAAGACACTCAGACCAAGAGTGAGAGGGGTGGAAATGAGTTACTTGAGAAGTGCGTGCGGAGTTACATGGAGGGATAGACAGACGAATGAGGAAGTAAGAAGGTGTGGTGTAGAGGTAGATGTGCTGGAAAGTGTGAAAAGGAACAACTTGAGATGGTTCGGCCATATGGAACGTATGGGAAGCGAGAGAATGACTAAGAAGGTGTACGAGAGCGTGGTGGAAGGACAGAGAGGGAGAGGTAGACCGAAAGAGAGGTGGAAGGATGGAGTGAGGAAGTATATGGATGAAGGCGGTGCTGGTTGGGAGGAGGGGCGTCGACTGCCTGGGGACAGAGGTGCATGGGGGCGGTTCGTTCGTGGTCACCCC